>JASPKZ010009351.1:0-642739 GCA_030220185.1 Diploptera punctata | reverse complement strand
GAGGATAGAGCTATATATGTACGTAAAATACTATATGACACCCGAGTTTCACCATCAACCAGTTTTTAAATGTTACCCATTGGGGCAAGGAAAAATATTTTACATCAAAACAAAAATAATATATAACTACTGTTGTTAATAATATTTTTAGTATTTTATGCGGGACCGTGTTACCATAATTTAATTCACATGAGACGTGACCACCTTGCCTCTCTTTTAGTCGCCGCCTATATTGTCAATGTCACAATCCCTGAGCAATGTATTGAAAATCTAAATAGCAGAAGGGAGAGGAACATCTGGATCGTCCTGACACTCCCCTCATGCTGGTTCTACAGCACTGAATATTGTACGCCCTCAATCGGATTTACCCAGCAAGAAGCCAGTAACCTATAACTGGGACATTCAAATAGACTCAAAAGAATACAACAGAGCCCTACAATAAATGTAACAATCAAAGTTAGAATGTCTAGGAAACATAAAAAAAAATTATAACAAAAATGTAAAAACCATATTTTAAGTATATCAGAATATTTTTTGCCGCCTAAACTACTACACTAAAACAGGGAAATAGAGACTTAGGAAGTCTCATCGCATGTGGACTGACCAATTGCCAATTATATCGATTCAAATTTCCTTTATGGAAATTAATATATATAAGAAGATTACCAAATAAAATCTTCCATTATTTTCCAAGAGGAAGAAGAGATGTCGGACGTCCTCGGAAGAGATGGTCTTAGATCTATTAGTGAAGACGGAACAGGCAACTCTTGCCTAAACCAGAAGAAGATATATAGGTTGTAAGTTTTTTTTTACAGAAGCTACCACAATTTAAAAAACAAGAAAATATAAACTTAAGAAGATCACTTCGCATGTGAATGAATTCGCAAACACGCCGAACCACAGAAAAAATGTAGATCTATTATTCTGTCAATTTCAAATAAAAAAAGGGATTGGAAAACTGGATATTTTCGAAATGAGTTGATGTAAATTAGAAATTCTTCTGGTACCATTGTGTTCCAGACCTCTTGGGACACCTGCCCTCGCGACCAGCTTTCCAGGTTATGGTATAAGAGGGCCTGGATTTGATTCCCTGCCTCGGATATGTGATAGGAAACTATCCGCAAACCTTTAGGATCTGAAGTCTGGCTGCATGAATGAATATCTTTGTTGTATATGTATTCTTAGCGCCCGGCCTTATACACTTGTATACGAGCAACTCACAACTGACACGACAAAGAGTGGAGCATGCAGCACTTTGAGCGACACAACACAAACAGTTGGTGTCAAGTTGCTGTCGTATCAGACGAATTGGCTTCTTGCAATTTGATATTGCGGGTTATAAAGAAACATACACGCTAGCAACAAGCAAAGCAGCAAATCCGTGTCTTGTTGCTGTCGCTTGTCGTTCCAGTGGGCGCCCTGCCTTAGGTACACTGGACACAGAATACCGTATCTGAAAGATTGGCTGACATATACCTTCTCCGCATCTTCTTTATACTGAAGCATCCACCAATACGGACAATATGTTTCCCGTAAATAGTCTCCCCCCCCCTCAGGGGTCCTCATCTAGGGGATATGTGGATGGCGACCACAAGATGCCCAAGCTGAGCAAAACATTTCTTCCACTTACTTGTGTTTTGCACTCTTTTAACTTTACTATCTAACCTCTCTTGGTTAACTCTTGTTTTTTTTCGACCCCGACGCTATTAGGGCATCCGAGGGCTAGGGAGTCTTTCCTTTCTTCCATTTCTTCTTTCCTTTATTTTCTTTTCTTCTCCAGAAATACCTGACCAGAGGCTATAAGATGGCAGCTCCATCACTGGTCTTGCCTTCCTTTGGCCAGCAACCAATCGAAGGGACTATTATTATGCTTTCAAGTCTTATACGAGAATTTCCCGGAAGGATCATCACTGGGCCGTCCTATGAAACGCTGGAGGGAAAATTTTCTATAGGATCGTAACAGGCCTTGGCCTAATACTTGGAAGGAAGAAGAAGAAGAAATAGTCTCCCCGATTTTATTTCTCTTTCTATTTCATTATCACTATACTCCAAACTGTAGACATCAGTTCTTTGTTCAGTGCTGGCAAATGACATAGAGTAGGTTAATTGGTATGTGGGAATATTTACAATCAGTTCTATAACATTCTCTTCGCGCTGTGTCGATTTCCCCTGTGACGTTACAAAAGCTTTCAGTTAACTAGCGCTCGGTGTACGTACATTTCACACCGACCATTTTGAGAAAGGGAAACAGTACTTTAAAATTCTCACTTAATGTTTCACGATGAAGCTGGTTTATGAGGATATTAATATAAATAAAAAAAAGAAGGATAAAATAATGCATGAAATTAATGACCTATAATCAAAACAATAACACACAAGTAATTTCCCAGGCATAAATATACTAGATTAATAAACTAAAATACTTAAACATGAAAGTGTTTTAATTCAATAACACGAAAGACATTATCGTGCAGTGGTCGTAAAAAAAATCAAAATTAAATGATGAAAGGTATAAAAAGAACACAATGAAATAAGGATAAATATAATTAACTTAAAAAAATGTTGAATTTTCGCAGATAATGAAAGAACACAAATAGGGACGAATATTATATATTCCTATTTGTGATTACTATTCAAATACCTAGGAACAATAATCACAAATAGGAATGAGATGCACAAAGAAATTAAACATAGGCTCAATTCTGGAAATGCATGCTATTATGCATTGCAGAGACTTTTGATGTCCCAACTCCTTTCAAAAAATATTAAACTGAAAATATATAAAACTATTATTCTACCAGTTATATTATATGGGTGCGAAACATGGACTCTTACTTTAAGGGAGGAAAGGAGATTACAAGTATTTGAGAATAAAGTACTTAGGAAAATTTTTGGACCAAAGAGAGATGAACAGACAGGTGAATGGAGAAGACTACATAACAATGAACTACATGGTCTTTATAGGAAGACAGGTATATTAAGAACAGTAAAGTCTCGTAGACTGCGATGGGCAGGACATGTTGCACGTATGGGGAATGAAAGACTTGCATGGAAGCTTCTTGTAGGAAAGCCAGAGGGAAAACGCCCAGTTGGTAGACCAAGAATGAGGTGGGAGAATAACATTAACTATGATTTGAGGGAAGTAGATTATAGAGGGAATGATTGGAAAGCATTAGCTCAGGGTAGGGATGTATGGAGAGCTTATGTCCGCGCGGCCATGGACCTACGGGTTCGATAGTGCCAGTGAGTAAGTAAGTAAGTATATATATATATATATATATATATAAACAAATATTACAGATAAAGTTTTTTTTTTAATATTCACAACAAACTATTCAAATCGAACTGTTTGGCTATATTATTTAAATGAGCGCTCCCATTTGTAGTTCATCCTCTGAGATTGCAAACAGGAGGGCCTACTAAATCGTCTGCATATAAAAGTGTTTGTATAGTTTCATTTCTGGGAATCTGTATTACTTGTCCAAATATAATTTTATGAGACTTTATTATTTTATTAATTGGGTATTCCTTCTTCTTATAAAATCTGCCACAATTTATTGATATCTATATTATCATAGTCCACCGCTGTGGTCTCGAGGTAGCGTGCTGCCTTGTCACCTAGCGGGCCCGGGTTCGATCCCCGGTCGGGGCAGTTTTTCTGGGTGAGGTTTTTATCGGGGGTTTTCCTCACCTGCAAGACAAATGTCAGGAAAACTTTAAGGCCCAAACGGTCCCCGAAATCATATGGCCATCATCATCATCATCATCATCATCATCATCATCATCCTTATCATTATCTTTCACCGGTATGGAAAGCAATGGGAAGCTACCACACTTACAATTCCATAGTAAAGCTGCAAGCATAGCATGAAAATGCTATGATTGCAGTGAAGGACCTGCCTTCGGGCAGAATTACTATGGATGGATATTATTATAGGCTTTTTGAAAGTCTATAAACAATAGAAATGTCGGGAAATTAAATTCACTTATTTTCCCAATAATATGGTCATATACCATCTCCACTTCTCGCAACTGGAATTCCCTACCACAAGAAATAAGGGGCTGCCGGACATTGACATCTTTTAAAAGAAATCTAAATTTATATTTGCTCTAAACTCGACTTCATTATTATCCAGTGTAAGATATATATATTAATTGGTGTTTCCCGTATAATGTATCATATTTATATTATTATTATTATTATTATTACTATTATTATTATTATTATCGTATCATTATTGTTATTACCCTATGAAATGTTGTTTGTACATGACATTTACATTGCTACATTTATTGTATCTTTAACTGTTTATAATTAGTATAGTGTATATCTATATTTGTCGAATATTTATTTGTATTTGTGCTGGTTGAGTGGAAGAGAGGGCCTTATGGCCTTAACTCTGCCAGAATAAATAAAGTATTATTATTATTATTATTATTATTATTATTATTATTATTATTATGTTTAATGTAAATATTGCGTCAATTGTGCTCCTGCCTAATCGAAATCCACATTCTTATTCATGTAATAATATTTCAGCATATTGATCCAATCTCTTTTTAATATATTTCCATGTAACTTCGATGCTGCATAATAGTGATATCCCTCTGTAATTTTCACACTTATTTTTGGAGCCTTTATATATATAAAACTATGCCTGTCTTCCATTCTTGAGTAATTCTCATAGATTGCCATATGTTATGTCGAAAAAAGTAGTTAGTTTCAAATTGTTAAATGTACAAAAGTCAATTAGGGAGTTTACATTTTCATTGCATATTGACTCTCCTTCAAACCCGTGTTTGCTATTCGGGAATTACCTATCCTGGCATTAAAGTCTCCAGGTAGAATTATGTACTATTTTTTCTCTGATCTGTATAATGGTGCTTGGAGTTCTTCATAAAATATTTCGGTCTCTAATTAATTTCGTCAATCGGTGCATATATCCCAATTGCGGTTATAATTGTATTTTAAAATAATAGCCTCATCAATATTATTCTATCTGATATCGGTTCATAATTTAAAATCTTATTTTCTATTTTTTTTCGAATCATTACTGCACTGCCTTTAGAGAATTTAATCATATGTTTAGTTACACTTATAGTGATTAAATTCTCTAAAGGCAGTGCAGTAATGATTCGAAAAAAAAACACTTATAGCGGGGCACGCCGTAGCGTATTGGTTAAGGCACTGAGCTACAAGCCGGAGGGTCGAGGGTTCAAGTCCCGTTGGGGTCAGGATTTTTAAATTGACCCAAAGCCTCTGGCGGCACTATGGCCCTGGGGTCGACTCAGCCTCTAACGGAAATGAGTACCAGACGCTTGTTCTGGGGGTAAAGGCGGCCGTCACGCAGGGCTGACAACCCGGCTGACATAAAGTGCCGATTGTCTAGAAAAAGTGGGAGCCTTAACCTCCTACTACCCCAAGGGCCTCCGGGTCTGCTGTGGGATCACTTTACTTTACTTTACACTTATAGTAGCGTCCAGATCATAACTGTCAGTGCCATTTATAATTCTTTGCCTGGGCCCATCAGAGGCAAAGATGGATTCATCTTTCCTATATAGATTTACTAACATATATTAGTTATTGACAAGAATTCCATAACACACTGTAGCAATTTATGATTCGTTATTAAACTCAGTACATTATTTTCAACCATGAAAGCTAGACGGGAAAGGGGAGCTAATGTAACTTTGAGAAAGCTCGTATACAGGAAACGTACAAGATAACAGTAGCATGACTAGCAAATACAATAATTATACATTCTTATTTACTTAAAATAAGATTTAATATATATATATATATATATATCAATTGTAAGTCTGAAGTTGAAATATAAAAAAAATATTAAACATAAGTAATACTTAATCATTCTAAAGTTTAAAGAAAACAATAACAATAACAGCAAAAGTAATATTCTTTACACACACCTATGCATACCTTTTAGTCGGCCTAGGGTACCCTACCCTGGTTTACCGGACCAAACCCAAAACAACACAGCTCTCCTTGAGCTCACGTCCTTCAGACGATAACCAAAGTAACTGAATGGATGAATGAATGAATGATACAGTTTACCACTTGAATCGCCTATTTGAGAGTTCCGTGGTAGAGGGGAAATTGCGCAGTACAAACAGAGCAAAGGGAGGGATAGGAAGGAGAGTGGGAGTAAACACAAAGAGAAAGGAAATTGACATAGTTCATTAATCTCACTGTAGAGGGAGGATAACCGTACAGATGTTCCGTACCCAAATAGCACTTTCGATACATTACTGCGACACCTGATGCGGCTCATTTTTAATCGCCTATTTGAGAGTTCTGTGGTAGAGGGGAAGTAGCGCAGTACAAACAGAGCAAAGGGAGGGATAGGAAGGAGGGTGGGAGTCAACACAAAGAGAAAGGAAATTGACATAGTTCATTAATCTCACTGTAGAGGGAGGATAACCGTACAGATGTTCCGTACCCAAATAGCACTTTCGGTACATTACTGCGACACCTGATGCGGCTCATTTTTAATCGCCTATTTGAGAGTTCTGTGGTAGAGGGGAAGTAGCGCAGTACAAACAGAGCAAAGGGAGGGATAGGAAGGAGGGTGGGAGTCAACACAAAGAGAAAGGAAATTGACATAGTTCATTAATCTCACTGTAGAGGGAGGATAACCGTACAGATGTTCCGTACCCAAATAGCACTTTCGGTACATTACTGCGACACCTGATGCGGCTCATTTTTAAGATCATAGTCCAGAATAGATCATAGGCTACTATAATTTCTTAAATCTTTTGATCCTCTATATTTTAGTTTCCCTGATAACTGTTACATTTATTTATTTCTTATTCAAATCATCCAAAAGTTCATCAAACTTGTAATACATCTGATGTTCCAAGTAGTCACTTTCAGTACCTATGTCAAAATCCTACATACGAGTATATTGATCAGTAATATCATCCATCCCGTCTTTTTTTAGATCAATGGAGTAATATATGTTTCTCTTGGTTAGGGTAGTCCAGCGGTGGGAACTGCCATCTTTGCCGATTGGACCTGTAAGAAATTCTAGTGCATTCAATGTGCATTTAATATGCGAACATTTCAAGTTTAATACTCATATAAACTATATTACATTCAAACTTAATTGAATCATGTAAATGTTAGTAATAATTCATCACACTGTATACCTATGTAAATAAGCATGTGATATGACACTTCATAACGCATTTATAAACCGTATGCCCTAAAATTATTTTATGTCCCTTTAATAAGACACTATTATCTACAAATGAAGGGTATAGGAAAATAACCAGGTAACTTACTTTTTT
Source organism: Diploptera punctata (assembly GCA_030220185.1). NCBI lineage: Eukaryota > Metazoa > Arthropoda > Insecta > Blattodea > Blaberidae > Diploptera > Diploptera punctata. The sequence continues at coordinate 635,431 of JASPKZ010009351.1, read as the reverse complement.
TTTTTGTAGAATTAGAGTTTTTGGGGTGTCATTCGATTCTCTATGAAAAACGCTATCGTTTTTAAGTGAAACAGCAAAAGATCCAGTTTGAATAAGAAAGTTTATTTACCTCCATATAGGTAAGGAAGTAGGGATGTTGTACAATTAAATGTACATTTTCTAGGTTTCAAGGAAACGGTGACTTATCTGATATTTTTTTCCTGCGCTCTTCAAATAATAACGATAACGATAACGATAACGATAACGATAACGATAACGATAACGATAACGATAACGATAACGATAACGATAACGATAACGATAACGATAACGATAACGATAACGATAACGATAACGATAACGATAACGATAACGATAACGATAACGATAACGATATCGATATCGATATCGACGACGACGACGACAACGACAACGACAACGACAACTACAACTATAACTATAACTATAACTATAACTATAACTATAACTATAACTATAACTATAACTATAACTATAACTATAACGATAACGATAACGATAACGATAACGATAATGGTAATGGTAATGGTAATGGTAATGATAATAATGATGATAATAATAATAATAATAATAATTTACATTGTTTTAACAACATTGCAAATTATCTTAATATTCACAAACGCCAATGAAAATTTAATTTGTTATATTTTATTATGTAAAATTAATTTATTAAACACTCGCCCATTTAAGTGATCATATGACTATTTTATCGATGAACATGAAACATTGTTAGTTAACAAAGAAATGTAGCGCTTTTTCCCTCTGATTTTTCTAGAAGAAGTTGTTTGCAGATGACCAAATAATAATAGCAAATTCAGAAGATAATCTACAGAAAGCTCTGTATGAACTTAACAAAATTACAGAGGAATATGGATTGAAGATATCTACAGAGGAAACGAAAATTATGGCATTTCAAGGAGTAGATCCTGTCAGAAGTAAAATTGTACTTGACAATAAAATTTTGGAGCTTGTGAATAATTTTACATATCTAGGATCCAATATCTCATATGAAGAAGAAAAGGATGTAAATGCAAAGATATCTAAATTTTTAAGAATTTTAGGGTTAATAAATTCTATCTTAAACCACAGTTAGTCCAAAAACATTCAAGACCAAAAGTGTATAAAAACACTGGCTCTTCCAACTCTTTTGTATGGTAGCGAAGTATGGACGTTGAAACAGAAGGATATACAGAGACTTAGATCTGCTGAAATGAGATATCTTCGGAGGACTGCAGGATACACACTACTAGATCACAAAACAAATGAAGACATCTTAGAAGAATTACACATGGAACCTTTAGAAAACAAAATTTCTGATTATAAGTCAAGATGGGTGCAACATGTTCATCGAATGGAAGATCACAGGATACCCAAACAAATGTTAAGATATAAAGCTGCAGGAATAAGAAGACCAGGACGTCCACTCAAAATACTTCTGGATGTTGTTTCTCTTGAGGCCGTAACAAGTCAACAAATGGCCTAAATTCGTGAATGTACTATGAAGTTCTCGTATCTCTCTTTCATTCCCAATTCGTGCCATATGTTCTGCTCATTGCAGTCTACGAGATTTTCTTACTACATCTGGTTTCCTATAAAGATCATATAGTTCTTTGTTATGTAATTTCTTTATTTAAAGGCTAATAAATTATAAACTTGGGAGTAAGAAAAAATGTATTGCACAAATTATTGTTTCAATTATTAAACTTATTTGTGGCCTCCTATTCTGGGATTCCTTGATGTTGATGTGTATGCCCATATGTCTTCTTTTAATCTTGCTACACGACCTTCCCACTTCCATCTTAATTGCTGCTATGTCTATAAGAAAACTCCTCTTTCCAATGTCTTATTTAACCTATCCTTTACATGTACATTCAAGATTTCGTTCTCATTATTCATTTGGCATACTCGCAAGGGTTTCATTTATTTCTCCGTAAGGCATCAAGTTTGTCCTTCACATACAGGAGTAACACCGGAAAGACACATTTCTCCAGAATTTGGAGTTTCAGTCATATGCTCACAAGTTGGTCTTGTATTATGAAATTCAAAGACCAGAATTTGTCTCATGCAGTGCACATTCTTCAAAGTTCATCGTAGCCTTTATATAGAAACATATTTCTAATCGAACGAGAGTCTACTCGATTCCTGATTCTGCTAATTACATTGAAATTATTATTTTTTTCGCTTCACCCTGCCTGGGATACATTGATCAACTGGAATTCCCTACCACAAGAAATAAGGGGCTGCCGGACATTGGCATCTTTTAAAAGAAATCTAAATTTATATTTGCTCTAAACTCGACTTCATTATTATCCAGTGTAAGATATATATATATATATTAATTGGTGTTTCCCGTATAATGTATCATATTTATATTATTATTATTATTATTATTATCGTATCATTATTGTTATTACCCTATAAAATGTTGTTTGTACGTGACATTTACATTGCTACATTTATTGTATCTTTAACTGTTTATAATTAGTATAGTGTATATCTGTATTTGTCGAATATTTATTTGTATTTGTGCTGGTTGAGTGGAAGAGAGGGCCTTATGGCCTTAACTCTGCCAGAATAAATAAAGTATTATTATTATTATTATTATTATTATTATTATTATTATCAATAATTTCAGTATGTGTTGTTATTTTCTTAGTGCCCAGCATTTTTTCATTCTTTCTGATCTTCTTTCCCTCTCTTCTTCTGAGATAATATGTTTGAGAAATTAATTTATTATAATGGAATTAAAAAATATAAGGTATATTTAGTCTATAATGATGGATACATAGTAAATTTTATAAAATTACGTAGGTTTTCTTGTTTTATTCATTTAGTCTGTTGGACTAAACATTTTATAGAGTACAGATGCTCCACTTGACATTCCTTTTCGTTTATTTGGGGGGCTAGGTATATAAGGTTGAATTGTCATGCAAGTGCACGTAACGAAATCAAATCGTAAACATTACAATGTGGGAAGAGCTGCGCAAATAGCGTAAGGAACTTAGAAGATAAATTCCTGACCTTGTAGAAGAGCCTAGAGGCAAGTACATGGTGTATAATCGGTGACGTAACACTAAACTTTTACTTGCACAATAAAATTAGTCTGAAGGCAAACCACAATTAGTTATTTTTTAAAAATAAAACTACTGTACTTGAATGGAAATCCTAAGTCAAAATAAAATCAATGTGCACCACTACAACGTAAGACGAAGTTACAAAAATAATGAAAAGAAGTATTCAACGGGAAAGACAATATGAGGTGTAAAATCAGTATTAATAACAGTATAATACAACAGGTGAACAATTTTAATTATTTAGGATGCAATGTATCAAACTGCCAGAAGGAAGATATTAATATTAAATTAAATAGATTTTACAGAATGTGTGGCACTATAAGACGGACACTGAAAAATAAAACTTTGAGGAGCACACAACTAAAATTTTACAAAATTATGGCAGTGCCTGTCTTAACATATGCAAGTGAAAATTGGACTCTTAACCGTTCAGACAGAAGGAAAATAGAAACTGCAGAAATGAAGTTCCTACGTTCAGTAGCAGGTGTGACAATTTTGGACAAGAAAAGAAGTGAGGATATTAGGAATGACTTAAATATTTTCAATTTAACAAATAGAATTGACAACATGAGAAACAACTGGTATGAACATGTCAAGAGAATGCCTACAGATAGAATCCCTCAGCTGTTACTAAAGTACAAACCAATAGGACATAGAAATGTTTGGACGCCCATTTACTAGATGGGAGGATTCATTAAATCCCACTTGATGTGAAAACAGGTCAAAAGGCCTAATTTCATGAAGCAGAAGAAGAAGTGCAATGCAGTAATTTAATAACTATATTAACAAATGAATTAAGTATGAGGTGGAATGAAAAGAACAACCGGGATGTTTATTCCCATTTAATTTTATAGACATGATTTCGAAAATATACCATGACATTAATAGTCTATCTTTAAACGATTTTTTAAATATTTTATAAAAATGATCAATTAAAAGATCCCTTAATTAATGATCATCATGCAGTATTTCTAAAAATTATTTCTTATGAAGAATTAAATACCATTTATGGCATAATATCAAAAATCAACTTTATTCTAAAAAATACTTTTTAGATAAAAACATTATATTAGTAGATTTAAAAACATTTTACAATAGTTTTAAAAATATCGTGGGTTGTAATAAAGTCACACATGCATTATCCAATTATCGAATTAAATATAATCACAATTTTTATTGCTAACACGGATGCTAGATTAAAATAATATTTAGTGCACTTTGTCATTGAAGCAAAGATCAAATCAAAGGGAAACCCACTAAAATATCTGGTCAAATTCCTAGTGGTTGAACTACAACAAAATGGCTTGGGCGTGTCATCAACAATACCAATTTTTGTAATCATATTTCATTCGTGCCACATGCCCACCCCATCGCATCTACGAGACATAATTGTTCTTGTTACATCTGGTTTCCCATAAATATCGTGTAGTTCACTGTTATGTACCATTTTTCATTCGCCTCTCTGTTTATCTCTCCCTTACTTGGTCCAAAATTTTTCCTAATAACTTTATTCTAAAAAAATACTTGTAATATTTTTTCCTCCCTTCAATTAAGAGCATCCATATTCTGAGAATAACTGTTTATATATTTTTAGTTTAATTTTTTTTTAGAGAAATAATGAATAATAGCATGCACTTCTAGGATTGGGCATGTTTTATTTCTTTCTACATCTAATTTCTGTTTGTAATTATTGTTCCTAGATATTTTAATTCAGCCACTTCTTGAAAAATTTTCCTCATTTGTCATTAATTATCCATTCCCATTATATAATGTATTTCTATGTGTGACTACATATTTAGTTTTATTGATGATTACTTGCAATCCTAATTTCTTAACTCAATAGCGAGTGCTTGTTAAATGTACATTCAGGACAGGATATTGAAGAGGATAATTTACAAACAGCAGAAATGCTAGTCGCAAAACTAAGTGCATTAGAGCTTGAAATGGCGATAGAATAATTGAAGCTGTATAAAGCATCAGCAGAACTGATAAAATCAGGGGGAGAAAAATTGATAGACAAGATACACCAGTTGCTTAAAATGATTTGGGATAAAGAAGCTCTTCCAGATGAATGGAAAGAATCGATTATCGTACCAATTTATAAGAAAGGAGATAAAACTGATTGCAACAACTGTAGGGGCATCTCATTACTTTCAACTTCGTACAAAATTCTAACAAATATATTAGTAAGCAGACGTACTCCTTATATTGATGACATTCTAGATCTAGGAGATCATCAATGTGCATTTAGAAGAAACAGGTTACAACAGATAAGATTTTTTGTTTAAGACAGATTTTAGAAAATAAATGGGAATATAATAGTACTGTACATCAACTATACGTAGATTTCAAAAAGGCATTCAATTAAGAGGGAGAAGTTATATATTATCTTGCTGGAGTTCGGAATTCCTAAAAAAGTTAGTTAGACTTATACGAATGTGTCTAAATGACACAAAGAGTACGGTGCGTGTAGGCAAACAGTTTTCGGTTACTTTTGAAATCCAGAATGGGTTGAAGCAAGGAGATGCACTATCTCCTCTACTATTTAATTTTGTACTAGAGCATGCCATCAAATCTTTAGAGGATGAAGAAGGCCTACAACTGAATGGTATTAATAAGCTGTTAGTTTATGCTGATGATGCAGTTCTATTGGCCGATAGCAAGGAGATGCAAAAGGCCAACACGAACACACTATTGAGTAACACTAAGAAATTGGGACTGGAAGTAAATATCAATAAAACTAAATATATGGTCACACATAAAAATACATTATATAATGGAAATGGACAGCTAATGACAAATGAGGGAAATTTTGAGGAGGTGGCTGAATTCAAATACCTAGGAACAATAATCACAAATAGGAATGAGATGCACAAAGAAATTAAACATAGGCTCAGTTCTAGAAATGCGTGCTATTATGCATTACAGAGACTCTTGACGTCCCAATTCATTTCAAAAAACGTTAAATTGAAATATATAAAACTACTAGCGTACCCGGCAGACGTTGTCCTGCCCGAACGTTAAATTCTCATGTCATGGGCGGACGATAAAAATATGTTACTTTTTTACCATACAATTCAGCAAGTAGGACATAATTAGATATTATTAAATAAGTTCGCAAGGAAACCTCTTACAGCCTTCTGTTGTGGCTCAAGAAGTGTGAATGATGACGTCACATAGTTATGTCGGAACATAACGATAATGCATATGACTACGCATCTGACATAAAAAAATCCTATAACCCGATCGCCGCGCCACCTATCAAGTCCAATTGTGAATCTAAACCATCCAGGGACCCACTCAAACACACAGAAAAAAAAATCATCCAAATCGGATGAACACACAACGCTAATAACGCAGCTGGGATACAGACCAGATGAGTTCTTAACCATCGGCAACTTCCGATGTTTAAATTGTCGTCATAAACATTAGAATTGTACCCTCCTTTGCAGATAAGTTAAGAACCGTCATATAACAATTATATTAGAGTGAAAAAATAAATAAATTGATGACAGTGAGTCAGAACAGTTTTTTTTTTTTTTTTTTTTTTTTTTTTTCCTCCCCAGCTAGATTTCATTTCTGACCCACTGTGCACCGGTCCTACATGGCCGAAATTCCATGAAAAAAATGTCTTCCCTCGTAGAGACTCGAAGCAGCGTAAGTCCGGTAGTTCTGCGCCGAGACTTCTTGCCTTAACCACTCGGCTACGGCGCGAGAATCTTGGTGTTAATAAAAAAAACATATGGTTATTGTGAGTTATCCGTAGAGATAAGGGACTCTAGGTATCAATGAAAGACAAAAATGGTTTTTGTGAGTTATCCGTAAGAGATAAACATATGCTGTCGCGGACTTTTTTGTAGAGCTTTTGGAGATATTCAATTCTGTGTACATTAATTTTGTGTATTTCTTATTATTTAGGCAGCGTAAGCCATTTAAGCGTCCAAAGAGCTACTTTTTTCACGTTTCCCACTACAAAGGGCGATTTTTAAGGGTGTAGGAGTTGAGCTTCACAACTCTCTTATAGCCTATATTCATCCCGGGAATCTCCTGAACATTTTGCAAAAAACCCCATCACAATCGGATCAACGGTATGGCCGCGCATAAAGTACGAACAAACAAACATACAAACAAACAAACAAACATTAATTTTTATATATAAGATTATTCTACCAGTTGTATTATATGGATGCGAAACATGGACTCATACTTTAAGGGAGGAAAGGAGATTACGAGTATCTGAGAATGAAGTTCTTAGGAACATTTTTCGACCAAGGAGAGATGAACAGACAGGTGAATGGAGAAAACTACATAACAGTGAACTATATGGTCTTTAGGAAGCCAGATATATTGGGAACAGTTAAGTCTCGTAGACTGCGATGGGCAGGACATGTGGCACGAATGGGGAATAAAAGACGTTCATGGAAGCTTCTTGTAGGAAAATCAGAGGGAAAACGCCCAGTCGGTAGACCAAGAATGAGGTGGGAGAATAATATTAACTATGATTTGAGGGAAGTAGATTATACAGGGAATGATTGGAAATCATTTGCTTAGTATAGGGATGTATGGAGAGCTCATGTCCGCGAGGCCGTTAACAGACGGATTCGATAGTGCCTGTGGGTTAGTTAGTTAGTGAGTTAGAGAGTGCATGTTGGTCCTTAGCATCGTCTTATACTCGTAATACTACACTTTCAGCATTAACGAACAGCTTACTATAGTGTAAAAGGACTAAGTTGGCATGATTTCTGATATCCTTGTCTAGAGAACTGTTCTTCCACCCTTCGCAAAACACAATGGGCTACCCTTGTAAAATTACTTAAGAATGCTAGAAAAACTCCATCCCCCCACTTCCGTCCAGTCAATTTTGTGTCAGGTAATTTTTGTCAGTGGCAACTGGTTCAGAGTGCTCTGTTAAAAGTGACTGCAGAGCGTGTGAAAAGATTGAAGAGTAATATTGGCAGCAGACGGTTTAATGGACGAAATTAGTGATCGGTTTGAAATAAATTTAGACGATACCGACGACGATGAAAATGAAGACATAGAAACTTGCCAGGAATAATCTTTAGAAGAAGGGAATGTCACCACTGATCTATGTTCACTGCAGGGAATGTCTGCCCTACCGCTGTCACCGTGAAGAGATATGCGCATGAGTGAGAAAGAAGATGCTGAGTACTCTCTTTCTCTTTCTAAAATATTCTAGACAAGTTAGCCCTCATGGACTATAGAACCATTGAATTGTAGGCCTTCTTCATCCTGTAAAGATTTGATGGCGTGCTCTAATTCAAAATTGAATAGTAGTTTATCTTCTTGCTTTGACGTATTGTGAATTTTAAAAGTACCTGAACATTTTTTAAACATTTTCCAATACTGTTATTTTAACGCAGTTCCAATAATGGATCATATTATAATGAAATTGTGAAAAGAAAAATTGTCTGAACCAGGAGTCGAACCGTGCACCTCTAGTTCTCCAGACTAGTGTGCAGCCCACTACACCATTCGAGACTTGGCACTAACATTAACAATTCTTTCCACATATACAACTCTACAATTTACTGCTTATAAATTAGTGGTGTAAAATGTTCAAGTATAGATACTTCTAAACGAAGCCGGCCGTTGGCGATGGTGGTATCACCTACCTGGCAGCGGACGAAACGAGAATTATTGAGTTGTATATGTGGAAATAATTGTTAATGTCTGTGCCAAGTCTCGAATGGTGTAGTGGGCTGCACACTTGTCTGGAGAACTAGAGGCCCACGGTTCGATTCCTGCTTCAGACATTAATTTTTCTTTTCGCAATATCATTGTAATATTATATTTGAAAAATGTTTGCCTACACGCACCCTTTCTTTGTGCCATTTTGTCACATTCGATTAAGTCTAACTAACTTTCCAATCATTTCGAAATCCGGCACGATACTGTATAAATTCTCCCTCATAATTGAATCGTATTCCTTTTTGAAATCTACATATATTTGATGCACTGTACCGGTGCTCGGTGGTAGGCAAGAGATCTCAGGGTTATGAACTCTTTATAAGCAAAAGAACAACGTACAAATGTACACTCAATTTTAACGAATCCAAGAAACTGTTTATTTACGGAGAAATACACTTTTGATAATACAGTTACAAAGTTTTATCTATGAGTGGGGTCGATGAAATACTTAGAGGTCCACGTGCTCGAATCAATATTTTCAAAGTCCAAATGCTTAACGGACTATAACTTTAAATTTAACTATTTCACGGACGAATCTAATATTTAAACTGAATCGGAGATCGCGGTCTGCAGGTCTACGATGTTCCAACACTGAACACAGAGTCACTGAGAGTGATTATTTTGATATAAGTTCTCGCTTATAAAGGCGGTGGCTCCTCCCACTTTTCTCGAATCCACTCCTTACAATTGAATATATATTTATGTTACAATAATATTATTTACTAATATGTATAACATTTCTAAGAACTGGGTAAATTGGTTCTTTGATATTTAATAGATAAATGTTTTTCAGTTTCTTTGTAAACTGTTAATATTAAGAGATTATCTTTTATAAAGGTGAATGAATGTCTTTTGTTGTCTGTACTAGCCAGGTAGTAATGCTTTATCTTCATTTCTTGGAATTGCTTAGTAACGTTAATTGGTTTCTAAGAATTGGGTCAATAGATTTTTAATATTTTTAATAGCTAACTAATGTTATCTTTTCTTAAAGAATGAATATTTCTTATTAGTTGTATAGACTGCTAATTGGAATTAGTTATATTCTTTTGAAAATACCCTTTTTGTGTTCCTATATTATCTGTAAGTTGTGTAGTAGGTAGAATTCTGACAATACCTCTTTATTCTATTATTTGTCGTTTGTATAGCAGGTAGCGTTTTACAGTATTTTATTCTAGACAAATGTACGTGGAATTTTTACCTGGATATATTTCTACTTTTCCACATACATATTTTATAGCGATATTAGTAATACATTCTATTTTCATTATTTATAGATTTATTTAATTTTAATAACAATTTAATATATTTCGGAACATTTTAGTATCAGATCCATGCATATTAGAGTTGTATCTTAGTTTATACGTCTCCTATCATATTAATCGCTACAGCACACAACCATTATATTCACAAAATCTGTCTTATATAAAAATCGAATCTATTATAGACCTATTTCTTCTAAATCCACATTGATGATCACCTATTACGTCGTCAATATAGGGAGTAAGTCTGGTTACTAATATATTTGTTAGAATGTTCTACGAAGTTGAAAGCAATAAATAACAGTAAATCTGCGTTATCAAAGTTAATCAAAGTTAAATCCTGTTTTATAGGATCGGAATATAAGTTCCAAAACAAAAACAAATTTTAAATGCAATAATGAGTACAATGATATATAGTAAAGAAACACTAGAATTAAAATCAATAACAATAAGCAAATCATATTCTACAAACATGAATTTTTGAGGCGTTCAGCCAGGATTTCCTGGAGAGATGAAAAAATAAACAGTGTAATTGAAAGTTGAATGTTCAAACTTCGAGTGAGGATTTCATTTAAAAAAATAGTTAAAACATAGTGTTGACTATTTGTACCTGTCAAGTTGGCAATAGGTATATTTTGTTTTGTGAAATTTTTGTAAATCGGTATGACGGAACCTCCGGTTGCCATGTTGTATAGTTAGTCTTAGAATAAACGTGAACAAGAGTAGTCATGTTTGTATAATCTCCGGGTCGAGGCTCGATATCTCCTCATAAGCTAGGGTCGTTTATAATCACATCTCAGGTCCACACGGGGGCCTTAAGTATATAGTGGGTTTGCTTAGTGAAATAGTATAGCGACCACTATATTAAGGAAGTTTGTATAACTTCAAATCACGCCACGTGCTGCAACGCAAACTCTTGTAAGTGCTCTTTAAATATACCACGGTTCCATGGTCCTTATGGTCCCGATCTACATCATGTGCATAAGAAGTTCGTCTACCAGCTCATATTCACCACATGTAATGAAATTGTAAGTACTATTAATAAAATCAGTGTTATCCGAAAAATTCTTAGTTATTTATACAGTCCACTAGCTTCAGGTCCGTTTAAGTGCTTGGACGGCCGAAATCTAACTTGATTAGAAACTACCAACTGCGTCTCTGCAGTTGAGTGCACCAAGCAAGGTATGTTGTGTGCATCGGTATAATATACCAGGAAACATTTGGTCCTCCGGGCCGGATTAACACTAGTGAACTATTATAGTGATATAAAACATTACTGTGGTGATTATATTCAAAGAGAGCTGGAAAAACTGAAATTTACGAAATTTGAGCACGTGGTGGTTAGTGCATATGTACTGAAGCGGTCACAAGAAAAGGCGCGTAGGACTGCAGAATACGCCAATTCAAAAATCTCGATTACCTAGGGTAAAAATATTATACGTAATTGCATTATATGAAAATACTTTTGAAAACACTTTTTTTGACTTAATGCACACTTCATAAACTTTCCTGGTAATAATGCAGAGGGCTGTTATCGTTAAGGATACATCGTAATTATATTTGTATTAAGAACAAATTAAATGTGTGATGGCTGTCATGATTTCTCGGCAGAGAGATTCTTCAATTTACAAGTACCGGAACAATTTGTATATATTGTGTTACCGCCATTATAGTCCATGAGGGCTAAAGTGTCTAGAATATTTTAGAAAGGGAAAGAGTACTCACCATCTTCTTTCTCACTCATACGCATATCTCTTCATGGTGACAGCGGTAGGGCAGACACTCCCTGTAGTGAACATAGATCAGTGGTGGCATTCCTTTCTTCTAAAGATTCTTCCTGGCAAGTTTATATGTCTTCATTTTCATTTTCATCGTCGTCGGCATCGTCTAAATTTATTTCAAACCGATCACTAATCTCGTCCATTAAACTGTCTGCCTGCCAATATGACTCTTCAATCTTTTCAGTGTATTCACACGCTCTTCTCCAATTTTCTGCAGTCACTTTTAACACAGCACTCTGAACCAGTCGCCACTGACAAAAATTACCTGACACAAAAGTGACTGGATGGAAGTGGGGGGGGGTGGAGTTTTTCTAGCATTCCTAAGTAATTTTACAAGAGTAGCCTATTATAGTACACATGTCACTCAGACGTCTAGCGAAGTGTGGAAGAACAGTTCTCTAGACAAGGATAGTACAAATCATGCCAACTTACAATTTTTACACTATAGGCCGCTCCCTCTCCTTGTGTGACTCAACTCGTAGACGTGGCTTGCGGGTTGCGCTGGAAAGGAGGATGTAATAGAACATTATTTGTAAGGTCAGGGATGTAACGCGATATTTCAATGACATAATATCGTAAAAATAGTTCGAAATATCTTCAGTTCATATCTGTCAATACACTGAGAACATGGCATTTAAATTGAGCAACATTAACTATATTTTTTGGGTTCAGGAGATGAAGATTTTTTTAAAGAACTGAACTTAACTATGCATTCACTCGGTGGCTGAAGTGGAATGAAATATCTCTCCAATAATTAAAAGTTCGCTCAGAAATTTTCAATTATTCACACATAAACAGATAATTAAATGCTAAAATAATGTATGACAATGATGTGTATGTGTGTGTGTGTGTACACACACACACACGCACCCACGCACGCACACACACGCACACACACATACTTTTAGTAGTTTGGATTTGAATTTTTAGCAAGTTTGTAATTGTGTGTGTACGTATGTATGTGTGTACGTATGTAAGTAGGCCAACATATGTATAGCCTTTGAAATAATTGATGGCGCACAGATAATTCTAAAGTCTCAGAACGATGCCACTGCGCATGATCAGAGATCAACTATTAGGTTCACAAGTATACAACTGTTTCAGAAACTAAATCCGTTCTATTTCGTTGTGTGTCGTGTAGTGGAAAACAATTTTGTGTAAATAGGTAGTGCGGTAAATACTGAAAATAAAACAAAGCAAAAGAAATGAAACAAAAGAAAGACAATTAATTGAAATAAGGACAAGAGAGAAGAAAAAAGCATAACAGCAGGATCGAACACGCGACCTCATGCACGGGAAACAAAAGCTCCCTCCACTAGACCACAACCATCTCTCCCAGGAATTGTCTGTATGAATCGATGCAGTACTTCAGGACTTACTTGTATAATGAAATTAGATATTAACTTAATTTAAATTAATCAGACGCATTTTGTATTAGTAATGGAAATAAATAATTTTATTATGCCATGTCTTTTGTAAACAAAGTAATGGGACCTTACAATCGTTATTCATTTTCGATATATATATATATATATATATATATATATATATAGGATGAGCTGTTTCCTTTAATTTATTTATTTCCATATATTCCATTCCATAGTAATTCTGCCCGAGGGCAGGTCTTTCACTGCAATCATAGCATTTTCATGCTATACTTTGCAGCTTTACTAGGGAACTGTAGGTGTGGTAGCTTCCCGTTTATTTCCACACCGGTGAAGGATGATGATGTTAATGATAAGGATGATGATGATGGCCGGATGATTTTCGGGGACCTTTGGGCCCTAAGCTTCCCGACATTTATCTTACAGGTGAGGAAAAACCCCGAAAAAATCTCACTATAGGAGCCTGTCCGGAGCGGGAGTATTTCCATATATAGCCTATATTTTTTTCTTATCTTGTCATATATATATATATATACAAATTTATTTATATAAAGAAGCCTGGTAACATGCAGGCATTATGAAAATTAACTAATAATAAATAAGAAATATATACCTAACCAGAATCGAAAGTGGGCGCGCGTTGTCGGAAAACGAGCATATCACCGACTGGTCCACTGAAGCAAACGATACGAATGCTGCATGAAGAGTGACTTACGCCGTCCGCTTTATACTCAAACGAGTCAGAACATGTAACAACGTACTGGTGTGAATCGCTCTTCAAAACTCTAACTTTCCATTATCAAGAGTTGCGCCAACATTTTTTTCAAAGACTGTACATAAGTAAATATGTATGCATGCATGTATGTATGAATAACAGACGTTAAAATTGAATAACATAATTGACTAAGTAATATTACACAGATTTGATTATAGCCTATATATTTTTTTCTAGATACAGAAATGAATTCACTGTATGAAAAAAATCATGTGAAATTCACTCACAAGTTTAAAACTCCTCTCAGAAAATTAAAACCTTAATTAGGCTACATCAATGGCAAAAAATGCAACTAAGACATTACATGGAATAATTTGGAATAAAAATATTACAAAGGAAATTAAAATGAAAATTTATAAGAGCATAATACAGAATATTTAGTCATATGGAAGTGAAACTTGGTCTTTGACGGAATTACAAAAGAACAAAATTAGAACAGTTGAATTTGATTATTTTAGAAGAAGCCTCCAAAAACAAGACAGGATAAAATAAGAAATGAATTCATTTGGAGAGAAATGAATGTCACCACATCTGTTGTTAAGAGGATTGAAAATCAAACACTTAAATGGTATGGCCATGTACAAAGAATGGAAAATGAAAGGTGGCCAAAAAATATATACCAATGGTCACCCCCTGGAAGAAATAAACGTGGCAGACCAAGATGGAAATGGAAAACCTACGTCAGAACTATAATGGATGATCGGAATTTGGAAGAGGGAGATTGGAATGATAGAGATAAATGGAAACTGAAGACGGCAAACCTATAAGTGGGGGAAGCCCAAGAAGAAGAAGAGAATTAGGCTACATATATAGCCTACATGCCATTCCCATTTACAGATTTAACATCATAATGCGTCTATATTTTTTTTAGTTTTTTTTTTTCAATACGCTGTATTCGTGTTTAGGCCTACCAGTGTTTTCTATAAAAGTTCAATGATTTAATTTCAATATTATAAAATAGTAATTGATTCGATTTATGCAAGAAAACTTCAGGCTAATTTATTTTACGAAATTAACATTTTGTGTTACTAAAGTTCTGCACTCCGTGGTGAATGTTTCGCAATAAAAGTGATTCAGTTCAGCTTCACTGTTATCAGTATAAGATATGAATAGTATCCAAGGAAAAACGTGTAGGAGTGCAGATAACGCTAACAAAAATCTCAATTACATAAAGAATGGGCTAATGCGGCGATTCAGTTAGCTCAGATGGGTGTTGATAACGAAATTCCAATCTAGAATGTGTCTTACCTACACCGGAAAACCATAAAAATCTAATTTAGCTGGGTCTACCCTGAGATTTGTTTTCGAAACCTCCATACTGGAATAGGCCTATTATTCACTTTTCCCTGAGCTAACGCGCTTAGTAATATTAGTGTTATTACAGGCTTTATATTAGCTTGACCTGTATCTATCTATCTATGTAACGGAATCTTTCAACGCGATTTTCATCCACTTAAAATCATTGGATCGACTTGAAACTTTGTACACTTGTAAAAGACCCGTGACAATACAATAATTTCATATTTTGTATCTAAAAATCATGGCCAGAATCATCAGAAAATCAAAAAAATGTCTTTGTATTTATGTAACGGAATTTTTGAACACGATTTTCACCCACTTAGAAACATTGAATCGACTTCACACTTTGTACACTTGTAAAGGACCCGTGACAATAACTAATTTCATATTTTGTATCTAAAATCCTGGCCAGAATCATCAGAAAATAAAAAAATGAAAACTCGTATAATAGGTTGCGGACTTGTCGACTTTTAGTCAATCGTTGTAAGAGCTCAGTTGGTAGAGCAGTGAACTCTGGTGGTATATATTCTTAGTAATCCATAGGTCGCTGGTTGAAATCCGGCTGGGAGTTTTTTTTAGAAGAGTATTACTTTTAGCTCATACTACAATAGTATCGAATTTAAAGATATTTATATTTTTATCTTATTCTGTAAAATATTAAAACTAAAAAATAAATAATAGTTTTAAAAAACTAAAACAACACGCTTTATTAGAAAACCGAACTAAAAAAAATATATAGGCCTATATATAATTTTAATTTCCGACACTCTTGGGATAAATAATATTACCATCAAAAGCGTGGGGTGCTTTTTATGATTTTTATATTTTCTTCTTAGAGACTTTACTTTTACCAATATCTGTTTATTACCAAATATATTAATTGATAAAGAGTTCGGTTTTTTAATAAAGCGTGCTGTTTTAGTTTTTTAAAACTATTATTTCCTATAAGGTTGATACAAAACTATCTGCTAAAAATGTCTTCCAAAGTTCGTCCTCTATGTTTCCAACTTACCTGAGGCATATTATAGCAGACAGCTGCTGTATAATGGATATATTATTCGTTTGTAAAATAAGAATTTAAAAACAAAATATCTGTAATTACGTGGTTACAAAGTAAGATACAATAATTACAAATAAATAACGAGCAATTTTACTGAATATGAACGCCCTCAATTGCGTAGGCCTACAGATATTTCTGTAATGAATTAGGCTACTCTTTACAACCTGTAACGCGACTTTTTGAATTCCTTCATAAACTCTTATCAAATTTTATTCTTGGGGTTTCATTTTTCAAATTATTTTATGAATATTAGTTCATAATTCGTTGGCATACTCTCAGAAGAAATTGTAAGATTTATCGAGTCAGTATCGGGTGGGTTAAATTTTTTATTACAAAATACCTGGTCTCCATCTGGCGGAATTGAATAATAATAGATAGATAGATCATTGGTTGATTAATGTCTTTGACACCGTCCGATTCCTAATAGCCAATTTTGTCGGTCCATCCAATCTCGTTGTTGTAGATGTTTCTCCTTCATGTCTAAACATATTCCCTGATACCAGGAGGTTTTAGGTCTTCCTCTGCCTCGTCTTCCCTCAGGTTTCCATTCCAAAACAGATTTTGGTAGTCGATCGACTTCCATTCGCTGGACATGTCCGTACCAACTTAATTGCTGAGTTTTAATATACGGTAATCTAAAATAGTGTCTTCAATCTTCATTTTCTCCCTTATAACTGAGTTCCTAATTTTTACTCTTGAAATTCTTGCTGCCCTTCGTATAAAATCAATTTCCGTTGCCAAAATATACTTATTTGTTTTTGTTGTTAATGGCCAAACTTCTGATCCATAAGTAATGATGCTTTTAACAATTGTATGATATATATTCATTTTATTTTTATTACTTATATTTTTATCCCACAATATTCCATTGAGGCAAGCAATTGCAAATTTTCCTTTATTATTTCTATTTCTTATTTCCTCTTCATAACTTCCATTTTTATTTATTTTAATTCCTAAATATGTGATCTCACTATAAGATTTTATTGTTTCTCCAGTCTCCAAAATTAAATTTTGTTCTGGTTCACCAATTGATTTTTTTTTTTTTCATGTTCAAATATAATCCCCATTTTTCATATTCTTCTATTAATGTTCTAGTCATATATTCTAAATCTTCATAATCTTGTGCAATTAACAATTTATCATATGCAAAATGTAAGTTGTATAAAGTTTTGTTGTTTGAAATAGGAATTCCCATGCTTGAACATTTTCTCCTCCAATTCTTTAATATTTCATGTACATATATTTTAAACAGAGTCGGCGATAGACAACAACCTTGACGAAGACCTTTATTTATCGTAAAACCATGTGCCAATTTACTGCGAATTTTAATTTTAGATATGCAATTGTCATATAAATTTTGCATAGCTTTAATTATTATAGTCTTAATTCCCATACGTCTTAAAGCAATCCATAGTTTCTATATAGGGACATTGTCTTATGCTTTCTCAAGATCTACAAATATTAGGTGCAAAAGTTGTCCATATTGCATTTTCTTTTCTATTACCTGAGTAATGCAAAATAATTGTCGGTTGTGGAACGACCTGCTTTAAATCCTGACTGTTCCTCTAATTCCATATCACTATAGTTTTTTCCAAATAATATTTTAGTATACGTCCATAGAGTCTACTCATAGTACTTGTCACTGTTATACCTCTATAATTTTCACATTGGTCTTTTTTTCCTTTTTTTGGATTGTCGAAATTTATTCTAGTTTCCATTCTTCAGGAACTTTCTCACCATTCATAAATTTTGTAAATAATTTTCTCAGTCGTTCAAATAAATGGTCGGATCCATGTTTTAATAGTTCCGCTGGTATTCCTCCTGGACCACTAGCTCTTTTATTTTTTAATGATTGAATATTCATTTTAATATCCTCTATGTCCAATTGTATATGTTCATCTTCATTTATTTCTGGAATATTTTGAACGTTATCTAAATTAAATACTCTGTTTTCTGATAGTACTCTTTTAAAATAGTTTTCCCATTCAGTCATAGGTATTGTCTGTCCACTTCTTTTATTTCTCAATTTTTTAAATATTCTCCAAGATTTAGTACTTCGTTTTCCTCCAATACATGTTTGAATTTTTAAACAATTTTGTTCCCAGCTCTGATTTTTAGCTTCCGTAATTTTCTTTCTAACTCTTGCTTGAGCTTCTTTATATTGTATTTTGTCTTTCAGATATTTGGTATCCAACCACATTAAATATTTTTCTTTTCTGTTTGCTATTTCTTTTGCTAAGTCCTCATTCCAAAAATATTTGAATTTATTTATTTCTCTATTTGTTTCTCCTAAATCTTCTTTAGCCGCCTGATGAATGATTTTTACTATACAGTTGTATTCTTCCTGAGCATTGTCAAACGTAGAGTTTAGTAACTGATCATCTAACCTATTCTTATACAGATATGATGTGCTCTCATTCTCCAAACTATCCAAGTTGTATAGAGTTGTTGACAAGTCATGAAAACTGTCCTCTTCATTTTTAGTTTTATTTAGCCTGTCATTTTTACTTTGGAATGGAAATATTATTTTTGCATTCAATAAATAGTGATCACTTCCGCATGATAATCCTCTGTATGCCCTTACATCTTGGGTCTTTAAAATTGAATGTTTCTTAATTATTACAAATCTATTATCGATTGTAGATTAAGAGTATCTTGGTGCCAAGTATACTTATGAATATCTCTATGTTGGTAAAATCCATTTAGGATTTTAAGAGAATATTTGTCACAAAATCCTACCAATCTTCTACCATTGTCATTTTTCTGCAATTCTCCATATGGTCCGACTACATCATTATCCATCTCTTTGCCGATCCTGCTGTTAAATCGTCAGCTAATATAATTTCTCTTGAGGTCCCGATCTCATCCATAATATAATTTAATGTACTATAAAATTTATAGATAGCTTATTTAAAATGGCTTAATTCTGGGACTATTAATGATAGAATAGATTACAAACACAAAAGAGAAATAGTCAGAAAATTATCTAGAAAATTAAAAAATGAAGGATGGGAAAGTTTTATAAAAAATATAGAAAAAGATGTCACAGGAGCAAAAAGATATGGTTTCAAAGTATTCCAGCGATTAAAAGAAGAGTGTACGGATAAATTGGCTATAAATGGAATGACAACATTTCAGACAGTTATTATATGCAGAGGAAGAAGAAACAAATACACCTCCCTGTCCCACAGAAGAATATAATGCTATAACATTGGATGAAGTGATAGAAACTATCAAGAAAATGATAAATAGAAAAGCTAGTGGAGTAGATGGTATACCAATGGAGCTTTGGAAATATGGTGGGAAACCACTCTATATTAGATTGGTACAAATTTTTAATGATATATGGGCACATGGAATAATACCTCAGGACTGGAAAACATCATTAGAAATACCCATCCATAAGAAAGGAGAAAAAAGTAACTTCAAATTATAGAGGTATATCATTGTTGACAACATCATCTAAAATATATACATCCATTTTAAAACGAAAACTTCAGAAAATTACAGACGATAAAATTGGAGAGGAACAATGTGGATTACGAAAAGGCCGATCGTGTATCGACGCTATATTTGTTATAAAACAACTAATTGAGAAGTGGAAAGAATTTAATATCCCCCTATATATATTATTTTTAGATTTTGAAAAGGCTTATGATAGAGTCAAACGGGACATAATGTGGAAAATATTGGAAAGCTACCAAGTCCCCAATAATCTAATAAATGCTATAAAAAGTTTATATGAAACCACATTTATAAAAGTAAAGTTAGATCATGGGAAAATAACAGATACATTTGAAATTAACCAAGGTTTAAGACAGGGATGGGGACTATCTCCATTAGTGTTTATTCTATATCTAAATAAAATTGTCCAGGAGTGGAAAAAACTAACCCCCCCAGGAGTAAAAATATGTAGAGGAAATCAAATACAAACAATAATCTTCGCAGATGATCAAGTACTTCTAGCGGAGAATGAAGATGATTTGCAGAGATTAGTGTTTAAATTGCAGAATACCCTGGAAAAATACAACATGAAAATATCTGAAAATAAAACCAAATCCATGGCAATCACTGGAAAGGGACTTTCGAGAGTAAAAATAATAATACATAATAAACCAATAGAACATGTTTCATAATCAAAAAGATGTGGAAACAAATTTAGAAAAATATAACAGATTAAATGGTATAATTAGGAGAAAATTTGGAAAACAAATGAGGAAAGAAATCCAACTGAGATTTCATAATGCCATAGCCAAACCTGCTCTACTATACGGAAGTGAATGATGGACACTTCGAGGAAAAGATAAATCCCGCATTAATAGTTCACAAATGAGATTCCTCCGATCACTAACTGGAGTAACATTAAGGGATAGAATGAAAAGTGATGAGATAAGGATGCAGTGGAATAGTAGGGAAATGGTTGAACATATACAAAATTATCATAAGTAATGCCACGAGTGATTTCCAAATTATCGATAAATTCACGACTCACGAAGTGAGGAGTGAATTTATCTAGAGAATTTGGAAATCAAGAGTGGCATTTGTTAGGACTATTTAACGAATAAAATTAAGCTGTTTACTCACAAATCATTATTTAACTATAGTTATTTTAAAATATTTATATATTTAATGTAAACGGCGATGTTTGAAAACAAATGAGAAACTATAGGTACGCTTCTACTGCTTCTTTTGTTTATCACTGCAACCAGATCATACTATTTATTGCCAAAGGAACGCAATATTGTAAGGAGGAGCTTTCTTTAATATGGTAATTATAACACTGATAAATATTTGGTGAAACACGACTCTGATTGGTTGTAAAATAGAAATCATTGAAATGTGATTGGTCATTGACTCCCATTTGGGGCATGAGTTAAATAGTCAGATTAAATTATTCCAACACGTCTAGAAAATTTAAAATTCCCGTTTACCAAAGATGATTTACCACCTCAACCCTAAAGGCAAAAGAGACCTCGGAAGACCCTTCAACCGATGGAAAGATCAGTTTTTGTAGTCGCAGAACGGGCATCATCACCCAATACTGCAATCGGAAGAAGAAGAAGAAGATAAAATTTATCTTTTATTAAATAATTTCCATCCTCACCAATTCCATATATTCCTAATATAGAGCATCTTATACCAAAAATAAATATATTAATTTTAATTATGTTTTCATTTATTGCTTCCCAGTTTGTGCTATATCTCTTATATTTCTTCTTGATAAGTACTGAAACCCCTCTTTTAGCCCTTTCGTTCTTTTTAACACCTCTGTAAATATGAGCATACGATCCTAAAGTTTCTATTCCTTCTCCTTTCTTCTTTGTTTCTGTCAGTACGATTATGTCCTCCATTTTATTCCTTACGCCTTGTACGTTCCATGTTACAATTAGCGGAGCTCGTTTCCGTAGCTTGATTCGTCTTCCTTTTAATCTAACCGGCTTTTCTCTATTAGGTTTTTTAGCATTGCAATTTTTTTCTGATAGGAAGGAGCTGGACTACCGCATCAACCCCCAACCTGGAGGACCAGGGATTTTCAGGTGTCCATCCTTAGATCAATTGCTTTCACTACAGCTAAGGACATGATCTACCCTTTAGGAAGAATTTGACAGAAAATATAAGATGAAATGATGCCCTCGGCCTCGAATACTCTAATACCATCGGGGTCGGAAAACAACAAGTGTTCAGTCCAGAGAGACTGCATAGGAAAGATAAAAAAGAGATATGGTATGGAAGTGGTAGTAATACCATATCGGTCAATATCTCACCATGCTGACCAGTGCAATTGTTGAGTAGCCCATCCCGTCCGTTCACCACATAAGATATTCGTAAGTTATATGGTTACTAGAGGCCGTTTCACTAAGGAAGAAACATGACCTACAAAGCTCGCGCAGGTTTAACGTAGGGTCTTGGGGAAACGATCCCTATCAGCAGGCTTTGTCCGTATCTGCAAAATCATGGTTACTAGTCGTAATGAAAATATTAACCCTGAGTAGGAAATGATTATAAAAACTAAGTACCAGGAGAAATTCCTTAAGGATACCCGGTACTATTTTTTCCCAGCTTATTCTTAAGTTATGTGCATGAAAATTATGTCACTAATTAAACAAGTCTTCCTGAACATAATGACACTTTGGTTAACTTTTTAGACACATTTCTTTACGAGTAATTTAAAATAAAATAAAAATAAAAAATCCATTTTGTTAAAAGTATTGTTGTCAATTTTCACACAAACTACTTTACAATTGTTTCCAAAATTTAGTATATTATTATCCATGGTTCATTTGACAATAATAAAGTTTGCTTGTGTTCAGATATGGATTGTATTTATTTTTTTACTAAAATTTTTCAGGTTCATAAAAGAACCTCGAGTCTGAATAAAAGACTTCTGTGCAACATTTATCCGCCCTTCATCCATTCAGTAATACCTTAGTTGCCAATTAGATGTTCCATTGAGGTGATGTGCTAACCATATATCAATTGTTAACTAAGCGTATCTAAATTAGCTTGGTTAAGAAACTCCCGATAGAGAGCAGCCGTGACGCGAGACATATGGGGTACATACATACAATATTGCAATAAAGTTAAAGATGATTAAAATTAAACCTAATAAAAAATATATACACAAGAATAGCTCTAACCTACTATACATGAAAAAAATACAGTAATAAGATATTAGGTTAGAAATACTGATAAATCATAATACCATTTTCATTAAATAAATGAATAACAAATTATTAATTGTTAAAATATACTATTAGAGAGATCTTTTTGTCAGTTAGTTAATAGAGAAAATTAAGTTTTATTTCTGAATGAAGTTATATAGGGCATATAAAACCGGACCGGCCTCACGGAGTTTCACCCGGCACGCAGTGCTGTCTCTTCCTCCCGCAATTCACCCTGCCTGCCACCCGTCCTTGAACTGTTTCTTACCTTATAGAAAATGCTAGAATTGTTGTCCTCCCGCAGTTAAACAGGCATTATACCGAGTAAACACATTTTGTTGCTGTATGTGCAGAAGATACTGAAATCCCAACTTGTGCTAATTTCGGTAATGATTTTTGTGGTGAACGTTCCAAATTTTCGCCAATTTCGTCTAATTTTTCTTCGGTGAGAACCGTACGCCTTCGCGTGTGTTTCTTATTTTGTACTGAACCAGTGGTCTCAAATTTATTCACAAGATCGTGGATTGTCGATCTGGAAGGAGGTTATTGTCCAGGGAAGTTCCGAATAAATTCCTCGCGAACGCGACGAGCTGATTCGTATTTATAATAACATTTACACACATAAATGCGCTGCTCTAATGTCAGTTGACGTCTCATCATGTCGAACGATAGTAAACTGACTAGTTCAAGGACGAGTGGCTGGCAGAGTGAAATGCGGACGAGGAGAGAGCGCTGCCTGACGGGTGAAACCCCGTGAGGCCGGTCCGGGTTTATATTGGAAGCCTGGTACTTTCTCTGTCTCTGATATAGGTGGAAGAAAATTCCATGTTCTAGCAAGAGAAACTATAAAATATTTTGAAACAAATAGGTAGTGTGATGAAGACAATGTGCTGAAGGGATCGTGTGCCTAATTTATGTGCATCACAGAATCCAAAGAAGTGGTGTGATAAGGAAATGATGTGTGTGCTAGTTTATAGAGAAGAGATAGGGATTGGACGGTTCTACGATCTTGCGGATACGAGAAATCTTCCACTTAACACTGCAATGTAACATCACTTTATTTCTAAAACCGCGCAAGTCTAATTTAACAAAATTTTCAAAAAAGCATGACACATTTTTTAACATTACTTATAATTTTGTAACTATGTTTTTAATAACATATTTTAAACGTTTAAATTAAAAATAATACATTATTTTATTTTTATACAGATTTTCATCCACTCCTCTTGCTCTTATTTCTTAACATAATTACAAGATAATAAACAATGTCAAAAAAGTTTTTATGCTCTCTTGAAATATTAGTTAAATTAGACGTACGAGGTTTTAGAAGTAAGGTGACGAAAACTAATATCTTTTAGACTGACAGTACACTATTTTGGAATTGAATGTGTATGCCTGTACCGTAGACTACGCAGTCAAGGGGATGAAACTGGTCTTCTGCGCATCTGAGGCCATGCTTCAACCTTGATTGGAACGGCCTCTAACAGCTGCAGCACGTGAAGGTGGGATTAGACACTAGGAAGATGTGCAGGCTGGTTCCTCCAAGTCTTAGAATTTACAGCAATTAGAGGCTCTCCTTCCTCTTAGCATCGTCCCTTTTACAACCAATAATAATAATAATAATAATAATAATAATAATAATAATAATAATAATCACCATCATCTGCCTTTCAAATATTAGGCCCAGTGGCCTGTTACGGTCTCCCGCCATCTCCGAAAAGGTCGACCCACAGATCTTCTGCCTCGAGGAATGTAGTGAAGAATTTGTTTTGGTATTCTGTGACGATCCATGCGCTGAATATGGGCTAGCCAATTGTTTCTATATTCTTGGAGGTATTCAGATATAGGTACGATGTTTAACTCTCTGGCTATTGTTGAATTTCTTTGGTGGTCTAGAAGGCTATAACCTGCAGTTCGTCGCAGAAATTTCATCTCCGTGGCTGTAATATGACGGTCATCCTGAGTTCTGATGGTCCAAGCTTCACTGCCATAACAGATTATGGGCCTAGCGAGAACTTTATAGATTTATCATTCTTGTGTGTCTCTGCACTTTTGATGGTTTAAAAACTTGGTTGATAATTCTTAAAGCTTTATCATAGTTTTGTATTTTAAAGGATATTCTCTTATGATTCCTCATTATAAGTTAGATAGTATCCTAAGTATTTAAATGAATTTACTTGCTCTAATATTGAATTCTGAATACAAATTTTACTTCGTACTGGGAATTTCCCTTGAAAGGCGCATAACTGTACATTTTGTGGTTGATATGTCCATGTTAAATCGTTGGGCTCTTATATTAAGATTGATGAGTGGAATATTGTAATTCATCTTCATTCTTGCCGCGAACAAGCGCCTGATATACTATCGGCCTAATAAGCGTGTGTCTAAATAATGGTGTGTCTTGAGAGAGGAATATTACCATGAACTGTCAATCTCCAGTGTCTGATGATAGCATTAATGTATACATTAAATAGAAGTGGTGATAGAGGGCATCCTCGTCTGACTCCGCAATTTATATGTTTCCAATCTGACAATTCTGTTCCTATTTGTACTGCTATGATGTTATTTTTATACATATTAAAAATTGTTTGGATCAGTTGATTTGGTGTTCCATCATCAGTTAAGATATCTAAAAGTTTTTGTCTGTCAACTCGATCAAATGCTTTAATGAAATCTATAAACGCTATATGTAGTTCTTTATTGAATTCTTTGTGCTTTTCGATAAGAACTTTTAAGGTGAAATAACCATCGGCACAGGATCTTCCCTTACGAAAATCATTTTGTTCTTCCCCTAATAAGTTTTCATAGTGTTTTTTTAATTTAGATGCTAGAATTTTTGTAAAAACTTTATATCCACTGTTGAGAAGGCTAATGCTCGATAATTATTACAATCTTTGAGGTAATAATAATAATAATAATAATAATAATAATAATAATAATAATAATAATAATTACAATAACAATAACAATAATAAAGGGAATTTGAAGAAGTGTAAGAATGAATAAATTAATATATCTTGCCGTGAAGTTTATTACATAATAAAAGCTTGCGGAAGTGATAATTATTGCTCCACATGAGAGATACTGAACTCTAGTTCACTTGTATAATTATACTAAATGGTGATTTCAATACCGAAGATTATATTATATTATAGGAAAACGCTCAGTTGGTAGACCAAGAATGAAGTGTGTGAATAACATTAACCATGATTTGAGGGAAGTAGATTATACAAGCAATGATTGAAAAACATTAGCTCAGGATAGGGGTGTATAAAGAGCTTATGTCATGAACCTACGGGTTCGATAGCGTCAGCGAGTCAGTTAGCTAGACTATATATGGAATTACTGAAATATGGTGGGGAATTTTTACATTATGACATGAAAAGTGGATCTAAAAATAATGATATATATATTTTTTTTTTCAAATGCCCCAGGTTGTCTTTCGACATTCCGGTGTTCTCTCCTGGCATGGCGTACTTGTAACTCACTTCTGAGGTTGGGACGCCTGGAAGGCGGGGTTACGTTGCCCCGATGATATGAAGGGTGATGATGATGATAGTGGTGCGCCAGGAGTGTCCCTAACCCTAAGCTTAATCTAAGATGAATATGAATGATGATGATTGCGATGGCCATATGATTTCGGGGACCGTTTGGGCCTTAAAGTTTTCCTGACATCTGTCTTACAGGTGAGGAAAAACCCCGATAAAAACCTCATCCAGAAAAACTGTCCCGACCGGGGATCGAACCCGGGCCCGCTGCGTGACAAGGCAGCACGCTACCTCGAGACCACAGCGGTGTGAAGAACAATAAAGAGACAATAAAGGAAAGTAAAAAATCGAAAAGGAACTGGACCAGATGAAATTAATATGGAATTAAAGTATAAAATTATGGAATATTTCCCTAATATGGAATTACTGAAATATGGTGGAGAATTTTTACAATGGCGGTTATTAAATTTAATTAATAAAGGATAGCAAAATTTGAAAATGTCATAATGTTAGATCACAGCAGAAGTTATATCTTTATTTTAAAAGCAAAAAGAAATCAATATAAAAACTATAGTAACACTAAGAAATTGGGACTGGAAGCAAACATTCATAAAATTAAATATGTGTTCACACATAGAAATACATTATATAATGGAAATGCACAGTTAAAAATTAATTAGGGAAATTTTGAAGAAGTGGTTGAATTCAAATACGTAGGAACCATAATTTGAAAATTGTCTTAGGAGATTTTGATGAAAAGTGGGGCGAGAAGATATATTCAAACCAACAATAGACAAATTCAGTCTTCATGAAGATAGTAACGACACCTTTGCCATATCAAAGAATCTCATTGTTAAGAGCACAACATTCCAGCATAAGGATATTCATAAATACACCTGGTCGTCTTTAGATGGCGAAACTCGGAACCAAATAGATCATGTTTTAGTGGACAAACGCTGGCACAGTAGCATCATCGATGTTAGATCAGTTAGAGGGACAGATTGCAATTTCGATCATCATCTGGTCACCGTGAAAATCAGACAACGCCTTTCGCTTATGAGAAGAACAAACACTAAAGACGATTCTAAAAAATTTAATTTAAAAACACTTGAAAAATGATGAAATGCGTCAAGAATACCAAATCAAAATTGCTAATAGATTGGAAGTACTGGTATCTTCAGATGGCAATGTGGCAAACGAAGAAGAAACCGATATAAATAAAAAAAAAAGATGGGAGGCTAAAAGACATGCTATTAAATTGTCAGCATCAGAAAGCATTGGTTATTTAAAAAAGAAGAAACACAAGAAATGGTTTGATGAAGAATTTGCCGACATTGTAAAGAAAAGAAAGCTAGCAAAAATGAAATGATTACACAAGCCAAATGAGGTAAAGTTAGAGCAATTGGGTCGTATTAGACGGGAAACCAGCAGATTATTTAATAGTAAAAAGAAGGAATATTTGAGAGAGAAGATTAATGATCTTGAAATTGATGCAAAAAAAAAAAAAAAAAGGAACATTAGAAAATTATATCAGGGAATTAGGATAGAGAAGAAAGCGTTTCAGGCTAGAATAAACATAATTCAAAATGAAAATGGGGATATGATTGCAGATTCCAGGAGTATACTAAATGGATGGAAAATTTACTTTAACCAGTTCATTAGAGGTTGAAACGGCGATAGAAAAATTGAAGATGTATAAAGTATCAGGTTCAGATGAGATCCCAGTAGAACTGATAAAATCAAGGAGAGAAACAATGAAGGACAAGATATGCCGGTTGCTTAATATGATTTGGGAAAAAGAAGATCTTCCAGATGAATGGATTATAGTATCAATTTATAAGAAAGGAAATAAAACTGATTGCAACAGGGTCATCTCATTACTTTCAACGTCGTACAAAATTTTAACAAATATATTAGTAAGCAGACTGACTCCCTATATTGATGACATTTTAGGAATTCATCAGTGTGGATTTAGAAGAAACATGTCTACAACAAGGCATATTTTAGAAAAGAAATGGGAATATAATGGTACTGTTCATCAACTATATGTAGACTTAAAAAAGGCATACGATTAAATTAAGAGGGAGAAGCTATATAGTATCCTGTTGGAGTTCGGAATTCCTAAAAATTTAGTTGGACTTATGTGTTTAATGACACAAAGAGTAGGGTGCGTGTAGGCAAACAGTTTTCGGACACTTTTGAATTTCACAATGGGTTGAAGCAAGGAGATGCACTATCTCCTCTACTATTTAATTTAGTACTAGAGCATGTCATCAAATCTTTAGAGGATGAAGAAGGACTACAACTCAATGGTATTAACAAGCTGTTAGTTTACTTTAAGGGAGGATAAAACATTACGAGTATTTGATAATAAAGTTGTTAGGAAACATTTTGGACCAAAGAGAGATGAAAAGAAAGTCAAATGGAGAAGGCTTAATAACGGTGAACTACATGATCTTTATAGGAAACCAGATATAATGAGAACAGATAGGTCTCATAGACTATTGTGGCACTAATGTGGAATGAAAAAGGGTGAAGGAAGCTTCTTGTATGAAAACTAGAGGGAAAATCCTTGGTATACCAATAATGAGGTGGGAGAACAACATTAATTTGATGGAAGTAGATTATACAGAAAACATTATCTCAGGATAGGGATGTACAGAGAGCATATGTCAGCGCGGTTTGTACCTACGGGTTCGATAGAGGCAGTCAGTTTATAGGCGGATTAGCCTCCTAAATGAAATATAAAAATTATATGCAATAATTATAATGTATAAATAAGAGGCTTAAAATAATATCTGAGGCTATTTTAAAGCATATTCGGATATACAAATTCATCTTCTTCTTCTTCTTCCTTCCAAGTATTAGGCCAAGGCCTGTTACGATCCTATAGAAAATTTTCCCTCCAGCGTTTTCATGTGTTTTGCACTCTTTTAACTTTACTATCTAACCTCTCTTGGTTAACTCTTGTTTTTTCGACCCCGACGCTATTAGGGCATCCGAGGGCCAGGGAGTCTTTCCTTTCTTCCATTTCTTCTTTCCTTTATTTTCTTTTCTTCTCCAGAAAAGCCTGACCAGAGGCTATAAGATGGCAGCCCCATCACTGGTCTTGCCTTCCTTTGGCCAGGAACGAATCGAAGGGACTATTATTATGCTTTCAAGTCTTATACAAATTCATATCAGTTTGAATCTCTCAGCTGAAAGACTTCACCCGCTTCAGCGCGTTGGCGTCTCAATAATTCTCATAGTAGAAATTCATTCACGTTTTTCTCTCCGGAGGGAAGGTCCTTCACTGCAAATTTAGCATTATCATACCATGTTTGCAGTTTTATTAGGGATATGTATAAATGCGCATACTATTCTCTCTTTCGCATTCTAATTATACCAGAGTATTTCGTTGCGGAGGTGAGGAGATTGAATTTGGCTAGACGGAGCCATCTGGACATTGACCGAGACAAAGTCAATAATGGATATGTAATAATTTAATTTATTCTAGTGGGGAGTTCTGGTAGAGACCAACCCTTTTTCATGATGTTAAATCCACTGATCAACAAAGAGTACAACAAAACTTCCAGATGGAATTTTAACTTAGATGTTAAAGCGTCTGTAAAGAACGATAAGTAAGTACTTAATCAAAAATTGCATTTATTAAAATGATTAGAAATAAAGAAGATATCTGGGTTAAGATTTTCTTCCTTCTATTCGTAGGTTATACTGTATTTTCTAATTTCGAAGTGGTATATGAAATATTTTCCATGGTTATGTAAACAGACGTATGATAAATGGATATTTGAAGTTTATTTACTCATCATCTGAAGTGGAAGATAAAGAATTTCTGTTTGTAGACCTACCGTGCACTATCGTTTTTAGCCATAAATCCCAATTTCAACAACTAGAGGAAAATTTTTATCAGTTCATTTGTAATTTTTTTAGACATACCGTATGCTTATTATGGGGTTTCTGTCTCTTGTACTGTTCTTAATATGTATGGAAGGAGTAACTATCAGATACGAAAAATAAACTGAATGAAATTGACCCTCAG
Source organism: Diploptera punctata (assembly GCA_030220185.1). Classification (NCBI taxonomy): domain Eukaryota; kingdom Metazoa; phylum Arthropoda; class Insecta; order Blattodea; family Blaberidae; genus Diploptera; species Diploptera punctata. The sequence continues at coordinate 604,879 of JASPKZ010009351.1, read as the reverse complement.
ATGGTAAGGTTTAACTCTCGTCCTGGAGCCGACCACTCTCACTTTTTATTTTTTTATTTTAGCGGTCGGTCGGTGGATATGCTGGCTTGGCATTTCATTTTCAGGATCAATTTTATCGCAACCACATCTCGTAATATTAAAATTATAACAAGTAAATGTATACAGAGAAATTCACAATCTACTATGTACCGTATAACAAAGGTTTCAGATGGGATATTTTAGTAATGTTAAATCATCTATGCCCCGCCCCGTGGTTAAGGCGCAGAGCTAAAGGGACTTGCAGTGGTTCGGGTCTCCATGAGGAATACATTTTCTCATGGATTTTCGGCCAGTATGGGGACCGGTGCCCACCCAGCATCGAGAAGAATTTGGGTACATACAATAAGTAGTTTGATGTCCCAACTCCTTTCAAAAAACGTTAAACTGAAAATATATAAAACTATTATTCTACCAGTTATATTATATGGGTGCGAAACATGGACTCTTATTTTAAGAGAGGAAAGGAGATTACAAGTATTTGAGAATAAAGTACTTAGGAAAATTTTTGGACCAAAGAGAGATAAACAGACAGGTGAATGGAGAAGACTACATAACAATGAACTACATGGTCTTTATAGGAAGCCAGATATAATAAGAACAGTTAAGTCTCGTAGACTGCGATGGGCAGGACATGTGGCACGTATGGGGAATGAAAGACTTGCATGGAAGCTTCTTGTAGGAAAACCAGAGGGAAAACGACCAGTTGGTAGACCAAGAATGAGGTGGGAGAATAACATTAACTATGATTTGAGGGAAGTAGATTATACAGGGAATGATTGGAAAGCATTAGCTCAGGATAGGGATGTATGGAGAGCTTATGTCCGTGCGGCCATGAACCTACGGGTTCGATAGTGCCAGTGAGTAAGTAAGTAAATAAGTACAATAAGTAGTGGCTCCAGGTTGAAAAAACCAGCTCTAAGGGGTGGGGACCCGACATTGGTGACAACATGTAGGGGTGCCTACACTGCAGTGCACTGGTTGAATGATCGTCTATTACCCGTTTAAGGAGTAAGCGCTGTTGTTGACGGAGGGCACTGCAGTCGTGTTTATGCAGGAACAGACCACGTGACACTGCTATCTACGAGTCAAAGGGGAATGGGACGTGGGACGCTGACAGTGTACACTGCCTTATATGACGTCACGTGTACTAACAAACAGAGCTTCCTGATTCTTCCGCCTGTACTTTGAACGGGTAATACCTCTGTGATTAACGCATGTGGGTGTGAGGCCAGCAGCCGGATGGTAGGCCAAGGGCCTTCTAGGCCTGTCGCACCATGGAGTAAAAAGTAAAATCATCTATAAATAAGATTAAAATGTAAAAAAGCACTCTGATTTTTTAAATAATATAAGTTTATATTTTGAGTTCGCTGAATTTAATTGTCTGTGTGATGAATTTAATTATCATGTTGTTTAACCTTACGAAATACATTATAGGCTGGAATTAATTAGAATTTGCATTCGCAGTAGAAATAAGATAGGTTTAGTTTGATTCACACCCAGCATTTTGTCTTTTCTAATCATTAACATTAACTATAGCTTAATCGAATTAATAAAATAGACTTAATGATTAGACGTCCCGCGCCGTAGCCGAGTGGTTAAGGCAGGAAGTCTTGGTGCAGAGCTACGGTACTAGCGCTGGTTCGAGTCTCCACGAGGAAGAAATTTTCTCATGGTATTTCGGCCAGTATGGGACCGGTGCCCATCCAGCATCGTGAGGCATTTGGGTAGCTGCAATAAGTAGCGGCTCCAGGTTGAGAAAATCAGCTATAACGGCGGGGGGACTCGACATGCTGACCACATGTCACCCCTATACTGCTGATCATCTACCTCTGTGACTGACACATGTGGATGAGATGCCAGCAGACGGCTGGTAGGCTAAGGACCTTCTAGGCCTGTCGCGCCAGAAGTTTTTTTTAATGATTAGACTAATTAATCGCGACTTGTTCTTTACGTTGTGGCTACTGTTGTGCTTTTTCTGTAAAATTCGAGATTCTTCCTCGCCTAGAGACATCTGACAACCTCCTTTTTAGTGCCCCATATCCAGGTAATAACTTCATTGCTGTCTATTAATATCCTAACGAATAGCAGGGCTCTTGTATTCTTAAATATGTCGGGGACACCATTGTCGTGACCTGGCCCTCGGGTAGATCAGACAATTTGAAGGTAGGATTCGTTGCGAGTCCAAGAACTCCAGTGAATGCAGAACTTGATTTAATATATTTATTAAAGACGATGATTTAAAAAAATTACAATATTGTGCCTCTAACTGTCATAGAGACGAAGTCGGAACCATGAAGAATAAGCCCTGATGCCAAGGGCATCAGCCGTTATAAACCCTCTGATAAGCGGGCGTGGCATGGACGCTGAGTTGGAATGTATCACCCTCATTTCCAAATAAGGACATATCTCTTCTAAAGTTACGTATGAAGACTGGAATTTACCAGCCATGTTATCTTACTGTATTCAACTAGGGGATGGAGAGTAATCTTATCTTGACTCGACGCCCCTGTATTAGACTGGGGGATGGTGAGTAATATTATCCAAACTCAACGCCCCTGCCTGTTTCAACTTGAATATCCACATGTAATTATTATTATATATTAGAGTGTCCAGTACGCAATTGCCCTTCATAATATAATATAAATACATTCTGATTGTTAATTCAATACTTTAATATATATATGGATTTTATGCTATTGGCTAACAGTGCAATAATTAATTAGTATATGCGGTACTAATGCTACAGCCAGCACACCATATCGTATCTCTAGATTGGAGATTTAAGTTGTAACATAGATTTTTTGACGTACGCTTACCCTCGATCTTTGGTGGAAGTCTGTTGATCTGGTTCTATTGTCAACTAGATACCTCAGCTTAATCACAGTAATATAATATACGGTTAAAAACTATAATATAGTTACCTTGTAGGTCCGTCTCCTCAACTTAAGTTCTTTTAAAACTCTGTAGGCCTTTCGGGACTAGTCCCATCATCAGCAGAATGCATTAGGTCCGTTATTGTTGACCCTTGTTGAAGCACTGACTTGGTTGTAAGAATTTTGTACAGAGGATTGTGTGGATTAGGTGTGTATTCATTGAGAATCAGGTTGTTGTTGATTTCTCTTAGGATTGCGATTTCCTCCAGTATATTTATTCTCGTTGGAATGTTTTCTCTATGTACTATTGTGAGGGTGTTATCGATGTTATGCATATGGTGTCCAGCTTGAATTACATGTTTTGCGTAACTTGATTTTCCTCCATTGTAAATGAAATCTCTGAAATGTTCCTTGAATCTAATGTTGAAGCTTCTGTTAGTTTTCCAATGTAGAATTTATTGCAGTCTGTACATGTTAATTTGTAGATGCCTTTATTGTCGAATTCATCTATTTCTTCGATGTTGTTGTTTATTAAATTTTTTAATTTGTTGTCAGTTCTGTAGGATATATTAATATTCTTATCGAGCTTTTTTAGTGTTTTGGCCAATTTTAATGTTTCTTTACCAGTGTACGTGAGAGTTATCCATTTCTTGTTGTTGTCATTGGATTCTATTTCAAGTTTGGTTATGTTGGTAATGTTGTTTTTTCTTTTTTGTTTGTTTATAATTCTATTTATTATTTGTTTGTTGTAGCTTAATCGTATGATATGTTTAATGATAATTAGAAAGTGCCCTTCCATTCGAATAAAACCCCGAAAGACTCAATATAGAAATTACAACAAACCGAAAATCGAACTCGGTCTATTTGTGAGAGAAAATTATTTTACCTTTATGCTGTGGTTTATCTACGACGCAACGCGCCAGCGCAAAAATTGTCCCCCATGTATTTAAATGGAAGTGGTTTATCTACAACGCAAATTGCTGGCGCAAAAAAATTTGCGCTGACATGTCGCATCGTGTTTTGGAATCTCTTGAATCCAGGACGCAATTTGCCAGCGCAAACAAAGAATATAGAAGATATTACCCGTACTCATCCTTGGTACTCATTGGTGTAATTGCTAAAAACAAACTATGATTTTATAACAAAATGTCGGAAATACAGTACTTGTTTTATAACTTTCCAATTTTAACGACGAAAGTTAGATAGTTTTGTTGCAAATCATCGAGTTCTATACATTTTTTATACCATAGAGAACCGATTTTATACAATATGAGCATAAAGGAGTACAGAGATGTACAGAAAAAAGTTATTGTGGCTTGAACTTAGTCAAGAGATAAATAAAAGCTGTAAATATTGTATTTCGGGGATATTATGGATGTGCATAAATTTCGTCTTCTATTAAATTCAAAACCTGATAAAACTGCTCAGGCGAAAATCTGAAGTATTCTAAAATTTGGTATATTCATCAACCATATGTTTATTTAAGAACTAAAGAATCATTTATTCTATAATTTTCCATACAACATTCATATGATGCTGTTGCTCTAGGTACTTTTCTGTCTTACTAATATTTCGAACTATTTTAATCGTTTTGCAACGACATGTGAAACTTTTTTTTATGAAGAATTTTAATATGTTTATCTATGTAGTCAAATTATGACTTTCCTCTCAATTTATTTTCAAAGTTCTTTATTAGAATTGAAGTTGGCATACGTGAACGCTCATAAAATTAAATCCACCAGATGGCAGGACATATGTGTGAATGACCAACATTTGCATTTAATTCCAAACCATATTTTAAGAAATAAATGTTCAATCACTTCATTTTGTTAGATTCCGATGGGTCAGTTTAGTGTACATCAGATTAATTTATAGTTTACTAAATAGTATGTATGTAATTTATTTTATTAGGTTATGCAGGGACAGGTTTGTATACATTAGTTTTTGTAAACACATTTGGAAATTTATTATGAACGTTGGTCATTTTGATTTTCCATATATGTGGTGCCATCTGGCGACAATTCCATAAACATATCCGCTGTAGCGTTTGCGCTCCATGCGAAACCAGCATCACGTCGAGCGAAACGCGAATTCGCGTCACGTCGGGCGCGACACGCTGTATAATAAACCGTAGCATTATACAACAGATTTGGTCTACGTAGATGTCCTTATTAATTCCGCAATGACTAATTTTTGAGACTTGTATAGTCCACAGACGAAGAGAATGAAAGCAAGGGACGTAGAGGGGGCACGGGGAATTGCAAGCGATACAATGGCATACTACCTGAGAATAAAGGAACACTCATGACGTATGAAATACCTACTGCTTTCATTCACTTCGTCTGTGGACAGTAGTTCATATCCTGAAGCTTATGAGATTTTTGCGATTTCCACGGTTGTCAAGGCAAATTCCTTACCATGATGTACAAAACAATATGATAGTTTGCAAAGCCTATAGTTATAGGCCTACATACAAAGATCATCTAATATGTCATACTACCTGATTGCCCGGGTATTTTCTCTCATCCCTGGAAAAAACCAGATAAGTCGTTATGAACTTCCTCCCTTTTATACTTATCTGAAACGAAAATTGTCTATTATAGCTAATAGAATGAAAAATTGGGGCACGCCGTAGCGTAGTGGTTAAGGCACTGCGCTACAAGTCGGAAGGTCGAGGGTTCGAGTCCCGGTGGGGTCAGAGTTTTTAAACTGATCCAAAACCTTCTGGCGGCACTATGGCCCTGGGGTCGACTCAGCCTCTAACTTAAATGAGTACCAGACACTTGTTCTGGGGTAAAGGCGGCCGTCACGCAGGGCTGACAACCCGGCTGACATCAAGTGCTGATTGTCAAGAAATAGTGGGAGCCTTAACCTCCTACTACCCCAAGGGCCTCCTGAGGCCTGTAGTAGGATTAATAAAAAAAAATAATGAAAATTTGACTTACCATGTTTTCATCACATGAAGCAACATAAAGGGCAGTAGGCCTATCCTTTAAAAAAATAAAAAAAACATAACTCTTTTTTTTTTCTTCTTTTTTTTTTTTTAATTTTCGTAATGAATACTGTTCTTTATACCGCTTCATATGGCAATAACATTTTTTCGTTGTATTGGCTGTAATAGACAATTTTTGGTTAAGTCTAAAAGGGAGGAAGTTCACTGGAAAAAAAGAGATATATCGACTTATCTTGTTTGTGTCAGTTGGACTTACCTTGTTTTTCCCAGGTGTGGGTGTGTATATCCCCATCCTCTTTTCACCGATCAGCTTAGCGTCCTGAAAACAACATTTAATGCTAATCTCACTATTGTGGACATTTCATTTTTCATTCCTTCTCACCCCGTGTCGATGGGGTTGAATTTTGACTTTAACGGCATAGGCAGTATCACTATTCATCTCAAAGACCCCAAAAACAATGGATTCGACACCAATATTGATTATTTATCATTATTATTATTATTATTATTATTATTATTATTATTATTATTATTATTATTATTATTATTTTATTATTATTATTATTATTATTAGAAGTAAAATTGTACTGGACAATACAATTTTGGAGCAGGTTAATAATTTTACATATCTAGGATGCAATATCTCATATGAAGAAGAAAGGGATGTAAATGCAAAAATATCTAAATTTTAAAGAATTTTAGGGTTAATAAATTCTATCTTCAAGCCACTGTTAGTCCAAAAGCATTCAAGACTGAAAGTGTATAAAACACTGGCTCTTCCAACTCTTTTGTATGGTAGCGAAGTATGGACGTTGAAACAGAAGGATATACAGAGACTTAGATCTGCTGAAATGAGATATCTTCGGAGGACTGCAGGATACGCACTACTAGATCACAAAAAAAAAAAATGAAGACATCTTAGAAGAATTACACGTGGAATCTTTAGAAAACAAAAATTTCTGATTATAAGTCAAGATGGATGCAACATGTTCATCGAATGGAAGATCACAGAATACCCAAACAAATGTTAAGATATCAACCTGCAGGAAGAAGAAGACCAGGACGTCCACTCAAAAGACTTCTGGATGGTGTTTCTCTTGAGGCCGAAACAGGTCAACAAATGGCCTAAATTCGTGAATGTACTATGATTATTATTATTATTATTATTATTATTATTATTATTATTATTATTATTATATTCAACAACTCTCACACCTCTAGGTGTCAAACGTGGGCTTAAATGGCAACTGCGATGTCATTAATAAGTTTACCTATCTCGAAAATTAGGGATTTGACACTAATCTAGGCCACTATTGTCATTTTATTTTTAACCCATTCTCACTCCCCGCAGAGGATAGCAATGGCAAAAGAAGCTTTAACAAGAAGAGAAGCATTTTCTGCGGACCTTTGGCAACATAATTACGAAAGAGGGTAGTGAAGTGCTTTATGTGGAGTGTAGCATTGTATGGTGCAGAGACTTGGACATTACGACGGAATGAGGAAAATCGACTGGAAGCTTTTGAGATGTAGATATGGAGAAGGATGGAGCGTATAAAATGGACAGACAAAATAAAAAATAAAGTTGTGCTTGACAGAGTGGGAGAAGGAAGAACAATGTTGGAACTCATAAAGAAGAGGGGAAAAAATTGGATTGACCTCTGGCTAAGAAAAAACTGCCTGCTGACGGATGCCCTAGAAGGAATGATTAACGGAAAGAAGGTTAGAGGCAGAAAAATACATCAAATGATACACAATATTATAATAAATTATTTGTATGAGAATGCAAAAAAATGAAGGCTGAGTTAAGGAAAGAGTGGAGAATGCTGAATTTGCAGTGAAATACCGGCTCTAGGGCAGAACACTATGTATATATGTATGTACTCATTCTCTAAGGGTCAACCTTGAGCTTAAATATCGTCGGGACTGTGATTAATGCTTTTAGGGATTCCGGTGTGAAATTTGGGCTTAAGTTAATCTAAATTGTCACCAATCAGATAAGCAACACCGAAAACTACGAATTCGACATTAATATCTTTTTACGACTATTTAACTCATGCCCCAAATGGAAGTCAATGACCAATCACGTTTCAATGATTTCTGTTTTACAACCAATCAGAGTCGTGTTTCACGAAATATTTATCAGTGTTATGATTACCATATTAAAGAAAGCTCCTCCTTACAATATTGCGTTCCTTTGGCAATAAATAGTATGATCTGGTTGCAGTGATAAACAAAAGAAGCAGTAGAAGCGTACCTATCGTTTCTCATTTGTTTTCAAACATTGCCGTTTGCATTAAATATATAAATATTTTAAAATAACTATAGTTAAATAATGATTTGCGAGTAAACAGCTTAATTTTATTCGTTAAATAGTCCTAACAAATGCCACTCTTGATTTCCAAATTCTCTAGATAAATTCACTCCTCACTTCGTGAGTCGTGAATTTATCGATAATTTGTAAATCACTCGTGGCATTACTTATGATTATTGTATATGTTACCCGCTATAATCTCCGATTAGGTATGATAGGAGTCTGTTATCCTCCATAGTGTATTTAGCAGATTGTAACTGGTAGGCTAAGGGCCTTCTAGGCCTGTCGCGCCATGGAATAAAAAAAAGTTATTTGTGCACCGACTGTGGTTGAAATGATTTCATTTCTTCTCTCTCCTAGGGGAGCTAGTGGTATGTTACCCCTTACAGATACTTTTTATTCGAGAGTTATGCTGGCATAATGGAGAATATAATACATATATAAGTAAAATAAGTGTTTGAATTGGATTCGCCTGGTGGTGTAATGGATAACACGCTGAGGTACAGACTCAGAGTTCCGGGTTCGAATCCCGTCCAGGCATTTATTTTTCTTATCATACCATATATATATATATATATAATTAAATGTTTAACATTGAGCAATGCAAGCTTAATATGGAATGATAAGAAAAATAAATGCCTGGACGGGATTCGAACCCAGATCTCTGAGTCTGTACCTCAGCGTGATATCCAATACACTACCAGGCGAATCCAATTCAAACACTTATTTTTCTTATATATGTATTATATTCTCCATTATTACTAGATGTCGCGAGAACTCGGTCTTCACCGCCATCTAGTAGCTGACTATAACAAGTAAGCAAATTAAAGAGAATATTTTTACCTTATAGCAATGACGCTTTATAGATGTTATAATTAAATGTTTAACATTGAGCAATACAAGGCATTTATTTTTCTTATCATACCATATTAAGCTTGCATTGCTCAATGTTAAACATTTAATTATAACATCTATAAAGCGTCACTGCTATAAGGTAAAAATATTATCTTTAATTTGCTTACTTGTTATAGTCAGCTACTAGATGGCGGTGAAGACCGAGTTCTCGCGACATCTAGTAATAATGGAGAATATAATACATATATAAGAAAAATAAGTGTTTGAATTGGATTCGCCTGGTGGTGTGATGGATAACACGCTGAGGTACAGACTCAGAGTTCCGGGTTCGAATCCCGTCCAGGCATTTATTTTTCTTATCATACCATATATATATATATATATATTGAAACATCTTGAAATAAAATTATGTTCATAAAAAATGCTAATCGAGACGCTAGGAAATGCATTCCTACAAGTGAATTTTTTTTTTGAGTGTAAGCTGTAAGGCTCCTTTTCACATAAGTATTCAATATATCACGTAGTGATGTAATTAACAGTTTTTAACTTTCTCTCCAAAGGATGCCGCATCCTCGAATTTTATTCAGCTGAAAAATGTCCTTGGATTCCGAGGATTCCTGAGATCATTAAGGTCAACACGTGTCTTATATAATATTAAAAAAAACTAAGACAGTTTGTAAAATTGTGCATTTGTTAATATTGATGTGCATTTTGACCTTGTTATTACTTATTATTCAGTTTCAACCTTGAAATAAATTGAAGTTTAACTTATCTTTAAGTGAAAGGAACATATAAAACAAGATTAATTTTAATTATCCTAATATACTTTTGTTTTGCTGAAAACAAACATAATGAGAATTATATGTAAATCTCTTTTAACTATATAAAAAGTGTTTACTATTTCAGACTATGGCAGAGCTATAGCTAACTGGAGAACGAGGAAAAGTCCTTCGAAGTTTACTACGTAATTACGATAACATAACATACATATTTACTAGTCTATTATATAGTGAAATTTGCTATAGTGTCATTATTATAACTTCGACCCTAAGTAGCTTACTTACTTACTCACTGGCATTATCGAACCCGTAGGTTCATGGCCGCGCGGACATAAGCTCTCCATATATCCCTATCCTGAGCTAATGCTTTCCAATCATTCTCTGTATAATCTACTTCCCTCAAATCATAGTTAATGTTGTTCTCCCACCTCATTCTTGGTCTACCAACTGGGCGTTGTCCTTCTGGCTTTCCTACAAGAAGTTTCCATGCACGTCTTTCATTCCCCATACGCGCAACATGTCCTGCCCATCGCAGTCTACGAGACTTAACTGTTCTTATTATATCTGGATTCCTATAAAGACCATGTAGTTCATTGTTATGTAGTCTTCTCCATTCACCTCTCTGTTCATCTCTCTTTGGTCCAAAAATTTTCCTAAGAATTTTATTCTCAAATACTCGTAATCTCCTTTCCTCCCTTAAAGTAAGAGTCCATGTTTCGCACCCATATAATATAACTGGTAGAATAATAGTTTTATATATTTTCAGCTTAACGTTTTTTGAAAGGAGTTGGGACATCAAAAGTCTCTGCAATGCATAATAGCATGCATTTCCAGAATTGAGCCTATGTTTAATTTCTTTGTTAATCTCATTCCTATTTGTGATTATTGTTCCTAGGTATTTGAATTCAGCCACTTCCTCAAAATTTCCCTCATTTGTCATTAGCTGTCCATTTCCATTATATACTGAATTTCTACATGTGACCATATATTTAGTTTTACTGATATTTACTTCCAGTCCTAATTTCTTAGTGTTACCCCTAAGTAGCAGTATTGACATTTTACAATATTACCTGTATTTAAGGTTATGGGGATATCTTGGTTTCTGATCGGGCAGAAATCCCTGATTGAATTGATTCTTAACCTTTGTGGCGAGTTTAATGAAATCCAGAACAACCAGTTTAGTCAAATTCACTCTCCTTACTTCTAAGAAGGAAAGTACTTATGTTGGACCAGTTGGATTGTTAACAAAAATGGAAGGATATGTTAGTTAACTGACATTAAATATGATAGCGTTAGTCATTTTGCTACAAATTTAATAAAACTCGTGTTATTTGTCATTAAATTTCAATGGCGTCTCATTGACCGGTTCGTAACGGCACGGTTGCTCATTGCAGCTGGTTTCAAGCACAGGCGCTACTAGATATAGCGGTGCGAATAACGTAAATACTGTATTAGTTTCTCTCCTTGTTAACATTAATAACAATTTTTATTACTTTATACAGATAGCAGAGCACTGCATACTTTTTTTCCATTAAATGTAATGCGAATATGTCCAATGTGCGGGAGCTCTGAAGACGAGATACATATATTACGAAAATGCAACGATTTTGAATATTGGAGGCGTCAGTTATTACCGGAAAGATTTCTAAATTCAAATCGTGAAAGATTGGCATGCTACGAGTTAATGGTAAATCCAGAAAATTTAATAAACTTGGGTAAATTTCTGGACAAAATGCGGGAAATAAGAACAACACTCATTCATAATTAAATACATGTTATCAAAATGCAATACCATTAATTCTTAATAATTATACATAACTTAATTAACGTATCCATCCATAGTAATTCTGCCCGAAGGTAGGTCCTTCACTGCAATCATAGCATTTTCATGCTATGCTTGCAGCTTTACTAGGAAATGGTTGGTGTGGTAGCTTACCGTTGCTTTCCACACAGGTGAAGGATGATGATGATGATGATGGCCATATGATTTCGGGGACCGTTTGGGCCTTAAAGTTTTCCTGACATTTATCTTACAGGTGGGGAAAAACCCCGATAAAACATCATCCAGAAAAATTGCCCCGACCGGGGATCGACCTGGACCCGCTGCTTGACAAGGCAGCACGCTAGCTCGAGACCACAGCGGTGGACAGTTAATGTATAATGTTATTGTATTATTATGTAATTGTAATATTATTGTGTTTTCTTATGTAATTGTAATATTATTGTTTTCTTTTTGTTTTTTTAATACTATTACCAAATATTACTTTATTGTAACGGACTGTCAACAGCACGTATGACTTACTGCCCGTGCGACACATATTTGTCAATAACATTGTATATATCTTACTACTACTACTACTACTACTACTTTTTTTTACTTGAAATTCAGAATCGGTTATAATTTCGTGCACTGGAGTAACAAATTTTCATTTAGGCCTACCATAAAATCAATGGTAATAATGAGGGCCTTCGATGGTTGTAACAAAGTTTTTGCGAACACCATGAGCATCTGATGATGGCAATCCTGGAGCAGTTATATGTGGCACATTCACTAAAACCAATGTCAAATGCATTTCCAATCACATTTGTGAATCTCGTTACACTTTGGTCCACGTTATAGCCAGACTTCGTCCAAGCATAAATACGCATATCTTTGTAAATTTGTACTGACAGTTGATTATATACAAGGAAATGCAGTTTTATAATAAAGAATCTATCAGACATTTTCACGTCACCGTCTGATTTTAGACGCACATATTCTTCAAGTCGTCGCACATAGATCTTATATTGACGAAAGAAAAAGCATCTAGTGGTTGTATATATTTGGTGGCTCCTGAAGGAATAATTTTCAGCTTACATTTTTATCGGGTAAACAGTCGTGTAGCAATTGTTCGTCCTTATGCCCGGACCACGAATCGCATATTAAAGGTGAATCCATTTCAATGTTTTCACTAAACACATGTTTTAAGAATATTTTCAAATGTTAGTTTGTCATTTTTCCACTGGCACTACAGTCGACATACACATTTGGAGGTGTATTCTGTTCTCTCTTCTTCTGAACTTTGGGGCCGAATTTGTTTCCAGTAAGTTCTTGAAAACAGAGGTATAACCTCTTCTCAAGTTACCCGATCCGATTGAGGGTCTTTCCACTTCTCAGCGGTTGCCCTTTTTACCAGCCGGCTGCTGGCCCTTCACATCCACATGTGTCAATCACAGAGGTAGATGATCAACAGCCAGTGTAAGGGTGACATGTGGTTAGCATGTCGAGTCCCCCAGCCGTTATAGCTGGTTCCTCAACCTGGAGCCGCTACTTATTGTAGCTACCCAATTGCCTCACGATGCTGGGTGGGCACCGATCCCATACTGGCCGAAATACCATGAGAAAATGTCTTCCCCCATGGAGACTCGAACCAGCGCAAGTCCCGTAGCTCTGCGCCAAGGCTTCCTACCTTAACCGCTCGGCTACGGCGCGGGACTCAAGTTACCCACACATTGAAATAAGAACATCTATCGTGTAAGAATGTGTAGTTCCATATAGACTTTGAACTGTAGCTACAGTGAGCTTTTTGCCTTTGACTGCCAGTGTTCTGTTTCCTGTCATTTCATAATTAAATTGACATTGGTCACAGTTCCACACATTCCTTGTTGGTATATAGTTTTCTGGAATGGCCTGATAAACGTCTCTTACAAACTTATTTGCATTTTCAATAGTTTGAGTTTCGTTTTCAATACCCTTGACCAGTGACCACAATTGGTTAATTTTTCTTGAAGAAATAGTATTTCATTTTTTGAAATGAATGTCTTGCACGCTTTAAATCAATTCTACCCCACAATTCCTGCGCTTCGAAAAAACAGCCAACGTGTGTAATGCTTCATAGTGCACTGTCAATCCCCGATCTCGAAACTTATTAAGGATGTAGTCTTTAATCTGGGCTATTTTGTAGGAGTCCCTGTTTCTAATTGTGAAGCTAGATAAGATGCTTTTATTTTCTATATAATTCAAAACTGTTCTTACATTTCGGTTATTAATTAATGATGGCCATTTTTTTTATTATTTGTGAATAGAACTTCGGGCCAGATTTCCCCGACATCATATATTCATAAATGTTTTCCAAAGTTTCTTCAGAATAGGCAGACAGTACGTTAGGACGTTTAGGTTTTTTAACAGGAGACGGCTCAAAGCTACTTGAACTCTCGCGTTCCTCACTGGATTCGTTGACAATTTTAAAGTCTTCAGAACATCCGGCCTGTGTGAGCTTCTGACTGCAAGTGGCACAGTCTCCGAAATCTAAAGTATTTTCGCTAAAATCCTCTAACCCATTCCAATATTTTTGTTCTATAAGTTCTGCCAGAAAATACGCAAACTGGTCATCATCTAATCCAGATTCTTCGTGTTTTTCACATGTTTCCTGAACTATAGATTGTAACGTAGTTAAGACGTAAAATGAATTTGTTATGTCCATTTTATTCTTTTGATTAAATATTTTACGGACTCACAAGACTATCGCTTGTAAATGTACACATTTACGTGTAAATATACTGTTATGCCCTAAAAAGAAGTATTAATTTACGCCATAAAAGTGCTAATCAATAAATAATAAAACAAATATTTTATTTTACTTTCAATTTATTGAGTTTTTATGTTTAAATAGAAACAATTCGTATATACGGTACAAATACTCGACTGCGGGAGTTGAAAAAAAAAAATCACACTCCTGTGCGCTGTTCAAGTAACCGTGCCGCTCCGTTTCAGTATTTATTTCGTTAGTTTATCTCTCTCTACCTACCCCTTTTTTGTTCTTCCCTCGGTCACCACACTATCATTTTCTATTTTTATTTGTATATTTTATTTTTTCCAAATGTTTTACTCATTTATTCTGTCATATACGGATGTTAAGCCTCTATTTCTTTTTTCCTTGTTCCTTATTTCCTATTAAATATTATGCATACTATTGAATTTGCAGTGAAATTAATAATATCACGGTGTTCAGTATCCCTCATTCAACATATCCTCCAATTTTTGTTACAATCGAACTGATCCCTTTTAAGCCCTCTCCTGGTTAGGTGAAATAGAAAAGAGAGTAGTATGCTGAAAGTAAAATTAATATAAAATTATGGAATATTCACCTGAAAGGTCCGTCTCCTCAACTTAATTAATCATTTAACTGTAGCGCTTTCGGGCAAAAACCAATGGCTATACTGAAGAATTCATAGATAAGCTCGTAAAAAAACAAAAAAGGAAGAACAACATAACCAACATAACTAAACTAGAAAAAGAATCTGACGACAACAACAAGAAAACATGGATAACACTTACATACACAGGAAAAGAAACGACAAAATTAGCCAATGCACTAAAGAAAGCCGATAAAAACGTAAAAATAGCATACAGAACCAATAACAAATCAAACAACATAATAAACAATAACATTGAAGAAAATAACATTTTCAACAGCAAAGGAGTTTATAAACTGACATGTAAGGACTGCAACAAATTTTATATAGGAAGGACAAACAGGAGTTTTAACATTAGATTCAAAGAACATTTTCGAGACTTCATTCACGCAGAAGGGAAATCAAGCTATGCAAAACACGTTATCCATGAAGGACATCGCATGTTAAATATTGAAAACACCCTAACAGTAATGCACAAAGAAAATAATCCAGCGAAGATAAACGTACTCGAAGAGATGGAAATCATGAAAGCAGCTCACAACGACAGCCTGATAAACGAAAACGAACCCAATACATGCAACCCCCTCTACCAGATCTTCAGTGAAACACCAGTTTTGATCCTGCCGATGATGGGACAAGTCCCGAAAGCGCTACAGTTAAATAATTAATTAAGTTGAGGAGACGGACCTTTCAGGTGAATATTCCATAATTTTATATTAATTTTGAATAAACCTCAACGGAACACATCATGAATCTTATAGAAGTTGAAAGAAAAAGGAAACCATTTCTTCCATACACTACATACACTTGGAAACACTGCAACCACGCTTAATATCATGTGAAGCAGAAAACTATGAATGGAATTTATTGCCTTTTTCAAAAGAAATGAGATACATATGTATTTACATTGCGCACGGGCTTGCTTGGCCGTACGTGCATTATTTTTCCATGAAGAAAAGAATAAACAAAAGTAATCATAATACATAAATAAATCCCTACATGGCTACACACGTATACCAGAACAATGAATACATATAAATAAAATCTATGTCTACAACTATATACAAATTAATACACATCTACACTCATCCATGAGAAGACCATGTGTGTAGATATAAAAAAGTCTCATTCTGTATATTAATAATTTAAAAAAGTGCTATAAAACAAATTAGGAAAAAAAAAGAGAAAGAGAGAAAGAGAAAGAGAAAGAGAAAGAGAAAGAGAAAGAGAGAGAGAGAGAGAGAGAGAGAGAGAGAGAGAGAGAGAGAGAGAGAGAGAGAACACACACCCCTATACACATACACACGCGGGCGCTCATATCCCGCCCCCCCCCCAGGCTACTCAACCTATCAAGACTACTTATTACATAATATAATTGAAGATCGAAAACAAAGACCATATTGATATTCTTATTATTGATAATACATGTATACTTATTGATCTCCAATTTTACTATATCTGAACTTCCTTACTGTAGCCAAAAATTTGCATGTTTTCACTTCACTCTCGATCCGTCCTAAAAGATCCCAGCACGCCACTCTCCCACGATCTGACCTGAGAAATCTCTCCGGCAGCAACTGTAATCTAAGTTGCTCTGTCTCTTTACAGAATACTATAATATGTTGCCAGTTTTTACGATCATCCATAGAGGGTCAGTTTAATGCCTTCTTCACTTGTTAAGTTATGGGCCATCCATCCCCCCAAATGAAACCATGCAATAGCACTTCTGTCATCCGCATCCAAAAAGTCAATATACTTCTCCGTTCCCCATGAACGTTTAAGTTCCAACTGCAGGGTGAGCGATACTTTCTGGCTACACTCGGCTTCTGCATACTGTCTGTCTATATCAATTAATCTCTTCTTAATTTTCCTCCAAACATTTCTATTATTCCCCGTATTTCTCCCCCATACCCAACCCATCCCTATGCCCTTCAATCTCCTTTCTACACCGATTATCCAATCCCCCAAACACATTGCCTTCTCTGTTCCTTGTAACACTCTGCTCTGAGTGAGTCCTGATTCCCGTTTATTATGTCTAACCAATACTTAATAGACATAATGATGACCCTTATTGTGTCCGAAAATGTACCCAATTATTTCAGTATGCCACAGTTTGCAGCCCCCGTTGCTAATCTCAACGCTCTCTTAAGAAACATAGTTTGAATTTTATCTAGTGTTCCCGTTCGTTCCCAGCCTCATAATTCTGAGCCATACAGCATGGTCGTTCTCACAGTCGAAGAATAAAACTGTTTCAGTATAAGCATCGGTATGTTTCGCTATTTTGACATAGTAGTAAGCATTTCGCTTGTCCGGCTCCTAGCCCTCATTGTTGCATTCTCGATATGTCTCGTTCATTTTCCATTTATTGTCAAAGTTATCCCCAAGTAGACAAAATTTTTAACATTTTCTAAATTCTCACCATGGTATGTCCACCTTTCCATCCCGCTATATACCAACCCGTTTTTAAAAGTCATGGCTTTGGGTTTTTTTAGCGTTAACAATAAGTCCCCAAGTGATACAGTATGTCGATAGTAAATCTAAACCCTTCTGCATACCATCTACTTTCGAGGAAAAGAGACATGTCGTCTGCGTACATTAGAACAGGAATACTTCGCCCACCCACAATTGGAGCATCGATCCCCTCTACTCCCAGCATCAAAGCTACGTCCTCTATAAATAAGTTAAATAACAGTGGTGATAAGACGCATTCCTGTTTTACACCCTTAACTGCCTTTATATTTTCTGAAACTAGGTCCCTCCCATATTTAACACAGAATTCCACTATTTTATAAATTCCCATTAGCGCCCTAATCATAGTTCCCGAAATCCCTAATTGCCATAATTTCTGCCATAGAGCATTCCGTTCAACAGAATCAAAGGATTTCTTAAAATCTATAAAAGTACAGTGTAACCTGCATCGCTTGACACTCAAACATCTGGTAATTGCAGTTCTCAGGACAAAGAGATTTTCCACCGTCCTGAAGCCTTCCCTGAACCCGGCTTGGTATTGTAAAATTTTATTATTTTCATTTATCCAATTTGTTTAGCCTGTCATAGAGCACCGGCAAACACCGGCAGAAGAGAGACACCGCGGTAATTCTCCGGATTATTAACTCCACCCTTACCCTTGTAAATAGGATGCAACATTGATGTGGACCACTCATCTGGAAAGTTTCCTTTTTTAAAAAAATTGTTAAAATACTCACTATGTACCCTGTCCATTTATCAATTTTCAAGGCTTCTTTATAGAACTCGGCTGGTATACCGTCTAGACCAGGAGCTTTTCCAGTTTTCGTGGATCGAATCGCATCCCTCACCTCTCTTTTTGTTATAAGAAAATTGAGATATAACAAAATTGTAGATTAAGGATATATGTATTAACAATAAGAAGAATCTCAATATGGTCTTTGTTTTCGATCTTTAATCATGTTATATAATAAGTAGGTCTGATAAGTTGAATAGTCTGATAGTGCACTTAATGTCTGCAGGGACGGGGGGAGGGGGGTATGAGCGTGCGGTGTGTATATGTGTGGGGGTGTGTGGGTGTATGTGTGTGTGCTTTTTTTTTTCTAATTTTTTTCTAGCATTTTTATTTTTTAATATTAATGTACGGAATGTGGATGAATGTAGATATGTATTATTTTGATTTAGTGCAGACATAGATTTTACTTATATGTAGCCTGTTATTGTTTTTGATACAGGTGTATTTGTAGGTTATTTGTTTATATTATTAGTTTTATTTTTTTATTCATGGAAAAATAATGCACGTACGGCCAAGCAGGCCCGTGCGCAATGTAAATGCATATGTATTTTCTTTATTCTGAAAAAAAGGCAATAAATTCCATATTCTATCTCCGAGTCTAGCATTGGTACGTCATGCCCAACTAATAATAGCCGCGGTCCCTCCCAGTTCCCCCTTCTGTAAACACAGTTTCGAAATGAAATACCCAAGTTTCTGGAGGAATCTTGATTTATTTTTTACGATATTTAATTTCCCTAATTACTTTCCAAATTTTAGTAACATCCCGTTCCTTCATAGCCTGATTAATTCTCTCCAAGATTTTTCTCTCCCAATTCTCCTTGGTTCTCGTCGATTGAGGCCACCACCCTCCTTTCTGAACCTCGCTAAAGCCCTCTCTGCCTGTCATTTTCCTTCATTACAAGCATTATCGTACCAACCTCCAAATTGTTTTTGTCCAGATTTTCCTCTAATCTGCATATTTCCCTTCTTTCCACATTAGTAATCTTATTTTTTCACCTCTTCCTCTACATCGCCTATTATCTCAGGTATCGAAGAATCTAATTTGTTAAGCAGTTCATGTGCATTATTCCCTCTCCAACAGAACCGCTTAACAGTTCTAGTGTCTGATCTCCTTCCCGTATTAAAGCTCCCCACTTCCCTTTCCTCTTCTTCAAATTCTAATGGTGAGTGATGCGATTCCATTCTGTCCGTTACCTTAAAAGCTGAAATAAGATTCTGTGAGCAGAGAATATAATCCACGACAGTTCCGCCATTACCGTTTATAATGTTAGTTCCCCTTCCATATCTTCCCCGTATTTTCCATTTAGTATTTCTAGATTATAACTGTCGCAAAAGTGAGAAGTTCTCTCCCATACGCATTAATAATCCTATCCTTACTCGCCCGAAATCCTTTTCTTAAATCCTCCTCTCTTTCTTCCGCCCCTAAAGTTATATTTTCTCACCCAGTTCTCCCATTAAAGTCTCCTATTATAAGGGAATTTATGTCCAAGTTCTATAAATGTATCTCCCAGGTCATCAAAAGAGGTAGATATAGCATATCGAGATACAGGCGGCTGACGATATACCGAGAGAATACATAAACAAAGATCCCCGATGTTTACATGAATACACGTGACACCCTCTAATTTTAACTTGTCTAAATGTAAACGTATTAGATACATAGTAATTTTCTATACAGTTATGTTGCATTCGCTACTAGAAACCATGCCGTAATTTTCCCGAACTCTAAAATTAGCATAATGTTCCTTTATTTAAATTATTTTGGTTTATATTTCATATCTCAATCATGCTATTATGCATTGCAGAGACTTTTGATGTCCCAACTCCTTTCAAAAAACGTTAAGCTGAAAATATATAAAACTATTATTCTACCAGTTATATTATATGGGTGCGAAACATGGACTCTTACTTTAAGGGAGGAAAGGAGATTACGAGTATTTGAGAATAAAGTACTTAGGAAAATTTTTGGACCAAAGAGAGATGAACAGACAGGTGAATGGAGAAGACTACATAACAACGAACTACATGGTCTGTATAGGAAGCCAGATATAATAAGAACAGTTAAGTCTCGTAGACTGCGATGGGCAGGACATGTTGCGCGTATGGGGAATGAAAGACGTGCATGGAAGCTTCTTGTAGGAAAACCAGAGGGAAAACGCCCAGTTGGTAGACCAAGAATGAGGTGGGAGAACAACATTAACTATGATTTGAGGGAAGTAGATTATACAGGGAATGATTGGAAAGCATTAGCTCAGGATAGGGATTTATGGAGAGCTTATGTCCGCGCGGCCATGAACCTACGGGTTCGATAGTGCCAGTGAGTAAGTAAGTATCTCAATCATTCATTTCTGCAATTATACAAGGTATACGCTTAATATTGTAATTTATATGCCTCAATTTTCCCCACTTTAAATATAACACAATGTTCCTTTTAGGTTGCCTTATATATTAATATTATTGTCAATTTTGCGTCCAATTAAGCTTAATTGTAATTCACAAAAATACAATGTATCAAACATTTCAGTGTTTTCTTCGATAGGAAGTTTTATCCTGTTTCTTTTTTATATCACCATATCCATTGCGTAACTCAAATACCATACGGTTTATAAAATTAATACGTGGTTACACATATAAATCTAATATATAAAAATTAATATTTGTTTGTTTTGTTCGTATTTTATGCGCTGCCATACCGTTCATCCGATTGTGATGCGGCTTTTTGCAAAATATTCAGGAGATTCCCGATGTGAACATAGGCTATAAGAGAGTTGTGATGCTCAATTCCTACTTCTTTGTAGTGAAAAACGTGAAAAAAGTAGCTTTTTGGACGCTTAAATGAACTGACCTGACTTGACCTGTACTATACTGACCTATACAGACCCAACCTGACTGAATATGACCTATACTTACCGAACCTAACGTAACCTAACTTAATCTAACCGAACCTAACCGAACATAATCCAACCTAACCAAACTTAACTGAACCGAACCTAACCTAACATAACCTGAACCTAACCTGAATCTAACCTGAACCTAACTTGAACCTAAACAGAATCTAACTTGAACCTAAACAGAATCTAACTTGAACCTAAACAGAATCTAACTTGAACCTAAACAGAATCTAACTTGAACCTAAACAGAACCTAACTTGAACATAAACTGAACCTTACCTAAACCTAATTGAGCCTAACCTCAATCTAAATTGAATCTAACCGAATCTAAACCTATTCTAAACCGAACTTAAAACGAACCTAAACCGTACCTAACCTAAACATACCTGAACCTAATCTCAATCTAAATTGAACTTAACTTGAACCTAACCGAACCTAAACCTAATCTAAACCGAACTTAAAACGAACCTAAACCGTACCTAACCTAAACATACCTTAACCTAACCTCAACCTAACCTCAACCTAAATTTAACCTAACCTGAATCTAATCAAACCTAAACCGAACCTAAATGTAACTAAATCGAACCAAAACTGAACCTACAGTTAACATACACTGAGACGACATTAAATGTACACCGAACATACACTGAACCTACACTGACCCTAAACTGAACCTAAAACAAACCTAAACCCGAACCTAATCGGAAACTAAACCGAATCTAAACTTAACCCAACCGTGTCTAACCTAACCGAGCCTAACCTAACCTAATCTAACCTGAACCTAACCTGAATCCAAACCCAAAACCAAAACGCGAATCCAAAACAAAAAACCAAAACCCGGAACCAAAACTGAAAGAAAAACTGAACTCAAAACTTAAACCCAAACTGAACTCATACCCGAACCCGTAATCAAACTGAACGCGAAGCCGAATCCGAACCAGAACCCATACGCGGTTCTAACCCGGAACTAAACCTGACCTAACCCTGACGTAACCCAGATCTGACCTTACCTAACCTAACCGAACCATACCTAAATGATACATAACCAGAAACATAATCTAAAAAGTCCAACCGATCCAATCAAACTACTCCTAAAGCGATGAAATTACCTCTATAACGATTAAATTACCAGTAGCCAATCAAATTACCTCTATAAAGACCAAACTACCAATAAAGCGATTAAACTACATCTAAAACGAGAAACTATCCGTAAACCGATCAAGCTACTTCTAAAACGATAGAATTACCCGTAAACCGGCCAATTTACCTCTTTCCCGACCAAACAACGGCTAAACTGTTAATTGCGATATAAATTTATAGTTTTTATTATTCCGGCTTTTACAATGAATATACATTTTTCCGGTACCCATGTTCACAGTTAACTACACATTTGTTTCAACACATTTTTCCATTCTTGTCTGTTCATCCATATATCTTCTTCTATGTCCCATTCCCTCTTAGTTTCATTGATTCCCTGAATCCACGTAATATTTGGTCTACCCTCTTTTTCCTTCCCTGTGGTTCCCAATCCATGATTATCTTAGGTAGTCTTCCTTCTTCCATCCTTCTAATGTGTCCGTACCAATTTAATTGTTTCTTCTTTATAAAATCTAATGTTGAATATTGTACCTGCATTTTTTCTTTTATATATGAATTTCTGATTTTATCCTTCCTGGATATTCTTGCAGCACGTCTCCAGTAGTCCATTTCAGTGGCGAGTAATTTTTTTTTTTTTCATTTGTGCATTTAAAGCCCACACATCAGCTCCATAGGTAATAATGCTTCTGATTATTGCATTAAAACATTTTTTTGTTTCTTTGAAGATATGTTTGTCCCATACTATTCCATTTAGGGCAGATATAGCATACTTTCCTATATTGATCCTGTTTCTTATCTCTGTTTCTTGTTTTCCATCTTTAGTAATTTTAATTCCCAAATACTTATATTCTTCAGTGTGTTTAATTGTCCCTAAATTTTCTTCTAGTATTAAATCTTGAGGAAGATCCCCTATTGTCATATATCTAGATTTATCCATATTGATCTTTAAAGCCCATAAACTATATTCTTGTATTAATTTTCTAGTGAGGTATTCTATATCTTCAAATTCTTGAGCCAATATCAATTGGTCATCTGCAAACTGGAGTGTATGTATTGTTGAATTATCATCTAGTGGTGTTCCCATCGGTTTACATTTCTTTTTCCATTTTTCAATAGCTTTTTCATAAGTAATGCCACGAGTGATTTCCAAATTATAGCGAAATTCACGACTCACGAAGGTAGGAGTGAATTTATCTGGAGAATTTGGAAATCAAGAGTGGCATTTGTTAGGACTATTTAACGAATAAAATTAAGCTGTTTACTCACAAATCATTATTTAACTATAGTTATTTTAAAATATTTATATATTTAATGTAAACGGCGATGTTTGAAAACAAATGAGAAACGATAGGTACGCTTCTACTGCTTCATTTGTTTATCACTGCAACCAGATCATATTATTTATTGCCAAAGGAACGCAATATTGTAAGGAGGAGCTTTCTTTAATATGGTAATTATAACACTGATAAATATTTGGTGAAACACGACTCTGATTGGTTGTAAAACAGAAATCATTGAAACGTGATTGGTCATTGACTCCCATTTGGGGCATGAGTTAAATAGTCAGCATAAATCTTATATAATGTTGGAGATATACAGCATCCCTGTCGTAATCCTTTATAAATTTATAATAATTTTTATTTTTACATATTTAATTAAACATAAAACACATTTAATTCATTTAGATGTAACAGCGCACGCCGCGTATTGGCTAGTATATTATATAATGGAAATAGATAGTTAATGACAAATCAGGGAAATTTGAAGAAGTTGCTGAATTCAAATACCTAACCAACTAGCTCACTGGCAGTATCGAACACTTAGGTTCATGGCCAGGCGGACATAAGCTCTCCATACAACTCTAACTTAGCAAATGTTTTTCAATATTACTCTGTATAATCTACTTCCTTTCAATCATTGGTAATGTTTATCTCCCACCTCATTCTTGGCCTGCCATTGGGCGCTTTCTCTCTTGTTTTCCTACAGTGAGTTTCCAAATCCACCTTTTATTCCCTATTCGTGCCACATGTCCGGCCCATCCCAGTCTACGATATTTAACTCTTCTTGTTGTATCTGGTTTCCCATAAAGGTCATGTAGCTCATTGTTATGTAGTCTTATCCATTCGCCTCTCTGTTCATCTCTCTTTGGTCCAAAATGTTTCCTAAGAACTCTATTCTCAAATATTAGTAATCTTTTCTCCTCCCTTCGTCTACAAGATCGTAGAAGCATCCATTCCCTATGCCTTCTCTATAAAATATTACACACATCATTACCTTATTATTTATCACACCGCTTCACTAAACTCTCTGATACACATAATTTAGATACCCGATCCGTTGAGCACAGTTCCCTATATATCCCTCCTCATCACACTACCTATTATTCGAAATCTTTTACAGTTTCTCTTGCTAGAACATGGAATTCACTTCCACCCTATGTCAGAGACTGCCAAACTTTACCATCTTTCAGAAACAAATTGAAAATTAAATTACTAACAGAAACAACTCACTAATATTACTTTTTAAGACTTAATAATGCGTTTTTGCATTATTTAATAAAAATAGACTTAGGATTTGTTAATATATTTACCTAATGCCTTGTACAAAAAGCGTAGATTAATTCATTGTAGTTTATTACTTTCTTTGTATTTTTTCTTTTCTTTTTACGTATAGTAGATTCGAGCTGTTATTCCTTTTTTTTATTCATTGTATCATTAATTTAATTTTAATTGTATTTAGTTTCATTGTATTATTAGACATTATTTTCATTATTATTCAATATGACAGATAATTAATTGTTCAATGTCTATTATTGTAATTTTTTTGTATTCATATGTAACATATGTTTGTCCTGTTTAATATGACTATTATTGTAATTTTTTTGTATTTATATGTAACATATGTTTGTCCTGTTTAATATGACTATTATTGTAGTTTTTTTTGTATTCATATGTAACATATGTTTGTTCTGGTGAGTGGAAGAGAAGGCCACATGGCCTTAACTCCACCAGGCTAAATAAATCTAAATTTAAATAAATCTAAAGTAAGAGTTTATGTTTCGCCCCACATAATGAAACTGGGAGAATTACAGTTTTATATATTTTTTCAGTTTAACATTTTTGAGAGGAATAGGGACAACAAGACTTAAAGGTGGGTTGTTGGATGTGATGTCCCACGTTGTGGAGACATTTGAAGATATATGTTGGTAATAATTTAGATCACTGATATTTACCACGGCACTGATGACTCCCTTCAGGGGAATGAGGGAAAGTATCTTACATAAACAAGTAACGATACTTTGTTAACAGTTAAACTAAATGTTATTTTATTAAAGTTTTCACTTCTGTTTAGATGAATCTTGTAAATGATCAATGATTTAAAATATTCCGGCTTAAATTAATAAATTTCACTTATAGAAGATTATTACTTCATATATGTAATGGATGACTATTTCCAACGGTCAATTTTTCAATAACACTTTATTTTCACTTTATGGATTATTTATACTCCATACGAATTAAATGTATATTACAATATTATTTTCCATAACTTTGACACCATTTAGTCAACTAATATCAAGAAATGAACACTAATTATCTTATTTTTGGATGACTCATTATTTTACACATCCAACTTCTTTAAAATATTGTAGCCATCTTTTTGTTCTGGGAAAAATCCCATTTCATTTCTGTTATAATCTGGAAGTTCTGATTGGTCGAACTGAAAAGGAAGGAGTAGGCTACTACTGGCTGACTCCCATCCAATTCGTCCAATCCCACTCACTTGTTTATAAAAAATATGAATTCAAATATTTAAAGTATTTTTACATATATTAAATCAGTTTGAAATATATCTAACTGTATTAACAGTTTATATTGACCAGTTTAATTTTTTTTATATCTTAATAAAAAAATTGAATTCTCTAAATCAATTTTATTTCCATTCTTACTAGAAATAAATATAATTAGATAAACCCCTTATTATTATTATTATTATTATTATTATTATATGGGGTTAAATATCCGGTTTTAGAGTCCCTCTAATGCACGCATTTCCAGATTTTAGGCTATGTTTAATTTAATCAATTGAGTTGGTGTTTACTTGATGAAAATCCATATTTATTAATTAAATAAAAATAAAACCTAGTTTTATTTGATTTTCATATTTATTATATAATTCAGTGACAGCTGTTTCGGTACACTGTACCTTCTTCAGACATGTTAACAAATTATGAATTGTGTTCCAACTTGATTTGAATGAACCCCCTTTGTTAAATTAAAAAAATTAAATAAATATTGTTGTATTGTTGCTTAGATCAGTTGGAACACAATTCATAATTTGTTAACATGTCTGAAGAAGGTACAGTGTACCGAAACAGCTGTCACTGAATTATATAATAAATATGAAAATCAAATAAAACTACGTTTTATTTTTATTTAATTAATGAATATGTTTAATTTCTTTGTGCACTTCATTGCTATATCTACGTATTGTTCTTAGGCAATTGAATTCAGCTACTTCTTCAAAATTTCCCTCATTTGTCATTAAATGTCCATTTCCATTATATAATGTATTTATGTGTATGACGATATATTCAGTTTTATTGACGATTACTTCCATTGAATTAAAATACCTAGGAACATTAGCCTACTTGAAAATAGTAAAGAAGCGCACAAACAAATTAAACATAGGCCAAGAATAAGGTAGGGGTATTACATTAACCATGATTTGAGAGAGGTAGATTATACCAGGGATAATTGAAAAACATCAGCTCAAGTTAAGAGATGTATAGAGAACTTATGTCCGAGCGGCTATGAACGTACGGGTTCGTTAGTGCCACTGAGTCAGTTATCTAACTGGTTGAAAAATATACATTAACAATTTAACAATTTTATGATTCAGGTTTGAAATGTTTTCCGCATGATTACTTACTTACTTACTGACTCACTGGCACTATCGAACCCGTAGGTTCATGGCCGCGCGGACATAAGCTCTCCATACATCCCTATCCTGAGCTAATGCTTTCCAATCATTCCCTGTATAATCTACTTCCCTCAAATCATAGTTAATGTTGTTCTCCCACCTCATTCTTGGTCTACCAACTGGGCGTTTTCCCTCTGGCTTTCCTACAAGAACTTTCCATGCACGTCTTTCATTCCCCATACGCGCAACTTGTCCTACCCATCGCAGTCTACGAGACTTAACTGTTCTTATTATATCTGGCTTCCTATAAAGACCATGTAGTTCATTGTTATGTAGTCTTCTCCATTCATCTGTCCGTTCATCTCTCTTTGGTCCAAAAATCTTCCTAAGAACTTTATTCTCAAATACTCGTAATCTCCTTTCCTCCCTTAAAGTAAGAGTCCATGTTTCGCACCCATATAATATAACTGGTAGAATAATAGTTTTATATAGGCCTATTTTCAGCTTAACGTTTTTTGAAAGGAGTTGGGACATCAAAAGTCTCTGCAATGCATAATAGCATGCATTTCCAGAATTGAGCCTATGTTTAATTTCTTTGTGCATCTCATTCCTATTTGTGATTATTGTTCCTAGGCATTTGAATTCAGCCACTTCCTCAAAATTTCCCCTCATTTGTCCTTAGCTGTCCATTTCCATTATATACTGAATTTCTACGTGTGACCATATATTTAGTTTTACTGATATTTACTTCCAGTCCCAATTTCTTAGTGTTACTCAATGATTAGTTTAAATAAAAAAAAACTCGAATTAGCTATATTTCAAGTAGTAAAAGTTAAGGGTAACAAACTAACGCACTGACACTATCAAATCCTTAGGTTCACGACGCACAGACATAAGCTCTCCATACATCCGTATCCTGAGCTAATATTTTCCAATAATCCCTTGCATAATTTACTTACCTCATGGTTAATCATATTCTCCCAACTCAATCTTGGTCTACCAACTGGGCGTTGTCCCTCTGGTTTTCCTACAAGAAGCTTCTCCGCCCCTCTTTCATTCCCCCTTCGCGCCACATGTCTTGCCCATCATAGTGTACGAGACTTAACTGTTCTTATTGTACGGTATCTGGTTTCCTATAAAGATCATGCAGCTCACTGTTTTTTAGTCTTCTCCATTCCCCTGTCTATTCATCTCTTTTTTGGTCCAAAAATATTTCTAAGAACTTTATCCTCAAATAACTCAAACCGTAAAGAGAAAATTCCATGTTTCACATCCATAAAACTGTGAGAATAACAGAATATGTTTCTTTGAGAGGATCCGGGACGACAAGAGCCCCTGCAATGCATAATAGAATGCATTTACAGATTTGAGTCTATGTGTAAATTCATTCCTGTTTGTAATTATTGTTCCTAGGTATTACCATCATTTCTTCAAAATTTCCCTCATTTGTCATTAACTTTCCATTTCCATTATATAATGTATTTCTATGTGTGAACATATATTTAGTTTCATTGATGTTTGCTTGCAGTCCTAATTTCTTACCGTTACTCAATAGAGTGTGAGTGTTGGCCCATTCTATCTCTTCGCTATTGCCTGATAATAAGGGAAACACAACTGAAATATTCACACGAGATCCCAAAATAGATTAATTAAATAATGCTATCAATATATACAGCAGACATACATGGCTCTTTTATCACATCTTTACAAAGTTTTAGTAGTTTTTGATTCTTAAACTTTTGTAGCATCTTATTTAATATTAGGATTATTCAATATTGATAAATTACATTTAAATAAATACATATTTGGATAGACATTCGGATAGTTTATTCACTGGCATATCATTCAGAAATGTTCATCTTCTGTTATAACATTACTTACTTACTCACTGGCACTATCGAACCCGAAGGTTCATGGCCGCGCGAACATAAGCTCTCCATACATCCCTATCGTGACCTAATGATTTCCAATCATTTCCTGTATAATCTACTTCCCTCAAATCATAGTTAATGTTGTTCTCCCACCTCATTCTTGGCCTACCAACTGGGCGTTTTCCCTCTGGCTTTCCTACAAGAAGCTTCCATGCAAGTCTTTCATTCCCCATACGCGCAACATGTCCTGCCCATCGCAGTCTACGAGACTTAACTGTTCTTATTATATCTGGCTTCCTATAAAGACCATGTAGTTCATTGTTATGTAGTCTTCTCCATTCACCTGTCTGTTCATCTCTCTTTGGTCCAAAAATTTTCCTAAGAACTTTATTCTCAAATACTCGTAATCTCCTTTCCTCCCTTAAAGTAAGAGTCCATGTTTCGCACCCATATAATATAACTGGTAGAATAATAGTTTTATATATTTCCAGCTTAACGTTTTTTGAAAGTTGTTGGGACATCAAAAGTCTCTGCAATGCATAATAGCATGCATTTCCAGAATTGAGCCTATGTTTAATTTCTTTGTGCATCTCATTCCTATTTGTGATTATTGTTCCTAGGTATTTGAATTCAGCCACTTCCTCAAAATTTCCCTCATTTGTCATTAGCTGTCCATTTCCATTATATACTGAATTTCTACGTGTGACCAAATATTTAGTTTTGCTGATATTTACTTCCAGTCCTAATTTCTTAGTGTTACTCAATAGTGTGTGCGTGTTGGCCTTTAGTATTCTGTTATAACATTACCCTATCAATTCTGCTGGTCCCTGCGTAATAGTGATTACCTTGCTGGCATCTGGTTCCGAGATTCGCGGGCTCAAACCCGGCCCGCGTAGGATTTTTTTTTTCTCAGGGCGTAATCATTTTGAATATAGTTTGTTTCGGAGGAGAAGTAAAGTCGCAGGTCTTGTGCCATGTATTCACGCCACATAAAATAAGTTTAACACTGAAATAAGACGTGTCTGAGCAAACTTCACGCCCAGCTTTGAAGTGTGACGCGAATTTTGAAGAAAATACCACCTACCAACGAATTCAGATTTTTCAAGTATAGATTAGCGTTTTTAAGCTTAAAAATAAATTGTTTAGTAATATTTATTATGTACTAGCGGACCCGGCAGACGTTGTCTTGCCCGAATGTTCAATTCTCGTGTCATCGCTGGACGATAAAAATATAAGTTACTTTTTTTTACCATCCATCCATAGTAATTCTGCCCGAAGGCCGGTCCTTCACTGCAATCATAGCATTTTCCTGCTATGCCTGCAGCTTTACTAGGGAATTGTGTAGGTGTGGTAGCTTCCCGTTGGTTTCCACACCGGTGATGGATGATGGTGGTGATGATGATAATGATTATGATGATGATGATGGCCATATGATTTCGGGGACCGTTCGGGCCTTAAAGTTTTCCTGACATTTGTCTTACAGGTGAGGAAAAACCCCGATAAAAACCTCACCCAGAAAAACTGCCCCGACCGGGGATTGTAATTATAGGCCTACATAATTCTCAAGCTAAAAATTGCCTTTATTCAAGGCGTGAAAAATAAACTTCCTTTCATATTTATTTTCCTAATACGATTTATAACCAGGGCTTGGGGATTCTACACCGAATCCTTCAAGTGGAGCATGATCTGACTGTATAGACGAGGGACAGGAGCAATAGGAACACGCCAAGACAGGACCAGGTGTAGTTAGGTACTGCAAAAGTTGTATAGTACAGCAGACAATTACGATTATACAATAAAGTAACTAAAACACTGTGTTGTATTGTCGATGGTAGCAAACTCACAGAAATAAACATAAACAAAAGAATACACACTTTATAAGTTCTCTAGTATCTGTAATACATGTATCAGAACTGAAATTACACAGTTGTGTAGTATTCGGACGATGCTGCAGAGGACAGCATACTACTCTCAACCTCTCTCAGTACTCGGCGTAGTAACTATTACCCGTTTAAGGAATAAGCGCAGTTGTTGACGGAGGGCACTGCAGTCGTGTTTATGCAGGAATAGAACACGTGACACTGCTATCTAAGAGTGCAGAGGGGAATGGGACGTGGGACGCTGACAGTGTACACTGCCTTAAATGACGTCACGTGTAGTAACAAACAGAGCTTCTTAATTCTTCCCCCTGCAGATATATTTTGAATGGCCAATACCTGTAGCATTTATTTTTGGTGTATAATCCGCTAGCCCTCTTTATAACGTTTTCATATCAATTAAAATATCGATAAATGCCATAATAGGCTAATATTTAGATTTATTTATTTATATAAAATTCTTAATTGGTTTTTAGAAAAGTTTTTTCGCAAATTATATAATAGAAAAAACTTTATCCACCTATCATATGATTTGTTTTTAACTGTATCCTATTGTGAATGTAAGTTATTATTCATAATTTATGAAGACAATGTGTTGATGTAAAGGTAGAAAATATTTAAGATTCATCATAATTAGCCTATAGTCTGTTAGCCTATAGTCTGTTATTAAGTGGAAATGACAATGACATACAAATTGTTGCATGATATGTTGATGTTTTCTTTTGTAATTGGCCTTCAAGAAATCCATGCAAAATATAGTAATTTGCAATTCCTACTTGTTTTCCATTATTTTCTACAATTCGATAATCAGACTTATAATTTTTAAACTATGTGTTAATTTTTAGTGAAGGAGGACATATTTAGTTGACGAACTTCATAAATAGTAGTCTACACAAACTAAATAATAGTTTAAAAATATAAAGGTCAAGATGTATTTGATATTTGCGAAGTAGTTAGATCTTACGAGAATTAAATATGAAGACTATAGTTGAAATATTTTATCTTTTTTGTATAGATTCTTAATCATCATCATCGTCCTTTCAAGTATTAGGCCCAGTGGTCCGTTACGGTCTCCCGCCATCTCCGAAAAGGTCGACCCACAGATCTTCTGCCTCGAGGAATGTAGTGAAGAATTTGTTTTGGTATTCTGTGACGATCCATGCGCTGAATAAGGGCTAGCCAATTGTTTCTATATTCTTGGAGGTATTCAGATATAGGTACGATGTTTAACTCTCTGGCTATTGTTGAATTTCTTTGGTGGTCTAGAAGGCTATAACCTGCAGTTTGTCGCAGAAATTTCATCTCCGTGACTGTAATATGACGGTCATCCTGAGTTCTGATGGTCCAAGCTTCACTGCCATAATAGATTATGGGTCTAGCGAGAATTTTATAGATTTTCATTCTTGTGTGTCTCTGCACTTTTGATGGTTTCAAAACTTGGTTGATAATTCTTAAAGCTTTATTATAGTTTAGTATTTTAAAGGATATATCACATTCCTCATTATAAGTTAGATTATATCCTAAGTATTTAAATGAATTAACTTGCTCTAATATTGAATTCTGAATACAAATTTTACTTCTTACTGGGAATTTCCCTTGAAAAGCCATAACTTTAGATTTTGTTGTTGATATTTCCATGTTAAATCGTTGGGCTATTATATTAAGATGATGAGTGGAATATTGTAATTCATCTTCATTATTGCCGAAAAGAGCCTGATCATCTGCATATAAGAGTGTGTCTAAAATTGTGTGTCTTGAGAGAGGAATATTACCATGAACTGTCAATCTCCAGTGTCTGATGATAGCATTAGTGTATACATTAAATAGAAGTGGTGATAGAGGGCATCCTTGTCTGACTCCGCAATTTATATGTTTCCAATCTGACAAATCTGTTCCTATT
The DNA here is from genome assembly GCA_030220185.1 of Diploptera punctata. Classification (NCBI taxonomy): domain Eukaryota; kingdom Metazoa; phylum Arthropoda; class Insecta; order Blattodea; family Blaberidae; genus Diploptera; species Diploptera punctata. The sequence goes on along the minus strand of JASPKZ010009351.1, from coordinate 572,072 downwards.
TGTACTGCTATGATGTTATTTTTATACAGATTAAAAATTGTTTGGATCAGTTGATTTGGTGTTCCATCATCAGTTAAGATAGATTCTTAATAAAAATTATAAACTCGTGTCATAAGAAACAATGTGATAAAACACAATAATCTGGCTCCCTATCGATTCAGCAAAATAAGGCATTAGGAAACTTGGAAACTAAATAATAAGTAATGCACATTTGTAACAGTCTTACTAATAAAAATCTCTAATACAGGCTTTCATCAGTTGTTTAATTATACAATATATAAGCCTTATGTAGATCACGTATAATTTCCTTACTAATAAACGTTGTGCCGGAGCTATATAACAAAACAGCAGTTATACACAATACGTCACATATTCGTCATCATAATGACGTCAGAACAATATTACTCGCAGTTTGTAACAGAAATAAAACAACATCAACTAGTGATTATTGTGTAAGAAATGAATATGGATAAGAATTAATAGAGATTCCCTAATTGAGGAGGTACGGAAAAAAATAAGTGTGTTTTAATTTATATACATTTCACTTCACGTAATGTCAAATAAAACGTAGAATTAATTGGTTTCACAGATAATGTGCTGCCATCTAACGTCAAGAATTTCGACCAATTCTTGGAAACTAACAAAAGCTTTCCCCATTACTTATGAATTATATGCAGTGTTTTAAGATGCGTTAGAAAACGTTCAAAATAGTAGGAAATGTTACCGACAACAAAATATCATTTCAAGCGAAAAAAAACATCACTATAGTTTGACCGGGAACCGAACCTACGACCTCACGCATCGTAGTCAGAAGTTAACCACAAGACTACCAAGTTAACATGCAACATGCTGCAATAATAGTACCTCTATACTTAAATACATTTTTATATCGGTGTGTGTGTTATGTATTAAAGATGCAAGAAAGTTTTCTTAAAATAATATTATGAAGCATTTAAGCTACATTCAGGTTAAATCTTGTCTACAGCAATTATTGTAGAACATATCCTTTTGTGATTCAATGTTAAATTTTAAAATATTTTTAGGCCTAATCGAGAATGAGTGTAACGAAAGGCATTTTATGATGCCTTTGTTTTCCTACCCAGAGCTTTATTAATATTATTTATGCCCTGTGCATCCATAAAACAGTCGTTAAAGTGTTGCATTTTGGGTTAAATTTGAGGAAACTTTCATCAATATCATAAGAAAACAATCAGTTGATCTTGATGTCCGACATTTTGTCTAGTTATAGAATCCTTAAACAAGGGTGGAAGCATGTATAACGATTCCCATGTAAAGTTGTACACCTCTTCTACACTGAACAGCTAATACAGTGTTTATTAGTAAGAATTTTCAACTGAGATGTGTATAAACCTTGTATAAAAGTTATATATGGATTATTAGTAAGAGGGAAAAACTTTGAAACATCTATTTACTGTGCCCGCGCCCTTTCAATCCTTGAATTTGTCTCATTAAAATGAAACAGTATTACAGTTTGCATCATTTAAATGTAGATAGTTTCGTTTTAATTCTTGCACGTCCGCACGTTGTTTATGCTTCCTAAGTCATTTATAAAATAATGCTTATCTCGTGGAAATGAATTTGCTGAGTTTTCCTGTTAAGAAAAATAAATAATCAGAAAAAATACATCCAAGGTCTTCACTGAAGGAAATTAAATTTCACACCTCTTTCCTGTAATGCCATCATCTTACGTTTACATTATAATTCTGTGAATGGTCTGTTCAGAAGACGAAAGGAACTAACCTTATGATTCAGCTCAGTTTATATTCTCACGCCACAGTTTCTCCTATTGAATGGTATGTAGATATTTCAACAATAGTTTTACCTCTTACATAATTATGTAGGCCCTACGTCAACTGATTGTAAGATAGGCGTTTATAACAAACTAACTTATACACCTCACTGATAGTATTCTTTTAACAATTTATAAATTTAATCATCTATGAAAATAATATTAAGATTAACAAATATTTTCTTTTGTTTTGTTTTAAATATTTTACAAACATAAAATTAGTTTTCTATATCTCATTATTTCTTCTTCTTCTTCTTCTTCTTCTTCGTTCCAAGTATTAGGCCAAGGCCTGTTACGATCCTATAGAAAATTTTCCCTCCAGCTTCTTCCGGAAAATTCTCGTATAAGACTTGAAAGCATAATAATAGTCCCTTCGATTGGTTGCTGGCCAAAGGAAGGCAAGACCAGTGATGGGTCTGCCATCTTATAGCCTCTGGTCAGGCTTTTCTGGAGAAGAAAAGAAAATAAAGGAAAGAAGAAATGGAAGAAAGGAAAGACTCCCTAGCCCTCGGATGCCCTAATAGCGTCGGGGTCGAAAAAACAAGAGTTAACCAAGAGAGGTTAGATAGTAAAGTTAAAAGAGTGCAAAACACAAGTAAGTGGAAGGAATGTTTTGCTCGGCTTGGGCACCTTGTGGTCGCCATCCATATATCCCCTAGATGAGGACCCCTGAGGGGTATCTCATTATTTTTCTTTGTTTTTTATAAATACTAGACAGGGACAATTTAATATGTCTTTCTTGTATACACTTTATTGTTAGTTTTAGTCTTAATTTTAACTAACATTAACTGGTTGCATTATATATCGTAATATAATAGATATTATCTTTTTGATCAAATTTTTATTTAGTATTTAATATTAGAGTTCATTGTGATTGTTATATTCTGATGTAATATATGTTTGCCCTGGTGAGTGGAAGAGAAGGCCACATGGCCTTAACTCCACCAGGCTAAATAAATAAATAAATCTAAAAATCTATATTCGACATAACGTTTTAATTTTGTCTGTACAATAATACAATAAGTCACGTGTCATAGCCGAGCGGTTTAAGCCATCATACCCTGGTGCAAAGGTTCGGTACTTGCTCTGGTTCGAGTCCCCATTGCCGAAGAAATTTTCTCATAAAATTTTGGCCAGTATGGGAATGGTAGCCACCCAACATTATAATAGATTTGGGTAATTACATAAGTAGAGGCTCCAGGTTGAACAAAATGTAAGTCTTACGGTTGGGAGAGCCGACATGCTCACCACATGTCACCCTTCTAATGGCTGGACGATCGTCTATTTCTGTGAATAACACATGCGGATGTGAGGCTAGCAGCAGACTGGTAGGCCAGAGGCCTTCTAGGCTTATCGCGGTAGAGAGAGAGAGAGAGAGAGAGAGAGAACAATAACAATAGGATTAATAAAACATTATTCAATTTAGTAGGCTATGTAGACACAATTTTATATAAAGCAATAAAAATGTTGCTGTTGTTGTGTGAAGGTGGCGATGGTAATAGTAGACGTAGTACTATATCCTTCCTTGTCCATTTCTATGAACACACTGACCCAATATATATATCACTCGCTTTTGGCCTGTTGATGAAACATATATACCCAATACATGTTCAATGATGCTATTAAATTAATAAATTATTAAATTAGTTTTTCTCAGCCCTTACTAAGCTAACTTCTATCGAAAAATATCTGATTTACTGAGCTAAAAATTGGCCCAGATGGTAGCGTTTGAGATATGGTCGGGAGGTTCAAACCTCGGAGCCAACCTATATGTTTTTTCGCGTGATTTTCCTCAGTATGCAAAGCAAATGCTGTTTTGGAATTTCATTGCAATGACTCATTTAATCAATGTCTTCATTTAATAATATGCTATATTTATTTCTTGAAAAACAAATGCCTATAAAAACATAATTAAACAACCTATTGGTTACAATCGAGCCTTTGACATGGATTCTCTGATGTAGTCCCTGCCCGGAGAACCGAATAGGAGACTATTTTACCTCCGGAAAATTTACCCCGTTGAAACCCATGTCCGCGTTTATCGACGGTTGTATTTTACGGCGAAAGGTAGTCACTCTTTCGACCAAGGTACTTCTTTCGTCTGGCTTATTGCTTTGGACTTATCATTTAAAGACATTAGGGAAGGGTAGTTAAGAGGCATTAAATGTTTACACATGTTACCAAAAATGATATAAATAATAATGTATAGCGCACAATGTGCAAAGATTAGTTAATCTATATTAGTTTATCTGTCCATACAGAATCCTGTCAGAGATTGCCCTCTGTTTTTACACTTTAGCACATGGTATCTCTCGCATAACATGCCGCATCGCTCGCAGACGCATTCTGGTCCCGGGTCATGAAACTGTTTCGTTCTTCACAGTCTGTGATGGTACTGCTAGCCGGGTCACTAGGTGTCGTAGTTCGTAGTTCGGCTTCTTCCAGTCTTCTGAGATCATGGCATCGGTGTTGTAGAAATCGGTCCAAATGGATTCTTTTTTCAGCTGCAGCTCTCTTAGTACAGTATTATAGCTCGCTGTAGATGACAGGAATAGTTTCAATCGGAGCTCTTCTATGAGAAATAGCTCCTTTGTCAGTTCATAGACCGTGCGGGAGGGTGCGAACTTTGACAGACCCGCTGGCTTTTTCAAATACATGGATTTCACTTTTTTCCAGGAGTCTAAAGCTGTTGGTGTCCAGATGATCCCATATCAGTTGAAGACCGTACTATGGGTACAATCTTGGTGTGGAAGAGTTTTATTGCTGCTTCCATGGACATCTTGGTTATGTATTTTATTTCGTGCATGGCTTTGATTGCTTGGCTCGTCCTGTCCGATATATGCAGGTTGAAGGAGTTTCCCTTAGGCTGGAGAGTGATACCTAGGTATTTGAAACTGTTGACTGTGGACAGCGCTCGGGTATTCAGCATAACCTTGCCCTTTCCCGCTAGTCTGCCTCCTCTCCTGAACGTCATATGAACAGTTTTGTCCTCGTTTAATTTCAGGTCGTTCTCATCTGCCCATTTTGCAAGTCGGTTGAAATTGTCTCGCAGCACGGGGATGTCAGGGCCATGTCGTCCGCATACATATAGAGCTTGGCATTACCCTCCAGGATCTGTGTGACGTCAGCTGTGGCGATCGAGAATAGAAGTGGGCTCAGGGGGTCGCCTTGTAGGACACCGGTCGTCTGTGATATTTGCTTTGAGACGGAGGTCCCGTCCTGGACGGACACCTCGTTCCGGGCTAGAATATCTCTTATTGTGGCAGTCAGAAAATGTTCTCGTACCAAAAATAACATGCATTATTATCAGAGTCGGTTTGCGGTCAATACATTCGTCTTCGATTTCAAGGAAAAACTTTGAACGTTAGATTTGGTAGAGTAAGATGTATTATTGAGCAGTGTAAAGGTGCAGGTTCTGTGTAAAAGATAAACAGGGAGTGAATCGTCCCAAAATTCTAAAAAAGAAGAGAATGACGTAAATTATAAGACTAATATATAAAGAGACTTTCTCGAGTGCTGAGAAAATAACAGCAAAGTCTTACAAATGGATTAATGCGCAAACCATTCTTAATGTACACAATAGAGATGAGGGAAGGTAAGACATAACATTCGTAAATTAAATAAAAGACGAAAGATAATAGATTTTTGCTGAAACAAATTTCCAAAAGCCAAGAGTAAATTAAACTGTTTGTCCAAATAAAAAAAACGAAATTACTAACTGAAATAATTTTTTATTAACATTACGTATAAAGACTATTAGCAACAATGTATGGATGCATATATTTTATCGAATAAGACAAAAGGAAGAAGTTGTTCATGTCACATCCCCGATATACTGTGTCAAAATCACACCAATGTTTGATCATTATGAAGTAATGGAACAATACATTTTCTACATTTTTCATAAGTAATGCCACGAGTGATTTCCAAATTATCGATAAATTCACGACTCACGAAGTGAGGAGTGAATTTATCTAGAGAATTTGGAAATCAAGAGTGGCATTTGTTAGGACTATTTAACGAATACAATTAAGCTGTTTACTCACAAATCATTATTTAACTATAGTTATTTTAAAATATTTATATATTTAATGTAAACGGCGATGTTTGAAAACAAATGAGAAACGATAGGTACGCTTCATCTGCTTCTTTTGTTTACACTGCAACCAGATCATACTATTTATTGCCAAAGGAACGCAATATTGTAAGAATGCTCTCTAGTGGAGAAAAAATGAAACACATCAAACTGTATATTAATTAATTTCTGATGTCGTATGATGTAAATATGACAATTATATTTTTCTGGATTACTACCTGGGAAAAAATACATTTAAGAAAGTGCAAACAGTGTTTTTTTTTGTGGTATAGTAAATTGCTACAAATGATTTTTTATATTAACTCCTGCAAGCGCTATGTGTTGACATCTTATATATACAATCTGGTAGCCGTATTTCTTTATGGGCTCAGTCACTGCAAAATAATGGTCAGACCTGTTCAGAATATTAAAAAGGAAGAGCTTTCTTTAATATGGTAAATTTAACACTGATACATATTTCGTGAAACACGACTCTGATTGGTTGTAAAACAGAAATCATTGAAACGTGTTTGGTCATTGACTCCCATTTGGGGCATGAGTTAAATAGTCTGAGAAAACCGTACATTTGCAACCTAAAGATTACAGATATTTTTACTTAATTTGAACATGGAATTCATATTTAAAATCTGATTACTTGTATTACGTCAATTCTGTATTATTTATTTTTAATGTCATGGAAAATTAAGTTGTTTAATACATCTGTTGTTATTACCATGGAATATATGGCGTTGATTATTTTTGGAGGCACTTGCATAACAATTATTATTATGGCGAGTAAGTTTGTAAAGAGTTTAGATTTTACAGTTAATAATTTAAACATCTAAATTAAGAAAGGAAATCTGGATGTCGCGCAAGTGCCACTTTCTATCTTACAACAGAAAGTAACTCCACTGGTTTGACAGTTGGAAGTAAGTTGACAAATACCAAGAAAATTGTTATTTACACATTACTTCTCAGAAGATATCAGTGTCGTAGGCAATCTCTGTCTTTTCCTGTTTTATTGTTATGTTTCTTGCATCATTATAGCCTTTTGAAATATTAAGCCGACACAAACTGCTCAAGTACAGTTTAGATGTGTTACTTACTCACTGGCACTATCGAACCCGTAGGTTCATGGCCGCACGGACATAAGCTCTCCATACATCCCTATCCTGAGCTAATGCTTTCCAATCATTCCCTGTATAATATACTTCCCTCAAATCATAGTTAATGTTATTCTCCCACCTCATTCTTGGTCTACCAACTGGGCGTTTTCCTTCTGGCTTTCCTACAAGAAGTTTCCATGCACGTCTTTCATTCCCCATACGCGCAACATGTCCTGCCCATCGCAGTCTACGGGACTTAACTGTTCTTATTATATCTGGCTTCCTATAAAGACCATGTAGTTCATTGTTATGAAGTCTTCTCCATTCACCTGTCTGTTCATCTCTCTTTGGTCCAAAAATTTTCCTAAGAACTTTATTCTCAAATACTCGTAATCTCCTTTCCTCCCTTAAAGTAAGAGTCCATGTTTCGCACCCATATAATATAACTGGTAGAATAATAGTTTTATATATTTTCAGCTTAACGTTTTTTGAAAGGAGTTGGGACATCAAAAGTCTCTGCAATGCATACTAGCATGCATTTCCAGAATTGAGCCTATGTTTAATTTCTTTGTGCATCTCATTCCTATTTGTGATTATTGTTCCTAGGTATTTGAATTCAGCCAATTCCTCAACATTTCCCTCATTTGTCATTAGCTGTCCATTTCCATTATATAATGTATTTCTACGTGTGACCATATATTTAGTTTTACTGATATTTACTTCCAGTCCTAATTTCTTAGTGTTACTCAATAGTAGTTTAGATGTGTTAAGATTTGTTTTTACTTTGATTAATTATTATTGGTTCAACATGCAATGCTATTTATGAAACAGTGCTACTGCAAGAAATAACTAATCTTAAATAATTTATGACAACAAATGAGGGAAATTTTTAAGAAGTGTCAGAATTCATATACCTAGGAACAATAAATTATAGTAAACAGAAAATAAATGCAGAAAAAATAAGCTTGTCTCTGGAAATGCATAGGCGTTCTATTATCCGTTACAGAGACTCTTGTCATCCCTACTTCCCTAAAAAAATATGTTAAACTAAAAATTTATGTAACGATTATTCTTTCAGCTATACTGTGTGGATACGAAATATGGTGTCCACCGATATGGTCTCGACATAGCGTCCTTGTCAGGCAGCGGACCCGAATTCGATACCCGGTCGGGATAAATTTCCTGGGTGAGGTATTTTTTCGGGGTTTGTTCTCACTTGTAAGACAAATGTCAGGAAAACTATATGATCCAAGCGGTCCCCGACCATCATAGGATTAAGGACTCTCCTAGCGCACCACTATCATCACCCATCATGTCATCAGGGCAACCGTAACCCCGCCTTCCAGGCGCCCCAACCTCAGAAGTGGATTACAATTACGCCAATGCTAGGAGAGAACGCCAGAAATGTCGAAATGAGAACCTGGGGCATTGAATAAAGAGAAACATTAAAAGAGGAGGGGAAAAAAAGAGTATTAGGAAATAAAGTGCTTAAGTAAAAATTAGACCAAAGATAGACAAACAGGAAGGGTACGTAACAGTGAGGGACAGGAATGTATGGAGTGGTTATGTTCGCGCAGCCATGAATCTCTAGGTTCGATAATGCCAGTGAGTTAGTTAATATATTTGGAATGAAATGGTAGTAATGTGGTTAGCCTATTAACTTTTATTATACTGTACATTTGTCTTTAGCAGGTAGGTTTACTACAATTCCTTCAACTAAGTTTGATGTATCCAGATCAATAAGTAAGAACATGTTACGTAATAATTACGTTGGTATGTTACTGTTAATTAATCCATCAAAACTATCCATCCATCCATAGTAATTCTGTCCTGTAATCTTTCACTGCAATCACATCATTTTCATGCTATGTTTTGCAGCTTTACAAGGGAATTATAGGTGTGGTAGCTTCCCGTTGCTTTCCACACCTGTGAAGGATGATAATGATGGCCGGATGATTTTCGGGGACCGTTGGGCCCTAAGCTTCCTGACATTTGTCTTACAAGTGAGGAAAAATCCGAAAAAAACCTCACCCAGGAGCCTATCCCGACCGGGAATCGAACCCGGGTCCGCTGCATGACATGGCAGCACGCTACCTCGAGACCACAGCGGTGGACATCAAAACTGTAATGTAACTTTATAAATGTAAAACACAATTATTATTATTATTATTATTATTATTATTATTATTATTATATTATTATTATTATTATTATTATTATTATTATTATTATGTCAGTATGAGGCGGAACGCTGACCACGTACCACTCAAAAATGACATCTATACGAAAACAAGTGTAACTAAATTAGTATGGTTCAAATTCTTCCCTGTAGGGGGAGAGCGCCTAAATCTCTGTAAAGGGAAAACATAGGCTTACAATAGAATTATTATTATTATTATTATTATTATTATTATTATTATTATTATTATTATTATTATTATTATTATTATTATTATTATTATTATTATTATTATTATTATTATTATTATGTCCACCGCTGTAGTCTCGAGGTAGCGTGCTGCCTTGTCACGCAGCGGGCCCTGGTTCGATCCCCGGTCGGGGTAGTTTTTCTGGGTGAGGTTTTTATCGGGGTTTTTCCTCACCTGTAAGACAAATGTCAGGAAAACTTTAAGGCCCAAACGGTCCCCGAAATCATATGGCCATCATCATCATCCTTATCATTATCATCCTTATCATTATCATCATCATCATCATCATCATCCTTCACCGGTGTGGAAAGCAACGGGAAGCTACCACACCTACAATTCCCTATAAAGCTGCAAAACATAGCATGGAAATGCTATGATTGCAGTGAAAGACCTGCCCTCGGACAGAATTACTATGGATGTATTATTATTATTATTATTATTATTATTATTATTATTATTATTATAAAATAGGAAATTATGCAAGAAAAAAGCATTAGGAAAAATATAAGAAAAACGTTTGAAGTAGTATGGATATCTCATAAGAACGAGAGAAGATAGAATATGAAAGAAGATCCTTGGTTAGAAAGCTAATTGAAGAAGTGGAACAGGCAGACCTATAGAACATTGGATAGATGGAGTGTGAATGAAGAAGTATTTAAGCTACAGATTTGAGGGACGAAGATGCTTTAGACAGAAAGCCTCTGGCGACATATCACTTTGGGTTGAAGAAGAAATATTCATAAGATACCACGAGTAAATTTATTTAGAGGATTTGGAAATCAAGAGTGGCATTTAACGAGTACAATTAAGCTGATTACTCACAAATAATTATTTAAATATAGTTATTTTAAAATATTTATATATTTAATGTAAACGACGATGTTTGAAAACAAATGAGAAATGTTTGGTTATGTTTCATTTATTCATCCTCTGCAACTTGATCATATTATTTATTGCCGAATATGATCGCAATATTGTAAAAATGCTCCCTAGTGAAGAAAAAAAAAATGAAACACATCAAACTGTATATTACAAGCAACATTATAGGTTATTCATTATTATTTTTAGGAAACAACTATGTAAAATCACTATTTAAAAACACAATTATTAAACACACAAGTGTCAAATGTGTAGTTCGAAGGAATCCGTTCATTATTTGCTATTATCAACGTGTTTGTTGGAGAGTCATTCACTGCAAAATAATGTTCTGACCTGTTCAGAATATTAAAAAGGAACATCTCTCTTTATTTTAGTAAACATAATTCGATAAATAGCGAGCAACTCATTAGTTGTAAAACAAAATTCATTGAAACATGATTGGTCATTGACTCCCATTTGGGGCATGAGTTAAATAGTCCTAAAAAATAGATGTAAAATGCTTTAGAAAATATATGTAGCAATGAAGTAATTTTTTAAAAGATACTGAAAATTTATTAAATTCTAGTTAATTTGAAAACTTTACTGGAAGGGCTCAAGTGGTTAATCATTCGCCCTTCACTTCCGATTCCTGAATTTGCGTTTCGGTCAATTCATGCGGCGGGGTTCATGGTGGACGAATCGGAGGCAGGGTAGGTTTTTCTCGGAATTTCTACCAAAAATTTCATTTCACCACTAATCCATACTCATGCCTAATCCATTTCGTTTAATTTAATTTCATCTACTGTTGTGATGCGGCAGTCAATATCTGTGCACATCACAAACTCTTAATATAGGGGCTTCATCTCTATGTGCCATTACGCCAGATACGAGTAGAGAATTTGTCGCAAATTATCACTTACTTAAACAATATACAAACATAACCCGGAATCACTCAACATTATGATTACCGGCCGTGAAAGCCTGCATTCAACTAATATACAAACAATAATTGCAGTTTAAATTTAAAACTAAATGTTGAACCACACAGTTCAACTTCCATCTACTAACTTACTGACTGGCCCAATAGAATTCAGAAGTTCATGGCCGCGCGGGCATGTCTCTCCTATATCCATTTCTTGAGCTAATATTTTCCAAGCCATTCTCATAAGCAATACCACGAGTGATTTCCAAACCATAGATAAATTCACAACTCACGAAGTGACTCGTCAATTTATCTAGAGGATTTGGAAACCATGAGTGGCATTTGTTAGGACTATTTAACGAATAAAATTAAGCTATTTACTAAAAAAAATCGTTATTTAAATATAGTTACCGGTACTTTAAAATATTTATATATTTAATATAAACTGCGATGTATGAAAACACATCAGAAGTGTGTGGTTATGTTTCAATTGTTCATTCACTGTAACTTGATCATATTATTTATTGCCATATAGGATCGTAATATTGTAAGAATGCCCCATCCATAGTAATTCTGCCTGAAGGCAGGTCCTTCACTGCAATCATAGCACTTTCATGCTATGCCTGCAGCTTTACTATGGAATTGTGTAGGTGTGGTAGCTTACCGTTGCTTTCCACACCGGTGAAGGATGATGATGATAATGATAATGGTAAGGATGATGATGATAAGGATGATGGCCATATGATTTCGGGGACCGTTTGGGCCTTAAAATTTTCCTGACATTTGTCTTACAGGTGAGGAAAAGCCCCGATAAAACCTCACCCAGAAAAACTGCCCCGACCGGGGATCGAACCCGGGCCCGCTGCGTGACAAGGCAGCACGCTACCTCGAGACCACAGCGGTGGACTATTGCCATATAGGATCGTAATATTGTAAGAATGCCCCATCCATAGTAATTCTGCCTGAAGGCAGGTCCTTCACTGCAATCATAGCACTTTCATGCTATGCCTGCAGCTTTACTAGGGAATTGTGTAGGTGTGGTAGCTTCCCGTTGCTTTCCACACCGGTGAAGGATGATGATGATAATAATAATGGTAAGGATGATAATGATAAGGATGATGGCCATATGATTTCGGGGACCGTTTGGGCCTTAAAATTTTCCTGACATTTGTCTTACAGGTGAGGAAAAACCCCGATAAAACCTCACCCAGAAAAACTGCCCCGACCGGGGATCGAACCCGGGCCCGCTGCGTGACAAGGCAGCACGCTACCTCGAGACCACAGCGGTGGACTATTGCCATATAGGATCGTAATATTGTAAGAATGCCCCATCCATAGTAATTCTGCCTGAAGGCAGGTCCTTCACTGCAATCATAGCACTTTCATGCTATGCCTGCAGCTTTACTTAGCTTACCGTTGCTTTCCACACCGGTGAAGGATGATGATGATAATGATAATGGTAAGGATGATGATGATAAGGATGATGGCCATATGATTTCGGGGACCGTTTGGGCCTTAAAATTTTCCTGACATTTGTCTTACAGGTGAGGAAAAACCCCGATAAAACCTCACCCAGAAAAACTGCCCGGGCCGGGGATCGAACCCGGGCCCGCTGCGTGACAAGGCAGCTCGCTACCTCGAGACCACAGCGGTGGACTATTGCCATATAGGATCGTAATATTGTAAGAATGCCCCATCCATAGTAATTCTGCCTGAAGGCAGGTCCTTCACTGCAATCATAGCACTTTCATGCTATGTCTGCAGCTTTACTAGGGAATTGTGTAGGTGTGGTAGCTTCCCGTTGCTTTCCACACCGGTGAAGGATGATGATGATTATGATAATGATAAGGATGATGATGATGATGATGGCCATATGATTTCGGGGACCGTTTGGGCCTTAAAATTTTCCTGACATTTGTCTTACAGGTGAGGAAAAACCCCGATAAAACCTCACCCAGAAAAACTGCCCCGACCGGGGATCGAACCCGGGCCCGCTGCGTGACAAGGCAGCACGCTACCTCGAGACCACAGCGGTGAACTATTGCCATATAGGATCGTAATATTGTAAGAATGCCCCATCCATAGTAATTCTGCCTGAAGACAGGTCCTTGACTGCAATCATAGCACTTTCATGCTATGCCTGCAGCTTTACTAGGGAATTGTGTAGGTGTGGTAGCTTACCGTTGCTTTCCACACCGGTGAAGGATGATGATGATGATGATAAGGATGATGATGATGACCATATGATTTCGGGGACCGTTTGGGCCTAACAATTATTTTCCTGACATTTGTCTTACAGGTGAGGAAAAACCCGATAAAACCTCACCCAGAAAAACTGCCCCGACCGGGGATCGAACCCGGGCCCGCTGCGTGACAAGGCAGCACGCTACCTCGAGACCACAGCGTGGACACTAGTAGAGAAAAAATGAAAAACATTAAACTGTATATTATAACCAACATAATAGGCTATCAATATTTTTTTAGTAAACAACTCAGTAAAATCATTATTTAAAGACAATTATTGAATATATACAATTATCAAATGTGTAGTTCGAAGGAATCTGTTCATTGTTTGTTATATTCAATGCATTTTTTTAGAGTCAGACCCTGCAAAATAATGCTCTGACCTATTCAGAATATTAACAAGGAGGAGCTTTCTTTATCACAAAAGCAGAATCTGGTAAAGAGAAATCGATAAAGAGCGAGTCATTGGTTGTAAAATAAAATTCATTGAAAAGTGATTGGTCATTGACTCCCATTTGGGGCATGAGTTAAATAGTTTGGATAATTTACTTCCTTCAGATCATGTTATGTTATTCCTAGCCTACCTACTGGGCACTTTGCCTCTGTTCTACAAGTAGTTTTACGCGTTTCTTTCATTTCCCATTTATGACATAAACAATCCAACCTCACAGCTACAAAATAACTACATATAGCCTACTTATAAAATAAAATACTATTTTAAAATTGAACTTTGTTGTTTGGTGAACAATCATAGGCCGATTTGAAAACAGAGTTTTGATTTTTATTCACGTTAATAATAATTTTCTAAATTAATTCATAATGAAATGTTACGTTAAGTAAATTAATATTTTCTATGGAACAGCTTGAGACCTTCATTAATACACATAATGTTTCAACAGACTTCTAGAATGAACATCAGTAACTTCGCTTTTATGAACACCCTTCATACCACTTATGGAAAGTGTAAAAACTCAAACAAAATGAAAGTGAAATGAATGTTGTCATGCTATATCATGATTCGTGTACCGACATTTGTCCGATTATGTAGTTTATTTATGTATTTTAGAAATCGAATCATTAGTATGATTAGCATTAACAAGAAAGTCAATTTGTCGACAATGTTAAGTGTATAGCAAATAGTATGATCCAGATTTGTACAACATTCAATACCAATTGAAAATGTTATGGTTTTTCAAATTTTATAAGAAATCGAATCATTAGTATGATTAGCATTAACAAGAAAGTCAATTTGTCGACAATGTTAAGTGTATAGCAAATAGTATGATCCAGATTTGTACAACATTCAATACCAATTGAAAATGTTATGATTTTTCAAATTTTATAAGAAATCGAATCATTAGTATGATTAGCATTAACAAGAAAGTCAATTTGTCGACAATGTTAAGTGTATAGCAAATAGTATGATCCAGATTTGTACAACATTCAATACCAATTGAAAATGTTATGATTTTTCAAATTTTATAAGAAATCGAATCATTAGTATGATTAGCATTAACAAGAAAGTCAATTTGTCGACAATGTTAAGTGTATAGCAAATAGTATGATCCAGATTTGTACAACATTCAATACCAATTGAAAATGTTATGATTTTTCAAATTTTATAAGAAATCGAATCATTAGTATGATTAGCATTAACAAGAAAGTCAATTTGTCGACAATGTTAAGTGTATAGCAAACAGTATGATCCAGATTTGTACAACATTCAGTACCAATTGAAAATGTTATGATTTTTCAAATTTTATAAGAAATCGAATCATTAGTATGATTAGCATTAACAAGAAAGTCAATTTGTCGACAATGTTAAGTGTATAGCAAATAGTATGATCCAGATTTGTACAACATTCAGTACCAATTGAAAATGTTATGATTTTTCAAATTTTATAAGAAATCGAATCATTACTATGATTAGCATTAACAAGAAAGTCAATTTGTCGACAATGTTAAGTGTGTAGCAAATAGTATGATCCAGATTTGTACAACATTCAATACCAATTGAAAATGTTATGATTTTTCAAATTGTATAAGAAATCGAATCATTAGTATGATTAGCATTAACAAGAAAGTCAATTTGTCGACAATGTTAAGTGTGTAGCAAATAGTATGATCCAGATTTGTACAACATTCAATACCAATTGAAAATGTTATGATTTTTCAAATTTTATAAGAAATCGAATCATTAGTATGATTAGCATTAACAAGAAAGTCAATTTGTCGACAATGTTAAGTGTGTAGCAAATAGTATGATCCAGATTTGTACAACATTCAATACCAATTGAAAATGTTATGATTTTTCAAATTTTATAAGAAATCGAATCATTAGTATGATTAGCATTAACAAGAAAGTCAATTTGTCGGCAATGTTAAGTGTATAGCAAATAGTATGATCCAGATTTGTACAACATTCAATACCAATTGAAAATGTTATGGTTTTTCAAATTTTATAAGAAATCGAATCATTAGTATGATTAGCATTAACAAGAAAGTCAATTTGTCGACAATGTTAAGTGTATAGCAAATAGTATGATCCAGATTTGTACAACATTCAATACCAATTGAAAATGTTATGATTTTTCAAATTTTACAAGAAATCGAATCATTAGTATGATTAGCATTAACAAGAAAGTCAATTTGTCGACAATGTTAAGTGTAGCTATAGCAAATAGTATGATCCAGATTTGTACAACATTCAATACCAATTGAAAATGTTATGATTTTTCAAATTTTATAAGAAATCGAATCATTACTATGATTAGCATTAACAAGAAAGTCAATTTGTCGACAATGTTAAGTGTAGCTATAGCAAATAGTATGATCCAGATTTGTACAACATTCAATACCAATTGAAAATGTTATGATTTTTCAAATTTTATAAGCTACATGAAAATAAATTGCCTCTATGTTCTTTATTTTCATTTTATTTAATGCAGCTGACATTTGAAATTGCTTCATTAGCATAAGAGAAGAAAAACCTAGCAATTAAACACAATGGATAGTGTTACCATTCGTGGGTTATTCCCATATTGCATTCTGCAACCGCTTTAGTTCTAGACCAGTCAGGAATATCCGTGAGTTTGGCCAACCATGTTATATTTTTACACGCTTTATATTAGCTTGACCTGTATCTATCTATCTATCTATGTAACGGAATCTTTCAACGCGATTTTCACCCACTTAAAAACATTGGATCGACTTGAAACTTTGTATACTTGTAGAGGACCCGTGACAATACAATAATTTCATATTTATTTTCTAAAATCCTGGCCATAATCATCAGAAAATAAAAAAAAAATGTGTTTTTGTATCAATGTAACGGAATCTTTCAACGCGATTTTCACCCACTTAGAAACATTGGATCGACTTGAAACGTTGTATACGTGTAGAGGACCCGTGACAATACAATAATTTCATATTTTGTTTCTAAAATCCTGGCCAGAATCATCCGAAAATCAAAAAAATTAAGACTGGTATAATAGGTTGCGGACTTGTGAAGTTTTTAGTCAGTCGTTGTAAGAGCTCAGTTGGTAGAGCAGTGAACTCTTAGTGGTATATAATTTCAGTAATTCATACGTCGCTGGTTCAAATCCGGCTTGGAGGGTTTTTTAATAGAAGAGTATTACTTTTAGCTCATACTACAATAGTATCGAATTTAAAGATATTTACATTTTTATCTTATTCTGTAAAATATAAAAACTAAAAAATAAAAAATAAATAATAGTTTTAAAAAACTAAAAGAACACGCTTTATTAGAAAACTAAAAAATGAAAAATAATTTTAATTTCCAATACGCTTGGGATAAAATGAAGTGGTCAACAAAAAAATCATCTCCAACACATATAGAATAAAATTAAGAGTTATCAACAAAAAGAAAATAATTTTACCATCAAAAGCGTGGGGTGCTTTTTATGATTTTTACATTTTCTTCTTAGAGAGCTTACTTTTACTAATAGCTGTTTATTATCAAATATATTAATTGATATAGAGCACCCCACGCTTTTGATGGTAAAATTATTTTCTTTTTGTTGATAACTCTAATTTTATTCTATATGTGTTGGAGATGATTTTTTTGTTGACCACTTTATTTTATCCCAAGCGTATTGGAAATTAAAATTATTTTTCATTTTTTAGTTTTCTAATAAAGCGTGTTCTTTTAGTTTTTTAAAACTATTATTTATTACTTGTCCCTTCAATTCTGCGATTGTTATGTTCTTTATAAGTAGGCCTATATTTATTACACCATTCCTAAATGTGTCTTCCCACCGCGGCGGAAAGGTATATGATATCATTTATTCAGCTGATTATTTTTTAATACAGCCCTCGATCAAAGAATGAGTTGTTTACTAGCGTACTGGCATTGATTTGTCAGAGAGAATTTTTACCGTGAAAACAACATTTGAAATACACAACTACGTTCAAAGCTAATGACAAATGAGGGAAATTTTGGGGAAGTGGCTGAATTCAAATACCTAGGAACAATAATCACAAATAGGAATGAGATGCACAAAGAAATTAAACATAGGCTCAATTCTGGAAATGCATGCTATTATGCATTGCAGAGACTTTTGATGTCCCAACTCCTTTCAAAAAAACGTTAAGCTGAAAATATATAAAACTATTCTATCAGTTATATTATATGGGTGCGAAACATGGACTCTTACTTTAAGGGAGGAAAGGAGATTACAAGTATTTGAGAATAAAGTACTTAGGAAAATTTTTGGACCAAAGAGAGATGAACAGACAGGTGAATGGAGAAGACTACATAACAATGAACTACATGGTCTTTATAGGAAGCCAGATATAATAAGAACAGTTAAGTCTCGTAGACTGCGATGGGCAGGACATGTTGCACGTATGGGGAATGAAAGACGTGCATGGAAGCTTCTTGTAGGAAAGCCAGAGGGAAAACGCCCCAGTTGGTAGGCCAATAATGAGGTGGGAGAACAACATTAACTATGATTTGAGGGAAGTGGATTATACAGGGAATGATTGGAAAGCATTAGCTCAGGATAGGGATGTATGGAGAGCTTATGTCCGCGCGGCCATGAATCTACGGGTTCGATAGTGCCAGTGAGTAAGTAAGTACAACTATGTTCAAATTATCTGCCAATACATCACTTCATTATTATAGCGTATGTTTTGTCATTCAATATTCGAATCCAAGATGTAAGTAATAATTCATAGAATCAACGTTCTCAGAAGAAACTGGTTCTAAATGACGTAGAGATACGTACTTCTTCATAAAATCAACATTGTCTTTTCTTAGATTACCGGTATTAAAATGCAAGAATCTTTAAAACCATTATTTAAAATTTCACATTATCACATATGAGGATACATCGATCTGAGAAACAGTCACAAGTTATGGATTTTTCCTCGAAATAATAAAAATTGACCATCGTCAATTCTTGTCTGGGTCATATAAGTGATTAAATGATATCCTTGTCCGATAAGCAGCAGTCATAAGTGCCTAGTTCGTTTACGTCATAGTGCAAAAGCATGCCTACAAGGTTAATACGTTCATTCGCCCACACCTGCTAATATTAAGTGCAAAGAGACCATGATCTAATTTATTATTCCTTGTCTTATATCTTAAATTTGACCTTTCAGGATGTCACGATTCCGGAAGTAGGCCTATCAGCTGTAATCCTACCAATTTAACAAGATCGATATATTGCTTATAACTTGTGTAATATGGGTTTTATATGGATTTTACTATTATTTTATTGTACGATTGAAAATAAAGTAGTTCTAACAGTTTGAATAGGCCGAGTAAATCGCTCGTGTCACAAATAGATTAAGATTCTCAGCGAATGGTACTAAAAAACGTTTACTCTTTGTCTAGATGGATGGTAATAGTGTGCCACTAATTTATGTAAATGATGTCTGAGGTATTACTATGTTTAAAACACACATTAATGCAGAAGCCTAAGTAGACAGGTGGACCGTCTGGTCCCGAGGGTCGCGGGTTCAAACCCGGCCGGGGTCGATGGATTTTTTAGGACGGAAAAATCCAAGGAGCAAGTCCTCCGGGAGGGACTTTAAGCCGTGGGTCCCGAGTCTGAAGATTTTCAGGCTCGTAAAAAATCCTTAAGCCTGAATGAAAAGGCCTCTAAGCAAAATTTACCGAATTTTCCTCTCCTAGTACTACCTTGGTTTCCTAGATGTCAGTATAAGGCGGAACGCTGACCACGTACCACTCAAAATGACATCTATACGGAAACAAGTGTAACTAAAATTAATATGGTTCAAATTCTTCCCTGTAGGGGGAGAGCGCCTAAATCTCTGTCAAGGGAAAATATAGGCTTACAATACAAAAACACACATTAATACAGAAGCCTAAGTAGGCATACTTATTTCTTTAACATAAATTAAGCAGTAATTTTTTTCTCAGATTAAAATAAAAAACAAACGGGTACATTATTATAAAATATACAATTAAGACATGGACATTTATAAAAATAAAGTGAGTAGTAATTTTAACCTCAGTTAATGATATTTAAGGATTTAAACAATGAAGAGAACTTGTCGCTTTTCTTGGAATATTTAGATCGCTTTTTTCGATAAACGAGTAGGGAAAGTCTGCTAACACACGTCCGGTATTGGTAGTAGTAAGGGAAATACAGGATCTAGTACAATTCTCGTAATTAAATTTCAATTCTACTTAAATTGGTTTGAAATAACAATTATAAATTGGTTACCCTTGAGAGTGCAACTGCACATTTCAATGTAACAATTTTGCAGTTTCGCAAATTGCACTCCTGACAAAGTAACTTTGCAGCATTAGTTTTCCGCATTAATTTATTTCGCTGTTTCTTAAATGAAGGTATAAATTCACAAATTTAATGTTGTATTAGATTTTCATTCTTTGCACTTGTATGTTTAATTCAATTTTTTCCTCTACTGTTTTATTTTTACTTCATTTGGTATTATTTTTCGGATTATGTTCATGTAAGCCTACTAGAATGTAAAAAAAGGGTAAAGTGTAGTATCGAGAGAGTTGCTCAGACGACAGTTATGAGACTCGTATTCGGGAGATTTTGGTTGAAATTCATGAACAGACTTACCTGATTTAATTTTGAATAATACTTCAACGGAACACATCATGAATCTTATAAAAGCTGATTTAATTTCTCCTTCTAATTTTTCTCAGTGGTCACAGAAAATGCTGGGTTGGAATTTCATTACTAAGATCTGTTTAATCATAATGGTTATTACATAATGTATTTAAAATTGTATCGGTTACCTTAAACAGACAATACATAACGAACACAATAATACAGATATGCAAACCACCGGATACAAAAATTCAACATTTTTAATGACTATAGACGATGAAGCGTCTATAAATAATAGTAAAATAAAACTAGAAAAAATATTGCCTGGACTAAAATAAAAATTGAGCAACAGACCAATTTGGCTCAAACTGTAAGCTTTTCAGTTATATTCAGGTGGTGACAGGTCAACCCAAGAACCTTGTTGTTGCCTTTTTTTTGTACGAAATTTATTTCCAAGACCAATTTAATCACAATTAAAATTGTCCACCGATGTAGTCTTGGAGTAATGTAATGTAGTTGCCTCGGACACAGCGGGCCCGGCTTCTATCCTCGATCAGGACTATTTTCCCGAGTGAGCTTTTTTAGCAATTTTTCTTCACCTATAAGAGAAACGTCAAGAAATTGAAATGTCAAATAATCCCGAACACCATTGGACCTCTCTTGGCTCCGTCTTACTGACAGACGTAAATTGCACTCTCTTTCACTACTTTTCAAGCTTCTGAATTCCTACATCCCTACTTACCTGGCGTCCAGATCTGAGAAGTTATCCTCTTACCACAATATTGACACTAGGTCACAAGATAACAGTCTGCTAACAATTCCTCTTCATAGCACTTCCTCCTATTCTACTTCCTTCACAGTAGCCTCTGCCCGCTCCTGGAATCTCCTTCCTCAAGATATCAGGGGTTGCCGCACACTTGGTACCTTTAAGTCACGCTTATACAGTTACCTGTTGTCTAATAATTAATTTTTCTCTATTTATTTAATTTTATACTATGTCATTAATCTTTCGGAATTCCTAAAAAGTTAGTTAGACTTATACGAATGTGTATAAATGGCACAAAGAGTAGGGTGCGTGTAGGCAAACAGTTTTCGGACACTTTTGAAATCCAGAATGGGTTGAAGCAAGGAGATGCACTATCTCCTCTACTATTTAATTTTGTACTAGAGCATGCCATTAAGTCTTTAGAGAATGAGGAAGGCTTACAACTGAATGGTATTAATAAGCTGTTAGTTTATGCTGATGATGTAGTATTGTTGGCCGATAGCGAGGAGATACTAAAGAACAACACGCACACACTATTGAATAATACTAAGAAATTAGGACTGGAAATAAATATCAATAAAACTAAATATATGGTCACACGTAGAAATTCATTATATAATGGAAATGGACAGCTAATGACAAATGAGGGAAATTTTGAGGAAGTGGCTGAATTCAAATACCTAGGAACAATGATCACAAATAGGAATGAGATGCACAAAGAAATTAAACATAGGCTCAATTCTGGAAATGCATGCTATTATGCATTGCAGAGACTTTTGATGTCCCAACTCCTTTCAAAAAACATTAAACTGAAAATATATAAAACCATTATTCTACCAGTTATATTATATGGGTGCGAATCATGGACTCTTACTTTAAGAGAGGAAAGGAGATTACAAGTATTTGAGAATAAAGTACTTAGGAAAATTTTTGGACCAAAGAGAGATGAACAGACAGGTGAATGGGGAAGACTACTTAACAATGAACTACATGGTCTTTATAGGAAGCCAGATATAATAAGAACAGTTAAGTCTCGTAGACTGCGATGGGCAGGACATGTTGCGCATATGGGGAATGAAAGATTTGCATGGAAGCTTCTTGTAGGAAAGCCAGAGGGAAAACGCCCAGTTGGTAGACCAAGAATGAGGTGGGAGAATAACATTTACTATGATTTGAGGGAAGTAGATTATACAGGGAATGATTGGAAAGCATTAGCTCAGGATAGGGATGTATGGAGAGCTTATGTCCGTGCGGCCATGAACCTACGGGTTCGATAGTGCCAGTGAGTAAGTAAGTAAGTAAGTAAGTAAGTAAGTAAGTAAGTAAGTCAATCTTTTCCTCGTTTTTTATATATATTGTACATATTATATATTTAATTCGTTAAATTTAGAGTAAATCAAAATACATTATAAATATTAATTGTATTGTATTCATAACTTGTAATCGTTTATATATATATATATATATTGTAATTTAGATTTAAGACTATTTTTTTGTTTGTATTTTTTTAAACCTGGTTGAGTGGTAGACAAGGCCTTAAGGCCTTAACTCTGCCAGGTAAAATAAAGGTATTATTATTATTATTATTATTATTATTATTATTATTATTATTATAAATCACTCTTTCTTATTCGTCATTTTAGTATGAATGTATGCGTAAATGGCGTGTCTTGTTTTAAATGTTCGTGTTGCCTGGAAGACGGTTCTAGAATTGAGCTGGCCACTCATTGAGTAGATCCTCTAGGTTCTTGTGTGTTCGTGATATCCAGACAGGTCGTGATCTTGTAAGGCCTGGGAGATGTTGGGATGCATAAACATATTTAAAAATGGAGATGTTAATTTAAGGGAAAGAAAAGAGATTAACATTAATTCAGTGGACTCTGACTTCACATGTTGGAATGTGTAGTTGGTTATCATGAAATATATCTACACACTGGAAAATAAATAATAATTACGACACAACATTGGAAATAAATCGATGGAAATTTTGTTTTTAGTAAATAAGTAAATGGGAAATTCCATGATATTTAACCTTGAAAATTGACTTGACACTCATGTTAATAATCGCTTGACAGTAGTGAGAATTTGTCACGTTTTTTAGCTTACATGTTAATAAATTTGCGGTACTGTGTGAATTTTTACTCGTGAATGAAAATTTCACATCATCAAAATATGTTATTCTATACTTTCTTTGGCCAAAATAGTATTAATAAGCAAAAGGGAAACCCCTCTTCTCGTGTCCGGCGTAATGCCAGATTGAGGGATGGGATCATTGAAGGCCTGTGATATAGTACAAGGATGCCGGTTGGCCAGACCTGTCGCACAATGACAGGAGCAGATTAAATTAAATGAAACAAAATGGATGACTCGAGTCTAGAGGAATGGTGGAATGGAGTTTTATTTTTTTTAACACGGGAAAACCAGAGAAACCCCGATAAATAATTTCTGACTCCGATTCCTCCACCATAAACGCCACAAAAATCACAGAGGTGCGAACTCGAGACCCAGAGGTATAGGGTGGATGACTAATCACTTTTGCCATGGTCTGCCCACTATTAACAATAAATAAACATATTTTACACGCTTTATACAGGGTGGACCGCTCGAATGGACCTAATTTCAATTGCTTGTTACTGGCAAACGGTTGAAGATAGAAACTTAAAACAACGTTCATAGTACAGAAAAACTCACCAAGTTTCGAATCCTGTCGGTAGATGGCACAAAGATACGTTTCTCGTTCTTAGATTTAATTGTTTGTGAAAATGGCGACTCCGCAGATGAAAGCGCAAGCTGTTTTGTGGTATGCGGAGTTTAAATCAATCATTAGAGTTCAAAGGGAGTTCCGGCGTGTGTTTAACCGTGATGCTCCAACTGCTAGAAGCATAAAGAAGTGGCGTGATACATTATTAGCTACAGGATCTGTGTTGAAGAAGCATGGTGGTGGTCGCAGAGCATCCGATGAAATGGTAGCAAATGTTCAAGCCGCATTTGAGCGAAGCCCCCGGAAGTCATTAAGAAGAGCTTCGCGGGAACTTCAAATACCAAAATCGACATTACAACGGATTGTCCACAAACGCCTCAAACTGCACGCATATAAAGTGCAGTTAGTGCAACGTCTGGAGCCGAAATGACATGCCGAAACGAGTGGAATTCGCCAATACGATGCTGGACCGTCTCGGCGCTGATCCTGACTTCATGACCAAGATTTTCTTCTCGGACGAAGCCACTTTCCATTTGTCAGGCAAGGTAAACCGGCATAATGTGCGGATCTGGGGATCGGAGAATCCTCACGCTATTCAAGAGCATGTTCGTGATAGTCCGAAGATGAATGTTTGGTGCAGTTTGTCACATAATAAGGTCATTGGACCGTTTTTCTTCGCCGAGAAAACTGTTCGTGGTACCACATATCTTGACATGCTGGAGCAGTTTTCTTTCCACAAATTGAACAACTGCAGCCTAACATCGTTTTCCAGCAAGATGGTGCTCCTCCCCACTGGTCCAATGAAGTTCGTACGACTTTGGACAACATTTTCCCTGGCCGTTGGATTGGTAGGGGAGGACCAATCGCGTGGACCCCGAGATCTCCCGATTTAACACCACTGGATTTCTTTCTCTGGGCTATGTCAAAGGATAAAGTTTACACCACCGCAGTCAAAGACCTTCGTGATCTTCGTGAGCGCATCATAGAGGCTATTGAGAACATTCCAGAAGACATACTCCAACGTACTTGGCAAGAAATTGTTCATCGCTTTGATATCGTCACAGTGACTGCTGGGGCTCATATAGAGATGTGGTGATCTGGATATCAAAACTTGGTGAGTTTTTCTGTAATATGAACGTTGTTTTAAGTTTCTATCTTCAACCGTTTGCCAGTAACAAGCAATTGAAATTAGGTCCATTCGAGCGGTCCACCCTGTATTAGCTTGACCTGTATCTATCTATCTATGTAACTGAATATTTCAACGCGTTTTTCACCCACTTAAAATAATTGGATCGACTTGAAGTTTTGAATACTTGTAAAGGACCCGTGACAATACAATAATTTCATATTTATTTTCTAAAATCCTGGCAAGAATCATCAGAAAATCAAAAAAGTGTCTTTGTATTTATGTAACGGAATCTTTGAACACGATTTTCACCCACTTAGAGACATTGGATCGACTTGAAACTTTGTATACTTGTAAAGGATCCGTGACACTACAATAATTTCATATTTTATTTCTAAATTCCTGACCAGAATCATCAGAAAATAAAAAAATAAAATAAAACTGGTATAATAGGTTACGGACTTGTCGGCTTTTTAAATAATCGTTGTAACAGCTCAGTTGGTAGAGCGGTGAACTTGTGGTATATAATTTCTGTAATCAATACGTCACTAGTTCGAATCCGGCTGGGAGGATTCTTTTTAGAAGAGTATTACTTTTAGCTCATACTACAATAGTATGGAATTTAAAGATATTTACATTCTTACCTTCTTCTGTAAAATATTACAACTAAAAAATAAAAAAATAAATAATAGTTTTAAAAAACTAAAACAACACGCTTTATTAGAAAACCAAACTCAAAAATGAAAAATAATTTTAATTTCCAACACGCTTGGGATAAATTTAAAGTTTTCAACAAAAAAAAATCATCTCCAACACATATAGAATAAAACTAGAATTATCAACAAAAAGAAAATAATTTTACCATCAAAAGCGTGGGGTGCTCTATATCAATTAATATATTTGATAATAAACGGATATTGGTAAAAGTAAAGTCTCTAAGAACATGTAAAAATCATAAAAAGCACCCCACGCTTTTGATGGTAAAATTATTTTCTTTTTGTTGATAACTCTAGTTTTATTCTATATGTGTTGGAGATGATTTTTTTTTGTTGAAAACTTTAAATTTATCCCAAGCGTGTTGGAAATTAAAATTATTTTTCATTTTTGAGTTCGGTTTTCTAATAAAGCGTGTTGTTTTAGTTTTTTAAAACTATTATTTATTAATACTTTGTTCTTTCATACTAAAACATGTCATCTCTATGCTGCACTGGTTAATATATCTGATACATTCCAGGGATTCCTGATTCGGCTTCAGTTCTATCAAAACAGTTTTTGTTTGTGCTTAAGGTCTAAAACGGGGTATAATCAGTCTCCTGGGGATATTTGAGTAACTATTTTATATGCATATGAAAATTAATTAAATTCTGTTAAGAAATCTTAAACTGACTATTTAACTCATGCCCCAAATGAGAGTCAATGACCAATCACGTTTCAATGATTTCTGTTTTACAACCAATCCGAGTCGTGTTTCACCAAATATTTATCAGTGTTATAATTTTAAAGAAAGCTCCTCCTTACAATATTGCGTTCCTTTGGCAATAAATAGTATGATCTGGTTGCAATGATAAACAAAAGAAGCAGTAGAAGCGTACCTATCGTTTCTCATTTGTTTTCAAACATCGCCGTTCACATTAAATATATAAATATTTTAAAATAACTATAGTTAAATAATGATTTGTGAGTAAACAGCTTAATTGTATTCGTTAAATAGTCCTAACAAATGCCACTCTTGATTTCCAAATTCTCTAGATAAATTCACTCCTCACTTCGTGAGTCGTGAATTTATCGATAATTTGGAAATCACTCGTGGCATTACTTATGAAGATTGCATCACGGCAATCATAACTCCCCGTGCTTGTCAATGATAACTAATTTAGTTGGTCTTGACTCTTTGGTGCTATAATGTCATGGGTACAGTGTGTCGACCTGAAACGAGTAAACTAATTAGTTTGAGAATCGACATTAAACTAAATTAAATGCACGGCCTGGAGTAAGATTTCTTCTTCTTCCTTTCATGTGATATACCTAGTGGTCTGTTACGGTCTCAATACAAAGTTTGAAGGGTCTGCCCAAATATCTCTTGCCTGGTGGTTGGTAATTTAAGATTTGACGCGGTATTCTTGTTCTGTCCATTCTTATTACGTAACATTTCCAGTTGTTCCTGTATTTTTGTACATATTCCATGACTGATTATGTTTGTAATTCTTTGAGAATCTCAGAATTTGTTTTATGGTCTGTTCTTGAGTAACTTGCAGTACGCTTCATAAATTTCATTTCTGCTGCAGTTAGAGTAAGATTTTGTGTCTTAAATTATCCAAAATATACAGAATATATGCGCTTTTGTTATAAAAATTCTAGTAATATGCTATATATATATAAAATACAGATTTTAATTATTTATTAGCTGAGGAGATACTAAGAGTCCACAATATACTCGTATTGAGTAACACTTAGAAATTGGTGTTGGAAATAAACATCAATAGAACTAAATTACACTAAAACTTGTTTAATCCGGAACGTGAATAATGCAGAAATCTGTCCAATGTGAACTAATTTATTGGTCCTGGGAAAATAATAGTAATTTTATGTGTATATATGTTGTATAAAACGGAATCTGTCCAACGCGGAAACGGAAGGGTATTTCTACACAATTCAAGAAGAAAAGTGTATAAAGCGGAAAGATAGAGAGAGAAATAAATTTGTTTCCACTTCATTGAATTCCCATAGGCGAATTAACAATAGTGATGATTCCTGTAGCCAGATGAATTAAAGTTTCTACCTGTATCTGGAATTTTCTTTCGGCCTCACTGCACACTCGTTTTGCGAAATGCAGGTTGCCTTAACAAATATTTGCCGTCTGACATCTGTCTTACAAATAAAAATGCACTGTAAAATCTTAAATTAATTTAAGATCTGAGACCGAATGTGTAGGTATCTTTCACAGGTAGCGTTCTGAATTTACGTTACGGAATAAAGATGGCTAAATCGTATGTATCATTGTCATTAAATGAAAAAGTGAAAGTGATTGAAGATAATACGCGAAATAATGACTAAATTTAAATGTGGAAAAAATAATGAATGAATGGATGCAAGGAAATGGTCAAATGAAGAAGGGGAAAAGAAAAGAAAAAGAAAGAGAAAGAGAAATAAAAAAATCTCCAAATTTCCGGACCGATACTTCAAAGTCAAGCTCTGGCTGCTGCTATATCCCTAGGGAATAACGATTGAAGACATCTTCAGGGTGTTGTGGACAGTTTTAAAAGACGACACAATGTAGTGTGGAATGAAATTTGCGGTGAATCAAAGGATGTGGATGAAAGTACAGTTGGTGAGTGGAAACCGAAACTGCATACTTTAATTTCAGGATACGCATAAATTTTATCCCAAACCTGTTGGAAATTAAAATTATATTTTAATTTTTTAGTTCGGTTTTCTAATAAAGCGTGTTGTTTTAGTTTTTCTAAACTATTATTTATTAACATTCTGAACAGATCAGAACATTATTTTTCTCCAACAAATACATTCCATCCATAGTAATTCTGCCCGAAGGCAGGTCCTTCACTGCAATCATATCATTTTCATGCTATGCTTGCAGCTTTACTAGGGAATTGTAGGTGTGGTAGCTTCCCGTTGGTTTCCACACCGGTGAAGGATGATGATGATGATGATGATAATGATAAGGATGCTGATGATGGCCATATGATTTGGGGGACCATTTGGGCCTTAAAGTTTTCCTGACATTTGTCTTACAGGTGAGTAAAAACCCCGATAAAAACCTCACCCAGAAAAACTGCCCCGACCGGGGATCGAACCCGGGCCCGCTGCGTGACAAGGCATCAAGCTACCTCGAGACCACAACGGTGGACTAACAAATGCATTGAATATAAAAAATAATGAACAGATTCCTTGATTTTACTGGCTTGTTTACTAAAAAAAATAATGAATCTTTAATGTTGATTATAATCTCATTATTTCTCCACTAGGGTGCATTCTTACAATATTGCGATTCTATTTGGCAATAAATAATATGATCAAGTTGCAGAGTATGAACAAATGAAACATAACCAAACATTTCTCATTTGTTTTCAAACATCGCCGTTTACATTAAATATATAAATATTTTAAAATAACTATATTTAAATAATGATTTGTGAGTAAATAGCTTAATTTTATTCGTTAAATAGTCCTAACAAATGCCACCAAATCATCTATATAAATTCACGAGTCACGGAATTTATTGATGATTTGGAAATCACTCGTGGTATTACTTATGATAATATATAAAATTGTTATTCTCCCAGTGGAGAATATTATTATTATTATTATTATTATTATTATTATTATTATTATCATCATCATCATCATCATCGTCCTTTCAAGTATTAGGCCCAGTGGCCCGTTACGGTCTCCCGCCATCTCCGAAAAGGTCGACCCACAGATCTTCTGCCTCGAGGAATGTAGTGAAGAATTTGTTTTGGTATTCTGTGACGATCCATGCGCTGAATATGGGCTAGCCAATTGTTTCTATATTCTTGGAGGTATTCAGATATAGGTAGGCTACGATGTTTAACTCTCTGGCTATTGTTGAATTTCTTTGGTGGTCTAGAAGGCTATAACCTGCAGTTCTTCGCAGAAATTTCATCTCCGTGGCTGTAATATGACGGTCATCCTGAGTTCTGATGGTCCAAGCTTCACTGCCATAACAGATTATGGGTCTAGCGAGAATTTTATAGAGTTTCATTCTTGTGTGTCTCTGCACTTTTGATGGTTTGAAAACTTTGTTGATAATTCTTAAAGCTTTATTATAGTTTAGTATTTTAAAGGATATATCACATTCCTCATTATAAGTTAGATTATATCCTAAGTATTTAAATGAATTTACTTGCTCTAATATTGAATTCTGAATACAAATTTTACTTCTTACTGGGAATTTCCCTTGAAAGGCCATAACTTTAGATTTTGTTGTTGATATTTCCATGTTAAATCGTTGGGCTATTATATTAAGATGATGAGTGGAATATTGTAATTCATCTTCATTATTGCCGAAAAGAGCCTGATCATCTGCATATAAGAGTGTGTCTAAAATTGTGTGCTTAAGAGAGATTATTATTATTATATGGACTTTTACTTTAGAATAAGGGAGGAGAAAAGATTACAAGTGTTAGAAAATAAAGTTATTAGGAAATGTTTTGAGTCAAAGAGAGACGAATAGAGAATAACAGAATATATAGCAGTGTACTACATCTTTATATGAAACCAGACATTATAAGAATAGTTGAGCCTCGTAGACTGCAATGGACAGAATATGTGGCACGAATGGGAAATGAAAGAGGGGCATGGAAGCTCCTTACAGGAAAACCAGAGGGAAAACGTTCAGTAGATAGGTTGAGAATGAAGTAGCGTAATAACATTAACCCTTAAATTGGCAAAACACTGACTGACTGACTGTTTTGTGGCAATGACTAGCATTGCCCAGTGTGCCGCTTTTTGGGAACCAGTTGAGGTCCCTTGGCGGCCAAACACCAAATTTCTTCTGTTAGTTATTTGAATGAGGCGGACCGCAGTGAAAACGGAATATTGTGTAACTGTTATTGTTAGGTATATTGTGTAATTATACACACATTTAAGTGGTTTCTTTATGTTCGTTTTCTTCTGATTTATTTAAAATATTAAATTAACTGAACCAACTGATGTATCCAAAAGGATACATTACGAATTTAAGGGTTAACCATGATTTGAGGCAAATAGATTATGCAGGGGATGATTGGAAAACATTAGCTGAGGATAGGGAGCTTATGTCCACGCAGTCATGAATCCACGGGTTCGATAGTGCCAGTGAATTAGTTAGTTTAGTTAGAAGAGAAAACTAGTAGAATGACAGCATTTTTTAATTAGTTATCATCTTCAAATAAGAATTAAATGTATAGCCGATTGTCTAGAAAAAGTGGGAGCCTTAACCTCCTACTACCCCAAGGGCCTCCGGGCCCGTTGTGGGATCACTTTACTTTAGCCATTCAGTGTGCACTTCCGTATCTAAAACACTCCCCAACGATCTCCAATGTTATGGGTCAGATCTGTTTGTCGTCAGTAGACCATCTTCACTTCTCGCAACTGGAATTTCCTACCACAAGAAATAAGGGGCTGCCGAACATTGGCATCTTTTAAAAGAAATCTAAATTTATATTTGCTCTAACCTCGACTTCATTATTACCCAGTGTAAGGTATAGTTTATCATTTATATTATTATTATTATTACTATTACTATTATTATTATTACTATTACTATTATTATTATTATTACTATTACTATTATTATTATTATTGCTATTATTATTATTATTACTATTACTATTATTATTATTACTATTATTATTATTATTATTATTATCGCATCATTATTGTTATTACCCTATAAAATGTTGTTTGTATATGAAATTTACATTGCTACATTTATTGTATCTTTAACTGTTTATAATTAGTATCATGTATATCTATATTTGTCAAATATGTATTTGTATTTGTGCTGGTTGAGTGGAAGAGAGGGCCTTATGGCCTTAACTCTGCCAGAATAAATAAATAAATAATAATAATAATTATTATTATATATTTCATTCTAAAACAGAGCCAAATAAAGATATTTAATTATAAACAATTTTAAAATATTTAAATTCTATATACGACTCAACATTTAAAGCGATTATAATTTATTAAAATAAAAAATGTATCTACGATTTATTATTTCATGATTTCTAACCTCTGGTGGAACAAGAATTAGATGGGAGAATAACGTTAACCATTATTTGAGGGAAGTAGATTATACAGGGGATGAGTAAAAAACATTTGTTGGCATAGGGATGTATGGAGAGCTTATGCCCGCGCGGCCATGAACCTATGGATTCGCCAATGCCAATGAGTGAGGTAGTTAGTTATGATTTATAAACTAAATTCCTTTACTTTTTACACGCTTTATATTAGCTTGACCTGTATCTATCTACCTATCTATATCTATCTATATATGTATATATCCATCTATCTATCCATCTATCTATCTATGTAACGGAATCATTCAACGCGATTTTCACCCACCTAAAATCATTGGATCGGCTTGAAACTTTGTATACTTGTAAAGGACCCGTGACAATACAATAATTTCATATTTTGTTTCTAAAATCCTGGCCAGAATCATCTGAAAATAAAAAAAAATTAAAACTGGTATAATAGTTTGCGGACTTTCGACTTTTTAGTCAATCGTTGTAAGAGCTCAGTTGGTAGAGCAGTGAACTCTAGTGGTATATAATTTCATCCATAGGTCTCTGGTTCAAATCCGGCTGGGAGGTTTTTTTTAGAAGAGTATTACTTTTAGCTCATACTACAATAGTATCGAATTTAAAGATATTTACATTTTTATCTTAATCTGTAAAATATTACAAATAAAAAATAAATAACAGTTTTAAAAAACTAAAACAGCACGCTTTATTAGAAAACCGAACTCAAAAATGAAAAATAATTTTAATTTCCAACACGGTTGGGATATAATTAAAGTGGTCAACAAAAAAATCATCTCCAAAACATATTGAATAAAACTAGAGTTATCAACAAAAAGAAAATAATTTTACCATCAAAAGCGTGGGGTGCTTTTTATGATTTTTACATTTTCTTCTTAGAGATTTTACTTTTACCAATATCTATTTATTATCAAATATATTTATTGGTACAGAGCACCCCATGTTTTTTATGGTAAAATTATTTTCTTTTTGTTGATAACTCTAGTTTTATCCTATATATGTTGGAGATGATTTTTTTGCTGACCACTATAATTTTATCCCAAGCGTGTTGGAAATTAAAATGATTTTCATTTTTTATTTCGGTTTTCTAATAAAGCATGTTGTTTTAGTTTTTTAAAACTATTATTTATTTTTATTTTTTAGTTTTAATATTTTACAGAATAAGATAAAAACGTAAATATCTTTATATTCGATACTATTGTAGTATGAGCTAAAAGTAATACTCTTCTAAAAAAACACCCAGCCGGATTTGAACCAGTGACCTATGGATTACTTAAATTATAAACCAATACAGTTCACCACTCTACCAACTGTGCTCTTACAACGATTGACTCAGAAGTCGACAAGTCCGCCACCTATTATACAAGTTTTCATTTTTTTTATTTTCTGATGATATTGGCCAGGACTTTACAAACAAAAAAAATGAAATTATTGTATTCCCATGGGTCCTTTACAAGTATACAAAGTTTCAAGTCGACCCAACGTTTCTAAGTGGGTGAAAATCGTGTTCAAAGATTCCGTTACATAGATATTGAGACACTTTGTTTGATTTTCTGGCGATTCTAGCCAGGATGTTAGAAACAAATAGGAAAATATTGTATTGTCACGGGTCCTTTACAAGTATACAAAGTTTCTAGTCGATCCAATGTTTCTAAGTGGGCGAAAATCGTGTTCAAATATTCCGTTACTTAGATACAAAGACACTTTTTTTTTAATTTTCTGATGATTGTGGCCAGGATTTTAGAAATTAACATGAACTTATTGTATTGTCACGGGTCCTTTAAAAATATACAAAGTGTCAAGTCGATCCAATGACTCTAAGTGTGTGAAAATCGTGTTGAAAAATTCCGTTACGCAATTACACAGACACTTTTTTACACGCTTTATATTAGCTTGACCTCTATCTGTCTAGCTATCTGCCTGCCTACCTGCCCGCCCGCCCGCGTGTTGGAAATTAAAATTATTTTTCATTTTCTTAGTTCGGTTTTCTAATAAAGCGCGTTGTTTTAGTCTTTTAAAACTATTATTTAATGATTTTCTGATGATTCTGGCCAGGATTTTAGAATGAAATTATAAAATTATTGTATTGTCATTGGTCCTTTACAAGTATACAAAGTTACAAGTCGATCCAATGATTATATGTGCGTGAAATTCGCGTAAAGATTCCGTTACATAGATAGGTACAGGTCAAGCTAATATAAAAGCTTGTAAAATAAATAATAGTTTTAAAAAACTAAAACAACACGCTTTATTAGAAAATCGAACTAAAAAATGAAAAATGATTTTAATTTCCAACACGCTTGGGATAAAATTAAAGTGGTCAACAAAAAAATCATCTCCAACACATTTAGAATAAAATTATAGTTATCTACAAAAAAAAATAATTTTACCATCAAAAGCGTGGGGTGCTTTTTATGGTTTTTACATTTTCTTCTTAGAGACTTTACTTTTACCAATATCTGTTTATTATCAAATATAGAGCACCCCACGCTTTTGATGGTAAAATTATTTTTTTTGTAGATAACTATAGTTTTATCCTAAATGTGTTGGAGATGATTTTTTTGTTGACCACTGTAATTTTATCCCAAGCGTGTTGGAAATTAAAATTATTTTTAATTTTTTAGTTCGGTTTTCTAATAAAGCGTGTTGTTTTAGTTTTTTTTAAACTATTATTTATTATTTTACCTTGAAACGCTGAAAATATTTTGTCTTGCCGTATATAGGAACTTCGGGTGTATAATAGGCTCTGTATGTCTTATGTATAGTCATGCATTATTAAGTTACTATTGTCATTAGATTATTTTTTGTGAATGCGGTAATGGTTGTCCACATATGTGATCTGAGGATAGCGTCACTGCTCGGCCTCGTATGCAACGGGATTTCCTGTCATGACAAGTTTCCTAGGTGATTTTTTGGGGACCTTTCCTCAATCCATAAGACAAATGGCACGAAAATTTAAGGTTGAAACGGTTCCTGAACATCGTTTGGCCGTCATGATATTTGCCATGTTTAATATGAATGTGTGAGAGAATGGCGTTTTTTGTATTAATGTGTATTCTTGGAGGAGGCCCTGGATTGAGCTGGTCACTCATTCGGGGAGGCCTGTCATGTTCTTTGTGTAGTCAAACACACACACACACACACACACACACACACACACACATATATATATATATATATATATATATATATATATATGATATGAAAAAAAAAAGAATGCTTGAGTCGAGATTTGAACTCGAGTCTCTAAAGTCTGTACCTTTAGCGCTCTAACCAACTGAGCTACCCAAGAATTCCAAGACAAACATACAATTTTCTTATAGATGTAGTATTCTCAATTCACACAAGAGGTAGCGGAAATATCATTCAACTACCATCTAGCGGCTAACCTAACAGTTAAGCAAATTATTAAAGAGAATATTTACTTTATAGCAGTAACGCTTGTATATATAGATATTATAAATATATTTTTGACATTTGGCAATGAAGGCAAATATGATATGAAAAGAAAAAAGAATGCTTGAGTCGGGATATATATGATCCAAGTTTAAAATCCCTCTCCCTACGGGTCGTGCCACTCTAAGGCTCGGACGGTGTGGGTCATGTAAGGTGAGATGTTAAACTACGATGGGAAAATAAGAAGAATGTATAATGATAACATTAATTATTTTGTAGTAATGAAAATTCAACCCAGCTTTAACTTTGACGATTAAAAACAATTCTAAAATAGAACAGGCAGGTTGGCCAAATTCGAGCTTTAAATCCCAAAGTCTGAGCTAAATTGTTCAATAATCATCATCATCATCTGCATTCAAGGATTAGGTCTGTTGACCCGTTCCGACTTCAGCCCATCTCTTTCTAGGTCTGCCCACATCTCGGGTGCCTTTAGGTTTGTATTTTGTTATTTGTTTTGGATATCTATCTTCATTCATTCTGTCTATGTGTTGCTTCCATGTTTGCCTATATGTATCCATTTTATCAGTTATTGCAAATATTTCAAGTTCCTGTCTTATTTCTGTGTTCTTGATTCTGTCTTCCTTAGTGCACCCTTTAACAGATCTCAAAAATTTAATTTCTGCCGCCGTTATCCTACTTAGATCTTGTTTTTTATATATCCAGGCTTCTGATCCATAGAGCAGTACCGGTACTGCCAACATTTTATAAAATTTCAATTGGGTCTCTCTTGTTGTTTTGTTATTTAGTGATCGTTTTATCGTACCACATATTCCCTGGAATTTTGCTATTTTATTATTTATATCATTATCATAATTAAATGAAATGTCACATCCTAGATAATTGAGATGGTTCACCTGTTCTATGATTTTGTTTCCTATTACTATTTTCGATCTGATTTGATTTTTCCCTTGGAATGCCATTACCTTAGTTTTTTCTATCGATATTTTGAGATTATATTGTTCACATATATTATGTAGTTTAAAAATATTCCTTTGAAGTTCGTCTTCTGTATTTGCTATTATTACCTGGTCATCAGCGTATAATAATGTTTTCATGTAGTGTGTTTTATCTAATTTTATTCCTTTATTTGTTTCTTCGTTCCATTTTTCTATTATATCATTGATGTATAGGTTAAACAAAACTGGAGAGATACTGCATCCTTGTTTAACTCCTTGATTAGTATGAATTTTATTTTTAGTTACTTCATTTCTAGTTTTTATAACAAAATTTGTGTTCCAGTACAAACTCTTTATAGCTGCATTGTTCAATAATAATTACTATAATTTAATGTTGTGTTTTTTTAATTAAAGAAAACTTTTAGTTACATGATATCTTGTTATACAAAATTATATCCAATTGATTAATATGTTAATTGAATTAAATTTTACCTGAATTACGAAGTGCAGAGATATGGTAAAGTGAAGAGATCCCACTACATCCCTTGGTGTAGTAGGAAGTTAAGGCTCCCACCTTTTTAGACAGTCGACCCTTCATGACGGCCATCTTTACCCCCAGAATATGCGTGTTAGTCATTTTAGTTAGAGGCGAGTCGACCCCAGTGTTATGGTGCCGCCAGAAACTTTCGGGCAGTTTAAATATCCTGACCCTCGGGAATCGAGCCCTCGACCTCCCGGCGCATAGTGTACCTTAACCAACTACGCTACTGCCCCATTGATCGTATGATATGATTACTGGCAATAATCGAACATTTGCATTGTTGGCTTACGGTAATAAAAAGTGAAGTTCGCAGGTCCCAGAATTTGAATTATGTCCTCCGGAATACAAGTTTCAAACGCCCAAGTCTGAACCAACAAGCGCGACGATTATTTTAATGTTGGTATTCAATATACTAAATGAGTCCTATATTAAAATTAAAGAAAATTATTAGCTACATGAGATCCTATGTCAAATTGTTTTAGTTGCATTGTTACTGCAGGAATAATTATATGTTTATTAATATAAATATATGTTATTTGTTAGTAGTCTGTGCAATACAATACGTGTAATTACAGAACGTATTATTTTATAAGAAAAAGGGAAAAAGGTTGTTATATAATTTTTAGTTTCCATTCACTGATAAGGTATTGCACAATGAAGCTACAAGGTAAAGCGCGGGTGCTAGAATGTTATGGTCCAGAAATTGCTAAGGATAAGCCCTTGATATGAAAGTGAAAGACTAGAGCCTCATTTATAGTTTCGTAATTGTATTTTTCGTTTATTGCAGTTAGTTGCAACATGTTATAACTGTGGGCAACTTATACTTTCTATTTTTGCGATAGAATCTCAAGGAAATAACCGTTAAATGCAATAAATATTACAAGAGTAAAATCGATGCTTGTTTTAAAATATTTGTATTCATAACTTTTTTGCGAAAAAATGCATTTATATAAATGGAATATACATATTTGTGGAATATTTATATTAAAAACAGGAATGGCGTTGTTCATGCAGCTGTACAATGATCAAATTTTGGTCCGCGGGGCCATTGAAGAATTTAAATAGACACCCTGATAAGCAAGCAAGCAAGCAAGCTATGCAAGCTATGCAAGCTAGAGGGCTAAGCATCGAAGATGCCCAAGACCGTAGGCTTTGGAGGTTTGGCACGGGAAGACGGCAGCAGCTGTAAAAACCCGAAGATAGATAGAGTTATTTATCACTATTATTTTATTAAACTCTGTGAATATCTTCTTCGTCATCCTGTTGGCTCGTTCTGGTTTCATGAAAGCTAGGATTGTTAAAACTGTTTCAGATCATATTCTGTGTGGGCGTCCAACATTTCTCCTTCCGTGTGGTTTATAATCTGTGAATATCTTACTTACTTTTGAGGGTCTCTCCACTTTTCAGCGGTTACCCTGTATTCCCATTCGCCATTCTTGCCGATCACGCCATTCATCCTCCTCCAGACCTCGGTCGTTCATCAATCTATGGATCTCTCCTCTCCGAGTTGTTCTTGGCCTGCCCCGTTTCCTTCTACGAGAAGGTGACCATTCCAAAAGAGTTTTGGGCCATACCACTGAAGAGCTCATCTTTCGATCCTTTCCACCATTGTCTCCGCCATATCCATCATCTGCTTCACTTTTTCAATTATTCTTCTTTCCAACCTGGACACCCTGGCACTGCGTCTTATTCCATCCTTCTCCACTGCCCAGATCTTAGTTTTTTGTCCATCTACCAAAGTCCATCCCTCAGCACCACAACAGACTTCAAAATCCTCTTCTTCGTGTGGTTTGACATGGTCCTACTCCACAGTACTCCATTCAACATTTTTATGGCTCTTCGTGCTTCTACTAACCTGCTATCTACTTCAGCTTTACAACTCCCTGATTCATCAAGAAGTGATCCCAAATATTTAAATTTTTAACAGCTCTAATAATTCCTTGGGATAGGGATATATCTCGTCCACTTCCTCCTACTACAAGATATTCAGTTTTTTTCACGTTTACTCTTAGTCCTCCTATTTCAAAAGCATTTAGAAGTTTTCTCATCATGTATTTCACATCCTCACAACTCTGAGCTATCAACACTTGATCGTCTGCAAATAATAAGGAATGTATTGTGCCACCTTGTCCCGCGCCGTAGCTGAGTGGTTAAGGCAGGAAGCCTTGGCGCAGAGCTACGGGACTTGCGCTGGTTCGAGTCTCCATGGGGGAAGAAATTTTCTCATGGTATTTCGGCCAGTATGGGACCGGTGCCCACCCAGCATCGTGATGCATTTGGGTAGCTACAATAAGTAGCGGCTCCAGGTTGAGAAAACCAGCTATAACGGCTGGGGGACTCGACATGCTGACCACATGTCACTCCTACACTGGCTGATCATCATCTACCTCTGTGATTGACACATGTGGATGTGAGGCCAGCAGCCGGCTGGTAGGCTAAGGGCCTTGTAGGCCTGTCGCGCCAGGAGTTTATTGTGCCACCTTGGACTGGTACTCCCATGCCTCCACAATATCGATTCCACTGCTCCAATATATGCTGGATGTATATTTTGAACAGAGTAGGGGACATACTACAGCCCTGTCGCAGGCCTTTAGTAGTTCTGAATGAAGAGTGAATATCTAAGAATGTAAATTAACTGTATGTGAATGCTTGTGCATGAAGTCCTTGGTGGTATAACGGTTAAGAATGTTTGATATCCAGGGGTCGCCGAGTTCGTTTGTTAGCAATAGATACTTTCTTCTTTGAATGAATATTTGGGAAAACAAGTTCCATTCAACATCGCAAGGACAACTGAATACATACTTTTTACGAGAAGCAGCGAAATACGGTTTAGAAAACTGAAATAAATACTTTACTCTCTGTATTATCATCTGGTAGTCAATAAATGAACTACATCAGTTGACTTTGTTATTTCACATATTTTGTTATGCCAGAGATATAGTGTTAAAGTTGTCTATGGCGTACACTCACATATACACAGATATGCATAGGCACATAGATTTGAAATATTTCTAGGAGTTGAATTCAACCAACATACTGTATCTTAAATTTCCCAGTAATGTTCAATTTTTCAATGATATACTGGAAGTAATGTATGTGTGTGTGTTGAGTTATTTGTATAACAATATTTATTCAGAATATAGAAAAATAAATTTAACTTTAATAATGATGAAGGATTTAACAAAATAATAACGTACATTTAGTTACTATGTTGGCCTTGTAATAATTCACGAGCATAAGAATTACATAAAAAATGGCCAACAGCTGAAAACATAAAAAATATATATCGTTAACAATAATTATACCTTAAACGATGATGTGACAACTTCCTTACATTATGTGAAATGCAGTCCATCAACATTGAAAGTGAATTAGATTTTAAAGTTGAACGGTGATGAGTTCTTGGAATACATTCAATTCCTTACTGTTACACAAAATGTTCATTTAAAACCGCTAAATATCGTCGCGATGTCCAGGAATTTTTATTACCTTGATAATATACTTGTAATAAACTCGTGAAAAGACTTGCTCGAATACCATTCACTTCAAACATTATCTATACCAAGGTTCAAACACCGTTGGACGAGAATACTGGTTCACTAGTTACATTATTTACTCCACTGCACTGTAGGCTTTGTCTGCCCAATACATGGCTGGAGCGAATAAATAACTTTGTTGTAATAAAACTTTAACGTTAATTATCTTGATATTAACTTCACTTGTTGCCTGGTTCTTTTACTTCATTTAACTTGAGTTTAACATAAATTGTTTTGACTGGACCTGCTCATAGCAGATAAACTTAATATTAATCATAAACTTAATCGTCCCGAACGGGATTTTGACTTGGACTTGAATAATAATCTCAATCATCTTGAATAATAATCTTAATCATGAACTTAATCGTCAGGAATGGGACCATATCTTGAACTTGAATAATAATCTTCGTAAACTTGAATGGGAGCTCGACTTGAAATTGAATAACAATCTCAATCATCTTGAATAATAATCTTAATCATTAACTTAATCGTCCAGAATGGGACCATATCTTGAACTTGAATAATAATCTTCGTAAACTTGAATGGGAGCTCGACTTGAAATTGAATAACAATCTCAATCATCTTGAATAATAATCTTAATCATTAACTTAATCGTCCAGAATGGGACCATATCTTGAACTTGAATAATAATCTTCGTAAACTTGAATGGGAGCTCGACTTGAAATTCAATAACAATCTCAATCATCTTGAATAATAATCTTAATCATTAACTTAATCGTCCAGAATGGGACCATATCTTGAACTTGAATAATAATCTTCGTAAACTTGAATGGGAGCTCGACTTGAAATTGAATAACAATCTCAATCATCTTGAATAATAATCTTAATCATTAACTTAATCGTCCAGAATGGGACCATATCTTGAACTTGAATAATAATCTTCGTAAACTTGAATGGGAGCTCGACTTGAAATTGAATAACAATCTCAATCATCTTGAATAATAATCTTAATCATGAACTTAATCGTCCAGAATGGGGCCATATCTTGAACTTGAATAATAATCTTCGTAAACTTGAATGGGAGCTCGACTTGAAATTGAATAACAATCTCAATCATCTTGAATCTCAATCATCTTGAATCTCAATCATCTTGAATCTCAATCATCTTGAATAATAATCTTAATCATGAACTTAATCGTCCAGAATGGGACCATATCTTGAACTTGAATAATAATCTTCGTCAACTTGAATGGGAGCTCGACTTGAAATTGAATAACAATCTCAATCATCTTGAATCTCAATCATCTTGAATAATAATCTTAATCATGAACTTAATCGTCCAGAATGGGACCATATCTTGAACTTGAATAATAATCTTCGTAAACTTGAATGGGAGCTCGACTTGAAATTTAATAACAATCTCAATCATCTTGAATAATAATCTTAATCATTAACTTAATCGTCCAGAATGGGACCATATCTTGAACTTGAATAATAATCTTCGTAAACTTGAATGGGAGCTCGACTTGAAATTGAATAACAATCTCAATCATCTTGAATAATAATCTTAATCATTAACTTAATCGTCCAGAATGGGACCATATCTTGAACTTGAATTATAATCTTCGTAAACTTGAATGGGAGCTCGACTTGAAATTGAATAACAATCTCAATCATCTTGAATCTCAATCATCTTGAATAATAATCTTAATCATGAACTTAATCGTCCAGAATGGGACTATATCTTGAACTTGAATAATAATCTTCGTCAACTTGAATGGGAGCTCGACTTGAAATTGAATAACAATCTCAATCATCT
Organism: Diploptera punctata; assembly: GCA_030220185.1. Lineage (NCBI taxonomy): Eukaryota > Metazoa > Arthropoda > Insecta > Blattodea > Blaberidae > Diploptera > Diploptera punctata. Next base: position 529,968 of record JASPKZ010009351.1, on the reverse strand, counting down.
TGAATCTCAATCATCTTGAATAATAATCTTAATCATGAACTTAATCGTCCAGAATGGGACCATATCTTGAACTTGAATTATAATCTTCGTAAACTTGAATGGGAGCTCGACTTGAAATTGAATAACAATCTCAAACATCTTGAATAATAATCTTAATCATTAACTTAATCGTCCAGAATGGGACCATATCTTGAACATGAATAATAATCTTCGTAAACTTGAATGGGAGCTCGACTTGAAATTGAATAACAATCTCAATCATCTTGAATAATAATCTTAATCATTAACTTAATCGTCCCGAATGGGAGCTTGACTTGAACTTGGATAATAATCTCAATCATTTTGAATAATAATCTTAATCATTAACTTAATCGTCCCGAATGGGAGCTTGACTTGAACTTGGATAATAATCTCAATCATTTTGAATAATAATCTTAATCATTAACTTAATCGTCCCGAATGGGAGCTTGACTTGAATAATCTTAGTAAACTTGCATAATAATCTTAATCATGAACTGTCGCCCCGAAACGACGAGCTATATATAGGTTACGGTTCAGACCGACCAAGTTCATAAATAAATAAAATATACATAAAGCTCGGTCTTTTTTCTCTCTCTGTTTTCGTGTAAATCGTCTTTCCTTCTTGTTTCTACGTTTTGTTAACTTTGTTTTATTCTATACAAGGACAGGACACACACCCAGACCGAAAATGGAGATTTAAAATCCCCTACCCCGTCGGGAATCGAACCCGGGTCACCGGAGTAGAAGGTAGGGACACCACGTCGACAGACTCTCTGAAGGATAACAAACGTAACGAAGCATGAACACAGCTAAGAATAGAAATGTTATTACGCCATCTAGCGTAACGAATAAATTACATCCGAATTCCTAGCTAAGTACAAAAGGCGAAGATGTGGAAAACATCTCCGCCGAATCTAGAAATAACTGTACATTAAATCTTAGGATTTAACACTAGGTCATAGCTCCATGTTCTCGCAAGATAAATATTTACAGATCTAGCCATAGCACGCCATTTTTTTCCTCCATGGTGTAACGAAGGCTTGGCTTACCAGCGAGCTGCTGTCCGCACATCATGTGATAGGCGATATCGCAACTGATAATGGGAAATTATTTTAAAATAAGGCTACCTTGATAAATCAGATGCCAAATCTCTTACTTGCAGCTTGTTCACAATTGCAGCTATTTCATAAGTGCATGAGATACATGAAATATTGTGCGAATATTTGATCACATTTTTTTATTTTTCAAAAATGTTCATGGTTCTATCTCTAAGACCGGAGTTTAGATCCCCTACTCAAGATTCTTCATGATTATCCCCAAGATAGGAGATAATTGCACTGTCTAGATCTCCTATTCAAGATTTTTCATGCTAACTAAATCACTGACACTGTCGAACCCGGAGGTTCATGGTCACCCGGACTTAAGCTCTCCATACATCTTCCAACCATTCTCTTTATAATGTACCTTCCTGAGATCATGTTTATTGTCATTCTCCCACAGATAGTATTACAGTGTGGGGCAGTTCCTTATGTCCTCTGGTAAAAGTGAAAGGGAATGTAATCAGTAATCGCCAAAGGTTTTGAAGACATTCTAAATGGTTTTGTACTGCCTAACATAGATGACCAGTTGGTGATGACCAACAATGATAATTTTTCTTAACCCAAAACAATAATGCATGATAATGTTTGTACCAACATGATAATAATTCACACCATAAAGTTAGGTGTTTATTTTTTGAGAAAATAGCATCCATGATGTGACCCAGAGTCCCGATCTCATTGCAATCGAACACCTATAGTATAAATTAGAACGCAGATTTCGTTCCAGATCCCAATGACCCATGTGCATTGCCTTCTCTGTTTACAACTCTACAAGAAGAATGGAGTGGCATTCCTGCACAATTGTTCAGACACCTACTGGTGTGTCTTCTATAAAAAAATGTTGTCATAACGAAAATGGTGGACACGCTTCTTATTACATTTCAGTGCATGAGTTTCTGTCAAGGGAAAAGACTAACTATGGAATGTTGTCAGTGTCCCTATAGTAGTGTTAATGTGGGGTAGGCCTATAATCTTAAATTGTTCATGTTTTATATTTTAATAACTATAAGATTCAAGATGGCGGACGTAAACGAGCAACGGCTGGAAGGTGCTCTTAAAAGTGTAGAAGAGATAGCGGACGCAGGAGGATACATGAAGAAGGAAGCGAAAGATCGAATACAAAAAGCGGTAAGCACAATCCGTGAATGTTTTGAAACTGTGAAACGCATGCTAGAAGATAAGAATAATGAAAAAGGAATGCATGTAATCGAGGTTAGAAATGAAACAAAGGATGCCCATGTGGTAGACGACAGCATATCTATGGGAAAACTAGCGACATCTCTCGTCTACGCAACCGAACCAACAAGAAGCAGTCTCCACCTGCAGGCAGCGATCGAAACCAATGACCGAGAGAGCAGCGCAACCGGAGAGGGGACGCCACCTAGCAGCAGCATTTGTAACTACAAGGTATCGAGTGATCAGTCGGCATCTAATATGACAAGTCCAGTGGCATATGACATGGACTGCCAGAACGATCCCGACAGTTTCGGAAAGAACGTGGAAAAGAAAATAACAGAGAAAATAAACCACAAACTACAGGAAATAATGGTAAACTGGAGTATGAGCGTCAAACATTTAATTCAAAATGAAATAAAAACGGCGACACAGCATAATGAAATTAAAAACGCAACACAAGAAACAGGAGAAGAAGAACACTCCCACCCCTCCATAGAACAAAACGAAGTCCCGATATCAATCAACAGAGAAGAGGCTCCATGGACAGAGGTTGTAAGAAGAAGGCGTGTACCTAAGACGCAAACTATCCAGACACCAACAATCATCGGCACCAATACAGCCCTAGAAACACACACAACAGCACCTGGAGAGGAACTACAAGCGGCATGCCGTAGAGCCTGGCTGTACATCGGACGCCTTCACCAAAACACGACCCGTGAGAAGGTAGAAAAACACCTGAGAAGACTGGAGGTCACAGAAATCCTGGAATGCGAAGAAATCCAATCGAGAGGTTCCTTGAAAGCATTCAAAGTAGGAATACCACTCAAGGACCTACAGAAAATCACCAGTCCAGAATCATGGCCGTAGGGGGTAGTAGTCAGACGTTATCGTCTTTTTCGCTCCCAAAGGCAGGGGGCAACACTACCACAGTAATGGTACCAAAAGTGACGTCATGAAAATAATGTTGTGGAATGTAGAAGGGCTGAAATCTGTTATTGACATGACCCCCCTATGTACACTCCAAGATAATGACATTTTATTCTTCACAGAAACACTCAGCACAGAAGACATAAACATAACTAGTTTCTATGGAATCCATTCCCCAGCTAAGAAAGGAGAAAGAGGACGACCTTCAGGGGGTCTAAGCTGCTACATAAAACCCCACCTGCAACCCCTCAGAGTAACCGATTGTACAGACAGCACTCTTACGATAGTCACTAGAAGAGCGAACATCGTTGGCGCATACTTCACTCCTAACACCGAACCCGAGGTCATCATCGATGAATTAGGAAGGGCACTAGAAAACACAGAAGATAGCAAACCTACTTTCCTGGTAGGCGATCTTAACTGTAGAATAGACAAATGGGACACAAAAACACAAGCGGTTACCGACTTTCTTTTGGACTACGGGCTAATCCTGTTAAACCAGGAAAAGGATTACACATATGTGGCACCAAACGGGAGGAGCACAATCGACCTGGTCTTCACGAACGGTCGAGGTGACGCTGAGGTGAATGTGGAAAATGTCACAATTAGGAAACACTTCCCTGTTATAACAAAATTCCATGCCAGTGCAGGAACACAAGAACCATTAGGCACATATTTCAAACCGTCCATTTCAAGATACATAGACGAAGAAAGATGGGAAACAAACAAAGCAGAGCTACCAAAAATAGTGGACATGATGAGGCAGGGGAACTTAGACGAGGCAACTGCTGCTCTGAATGACATAATTACACACTCCACCAGAGAACTGCCCAGATCGAAACGCACCGCGAAGCCATGGTTCGACGAAGATTGTTACGTAATGAGGCAAAGGACACTACAACTCCTCCATGCTGCTAGGGAACACGGAGGTGATGCACTGACAGAGTACGCCGTAGAGCGTGGGAAATACAAATGCCTACTGAAGGAAAAGAAATTAACATACGACCTCCTCGTAGAACAGGAACTAATTGCTGAGGCGGAAATGAAACCTTACAAAATCCTAAGGTCCTCGAAGAAGAACAGATCGAGCCCCCTCGTAAACATGGAGCGATGGGAATTGCACTTCAGCAACCTCCTGGGAGAAAGGAACAAAATGTCCAACTCCTTCTCACTACATGCGGAACGCAATCAAACCTCGACCCCCATCACAACAGAAGAAGTCACTCAACTAATCATGAACGGAAAGAACAACAAAGCGGCCGGCCCAGATGGAATATATGCTGAACACCTGAAAGACACAGTCCGAGACCTGGCGGAACCGCTAGCGTGCCTTTTCAGAGAATGTTTCAAGAATAATTCAATCCCAAAACAGTGGAGGAGCACACTGATAACTGTGCTTTACAAAGGCAAAGGACGAAAGGACGATCCAAATTCATATAGGGGAATAGCCCTGGAAAACGTCATGTTTAAACTTTTCAGCAGACTTCTACTGAGGCGAATTGAACCAAGATTACGTGCTATCATACCAATGAATCAATATGGCTTCACCCCGGGCAGATCAACGCTACACGCTGTACATGAAATTATAAAAGAAATAACAACTACCTTGGCGCAACCCACCACCCCTCTGTACGCAATCTTCATAGATTACGCTAAAGCCTTCGATAGCATCAACAGGAATATACTCGTTCAAAAGCTAGAAAGCGTACTAGGTAGGACTAGCAATGAACTACAAACAATCGCGTCTGTGCTAACCGCAAACTCTGTGGCTATACACGACGGCATAACTACGTCGAAAAATATCATCCAGACAAGAGGGGTACTACAAGGAGACCCGCTGAGCCCGATACTCTTTAACGTCATGACGGCGGACATCGGTCAGGTGATAGACACAAGGAACGTCAAACTCCTTATGTACGCAGATGACATGGCTATCCTCTCCAGGAGCCTAGAAGACCTACAAGCAGCCATGGAGAAGATCAGGAAATGGGCACTAGAAAATTCAATGGTAATAAATAGCTCAAAGACCAAAGCTATGAAATTTAGGAGAGGAGGAAGACTATCCAAGAGAGATCACCTCACATGCGACGGGTCAACTCTAGAATTCGTTAGCAGCTTCAAATACCTAGGAATAACATTACAGACCACCGGAACAGTATTCTCGATGCATATACAAGAGCGTGCTACAGCTGCCACAAAAGCCATTTATGACATTCCAAAGTTACGAAACCTATCCCTACCAACGGCAATAGCATTATTCAACATCAAAGTTATGCCGGTTGCCACTTATGGAATCCAGCTAATATGGACATATCTCACAGCCAAAAATTTCATGAAACTTGAAAGCATAAAAGCGAGATTCCTAAAACGGGCTCTTTCAATTTCAAAATTCACAAGACATAGCTATGCCTACATAATAGCAAAGGAGTCTTACTTCATAGAAGATATCCGAAAACACTTCGATCTACCAGAAACGCAGGCATACAAACAGCAATCGAGGAGAGACAGAGAAAAGCCAGAGAGATTCCGATCGAAATCACGGAAACGGAAGCATTAAACACAGACGAATGGAAAGGACCAAATTTTCGACTTCGCCACTTATACACACGCTTCGCCGCTCACGGCTTCCATGGGAAAATATGTCATAAACAAAGTTACCATGAACCCGAGGAGGCCTGCATCTGTAAACTCTGTAGCAAACCGTGCCCAAAGTATCACTTAGTGAAGTGCGAAAACAGAACCAAAACAATTCACGAATTAGTAGCAAAATGGTAAAACCATGTATGTAATATTAGTGTACACATTGTGTTTAATAAATATATATTATAACTATATATATATATATATATATTTCCCCCATAGTAATTCTACCCGAGGGCAGGTCTTTCACGCAATCATAGCATTTTCATGCTATGCTTTGCAGCTTTACTAGAGAATACTATAAGTGTGGTAGCTTCCCGCTGCTTTCCACACCGGTGAAGGATGATAATGATAAGGATGATGATGGTGGCCGGATGGTTTTCGGGGAGACCGTTGGGCTCTAAGCTTCCTGACATTTGTCTTACAGGTGAGGAAAAATCCCGAAAAAACTTCACCCAGGAGCCTGTCCCGACCAGGAATCGAACCCAGGCCCGCTGCGTGACAAGGCAGCACGCTACCTCGAGACCACAGCGGTGGACTATATATATATATATATATATATATATATATATATACAGTATATACCGTATTCTGGTTTTTGTTTATATGTGCTAGTTGAGAGGAAAGAAAGCCCTTTTGGTATTAACTCTCACCAGATAAGTAATAGTATATACCGTATTCTGGTTTTTGTTTATATGTGCTAGTTGAGAGGAAAGAAAGCCCTTTTGGTATTAACTCTGACCAGATAAGTAATATTAATTATTATTATCGTTATTATTATTATTATCATCATTATTATTATTATTATTATTATTATTATTATTATTATCATCATTATTATTATTATTATTAAGTCTCAGACGGCGATGGGCAAGACATGTGGCACGAATGGGGAATGAAAGAGGGGCATGGAGATTTCTTGTGGAAAAATCAGAGGGATAGTACTCAGCTGGTAGGTCAATGAAGTGGGAGAATAACATTAACCATGATTTGATGGAAGTAGATTATACAGGAAATGATTGGAAATCATTACCTGAGAATAGGGATGTATGAAGAGCTTATCTCCGCGTGGCTATTCCTTCTTTTTCACTTCACGGGCTAGGCAAAATGCCTGTTCCGCCTCACAGTTGTTCTGTCCATATTTTCACTGGCCTTCCTACATTCGTGAGCTATTTATTTTTATTTTTATTATTATTATTATTATTATTATTATTATTATTATTATTATTTCGTCGTCATCATTATCATAACTAATGCCACGAGTGATTTCCAATTTATCTAGAGAATTTGGAAATCAAGAGTGGCATTTGTTAGGACTATTTAACGAATAAAATTAAGCTGTTTACTTACAAATTATTATTTAACTATCCATCCATCCACAGTAATTCTGCCCGAGGCAGATCTTTCACTGCATTATCACCCAGGAGCCTGTCCCGACTGGGAATCGAACCCGGGGCCGTTGCGTGACAAGGCAGCACGCTACCTCGAGTTCACAGCAATGGACTATTTAAATATGGTTATTTTAAAATATTTATATATTTACAGTCTTACTAATAAAAATCTCTTATACAGGCTTTCATCAGTTGTTTAGTTATACAATGTATAAGCCTTAGGTAGATCATGTATAATTTCCTTACTAATAATCGTTGTGCCGGAGCTATATAACAATACAACCGTTACACACAATACGTCACATATTCGTCATCATTATGACGTCAGAACAATATTACGCGCAGTTTGTAACAGAAATAAAACAACATCAACTAGTGATTAATCGTGTAAGAAATGAGTATGGATAAGAATAGAGAGAGATTCCCTAATTGGGAAGGTACGGAAAAAATAAGTGTGTTTTAATTTATTTAAATTTTCCATTACGCTATGCTAAATGTATCGTAGAATTAGTTTCACAGATAATGTGCTGCCATCTAACGTCAAGAATTTCGAACAATTCTTGGAAACTAATACAAGTTTTTTCCCATTACTTATGAATTATATGCAGTGTGTTAAGATGCGTTAGAAAACGTTCAAATTAGTAGGAAATGTTACTGACAACAGAATAATGCTTTAAGCGAAAAAAAACCATTGTAGTTTGATTGGGAATCGAAACTAGGACCTCACGGACCGTAGTCAGAAGCTCTAACCATAAGACTATCAAGCTAACATGTAGTTTGTTGCAATCTCTATAATTAAATACATTTTTATATCGGTATGTGTATTATGTATTAATGATGCAAGAAAGTTTTGTTAAAATAATATTATGAAGCATTTAAACTACATTCAGGTTAAATCTTGTCTACAGCAATTATTGTAGAACATATTCTTTTGTGAATCAATGTTCAATTTAAAAATATTATTAGGCCTAATCGAGAATGAGTGTAACAAAAGGCATTTTATGATGCCTTTATTTTCCTACCCAGAGCTTTATTAATATTATTTATGTCCTGTGCATCCATCAAACAGTCGTTAAAGTGTTAAATTTAAGGAAACTTTCATCAATATCATAAGAAAACAATCAGTTGATCTTGAAGTCCGACATTTTGTCTAGTTATACAATCCTTAAACAAGGCTGGAGGCATGTATAACGATTCCCATGTAAAGTTGTACACCTCTTATACACTGAACAGCTAATACAGTGTTTATTAGTAAGAATTTTCAACTGAGATGCGTATAAACCTTGTATAAAAGTTATATATGTATTATTAGTAAGAGGGTTAATGTAAACGGCGATGTTTGAAAACAAATGAGAAACGTTTGTTAGTTTCATTTGTTCATCATTGCAACCAGATCATATTATTATGTATTGTCAAATTGCATCGCGATATTGTAAGAATGCACCCTAGTGGAGAAAAAATGAAACACATCAAACTGTTAATAACTAACATTATAAGTTACTAATTAATTTCTGATGTCATATGATGTAAATATATCAATTCTATTTTTCTGCAACGTAAATACCTAGGAAACAATACGTTTAAGTAAGTGCAAACAGTGGTTTCATTTTATTGTGGTATAAGCAATTGCTACAAAAATTTTCTATTATATCTCGCAAACAGTATCTGGTTACATTCGTGCACTATATATACAATCTGGGAGCTACATGCATTCCATGATTTTTACACCTTAATATATAAATTGCTATACTCAACGTATTTCTTAGAGAATCAATCACTGCAAAATAATGCTATGACCTGTTCAGAATATTAATAAATAATAGTTTAAAAAACTAAAACAACACGCTTTATTAGAAAACCGAACTAAAAAATGAAAAATAATTTTAAATTCCAACATGCTTGGGAAAAAATTTAAGTAGTCAACAAAAAATCATCTCCAATACATCTGGAATAAAACTAGAGTTATCTAAAAATAATAACAATTTTACCATCAAAAGCGTGGGATGCTTTCATAGTTTTTACATTTTCTTCTTAGAGACTTTACTTTTACCAATATCTGTTCATCATCATCAAATATATTAATTGATATTGGATATGTAGATAGCTCTAGTTTTATTCTATATGTGTTGGAGATGATTTTTTGTTGACTGAACGACCGGCGTGTGCAACTGCGAGCCTTATCGCAGAAGTTCAACATTTCCTATGGTGCGGTGTACGATATTGTTCATGAAAATTTGAAATTCCGTAAAGTTAGTGCTCGCTGGGTGCCTAAGAACCTGACAGACGACCACAAGGGCCAGCGAATGATGGCAAGCTTGGACCACTTAACGCGGTACACCGCACAAGGACATGACTTTCTGGAAGGAATCGTCACAGGTGATGAGTCGTGGGCGTACCACTACACACGCCCGAAACAAAGCAGGCATCAATGGAGTGGAAACATGCTGGTTCCCCAGTAAAGAAAAAATTCAAAGTGACTCAATCTGCCAGGAAAGTGCTTGTGACAGTGTTCTGGGATATGCATGGTGTTTTATTGGTGGACTTTGCTGAACACGGGACCACTGTGAATGCTGCGGCCTACATTAAAACTTTGGTGAAGTTGCGTCGTGCCATTCGTGACAAACGTCACAACATTAACGTTAAACTTCTTCATGACAATGCTCGCCCCCATGTTGCTGCTGTCGTTCGTCAGAAAATCGCCGAATTTGGTTGGGAGGTGCTCCAGCATCCACCATACAGTCCGGATCTTGCACCATCGGACTTTCATCTGTTTGGTCCCATGAAGAAATTCCTGGCCGGCAAACGCTTTGAGACAGATGTGGAAGTGAAATCAGCAGTGCGCAGATGGCTACACTCCAACCAAACGGACTTCTAGGAACAGGACATATTGAAACTGGTAAAACGATGGGAAAAATGTGTTGAGAAAGTTGGTGACTATGTCGAAAAGTAGGTAAAAGATGTAAGTTCATTTGTGATTTTTTTCCCTTTTTTTTACTATTAAACTTTTAAAAAAAAATTATTGTGTGTTACTTTCCGATCCGCCCTCGTATTATTTATTTTTTATTTATTAGTTTGGTTTTCTAAAAATGTAAATATCTTTAAATTCGAAACTATTGTAGTATGAGCTAAAAGTACTACTATAAAAAAAATATCCTCCGGGCCGGATTTGAACCAGCGACCTATGGATTACAGATATTATATACCACTACAGTCCACCACTCTACCAACTGAGCCACCACAACGATAGACTAAAACGTCGATACGTCCGCAACCTATTATACCGGTCTTTATTTATTTGATGTCCTCATGATCCTCGCCAGGATCTTAGAAAAAAATTATGAAATTATTTAATTGTCATTGGTCCTTTACAAGTATACAAAGTTTCTAGTCGATTCCAATGTTTTTAAGTGGATGAAGATCGTGTTTAAAGATTCCGTTGCATAGATACAGGTCAAGCTAACATAAAGCGTGTAAAAAGGAAGAGCTTTTTTTTAATATGAAAAACTTAATTGATAAATATCGGGTGAAACACAACTGTGATTGGTTGTAAAACAAAATTCATTGAAACATGATTGATCATTGAGTCCCATTTGGGACATGTGTTAAATAGTCATAACTAAGTAATGCCACGAGTGATTTTAAATTTATCTAGAAGATTTGGAAATCAAGAGTGGCATTTGTTAGGACAATTTAATGAATAAAACTAAGGTGTTTACTCACAGATCATTATTTAAATTTAGTTATTTTAAAATATTTATATATTTAATGTAAACGGCGATGTTTGAAAACAAATGAGAAATGTTTGGTCATGCTTAATGTGTTCATCCACTGCAACTAGATCATATTATTTACTGCGAAATAGGATCGCAATATTGTAAGAATGCACCCTAGTGGAGAAAAAAATGATACACATCAAACTGTATATTATAACCAACATTATAGGTTATTATTATTTAGAAAACAATTCAGTAATATCATTACTTAAAAACACAATTATTGAACACACAATTATCAAATGTGTAGTTCGAAGGAGTCCGTTCATTATTTGCTATATTCAATGTATTTGTTGGAGAGTCAGTCACTGCAAAATAATGCTCTGACTTGTTCATAATATTGAAAAGGAGGAGCTTTCTTTATTTTAGTAAACAGAATTCGATAAATATCGAGGTGAAACACGACTGTCATTGGTTGTAAAACAAAATTCATTGAAACGTGATTGGTCATTGACTCCCATTTGGGGCATGAATTAAATAGGCTTCATAACTTCTTTACAATGAGTCGTGGGATAGGTCTAAAGATATTCACTTTCGGTAAAACGCACACGTATGTCGTAATTACATCATCTTACAAAAATACATCAAGTTGTGTTGTGTGAATATCAAAACATGCCTTGAAATGAACCATAGTTTGTAAATGAAGATTCATGCTTTTTATTCAATCCCTATAAAAAACAACATTATGAATGAAGACAATATTAATTAATCATAAATGTTTGAAAGGATACCCGCTGTGCCTTGTTGAAACAATAAAAAAATTATATGAAGACACAAATATAATTATAGATACCGGATTCAAAAGAACAGATGCAATCAAAACAAATACTGGATTACGATAAGGATGTAGTTTATCACCCACTTTGTTTAATATATATATATATATATATATATATATATATACATATAGAGACGATATTTTAAACAAATGGAAAGTTTTAGTAAATCCAGGAATAAGAATGGATAATAAAGTGTGCATAAATAACCTTCTATTTGCTGACGATGTAATCATAATACAGAAAAATGAAGACGACTTACAGAAATCAATGCATGCATTAAATGAAATATGTAAATTATACGATCTAAATATTTCTGTAAGGAAAACGAAGACCATGGCTTTTAGAGGAAGAGGTCCAGTAAGAACCAAAATTATTTTGGAAAATCAAAGTATAGAACAAGTGTCTAGTTTCAAATATTTGGGCTGTGATGTTGGCTACAATGTGGAAAGAGACATTGACTCCAAAATAAATAAATTTCAGACGATGTGTGGAACAATACAGAGAACATTCAAAAATAAAATTAGAAAAGAAACCAAGATAAAAATGTATAATGTTATGGCGGTTCCCACAATATTGTATGGATGTGAAACTTGGGCTCCAGTGAAAAGACAGAAGGATAGAATACAGACGGCAGAGATGCGGTTCCAAAGACAAGTAAAAGGATGTACAAGACTTGATAGAATAAGAAATGAGGATATAAGAGAAGAATTGAAAGTACAGCCTTTATTGGATAAAGTCACGAATTACAGACAGAAATGGATTGATCACATGGATGGAATGAGTAAGGAGAGATATCCATTGTTAGCAAGAAATTATCAAGCAAGAGGAAGGCGTGATGTTGGAAGACCTAGAAGACGTTGGGCTGATGCATTATGAAGTCGGAACGGGCAATTGCCTAATCCCTGGAGTGATGATGATGATAAATGTTTTATGATCATTATAACTGAAAGTTTTGAATTCGAAGTTTCACGTGGATATAAGTGTAATTATTATTTTAATAACTATTGCTAGTATGGCTTTGTCATTCTTAATTATAGACGCTTTATAACACCTAAAGTCACCCGTCTATTTATTCATTTCTAATGGTATTATGAAATGGATCCTAATAATGAAATTCCAACCTAGCATTTACCTTGACGATTGATGAAAACCAGGATGTTGACACCGTGGTTTGAATTTAGGATTTTCCAAAATATACTCTCAACTAATACGCTTGTACCAACTTTCTCTGCGATTTTATTATTATTTATAGACGAATTAAAATATAAAATCATATATATATATATATATATATATATATATATATGATATGAAAAGAAAAAAGAATGCTTGAGTCGGGATTTGAACTCGAGTCTCTAAAGTCTGTACCTTTAGCGCTCTAACCAACTGAGCTACCCAAGGATTCCAAGACAAACATACAATTTTCTTATACATGTAGTATTCTCAATTCACACAAGAGGTAGCGGAAATATCATTCAACTGCCATCTAGCGGCTAACCTAACAGTTAAGCAAATTATTAAAGAGAATATTTACTTTATAGCAGTAACGCTTGTATATATAGATATTATAAATATATATATATATATATACACAACATAAAAAAAGGCTCATTGCTATAAAGTAAAAACATTCTCATTAAAATGCTATCTTGTTATAGAAGCTGTAAGATGCACTGTCCCTTATGATATAAGAATTATAAACAAGGAAGGAAAATTAATGATTACACTTGGATGTCTGGATGGCGTATCGGATAACGCACTAACGTATAGAGATAGAGGTCCCGGGTTCAAATACTGGTTCAGGCACTAATGTTTATTTTCATGACACCCACACATACACGCACGCACACACACACACACACACACACACACACACACACACATATATATATATATATATATATATATATATATATATATATTTAATATTTAGATGCACCTATGTTTTGTTGTGTTTTTCTGAGGAGATTATTTTACATTTAATATTTACAGTGTAATGGTGATTGTTGTAATGCATTGGTTCTGTTAATGAATTTACAATCCAGCATTTGCCTTGATGAGTGAGGATAACCCTCAGATTGATCGGCACTGGAGTTTGAACCAGCGTATGCGAGTCTCAAATGCTACAATCTGAACCAATCAGCCATTTTAATTTTCTTTTGTAGTGTTTATCAGTTTTGTCTATTCTAAATAATCATTATGTTTTTCCATTACAGTTATTTGTATGTACTGAATTTTTAATGTTTGCAGAACGTGTTAAAATCCGAAGAAATGTTCAAGAAAAATTCTTCTAGTTACCTTTTATAAAATATGAACAAATCTTTTGACATCATAATCATCATTAATGGTTAATATGGTGTACACTGGTTCATTAGCTTCTATTTGAATGATGCACTAGCTATAGTAGAATTTAGCATCAATTAAGTTTCATTTCTGGACGCCTTCTTCGGGTTTATACTCCATGGAGCTAGATTGTCAGATATTTTCTGCCATACCTTTACTTCTACAAAAGGAAACTCAAACCTATCTAAATCGTAAATATATATTTTGTCACAATACAAGTAAACATGGAAGTGACAATTGTGATTACATTATTTATAGAACTCAACAACATTAAGTATATGGCAAAAACCAATGGCTATAATGAAGAATTCATAGATAAGCTCGTAAAAAAACAAAAAAGGAAGAACAACATAACCAACATAACTAAACTAGAAAAAGAATCTGACAACAACAAGAAAACATGGATAACACTTACATACACAGGAAAAGAAACGACAAAATTAGCCAATGCACTAAAGAAAGCCGATAAAAACGTAAACATAGCATACAGAACCAACAAATTAAACAACATAATAAACAATAACATTGAAGAAAATAACATTTTCAACAGCAAAGGAGTTTATAAACTGACATGTAAGGACTGCAACAAATTTTATATAGGAAGGACAAACAGGAGTTTTAACATCAGATTCAAAGAACATTTTCGAGACTTCATTCACGCAGAAGGGAAATGAAGCTATGCAAAACACGTTATCCATGAAGGACATCGCATGTTAAATATTGAAAACACCCTAACAGTAATGCACAGAGAAAATAATCCAGCGAAGATAAACGTACTCGAAGAGATGGAAATCATGAAAGCAGCTCACAACGACAGCCTGATAAACGAAAACGAACCCAATACATGCAACCCCCTCTACCAGATCTTCAGTGAAACACCAGTTTTGAATCCTGCCGATGATGGGACAAGTCCCGAAAGCGCTACAGTTAAATGATTAATTAAGTTGAGGAGACGGACCTTTCAGGTGAATATTCTATAATTTTATATTAATTATTTATAGGTCAAATCAAATGCTCCATAGATTGTTTTTAAATACTGATCAGTGTTCACAGTCTGAAATTATAGGATGATAATTAAACATAAACGACTTTCTCAGCATTTAGTTCTTTGCGGAATTGAGCCTCATTATTGTACAAAATGTCCGTGATATAAAAAAAAAATATCATAGTAAAATTGCTAATAGGTAAACATTAAACTTCCACAAAATAAAATTACATGCCGGTCTTAACGGCTTTGTATTTATGCAAGAGTATTTCTCCGCGACCCTCTGGTGTCTGCCCCCAACACCATACGTGAGTTCGCAGGGATTTATCTTGTCTGGACCCTCATGCTCCGTAAAAGTCAACATAATACCCGTGCATAAGAAACAATTAAGGCCAGCATGTAATTTTATTTTTGGGAAAAATTAATGTCTACCTATTAACATCTTTCTGCTATGAGGTCAATCAATGCGCCAGAAGATACGGTCTTACACTTGGGAATGTTGTGTCTCATATCAGGGGAAAGTTGGATAAAACAGGGTACCGAAGCTTTAATTAGTTATTCTGAAAGATAAAGTTGGCTCAAGAAAGTAATATTTTGGAGTACTATGTAACAACATTTTGTTAATCCATAGACATTAAAAAAAATGAATAAACCAGGTATTTTTCCCTAAAGTAAAAGATTTCTTAATAGATGCATAATACCCTGTTTTGTAGAACTGGTAGGACAAAACGGGGCGCCATGAAATACCCTGTTTTGTAGAACTGGTAGGACAAAACGGGGCGCCATGAAATACCCTGTTTTGTAGAACTGGTAGGACAAAACGGGGCGCCATGAAATTAATTAATAATAATTGATCATTCCTTGTCATTCATTATAAATTATGTATTATTTCATGTTACAATAAATACTCAAATACTTTAGCTAATCAATTTTGTAAGAGACCAAAATGACAGTAAGTTTTAGAATGAACTTATAGCTTTGTTTTTTTCTTTGGTATTTAGAACTCATTGTGCATTTTCTTAATATCTGTGTAGAGAAAAAATTAAATACGTTATTAATGTGGAGGATCAAACTAAATTAAATGCTACGACAGATCTTGAAGGCCTACCCGCCTGCTGCTTGTCTCACATTCACGTGTTAATTACAGATTTGAACGATCATCCAACGAGTTTGAGTGACATTTGATCACAATATCGGGTTCCGCAGCCATTAAAGCTAATTTTCTTAACCAGGAGCCACTACTTGTTGTAAGTACCCAAATTCCTCACAATGTTGGTTGAGCTCCGGTCTCATAGGGTTGGCCAAAATTCCATGAAAAACTTTCTTCCTCCAAGGGGACTAGAACCAGTGTATGTCCCTTATCTCTGTTCTAAGCATGGTGCTTAAGAATTGTTCGGCCATGGGACGGCACATGGAGGATAAAATGGGGTACCATATTTTAGAGAGCTGTTTACTACCCCGTTTTGTACAACCACGCTACGTTTTGTATAAAACAATGGATTGTATAGAATTCAGAGGTTAGAAACATGATTGTTGTAAATTAATATATAAATATATATGTTAAATGATAATATCAACTTACATTGTCAAACTATCGTTGAGATGATGATTATTAAGACGACCATTAACACAGAAATATTAATATTCAGTGCTGACAAATACGAACACGTGATACAATTTTTTCTCACAGGCAAACAAAGAAACGCTCTGCTAACAATTGAAATATCTTATATCTGGGTACTATTTGAAAATTCTATCTTCAAGCCACAGTTAGTCCAAAAGCATTCAAGACTGAAAGTGTATAAAACACTGGTTCTTCAAACTCTTTTGTATGGTAGCGAAGTATGGACTTTGAAACAGAAGGATATACAGAGACTTAGACCTGCTGAAATGAGATATCTTCGGAGGACTGCAGGATACACACTACTAGATCACAAAAAAAATGAAGACATCTTAGAAGAATTACACATGGAACCTTTAGAAAACAAAATTTCTGATTATAAGTCAAGATGGATGCAACGTGTTAATCGAATGGAAGATCACAGAATACCCAAACAAATGTTAAGATATCAACCTGCAGGAAGAAGAAGACCAGGACGTCCACTCAAAAGACTTTTGGATGGTGTTTCTCTTGAGGCCGAAACAGGTCAACAAATGGCCTAAATTCGTGAATGTACTATGATGATGATACTATTTGAAAGTAGATCGACCATTATTTGAAAGATGACAGCTTTAATCACGAAGATATAAGAGAGTGCCCTGTTTTATCCAACTACCCTGTTTTGTCAAACCTTCCCCTATATTGTTCTGTAGTCTGTCACAAACCACTGTGACACCGAATTAACCCATTCGCCTCAAAAGACGAGGTAGACTCGCCGGCTGTTAAATGGTCTTCAACTCAGAAGATAGGGTACACTCGCTTAACTCTGCTGTTATATATTTTGTAATATTTTGTACATCCCTTGACAGGGCAATCTTTTATTAACATTTATGATTAGTAGAGGAATGTGTTTTAGTCTTCACCTTTATTTTGATCTCAAGTACCGTTATAGTCCCGCGCCGTAGCCGAGCGGTTAAGGTAGGAAGCCTTGGCGCAGAGCTACGGGACTTGCGCTGGTTCGAGTCTCCATGGGGGAAGAAATTTTCTCATGGTATTTCGGCAGTATGGGACCGGTGCCCACCCAGCATCGTGAGGCAATTGGGTAGCTACAATAAGTAGCGGCTCCAGGTTGAGGAATCAGCTATAACGGCTGGGGGACTCGACATGCTAACCACATGTCACCCCTACACTGGCTGTTGATCATCTACCTCTGTGATTGACACATGTGGATGTGAAGGGCCAGCAGCCGGCTGGTAAAAGGGCAACCGCTGAAAAGTGGAAAGACCCTCAATCGGAAGTACCGTTATATTTTGTTTGTTTTAATGCCTTAAAATAGAGAAAATTTACAGTAACTTAAATCCGGTTTCTGGGGAAATGCATTGAACATTTAAAACTGAAGCGAATGGGTTAATAGGTTTTAACTTCACCTCATCTGAAATGTTCCTTGTAAAATTATTATGGATCTTATCCAGGATTGAACTCTTGACTGCTGGCGCGCTATATTGGGACCGATTTATAATTTATTGAACATTGAGTGTGGCAAAGACAATGTTGCATGAACTGACGCCGTTAAGTGTGTAAATTGGCAAATTAGTGCTTATTAAAGAGGATTTGCCCTGACCGTGGATGTTGAGAATTGAACCGTGGCGTCGTCTTTGCAGACTAGATGTTATTTACGTGGACATGAGTAACACAATCGAAGTATCTCCTTGACGTATTCACCCGTCTGTTACCAGCTGAAACAGAAATTTATCCAAGTGGCTAATTCAATTGAAACAATAAGAATCTTTTAGACTTCACATACCAATTTGATTGAACTAACCTTGAATTTAAACCCTGATCTGTTGTTTTCAATATGATATTGCACATTTGTATGACCTCTGTCTGCAGAATTGGGAATATATGACGTAGCAATTAGCTGGGCATAAACTTTATACAACTGAAAATATTCAATTTGACCTACTGATCTCGTGGTCAGTGTTCCTGACTACAGAACTGGAAATCCCAGATTTCATCTCGGCCTTAGATATGTCGTTTTTTCTCTAAAGGAATTGTTTACATTCAAATAGGGACTGGGTATATATGAAAACTTTTATTTGTTGTGTATATGTTTAACATCTAGACCCATCCATCCACCCCTTGGGATACCTCGGTCGTCCTGACCATACTCCCAAGTCCTAGTTCTAGTCCTCCCTATTCTATGTTCACGTCCACGTTCAAGTTCACGGTCCTTACACCAACACCCTAGGGAGAGAGTGTTGGAGTTTGCAGTTCTGGGAATTGCTGAGCTACATAGTACATCAGGTCGCTCAATCCTGACGACCCCACAGTTGGTCCACGGGCTCCATGAGCCTAGCCGGGAGGACTGCTGTCGCAGATCCACCGACCATTCCCCTGTTCTGCCTCCAGGGACGTGTCCTGCAGCCGTTGTGAGACCGGCTAGGGCTACAAGCCCAACAGTGTGAGACTTTTAGTACATCCAGGTGCTCATCTCCTGGCGACCCCACAGTTTGTCGACGGGCCCGTATGCCGAGCCAGGAACCAGTACAGTAGCTCCCCTCTGGACTGGTCCGAGCCGAGCCGAGCCCTGGTGTGCCCCCAGGGACGCCTTCTGCAGCTGTTGTGGGCCAGCACGGAGCTCGCAAGCTCCAACAGATGAACAACTAGTACGACAAGGCGCTCAACTTTTGCCTACCCCACTAATGGTTCACGAGTCCCTTGGACTTAACCGGGAGGACTGTCTAGCAGATCCACCGATCTTTCCCCCAGTGCACCAGCTGGGGACGTGTTTGGTTGCTGAAGTGGGTCCAGCCTGAGCATTAGTACGTATATGTTTAACAGAAAAAAGAAACTGAAATATAAAAATACATACTTGAAAGAACAATTCAAACAAAATAATGGAAAATAGAAAAGAGAAAACAAAACGCCTATTGAAATATTAACCTGAATATGAAAATCTACATTATTTTATATAATTAATGCAGAGACGTAAATTTATTTATATTAATATTTGTATAAGCCCCGTATTAACTTGGCATTTCCTATTTTTGAATGCTCGGAAATAATCTGTTTCATTACTGCGATTTAATGTTACTAGTTGAAATATGTAGGCAAATCGTGGTCTAGTAGTTATGTTCCGTGCGAGGGTCGCGGGTTCAAACCCGGCCGGGGTAGATGCATTTTTTAAGATGGAAAAATCCAAGGGGTAAAAGTCTTCCGAGAGGGACTTTTAGCCGTGGGTCCCAAGTCTGAATATTTTCGAGGCTCGTAAAAGAACCACAAGGCTAACTAAACAGACCTCTGTACAAAATTTAACCGACATTTAATCCATCATAATACCCTAGTACCCTACTAGATGTCTCAATGAGTCCGATCGCTAACCACGTACCACTCACTGACATATGTAGGAAAATAAGTGTAACTAAATTAATATGGTTAAGATGGAACCCGATAGGGAGTACCCATTGTCTCAATGAGGGACAAAAGGGTTATATTATAAGAAGAAAGAAGATGATGGTGTAGGAGAGAAGAATCACGTTTCAATCACTCAACTCTTTTTTTTTTTTTTTTTATTCTGCGCTCGATAGAAGATGGCGTAAATATGGTGTCTTTTTAATTTACGAATCACTTCAACTACCACTTTACGTATGGAGTGTGTATACAGAGAGAAATGTAGGATGGATGTATGTTTGCATCATAAGTGTGTTGTATGAGGGATGATGATGAAAAGAAGGGAGAAGATGAACCCCACTACCGAAACATTAACCTACTCCTGTCGAAAAACACCAAGGGAACGCGAGGTTTAATGTCCCCATCCGATGAACAATTTATTCTCTATCAACAGATTCACATTCCTGCGGAGGTGTTTTGTAATTTAATCGAGGAATATGGTTCACAATCTAGTAAAATTATTCGCCGCCATCCCTCCTAACCTCGTGATTTTACAATTAAAAGTTTTAACCTCGCCGGGTGTGAAATTCCGACCCGCCACTATGTGAGCAAGCAGGAAATAGTATTATTGCTTGAATTCATGATATAGCAAAATATTACTTTCTTCAATAATTAAAAAAGGGACTATTTTCTGGAACGAAATATACTTCGCCGTTAGAATAAATTATATTAATATTATTATTATTATTACTATTATTATTATTATTATTATTACTTAGTTACTTACTCACTGGCACTATCGAACCCGTAGGTTCATGGCCGCACGGAAATAAGCTCTCCATACATCCCTATCCTGAGTTAATGCCCTCCAATCATTTCCTGTATAATCTACTTCCCTCAAATCATAGTTAATGTTATTCTCCCACCTCATTCTTGGTCTACCAACTGGGCGCTTTCCCTCTGGCTTCCCTACAAGAAGCTCCCATGCAAGTCTTTCATTTCCCATACGTGCAACATGTCCTGTCCAACGCAGTCTACGAGACTGAACTGTTCTTATTATATCTGGCTTCCTATAAAGACCATGTAGTTCATGGTTTTGTAGATTGTTATGTAGTGTCTGATGATAGCATTAATGTATACATTCCCGCGTTAATATCTCTAGTGTGTGTGTGTGCGCGTGTGTGTGTGGGTTTATGTGTGTGTGTGTCATGAAAATAAACACTCTCAGGATGTTGACACCGTGGTTTGAATTTAGGATTTTTTAAAATCTACTTTCAACTACTACGCCTGTACCAACTTTCTCTGCGATTTTATTATTATTTATAGACGAATTAAAATATAAAATCATATATATATATATACAACATAAAGAAAGCCTCATTGCTATAAAGTAAAAATATTCTCGTTAAAATGCTATCTTGTTATAGAAGCTGTAAGATGACAGGGCGTTTCCCACTGTCTCTTATGATATAAGAATTATAAACAAGGAAGAAAAATTAATGTTCTCCATTCACCTGTCTGTTCATCTCTCTTTGGTCCAAAAATTTTCCTAAGTACTTTATTCTCAAATACTTGTAATCTCCTTTCCTCCCTTAAAGTAAGAGTCCATGTTTCGCACCCATATAATATAACTGGTAGAATAATAGTTTTATATATTTTCAGTTTAATGTTTTTTGAAAGGAGTTGGGACATCAAGGCTCTCTGCAATGCATAATAACATGCATTTCCAGAATTGAGCCTATATTTAATTTCTTTGTGCATCTCATTCCTATTTGTGATCATTGTTCCTAGGTATTTGAATTCAGCCACTTCCTCAAAATTTCCCTCATTTGTCATTAGCTCTCCATTTCCATTATATAATTAATTTCTACGTGTGACCATATATTTAGTTTTATTGATATTTACTTCCAGTCCCAATTTCTTAAGCGACTATATCCAAGGGCGATTTATCCATCTAAAGTTATGGCCTTTCAAGGGAAATTCCCAGTAAGAAATACAATTTGTATTCAGAATTCAATATTAGAGCAAGTTAATTCATTTAAATACTGGCTTTACAGGAAGTTAGGTGGCCAGGAGAAGGTAGTCAGGAATCAGGAAGCTTTTACATTATACTACGGGGGTGCAGAAAGACATGCATTTGGAACGGGTTTTTTAGTCAGAAGGAGGATCCTATCCGCTATCCGAGATATTAAGTTTGTTAGTGATAGGGTATCATACATAATTCTAAAGGGTAAACAACATGATTTTATAATTGTGAATGTACATGCCCCCACAGAAGATAAAGATGACAAGATCAAGGATGAGTTCTATGAAGAATTAGAATGCTTATTTGATAGCCTTTCACGATATTATATGAAAATTATCTTAGGAGATTTCAATGCAAAAGTGGGGCAGGAAGATATATTCAAACCAACAATAGGCAAATTCAGTCTCCATGAAGATAGTAACGACAACGGGGTTAGATTAGTCACATTTGCCACATCAAAGAATCTCATTCTTAAGAGCACAACATTTCAGCATAAGGATATACATAAATACACTTGGACGTCCCCAGATGGAGAAACTCGGAACCAGATAGATCATGTATTAGTGGATAAACGCTGGCAAAGAATGGGAGGCTATAAGAGATACTATTAAATTGTCAGCATCAGAAAGCATTGGTTGTTTAAAAAAGAGGCAAAATAAGAAATGGTTTGATGAGGAATGTGCCGACATTGTAAAGAAAAGAAAGCTAGCAAAAATGAAATAGTTACACGAGCCAAATGAGGTAAATTTAGAGCAATTGGGTAGTATTAGACGGGAAACCACCAAGCTACTAAAGAGTAAAAAGAGGGCATATTTGAGAGAGAAGATTAATGATCTTGAAATGAATGCAAAAAATAGGAACATTAGAGAATTACATCAGGGAATTAGTATAGATAAGAAAGGGTTTCAGGCTAGCTAGAACAAACATTAATAATAATAATAAATAATATAATAATAATAATAATAATAATAAACTAATAATAATAATAATAATAATAATAATAATAATAATAATAATAATAATAATAATAATAATAATATTAATAATAATAATAATAATAATAATAATAATAATAATAATATATAATAATAATAATAATAATAATAATAATAATCATTATTATTATTATTATATTATTATTATTATTATATTATTATTTCCACCCCTCCATGGTATCTTTACCTTGTCGTGGTGGAGTGGCTTGCGTGCTTAAATTATCCTGAGAGCTATGCCGGCGGTAGCATTGCTGCCGATAGGGTTACCCATGCCGGACTGGTCGAAGGTGATAAGCCAGACGAAAAAAGTACCTTGGGCGAAAGAGTGACGATCTTTCACCGTAAAAATACAACCGTCAAGAAATGCGGACATGGGTTCATCTGGGGTAAAATTTTCCGGAGGTCAAATAGTCCCCCATTCGGTTCTCCGAGCGTGGACTACTTCAGGGAACCCATGCCAAAGGCTCAAACATAGGGACATGTTCCTAGGAACATGGAATGTTAGGACTTTATACAATAGCGGGGCACTACAGATATTAACGCGGGAACTAGATAAATCGCCCTTGGATATAGTCGCTTTACAGGAAGTTAGGTGGCCAGGAGTAGGTAGTCAGGAATCAGGAGGCTTTGCATTATATACTATGGGGGTGCAGAAAGACCTGCATTTGGAACGGTTTTTTTAGTCAGAAGGAGGATCCTATCCGCTATCCGAGATATTAAGTTTGTTAGTGATAGGATATCATACATAATTCTAAAGGGTAAACGACATGATTTTATAATTTTAAATGTACATGCCCCCACAGAAGATAAAGATGACAAGATCAAGGATGAGTTCTATGAAGAATTAGAATGCTTATTTGATAGCCTTTCACGATATCATATGAAAATTGTCTTAGGAGATTTTAATGCAAAAGTGGGGCGGGAAGATATATTCAAACCAACAATAGGCAAATTCAGTCTTCATGAAGATAGTAACGACAACGGGGTTAGATTAGTCACATTTGCCACATCAAAGAATCTCATTGTTAAGAGCACAACATTTCAGCATAAGGATATTCATAAATACACCTGGACGTCTCCAGATGGAGAAACTCGGAACCAGATAGATCATGTATTAGGGATAAACGCTGGCACAGTAGCATCATTGATGTTAGATCAGTTAGAGGGACAGACTGCAATTCGGATCATCATCTGGTCAGAGTGAAAATCAGACAACGGCTATCGCTTATGAGAGGAACAAACGCTAAAGATGATTCTGTAAATATTAATTAAAAAACTTGAAAAATGAGGAATGCGGCACAGAATACCAAATCAAAATTGCTAATAGATTTGAAGTACTGGAATCTTCAGATGACAATGCAGCAAACGAAGAAGAAACTGATATAAATAAAGAACGGGAGGCTATAAGAGATACTATTAAATTGTCAGCATCAGAAAGCACTGGTTGTTTAAAAAAGAGGGAAAACAAGAAATGGTTTGATGAGGAATGTGCCGACATTGTAAAGAAAAGAAAGCTAGCAAAAATGAAATGGTTACACGAGCCAAATGAGGTAAATTTAGAGCAATGGGTAGTGTTAGAACGGGAAACCACCAAGTTACTAAAGAGTAAAAAGAGGGCATATTTGAGAGAGAAGATGAATGATCTTGAAATGAATGCAAAAAATAGGAACATTAGAGAATTATATCAGGGAATTAGTATAGAGAAGAAAGGGTTTCAGGCTAGAACAAACATAATTCGGAATGAAAATGGGGATATGATTGCAGATTCCAAGAGTATATTAAATAGATGGAAAAGGTATTTTAATCAGCTATTAAATGTACATACAGAACAGGACATTGAGGAGGATAAGTTACAGACAGCAGAAATGCTAGTCGCAGAGCCAAGTGCATTAGAGGTTGAAAAGCGATTGAAAAATTGAAGATGTATAAAGCATCAGGTTCAGATGAGATCCCAGGAGAACTGATAAAATCAGGGGGAGAAAAATTGATGGACAAGATACGCTGGTTGCTTAGTATGATTTGGGAAAAAGAAGCTCTTCCAGATGAATGGAAGGAATCAATTATCGTACCAATTTATAAGAAAGGAGATAAAACTGATTGCAACAACTACAGAGGCATCTCATTACTTTTAACTTCCTACAAAATTCTAACAAATATATTAGTAAGCAGACTTACTCCCTATATTGATGACATTCTAGGAGATCATCAATGTGCATTTAGAAGAAACAGGTCTACAAACAGATCAGATTTTTAGTATAGACAGATTTTAGAAAAGAAATGGGAATATAATGGTACGGTACATCAACTATATGTAGACTTCAAAAAAGTATATGATTCAATTAAGAGGGAGAAATTATATAGTATCCTGCTGGAGTTCGGAATTCCTAAAAAGTTAGTTAGACTTATACGAATGTGTCTAAATGGCTCAAAGAGTAGGGTGCGTGTAGGCAAACAGTTTTCAGACACTTTTGAAATCCAGAATGGGTTGAAGCAAGGAGATGCACTATCTCCTCTACTATTTAATTTTGTACTAGAGCATGCCATTAACTCTTTAGAGAATGAGGAAGGCTTACAACTGAATGATATTAATAAGCTGTTAGTTTATGCTGATGATGTAGTACTGCTGCCGATAGCGAGGAGATACTGAAGGCCAACACGAACACACTATTGAGTAACACTAAGAAATTAGGACTGGAAGTAAAACTAAATATATGGTCACACATAGAAATTCAGTATATAATGGAAATGGACAGCTAAGGACAAATGAGGGAAATTTTGAGGAAGTGGCTGAATTCAAATACCTAGGAACAATAATCACAAATAGGAATGAGATGCACAAAGAAATTAAACATAGGCTCAATGCTGGAAATGCATGCCTATTATACATTGCAGAGACTTTTGATGTCCCAACTCCTTTCAAAAAACGTTAAGCTGAAAATATATAAAACTATTATTCTACCAGTTATATTGTATGAGTGCGAAACATGGACTCTTACTTTAAGGGAGGAAAGGAGATTACAAGTATTTGAGAATAAAGTTCTTAGGAAAATTTTTGGACCAAAGAGAGATGAACAGACAGGTGAATGGAGAAGATTACATAACAATGAATACATGGTCTTTATAGGAAGCCAGATATAATAAGAACAGTAAGTCTCGTAGACTGCGATGGGGCAGGACATGTTGCACGTATGTGGGAATGAAAGACTTGCATGGAAACTTCTTGTAGGAAAGCCAGAAGGAAAACGCCCAGTTGGTAGACCAAGAATGAGGTGGGAGAACAACATTAACTACGATTTGAGGGAAGTATATTATACAGGGAATGATTGGAAAGCATTAGCTCAGGATAGGGATGTATGGAGAGCTTATGTCCGCGCGGCCATGAACCTACGGGTTCGATAGTGCCAGTGAATAAGTAAGCATTATTTCCACCGCTGTAGTCTCGGGGTAACGTCGTTGCCTCGTATGCATCGGGACAAATTTTCTAGGTGAGATTTTTTTCGGGTTTTTCTTGATCAATAAGACAAATGTCGGTCCTAATAGTTTCCGAACGCCATATGAGCATCACAATCACCCATATCATATTCATATTATTCAGTATTAATGTGTGAGTGAATTGTGTGTCTTATCTTAAAAGTTGGTGCTGTCTCAGAGGCTGCACCACATTGGCTGATCCCTCATTTGGGAAGGCCCCATATCCATTTGGATCAAAAAAGGTGATCCGAAGTTTAATCTGCTCTCTCGACAGGTCGCGTCACTCTAAATTATGAGTCGCTTAAAAATACCTAAAAAATATAAATTTAACTAAGAATAAGAATAAATAAATTTTAATAATTATTATTGCTTAGTCCACCGCTATGGTCTCTTGTCACGCAACGGGCCCGGGTTCGGATCCCGGTTGGGACAGGCTCATGGGTGAGGTTTTTTTCGGGATTTTTCCTCACCTATAAGACAAATGTCAAGAAGCTTAGGGCCCAAAGGTCCCCGAAAATCATCCGGCCATCATTATCATCCTTATCATTATCATCATCCTTCACCGGTGGAAAGCAACGGGTAGCTACCACACCTATAAACCCCTAGTAAAGCTGCAAAGCATAGCATGAAAATGCTATGATAGCAGTGAAAGACCTGCCCTTGGGTAGATTTGCTATGGATGGATTATTACTTAAGTAATGCTACTAGATATTAAGCATATAATGCAAATGCGACTGTGATTTTGTAAGTATACGGTTGCAATGAGACTATTAAAAGCAGTTGTAAATTATTACCTTCCCATGAGTTACTTTATCGTCGGCATAAATGAACAAGTAATGCATTCAGAACACAGCTATACTGGGAATTATTGAGAATATAATTCACATATTGAGAATATAAACAGAAAGCTGTGATTTATGCATCGGCAACGTTGTATGTTTTGACCTAAATTTGAAACACGCGGTTCCTGTCTTGTGTTTACTTTCAGCGGGTTTAGTCGAGACCGTCGAGGAGAGCGGACGTGTTTTTGTTAGAGTGGTTGAAATGTGCAGGGGACAAAGCATTATGGAAGAAGTTAGAAAGCTGATTGAAACATTGTCAACTGAAGTGAAAGAGGGGTTTGAAAAGTGCAACGTGGGTGAAAAAATTCGTGATATTGAGACGAACGTGCATCGGATGGAGGACAGATTGAAATGGCTGGAATCTAAATTAGACTATCTCGAAAATCAGAGTCGCCGTAATAATAGTGTGATATATGGAGTGCATGTGTATATCCTTCCGGTTTTGAATCTTTGGAGACTTGAAAGCAAGTTGATTTCCTACCAGTCGGTTGCTAGCCGAAAAGTAGTAAGTCCAGTGGTGGGGCTGCCACCTAAAACCTCTGGACAGGCATGAAGGAGGATTAGCATTTACTCTAATCCTGATGTAACAGTTATACCGCTGTGACTCAGTCCCCAGAGCCTCGTTTGTTATAAACAGGTTGCACCACGTGAAGGTGAAGTTGGGATTTAAGTAGGAGAGGTTATTGAATGCACTTCACTACTCTTTTGACGAACTGCAGGTTATAGCCTTCTAGACCACCAAAGAAATTCAACAATAGCCAGAAAGTTATCTGAATACCTCCAAGAATATAGAAACAATTGGCTAGCCCATTTTCAGCGCATGGATCGTCACAGAATACCAAAACAAATTCTTCACTACATTCCTCGAGGCAGAAGATCTGTGGGTCGACCTTTTCGGAGATGGCGGGAGACCGTAACGGGCCACTGGGCCTAATACTTGAAAGGACGATGATGGATGATGATGATGGAGTGCATGAAGAAGACAGGGAGAGCTGGGAGGAAACTGAACTTATAGTTAAAAGAGTAGTGGCGCAAATCGGGATTGATTTGGTGGACAGTGATATTGAAAGAGCGCTCAGAGTAGGTCGTTGGAATAATTGTATGCAAATTATCACACTACAAGATAAAGTGTTGGATCCTTAGAGACAGTAAATATCTTAAAGGGACCGGTATCAATATTACATCAACAATGCCCCAGCAGTCAAGTAGAACAATAATAAATTACGATTAGTATAATAATTACGCATTATTATAATAAATGGTAAAATAACGTATTTGGAGAGGATTAAATCATTAGGTGACTAAGAATTCGGACACCGAAAAGCCATTGTACATGCAAGACAGCCAAAATACAATAGACGGAATACGAGAACCAAAATCCCTTAAATTAGAAAATATCCTAAATAAATGATGGGACTTAGAATACAATAAATTGAAAATATATTTTAGGTGGATTAAATCACAAGTTGGATACGTTGAAAATGAAACAGTTGATCGACTAAGGATGGAGCAAGTGTCAAGACCTTGGAAGTTGGCTAACTTACAATAAGATCAACTTTTATAAGATTCATGATGTGTTCCGTTGAGGTTTATTCAAAATTAATATAAAATTATAGAATATTCACCTAATAACTCCCATTAAGCAAAGACAATTATATCCAAGAACTCAACTACATTAAGTATATGGCAAAAACCAATGGCTATAATGAAGAATTCATAGGTAAGCTCGTAAAAAAACAAAAAAGGAAGAACAACATAACCAACATAACTAAACTAGAAAAAGAATCTGACAATAACAAGAAAACATGGATAAACATTACAGTACACAGGAAAAGCAACGACACAAAATTCAGGCAATGCACTAAAGAAAGCCGATTATAAACTCGTAAAAATAGCATACAGAACCAACAAATGTAAGCACATAATAAAGCAATACCATTGAAGAAAATAACATTTTTAACAGCAAAGGCAGTTTATAAACTGACATGTTAAGGACTGCCAACAAAATTTATACAGGAAGGACAAACAGGAGTTTTAACATCAGATTCAACGAACATTTCGAGACTCATTCACGCGCAGAAGGGGACATCAGCTATGCAAACACGTTATCCATGAAGGACATCGCCTGTTAAATATTGAAAACACCCTAACAGTAATGCACAGAGAAAATAATCCAGCGAAGATAAACGTACTCGAAGAGATGGAAATCATGAAAGCAGCTCACAACGACAGCCTGATAAACGAAAACGAACCCAATACATGCAACCCCCTCTACCAGATCTTCAGTGAAACACCAGTTTTGAATCCTGCCGATGATGGGACAAGTCCCGAAAGAGCTACAGTTAAATGATAATTAAGTTGAGGAGAATATTCTATAATTTTATATTAATTTTTACAATAAGATTCCAAAATGTGCAATTTCCAGAAAACTTAAGATGAAGTGGCAGGCCGAATAGAAAGAATATCTAAAGGTCATTCTACCGGAATTTTTTCATCGGCAGTGACAGACTGAAATTAAGTTAAACTTAACAACATCTTAAATAATTAATATAAAATTATAGCATATTCACTGAAAGGTCCGTCTCTAACTACTAATCATTTACTGTAGCGCTTCGGGACTTGTTCCATATCGGCAGACTCCTGCGTGATGGGACAAGTCTCGAAAGCGTACAGTTAAATTGAAATTAAGTTGGGAGACGACCTTCAGGTGAAATTCTTAATTTATATAATTTTGAAATATAAACCTAAGGAACAATCATTGATCTTATAAAAGTTGAGTCTGACATATATGGCAGAACATAGAATTATATAACAGAATGACGGTAAAATTATCCGAGTATGAAGTAAACAGGGTGAACAGACGATAACTCATTAATATTTGACTATAATTTACGGAAACAAACAAAATATAATGGAAAGAAATAATCACAGCAGGAGGCATAAGCCCGAGCAGAAAAAAAATTACTGAACATTTCAGGAAACATTTATCATATTGGATATGGCGTAGATTTTAATATTTTATAGGTGTAAAATATGTGTTACATTATTCGTAGAGCGCGGAATTTTATGAAATTCATTGTTTTAAACTTAAGTCGGAGGCATTGCGCCAAGTATCTTAACGTTTATGACGGGTAGAATTGAATGGGACCAAAAAAAATTTCATATTTCATAATATTTTGACCAAAAGTCATATTTTACAAATATTTCTAGTGCTTCATATTTCAACATTTAAAAAAATATATCTAATTTTTTCCAATTACCCTTCTAGGATTGTTTAAACATATTTTTTGAAGTGACTGACCTCTAAGTTTTGACATTGTAAAACGTAGACAAGTGGAAATTCTCCAGAATTCCTTTCTGGACAAAACAAATACCGTTAACCGGCACATAACACCAGATGAGTCAAGAGATGGATGGGTTTTTAATCCGTAACTTGGCCCTCTTGGAACGAGGAACATGATGAAACTGTGACAGATTGATAAGTTTCAGGACATATAGTAGATTAGTGACCACCACTCTTAACTAGGCAATTTCTTCACTTTGCTTGTGTACAGACATACTTCTTGTTGCTTACTAGTGAAAAACAAGATGCCAAAAACTGGAGTTCGTGATTGGATTTCCGCATTTAAATGCTACACCACGGATGGTAAAAATAGTGTTTTGCACTTACTGTAGTAAGAGTGATGTTCATTTTTATATTGAAAATATATTTAAATAACCTAAATAATATTCTTTCTTAGCCTACATTTTATAAATTGCAATCACTTGTGTCAAAATAAATTGTTCCTATAACTCGATTTTTATAGGTATCAGCAAATACCAAAAATAAAAAAACCACAACACAATTATAATTAAAATTAATGTTATTGTTACATATACAATATTGAAGCTCAGTATATTTATGCAATGTAAATAGCTACCATACCAAACTGTACATCGTCTCAATTTAGTCAGTCCTATATTTCATGGAAAGCTTTCTGTTTTGGTTATGTATTGTTTCTTGGATTTCATAATTAAATATAATTGAATAAATAATTAATTCTTTTTTTACATACGTATAATCAATCCCAACAACTAATTTAAGGTTTTTTGCTACATATACAATTACTGGAAGATAAATTATATTTGAAATGTTAAAATTAATAATAAAAACAATTACTGGAGTTTGATATCTTTATGCAATGAGAATAGTAATCATGCCAAATTGTACCTAATCTAAATTTTAGTGCTATATTTCATGCAAGTCTGTTTGTTTTGGTTGCTATGTTTTGTTCCTTGGATTTTGAAATTCATAATTAAATATCAATGAATAAATTAATGGATTGTGTTTTTATATATATATATATATATATATATATATATTCCAGTAGACATGATCTATTTATTAACAATGTTTCAAATCGTAAGCATGATCTTTCTACGGGCATGGAATTAATGAAAAGCTAATTAAAATAAGACATATAGTGAATATCTTGAATTTTTGAACCACAAATAAGGTCTATTTGTCTCATTTACATGCTGTTGGATCCTATATATTATACCGAATGTATGTATATGAAAATATATGTAATAACGTTAATAAATAATAGCTTCATAATATTTTCGTGTTACAATTTTCATATTTTTCATATTTTCTTATTTTCATTTCATATTTTGGTAAAATTTTCTTCATATAAATCCTCGCTCTACTTATTAGTATTAAGTTTTAATAGCCCAGTTGTAAATAACTTTGATGTAAGGAAAACCTGGACATGGAGTAATGTGATGGAACATGCTGTATTAAAAAAAAAAAAACCCATTATGTGAGCGTTCGAATTACATTAACATTTGTATTTGCATTGCACTCTTCCCTTTTTTGCTTTATTAAATCGATAGCTCGCATAGTAAATACTTGTATGACGCAGAGAATAGAGGTAAACGAGACAGGAAACGTACACTTTGAAAAAAAAAAAATGAGCGGACTCTTGATCTCAAACATTTCAATTTTTAACGCGCGATTCACACGAGTACGGTAAACTAATAGCACAGTAGAGCTACAATACGTTCCCCTTCCTCCAATGAAGATCATTATTTTATGCACAGCAAGCCAGCGAACGCTTATCTTAGTGCCTTATGGCTTTCTGAGTATGCAAGAGATCACAGGTTCAATTCCCAATGAGGTTATATTTTTAATTATTACTATGCTTTCTTTTTTATTCTGTCTATCCACTCTTAAAGAAAAAAACGAACTACCGGTAACTATTCGGAAGTATTATTATCGCCTCACTATGATGGTTGTCCGTTTATATAAAAGCGGGTGCTGCGACAATGCTTGACAAAGATTAACATTTACGTGATGGTAGTCGGCATCTCCGATTGAGGGTCTTTCCACTTTTAAGCGGTTGCCCTTTTACCAGCCGGCTGCTGGCCCTTCACATCCACATGTGTCAATCACTGAGGTAGATGATCAACAGCCAGTGTAGGGGTGACATGTGGTTAGCATGTCGAGTCCCCCAGCCGTTATAGCTGGTTCCTCAACCTGGAGCCGCTACTTATTGTAGCTACCCAATTGCGTCACGATGCTGGGTGGGCACCGGTCCCATACTGGCCGAAATACCATGAGAAAATTTCTTCCCCCATGGAGACTCGAACCAGCGCAAGTCCCGTAGCTCTGCGCCAAGGCTTCCTACCTTAACCACTCGGCTACGGCGCGGGACCAGTCGGCATCTGTGTATTTAATTATCATACAGTATAACAGCTGCGGGGAATCAAAGCGACTCCCTGAACAATCATCATAGCGAGGCTATTATATTATATTATTATTATTATTTTTTATTCCGGCTTTTACAATGAATATACATTTTTCCGGTACCCATGGTCACACATTTGTTTCAACACATTTTTCCATTCTTGTCTGTTCATCCATATATCTTCTCCTATTTCCCATTCCTTCTTAGTTTCATTGATTCCCTGAATCCATGTAATATTTGGTCTACCCTTCTTTTTCCTTCCCTGTGGTTCCCAATCCATGATTATCTTAGGTAGGCTTCCTTCTGCCATCCTTCTAATGTGTCCGTGCCAATTTAATTGTTTCTTCTTTATAAAATCTAATATTGAATATTGTACCTTCATTTTTTCTTTTATATATGAATTTCTGATTTTATCCTTCCTCGATATTCTTGCAGCACATCTCCAGTAGTCCATTTTAGTGGCGAGTAATTTTTTTTTTCATTTGTGCATTTAAAGCCCACACATCAGCTCCATAGGTAATAATGCTTCTGATTATTGTATTAAAAATAGTTTATTATTATTATTATTATTATTATTATTATTATTATTATTATTATTATTATTATTATTATTATTATTATTATTGCCCATCAACTATGATCTATTATTAAGGCTGGACTTGACTATATAAACTAAATATTTTAATTGAAGTGTGAAACTTTTCCCTCGCTCATACGTAATAAGTCCACGCTGTGGTCTCGAGGTAGCGTGCTGCCTTGTCACGCAGCGGGAACGGGTTCGATCCCCGGTCGGGGCAGTTTACCTGGGTGAGGTTTTTATCGGGGTAAGACAAATGTCAGGAAAACTTTAAGGCCCAAATGGTCCCCGAAATCATTATGGTCATCATCATCAGCATCATTTATCATTATTCATGCATCATCTAATGATCACTTGCATTGTCATCATCATCCTTATCATTATCATCATCATCATCCTTCAACGGTGTGGGAAATGCAACGAGACAGCTACAACACCTACAATTCCCTAGTAAAGCTGGGCAAGCATAGCATGAAAATGCTATGGATTGTAGTGAAGGGACCTGCCTTCGTGGCAGAATTACTATGGATGGATACGTAATAAATACATATATGAAGCTATGGTGGCCATTGCAATGCATCCATCATTCACATTATTCTGAGGTTAAGCTTCAGGCTGAGGGACTCTGCCTGGCGCACCAATAGTCCTATCATGCATACAAACAGTTCTAATCATCGGGCCAACGTAACCCCGCCTCACAGGTCACGCCCCCAACCTCCAGACGTGGGTTACAAGAGACGCCATGCCAGGCGAGAGACCAGGAATGTCGAAAGACAAAACCTGGGGCATTTGAAAAAAAAATCTTTTATTACATACATTTATAGTATTATTATTAAAACGTGGTACTGCACACACAATTAAATGTAAACCAATAGCTAAATAGTGTTATAGAGTTTACGAAGGCAGGAATGTTACTTAATTAGTGTAAACTGGATGTAGATTTCGTAACTGGAAATAAATGTTATAGGATGTGTTTTGCGGAAATACAAATAAATAAAAAAAATTCGAGGGGTTATATATATATATATATATATATATATATATATATATCATTTTTTCGTAATTGATTTAACGATCTGCGCTACTCGAACGTCGGATACTAGTCGCCTAAATCCTGGTTGTCTTGTTTACTTTTATACTATGCACGAGAGCTGAATTTATTAGAAATGTCGCAATTTGAGTAATTTTGTATACGCCAAACACACTCATTAATATCTAGAAACATGTCTCCTGCACTCCTGTTTTATCTATTTATGACGATTAAAACCAAATACAGCGTATTTAAAACATTTAACAATAGTGTTACCTCGTGAATTACAGCTTTAGCTCTTCGAGCATGCGCAGTGGGTCATAATAGGGACTCTGCGTTTTTAAGCCAGTCATTAATTTTTTGCTAAGTGTACATTACGTGTTTCTTCCGTGATTGCGAGTAAACATTGATGGTAGATATAATTGATAATGATATGTAATGTATCTAAACCGGTCTTCAGGAAATCTACAAATATGAGGCGAGTCGTGAAAATTCTATCTATTAATTAATGTTAGATCCCAGACTTTTAATGTCCACGAGTATTCAATAAACATGCAAGTAAAAATATCGAAGTAGCAGGCCTATTTTAGTTTAAAAAGACCGGAATAAGATCAAACTGTGTCTCTAATATATTTAGCGGCAAAACATAAAACCAGACTTAATGCGTACAGTCCGCTAAACATGAAGAGAAGTGCACGATACACGAAATGGATTTAACACTTTGCGGCGGTTCGTTACTGTCAGCTTACGGACAGCTATATACTGCGGTTCCAGTAAGGCTGCAGCGTTAAAGTCCACCAATCCATTTTAACGTCAGCTGGATACGTTGATATGTAGGCTGACTTGCGGTTATTACGAGCACATCTATTCTAATATCAGCGACTGGACTCCGGTTAGGTCAGGGGCAGAAGCTAGAATTTCAGGGTTCGCGTTAAATTTCTAACTAATTCTCGAATTAACGTCGTTAATATATTTTGCGTACTATCTTTTGGCAACGGAAAGGATATTTATACGAAGGGCAGCTACAATTTTCAAGAGAGAAAACAATTAGGGGAATCAGTTACAGGGAAGAAACATGCAGATTAAAGACACTATTTTAGATTATATTAAACCTCAGCATTCAAGATGGTACGGACATGTTCCAGTGGTAATGGAAGAGGATCGGGCTACCAAAATCTGTTGTGGAATGAGGAAACCTGAGGGACTACGAGGCAGAGGAATTAACGTTAAAACTCGTGGAGTCAGGGAATATGTGTATATCATGAAGGAGAAGAACATCTTCAACCAGGCGAATTTGATGGCCCGGACAAAAATTGGCTATTAGGAATCGGACGATGTCAAAGGACATTAATCAACCGATGATCTATATATCTATTAAAATAGAGTAGACACAACTTAGATAGACGAAGATGTTGGTGGATCAATGTTAAGATGAGATGTTTATCGATTCAACTTGTGAAATAGTTGTAAGTTTTAAAAAAAATCCATATAAAAATTTATAAGTGAGAAGCATTCCGACAGGAAAAAGTTACGTCTATGTTATTTTTACCCGACGGCTGTAAGATTTTTAAGTCACTAAATTAACACGGACATACTTTCTTGATCACCGGATACTTAGAATTATAAAGATAGTTGTAGTCGGAGTAAGAACGAGAATTTTGAATTAGAATCGAAGTTAGAGCGAGAGTAAAAATCTAGGCTTTCATCACTAAAACAGGAAAACTCGGTCCTCTCCTTTCGTCTTTAATTTGTTCACACTATCACTCCTTACTTATCGTAATCACTGGCACTATCGAACCCGTAGGGTCATGGACCGCTGCGGACATAAGCTCTCCATAAATTCCCTATCCTGAGCCAATGCTTTCCTAATAATTCCCTGTATATACCTCCTCCTCAAATCATAGTTAAATGTCGCTTCATCCACCTCATTCTTGGTCCACCAACTGGGCGCTTTCCCTCTGGCTTTCCTACAAGAAGCTTCCATGCAACGTCGTTCATTCCCCATACGCGCAACATGTCCTGCCCATCGCAGTCTCCGGAGACGTCAGTGTTCTTATTATATCCTGGCTTCCTATAGGCCTAAAGACTAGGTAGTCTTCTCCATTCCACCTGCCCCTGTTCATCTCTCTTTGGTCCAAAACTGTTCGTAAAAGAGTCACTATTCTCAAATACTCGTAATCTACCTTTCCTCCATTAAAGTAAGGAGTCCATGTTTCGCACCCATATAATATAAAAAGTAGGAATTAATAGTTTTATATTATTTTCAAGACCTTAACATTTTTTGAAAGGAGGGGGACATCAAAAGTATCTGCAATGCATAATAACATGCATTTCCAGATTGGAGCCTTATGTTTAATTTCTTTGTGCGTCTCATTACTATTTGTGATTATTGTTTCTAGGTATCTGAATTCAGCCACTATCCTCAAAATTTCCCTCATGTCCTTCCTTAGCTGTCCATGTTATATCTATAATGAATTTCTACGTGTGACCATATATTTAGTTTTACTGATTATTACTTCGCAGTCCTAATTTTCTTAGTGTTACTCAATAGTGGGTGCGTGTGGTGGCCTTTAGTATCTCCTCGC
The DNA here is from genome assembly GCA_030220185.1 of Diploptera punctata. Lineage (NCBI taxonomy): Eukaryota > Metazoa > Arthropoda > Insecta > Blattodea > Blaberidae > Diploptera > Diploptera punctata. The sequence goes on along the minus strand of JASPKZ010009351.1, from coordinate 492,588 downwards.
TATCGGCCTAGTAGTACTTACATCATCAGCATAAACTAACAGCTTATTGATAACCATTCGGTTGTAAGGCCTTCCTCATTCTCTGAAGATTTAATGGCCATGCTCTAGTACAAAATTAAATAGTGAGAGGAGATAGTGCCTCTCCTTGCTTTCAACCCATTCTGGATTACAAAAGTGTCTGAAAAACTGTTTGTTCTACACGCACATACTTCTTGGTGCCATTTAGACGATTTAGACACATTCGTATAAGTCTAAGTAAACCTAGTACCTTTTTAGGAAGTCCGAACTCCAGCAGGATGCCACGCTTACATTGGTTAATAATATTGATTACAATTAATCTTATTGTTTAACTATCATTAAAGACCTCCTAATTTGCTAGTCCATCCCCTTTTGGGAATTTGAATTATCTAGATCTGTTCATGGTAGTACTTTTTTCCCCACTCCATATTACGAGTAATTTTGTTTTAAACTGTTTCTTGGAATTTAGTTATCATGAAACGTACCAATCACTGTTATACGGGTTGCTTGTTTATCATTTGTATTTAGAGTCTTTCGTATTTTATCTTTGTCAGTCTACCTGGGAATGATGGTTACAATCGTTTTTTTTTATATTTTATTACATTATAATTTCAACCCGTGTTTTACCATGGGCATATCACGGGATATTTACAGTTATTTACATACATTTACATTTTGTCTTGCTGCACTTTGATTGTTCAAGAGTTTATTCTTGAAGTGAGCGGAAGATGTCGCTGATGAAGTTCGTCACTGTGACGGTGTTGATGTGGTGCTGTAGTATCTGAGGTAGTGTTGGGTTGTTAGAACAGGAGGCCGGTCTCTTGAGTACAGTGAACATTCTGTCAGAAGATGTATTGCTGTCTGTGGTGGGGCAGTTACATAGGAGAGATGGTGACTTTTTGATCCTGTGAAGATATGTATGGAAGCGTCCATGGTTGGTTAGGAATTGTGTAAGGATGAAGTAGGGATATAGAGAGCTGGTGGTGAATAGAGGAGATGAACTGTTTGGTGTGAAATGATACCTCGGAGTTGGTATATGTTGATGTAATAGTTTAGCAGAAGTTGCTTGGCTCGAGAAATAGGGATGGAGTTATAGGTTACAGTAGTTTTATAGCTGGCAGCTATTTTTGCTAGATAATCGGTTCGTTCGGTACCTCTGATTCCTGTATGTCCTCTGACCCAGTTTAGTGAGACTTGAGTTCTCTTCTTCAGAGTGATAATTTTCTTTCTGGTGTTGACTGCTATTGGTTGTGTAGTTCTTTTGTTAGAGATGGCCAGAAGTGCTGCTTGCGAGTCCACGTGTATTGCATACGAAGTGTTTACTTTACTTTGTTGTTAGATCCAGTCTCCTGCCATTTGGATGCCTATAAGTTCTGCTTGAAATATCTACGTGACTCGGTGTAAATATCTTTTGAATTTTCTTCTACGACTAATCCAGTTCCGACGTGGTTTTCCGTTTTTGGTCCGTCTGTGAAGATCTGTATGTTGGCTGGGATAATTGTACCTCTGGAATCTATTGTTATGATAGTTTTTTTTTAAGTTTGGGCAGGACTGCATTAGTGGGCAAGCATCTACTAGCGGCTTTTATGTCTTTACAGTAGGTTCATACTATTCTTATTTCTAAGACATATTCAAACACATACAACTGTCAATCATTTGTTATCTTTGCTGATAGGTTTTCTGGTGATCTCATCACTGTTTGATAATTTTACTTGTATGAATTTTGTTTTATTTATTTCAATTTTATGTTTAATCAAATTATATTTTTATTATAATTTAATGGTTATAGGGATTTTATATTATTATTTTCGTGGTGTTGATAATTTTCTCATTATTTTGATATATTATATGGTATGGGTCCACCGCTGTGGTCTCGAGGTAGCGTGCTGCCCGGGCCCGGGTTCGATCCCCGGTCGGGGCAGTTTTTCTGGGTGAGGTTTTTATCGGGGTTTTTCCTCACCTGTAAGACAAATGTCAGGAAAACTTTAAGGTCCAAACGGTCCCCGAAATCATATGGCCATCATCATCATCCTTATCATTACCATCATCATCACAATCATCCTTCACCGGTGTGGAAAGCAACGGGAAGCTACCACACCTACACATTTCCCTAGTAAAGCTGCAAGCATAGCATGAGGATGCTATGATTGTAGTGAAGGACCTGCCTTCGGGCAGAATTACTATGGATGGATATGGTATAGTTATTATTAATATCTTCTATTTTCTATTTATGTTCTGGACTTACTTTCATTTTAATATTCTGATTAAATGAATTAGAAATTATTTGTATATACATTTAATTACTCAATAATTCCGCTATAACTTTTACTTAAAGTATATAAACAATTGGCACGATGTATCAGCCTGGCTGTCAGCCCTCCGTGACGGCTAATTTTACCTCCAGAACAAGCGACTGGTACTCATTTCCATTAGAGGCTGAGTAGACCCGACGCCCATGATGCCGTCAGAGGATTTAGTCCAGCCTATATACCTTAAAACCCACCGGGACTTGAACCATCGACTCTTCAGCTTATAGCGTCGTACCTTAACCAGCTACGTTACAGCATGTTCATTAGGGTGTGCTAATGCTTCTTCTTCCTTCCAAGTATTAGGCCAAGGCCTGTTACGATCCTATAGAAAATTTTCCCTCCAGCGTTTCATAGGACGGCCCAGTGATCTTCGTCCTCTTGGTATATAATTATAAACAGCTTTGGGGATCCGATTTGAACTCATTCTTTCAAGATGGTGTTTCCAATTTAGTTGGTACTGTTTATATATTCCAAAATTGGTCGTAGTCTTCAATTATTTTAAGATATAGGTGTTCTTTTTCCGATCCCATCTGGTTGTAACCCACTGTTCTGCGCATGAATCTTCATTTCACAAGCCGTTTATTGTGCTTGTCCATGTTGTCTTTTTAGTGTCCCATGCTTCACTACCATAGGTTCAACACTGGGGCTAGCCAAAGTGCTATATAAACGTAATCTGGTGTTTTTTGTACAAGGGATGGTTTCATAACTTGATTAATAATTCCTAAACTTTTTTATAACTAGTAACTTTTTCAGGGATATCCTTTTCATCCCAGATAGAGAGATAATATCCAAGTATATTTAAATTGATTAGATCTCTCTAAAATTTATTCTGGAGACAGATTTACTTTGTATGGGGTCCTTCCCATGAAATTCCATAATTTTAGTTTTGTTAATTGATATTTCCATATTAAATTTGGCACCTATTTTTTGTAAATTATAAATTGATCGTTGCAAATCATTTTCGGAAAGTGCCAGAAGAGCTAAATCGTCTGCAAAAAGAATATATAATACTTCAACTTTCTAAATATAATTATAATTTTAATGAGCAGAATTAATCTAACCTTCTTTGATCTGTGACGATAGCAATTGACTCTTCTCGCCCAAGCGCGCTGCCAACTGCCAAGCGCGCTGCCAACTGCCCTGTTTTTAGAAGCCGTCTGAAAATGCTGTAAGGTTTAATTTTCAATTATTTTAATAGAAGAATCATAAGAATGTGCTTGTGCCGGCACATCCCATAGTTCCATTAAAGTCCGTTTAAGCGAAGGATTTAAATAATAATAATAATAATAATAATAATAATAAAAATATATAATAATAATAATAAGTAATAATAAAAAGTAAAGTGATTTCCCAAAAACAGGCCCGGCGGGCCGTGGTGTGTAGTAGGGGTTAAGGATCCCCACTTTTTGCTAGACAATCGCCACTTTATGTCAGCCCTGCGTGACGGCCGCCTTTTCCCCGAACAAAGTCGTCTGGTACTCATTTCCGTTAGGAGGGCTGAGTCGATCCCAGGCATATGGTGTGTCGCAGAGAGTTTGAGGTTCAGTGTTGAGAAAATCCGACCCGCAACGGGGCGCTTGAACCCTCGACCCTTCCGGCTTGTAGGGCTCAAGTGCCTAACCACTACGCTACGGCGTGCCCCCTAATAATAATAATAATAATAAAATAATAATACTAATAATAATAATAATAATTTATCTATGATCTTCGGGTTTTTACAGCTGCTGCCGTCTTCCCGTGCCAAAACCTCCAAAGCCTACGGTCTTGGGCATCTTCGATGCTTTAGCCCTCTAGCTTGCATTACTGTCTTCATGTTTTCCTTCCATGTAACCTTGGTCTTCCTCTTTTTTTCTTTCTGTTAGGATGCCATTCATATAGGTTTCTTCGGCCATCGCTCATCTTTCCCATTTAAAACATGTCCCTAACCACTTTTAATTCCTTTTCCTCCAAATTTTCTTTCAATATATGCTTTCTTCTGCTTCCTTTTTGTTTCTAATTTCCTTATTTGTGACACGTTCTAATTTTAGACTTTCTGGCACTTCTGCGTAAATAATTCCATTTCTAGAGCTATTAGTCTATTTGTAGTAGTACTTATTGATTGTCCATACCTCACTTCCCATACATTGCAACAGATTCCACCAATGTTTTTACCACATATTTTTTTTGTGTCTTTCCAAATATGCTTATCCCACCATATGGAATTTAATGATGATATTATTTTGCTACTCAATTCAATTCTATGTTTTATGTTTCTTTGCCTATACCTTCGATGTTATCCATAATCATTCCCAAATATTAGTTTGTAGTAATAATAATAATTACTTTATTTATTCTGGCAGAGTTAAGACCATAAGGCCCTCTCTTCCACTCACCAGCACAAATACAAATAAATATTTGACAAATATAGATATACACTATACTAATTATAAACAGTTAAAGATCACAATAAATGTGAGCCAACGTGAAAGTCAGGTACAAACACATTTATAGGGTAATAACAATAATGATACGATCATAATAATACAATAATAATAATAATAATAATAATAATAATAATAATAATAATAATAATAATAATAATAATAATAATAATAATAATAATATAATAATAATAATTAACATCTCTTTCGAAAGAGAAACGTCTTGGAAATTTATTTGTTCCTTTAATAATTGCTAGTCCTGTTTTCATGTTCTTTGCCGAGTTTGTATTTGTTTAGAGCAGTTTACACGTTGGTGCACTTGTCCATAAGCGTGAAAGTAAGTTGAGACACAATATACATTTTTCTTTCTTGACCTAGAAACTGCATATGATTGAATTTACTTTCAAGGTCGAGTTTTAAAGGCCAGTCACAGTTCAGGTGGCGTTAAAGAGCGCTAACTTAACCAGAAGATTAAATGGGTGGGGCTAAATCTTGCAAAACTGCCTTGGGCGAAATTCACGTTCCGCAGAATTGGTTTCTTTAATGAGCACAGCAATCCCACAAGATATAAAGTTGTTTTTCTTGTCACGGAAATGATTGGACAACTTTACTATGTAGACATATAGACAACTTTACTATGTACTAATGTAGACATATACTAGAGCTTAATTAGTCTATCCGGAGAGCCCAGGCTACCTACTTATTAACATTTGTTTCATAGTTCTCCGGAGGGGGGTTCCCATGTTGAAGTTTATTTTATTTTAAGTCATAGTTCATTGATTTTACCGACTTAATTTTTGATTTTCGTTCAATTTAATGTAATTTTGTATGCAAATTCAATAATGATCCGAATATAAATTATTGTGTTCAATTTATTCAAGGATTTGTTAAACAGAGGGAAGAGTGGAGAATTTTGAGTTTGGAATGACAGACCTATTCTTGGGCATAAAATTATGAATGAATGCATATGTACGATTTATCCTATTGATATTTGGTTTCATCTTAATAGTAGGCCCATGTCATTGCTCTTTCTTACGTGTATTTTATCAAAATAAAACTGATTCAGTTAACATTAATAATAATAATAATAATAATAAATAATAATAATAATAATAATAATAATAATAATAATAATAATTTTATTAGCAACTATATAATACGCGCGTGCGCTGCTTATACCACCAGCCGTGGGCTGTTATACTTGCCCGGGAATCTGCTTATCCCGATCTTCTTGTCATCAATGAAAGACAAAAATGGTTATTGTGAGTTATGCGTAGAAGATAAATATTTGCTGCCGCGGGCTTTTCTGTAGAGTTTTTTGAGATGTTAAATTCTGTGTACATTAATTTGGTGTATTTGATATGGTTTAGGCAGCTAAAGCCATTTAAGCGTCAAAATAGGGACTTTATTTCACGTTTCCCACTACAAAAAGTGATTTTTAGGGGTGAAGGGTTGAATATTACAACACTCTTATAGCCTATGTTCATCCCCGGAATCTTCTGAACATTTTTCAAAAAGCCCCGTCTCAATCGAATCAACGGTATGGTAGAGGACGCTTGCCCGGGAATCTACTTATCCCGATCTTCTTGGTATCAATGAAAGACAAAAATGGTAATTGTGAGTTATCCGTAAAAGATAAACATATACTGTCGCGGATTTTTTTGTAGAGTTTTGTAAGATATTCAATTCTGTGTACATTAATTTGGTGTATATGTTATGGTTCAGGCAGCTTAAGCCATTTAAGCGTCAAAATAGGGACTTTATTTCACGGTTTTCACTACAAAGAGTGATTTTTAGGGGTGAAGGGGTTGAATATCACCACTATCTTATAGCCCATGTTCATCCCGGGAATCTCCTGAACATTTTGCAAAAGAATCCATCAAAATCGGATCAACGGTGTGGCCGCGCATAGAATACGAACAAACAAACAAACAAACATTGATTTTTATATATTAGATATTCCACACTCCTTCAACCCAAAGTGATTTGTCACCAGAGGTTTCTGCCTAAAGCATCTTCTTCCCTCAAATCTCTAGCTTCCATACTTCTCCTCACTCCATCATCCAACATTATACGGGTCTGTCTCTTCCATTTCTTCCATTAACTTTCCAATCAAGGATCTTCCTTGGTAGTCTATCTTCTTCCTTTCTTATGAGGTATCAATACCATTTCAAACGTTTTTTCTACTATTTCATCTAATTAAAAAAATAATAAGATAAGAAAATTATAATAATTCACTGTATGTTTTAATAATGTATCATAAGTATTATCAATTCAAAGTAAAATCTACAACACAATGTAACATAAATGCTATTATTATTAATTATTATATTATTATTATTATTATTATTATTATTATTATTATTATTATTATTATTATTATTAGGGGGCACGCAGCGTAGTGGTTATGGCACTGCGCTACAAGCCGGAAGGTCGAGGGTTCAAGTCCCGATGGGTCAGGATTTTTAAACTGACCCAAACCCTCTGGCGGCACTATGGCCCTAGGGTCGACTCAGCCTCTAACGGAAATGAGTACCATGGCCATAACGCAGGGCTGACAACCCGGCTGACTTCAAGTGCCGATTGTCCGGAAAAAGTGGGAGCCTTAACCTCCTTCTACCCCAAGGGCCTCCTGAGACCTGTAGTGGGATTACTTTACTTTTCATTATATATATATATATATAATATATATTATATATATATATATATATTCCTATAAATAGTATGTACGCCTATAGGAAGCCAGATGTAATATGTACAGTTAAGTCTCGTAGACTGCAATGGGCAGGACATGTGACACAAATGGGGAATGAAAGACGTACATGGAAGCTTCTTGTAGGAAAACCAGGGGAAAACGCTCAATTGGTAGACCAAGAATGAGGTGGGAAAATAGCATTCATTATCCATGATTTGAGGGAAGTACATTACACAGGAGATGATTGAAAAAAAAACATTAGCTCAGGTTAGGGATGTATGGAGAGCTTATGTTCGCGCTGCCATGAACCCACAGGTTGGATAGAGCCAATGAGTTTATTATTATTATTATTATTATTATTATTATTATTATTATTATTATTATTATTATTATTATTATTATTATTATTAGGCGTGCTGCCTTGTCACGCAGCGGGCCCGGGTTCGATCCCCGGTCGGGGCAGTTTTTTCTGGGTGAGGTTTTTATCGGGGTTTTTCCTCACCTGTAAGACAATTGTCAGGAAAACTTTAAGGCCCAAACGGTCCCCGAAATCATATGGCCATCATCCTTATCATTATCATCATCATCTCACCATCCTTCACCGGTGTGGAAAGCAAAGGGAAGCTACCACACCTACAATTCCCTAGTAAAGCATAGCATTAAAATGTTATGATTGCAGTGAAAGACCTGCCCTCGGGCAGAATTACTATGGATGGATGGATTAGTATTACTATTATTGCTCAATACTACCACTACTACTACCAGTAATAATAATAATAATAATAATAATAATAATAATTGATTATTATTATTTTATTTATGTACAGATTTTCAATGTTTACACATCTTCCTGTGTCTAAAGTTTAATTTTCCTTCTCCACTCATCTCTATCCATCCACTCCATGCCCTACAGTCCTCTTGTTCTCATACCAGTTCTTATTTCTTCCATCCACGAGTTTTAAGGTCTTCCTTTCCTTCTTCTTCCATGTGGACACTATTCCCATGTTTTCCTGGGTAACCTTTTTTTTTTTTTTTTTTTTTTTTTTTTTTGGATTCGTCGTACATGCCCATACCAATTTAATTGCTTATATCATATATAATCTACTATTGGATATCTAATATTCATTTTTTCTCGTATGACAGTATTTCTTATTTTTTTCTAATTTTGAACATCTTGCTTCTCTCCTCAAGGAATCCATTTCCATCGACATAAGTTTTTGTTAAATTTCCAAACTTCAGCTCCATATGTGACAGTACCTGTCACTTTTGAATTATATATTTGTAACTTATTTTTTCTAGTTATGTATCAGTTCCATAAAACTTTATTCATCATTGCTGTTATTGTTCTACCTTTATGTATTCTGTTCTTAATATCACTTTCTTGTTTTTCCTATTTATCTACTTTTACTCCCAGATACTCAAATTCATCACATCCTCTAATGTTTTAGTCCTTTGGTCTTCTAATATCAAATCTTCGGTTTCGGCTCCACATGCCATATAAAATATGTTTTTTTTTTTTCTAAATTTATTTTCAAACCCCAGTATCGTATTCGTCCAATAATTTTCTGAACATAAACTCCATGTCTTCATATTCTTGAGCAATTGTTATCTGGTCATCCGCAAATAACAGTATGTATCTGTTGATCCATCTCCAATTGGTACTCCCAATCCTTGTAATTATTTTTTGCTCCAGTTTGACAGTGCTTTATGTATACATATCTTAAAATTTAAGATTATTTAATAATGTGGGTGATATGCTACAACAATAACAATAACAATAATAATAATAATAATAATAATAATAATAATAATATTAATAATCTTTCATATCGTCCGATTCCCAACAGCCAAGTTTGTCGGTCCATCCAAATCTCCTGATTGTAGATGTTTCTCCTTCATGTATATTCCCTGACTCCAGGAGGTTTTAGGTCTTCCTCTGCCTCGTCTTCCCTCAGGTTTCAATTCCAGAACACATTTTGGTAGCCGATCCTCTTCCATTCGCTGGACATGTCCGTACCATCTTAATTGCTGAGTTTTAATATAATGTAAAATAGTGTCTTCAATCTTCATTTTCTCCCTTATAACTGAGTTCCTAATTTTTTCTTTTGAAATTCTTGCTGCTCTTGGTATAAAATCCATTTCCGTTGCCAAAAGATACTTATTTGTTTTTGTTGTTAATGGCCAAAGATTTGCTAAATAAGTAATGGTGCTTTAACAAGTGTATGATATATATATATATATATATATATATATATATATATATATATATCAATTTTATTTTTATTACTAATAATAATAATAATAATAATAATATATAATAATAATAATAAATAATAATAACAATAATAATGTACCGAAAGTACCTTTTCGGTACGCAATATCTACGTTAGACTTATCCTTTCTCTAACAGTTAAATTCGAGAACGGTGCCAAATTCCGGTCCTCCTTTGGCCTTTCTTCTCCTACTACCCCCTCCCCCCGTTTGCGCCGTGTGTGGTTGCGCAACTTGCCCTCTTCCTAGGAATCCTCAAATACATGAAGCAAGTTAGAGTCATCGTCATCTTCATTGTCGTCTTGATCAGTTCTGGTATAGCTCGAGTGGAGCAGAGCTACCTTGGTTTGGTCGGTCCTGTAAGCCAGGGTAGGGCATCCGGGGTGTGGACCCTAACCCTTGGTTGGACTGTCAAGTGAATGTATGTCATCATCATCATCGTCCTTTCAAGTATTAGGCCCAGTGGCCCGTTACGGTCTCCCGCCATCTCCGAAAAGGTCGACCCACAGATCTTCTGCCTCGAGGAATGTAGTGAAGAATTTGTTTTGGTATTCTGTGACGATCCATGCGCTGAATATGGGCTAGCCAATTGTTTCTATATTCTTGGAGGTATTCAGATATAGGTACGATGTTTAACTCTCTGGCTATTGTTGAATTTCTTTGGTGGTCTAGAAGGCTATAACCTGCAGTTCGTCGCAGAAATTTCATCTCCGTGGCTGTAATATGACGATCATCCTGAGTTCTGATGGTCCAAGCTTCACTGCCATAACAGATTATGGGTCTAGCGAGAACTTTTATAGATTTTCATTCTTGTGTGTCTCTGCACTTTTGATGGTTTAAAAACTTGGTTGATAATTCTTAAAGCTTTATTATAGTTTTGTATTTTAAAGGATATATCACATTCCTCATTATAAGTTAGATTATATCCTAAGTATTTAAATGAATTAACTTGCTCTAATATTGAATTCTGAATACAAATTTTACTTCTTACTGGGAATTTCCCTTGAAAGGCCATAACTTTAGATTTTGTTGTTGATATTTCCATGTTAAATCGTTGGGCTATTATATTAAGATGATGAGTGGAATATTGTAATTCATCTTCATTATTGCCGAAAAGAGCCTGATCATCTGCATATAAGAGTGTGTCTAAAATTGTGTGTCTTGAGAGAGGAATATTACCATGAACTGTCAATCTCCAGTGTCTGATGATAGCATTAATGTATACATTAAATAGAAGTGGTGATAGAGGGCATCCTTGTCTGACTCCGCAATTTATATGTTTCCAATCTGACAATTCTGTTCCTATTTGTACTGCTATGATGTTATTTTTATACAGATTAAAAATTGTTTGGATCAGTTGATTTGGTGTTCCATCATCAGTTAAGATATCTAAAAGTTTTTGTCTGTCAACTCGATCAAATGCTTTGATAAAATCTATAAACGCTATATGTAGTTCTTTATTGAATTCTTTGTGCTTTTCGATAAGAAGTTTTAAGGTGAAATAACCATCGGCACAGGATCTTCCCTTACGAAAACCATTTTGTTCTTCCCCTAATAAGTTTTCATAGTGTTTTTGTAATTTAGAAGCTAGAATTTTTGTAAAAACTTTATATCCACTGTTGAGAAGGCTAATGCCTCGATAATTATTACAATCTTTGAGGTTACCTTTTTTAAAAATTGGTATGATAATGGCTTTCTGCCAAGATGAAGGTAGGTCTTCTCCCAAGATTATTTTGTTTAGTAAGTGCAGAAATTTTTGTTTAAGAGTTTTGTCAGAATATTTAAACAATTCTATATGAAGTCCATCCTCACCAGGTGCTTTATTATTTTTACAGGACTCTAAAGCTGTGTCAAGTTCTGCTTCAGTGATATATAGAAATTTGTCGTTCTGAGATATGGGTAAATCAAAATTAGTCTGGGAGATGGACCATAAATTTTGAAAATATGTAACCCAAGTGGTTTTATCAATCAAATTTAATTTTACACTCTCTTTACACTCTTGGCTAAGATTATTTAAAACTTTGTAAGTTTTTGGGTTAAGTTGGTGAGATCTCTCTCTAGATTAGAGACGAAAGTGTCCCAATTTTCTCTGTGTCTTCTTCTGATTTCTCGTTTTGCAATAGCTCTTTTATGATGATAATCAATTTTGTCATTCAACAACCCAGTTGTTATATATTGTTTAAATGCTTGTCTTTTTCAGCAATAAGTTTTGCTATATCATCGTCCCATTTTCTGAGACCTCTTTTCCTGTGCCATTTTAGTTTTGTCCCTAAACTTTCTAGAGCTGCTTTTCGTAATATGTTACAGATGTTATTCCATTCTTCTTCTATGGAATTTGAGGTATCAGAATTAATTGTGTGTGATTTTGTTCTTTGTTGGTATAACCATCGAATACTATCTTGCTGTAAAAGGCTAACTTTAAAGATGTGTTTTTCCTGATAACGTGGTTTACATTTTGAATGTTTTATATAACATGGAGGGAAGCGACAGGTTGAGACAAGCAGAAAATGATCTGTTTCCAGTTCAAGACTCCTGAAAACTCTGGTATCCAGAACATAATTAAAAAGTTTACGATTAGTTAGTACATAATCTATAATTGACTGAGAATTCCGAGCAGGCCATGTACGAGTATATTTATGAGTCTTTATGTTGAAAAAATGTGTTTGTAATTGGAAAGTTATTATAGGTAGCAAAGTCAATTAATCTTCTACCATTTGATTGATGGTTTGTTCACCATAAGTACTAACAATAGAATGTATGTTAGTTGTACCTACTCTAGCGTTGAGATCTCCCATCAAAACTATAAAATCATTTGGATTATCTTTGTCTGTGACATCCTGTAGCATTGAGTAAAAATTATCACTTTCTGTCTCTTCACCATTTACTGGTGCATAAACTCCAATTACTGTCAAATATCCACGATTTATTTTTAACCTAATTTTAATAATTCTTTCATTCCAGAAAGTGTAGTTATCAATCTTACGTTCAAGAGATTTATGTACCATTAGGGCTACTCCTCTTTTTGCTCTTTCATTACTAGGTACACCACAATAGATTTGTAAATAATTATATCTCATATGAAGAAGAAAAGGATGTAAATGCAAAAATATCTAAATTTTTAAGAATTTTAGGGTTAATAAATTCTATCTTCAAGCCACAGTTACTCCAAAAGCATTCAAGACTGAAAGTGTATAAAACACTGGCTCTTCCAACTCTTTTGTATGGTAGCGACTTAGATCTGCTGAAATGAGATATCTTCGGAGGACTGCAGGATACACACTACTAGATCACAAAAAAATGAAGACATCTTAGAAGAATTACACATGGAATCTTTAGAAAACAAAATTTCTGATTATAAGTCAAGATGGATACAACATGTTCATCGAATAGAAGATCACAGAATACCCAAACAAATGTTAAGATATCAACCTGCAGGAAGAAGATGACCAGGACGTCCACTCAAAAGACTTTTGGATGGTGTTTCTCTTGAGGCCGAAACAGGCCAACAAATGGCCTAAATTCGTGAATATACTATGTTGATGATGATTATTAATCATTCGGGTCCCTCTTAATTTCTTTTTATTTTCTGTTATGGCGGCTATCTTTATTGATATTTGATTAAGAATTTCATCCAATTCTAAGTCTTTATGTCCTATTCCTTGAACATTCCATGTTGCGAGTTTAAATATGTTTTCCTTTTTCCATTTCTTGTCCTTAGTATAGCTTGGTTGTCAACGTGTATATCCTTCCGGTTTTTAATCTTTGGAGACTTGAAAGCAAGTTGATTTCCTACCAGTCGGTTGCTAGCCGAAAAGTAGTAAGTCCAGTGGTGGGGCTGCCACCTAAAGCCTCTGGACAGGCATGAAGGAGGATTAGCATTTACTCTAATCCTGATGTAACAGTTATACCGCTGTGACTCGGTCCCCAGAGCCTCGTTTGTTATAAACAGGTTGCACCACGTGAAGGTGAAGTTGGGGATTTAAGTAGGAGAGGTTATTGAATGCACTTCACTACTCTTTTGTAATCCGTTAATGTATGTATGATTGTTTATCATTATTATTGTTATTACTATTATTATTATTATTATTATTATTATTATTATTATTGTTTTGTAATTCCATAAGGCTGGAACTTATTTATGACCGAGATAGTTAATTTATATTGTTAATATTATTTATGTACTTATATTTTTTCTTTACATTTACATATTTATACTATGGTCCAAATGGTCATTTATGTTCAATTCAATTGTATTTCAAGATCTGACTAATAATTTATACATTAACATCTTTTAGTTAAAGAATGTTTGTTTACTGTTTAACTAGATATGATATTGCTGCTTTGTATTAATTCCTACATTATAGCTTTCTCAAGTCAAATTAGCTCCCTTTTTACACGCTTTATATTAGCTTGACCTCTATCTATCTATCTATCCATCCATCTATCCATCCATCCATCCATCCATCCATCCATCCATCCATCCATCCATCCATCCATCCATCCATCCATCCATCCATCCATCCATCCATCCATCCATCCATCCATCCATCCATCCATCCATCCATCCATCCATCCATCCATCCATCCATCCATCCATCCATCCATCCATCCGTCCGTCCATCCATCCGTCCGTCCATCCATCCATCCGTCCGCCCACCCGCCCACCCGCCCATCCATCCGCCCGTCCGCTCGCCCGTCTATCTATCTATCTATCTATCTATCTACCTATATATATATATATATATATATATATATGTAACGGAATCATTCAACGCGATTTTCGCCCACTTAAAATCGTTGGATCGACTTGAAACTTTGTACACTTTTAAAGGATCCGTGACAATACAATAATTTCATTTTTTTCTAAAATCCTGGCCAGAATCATCAGAAAATCAAAAAAAGTGTCTTTGTATCAGTGTGACGGAATCTTTGAACACGATTTTCACCCACTTAGAAACATTGGATCGACTTGAAACATTGTATACTTGTAAAGGACCCGTGGCAATACAATAATTTCATATTTTGTTTCTAAAATCTTGGCCAGAATCATCATAAAATCAAAAAAATGAAAACTGGTGTAATAGGTTGCGGACTTGTCGAGTTATTAGTCAATCGTTGTAAGAGCTCAGTTGGTAGAGCTGTGAGCTCTTAGTGGTATATAATTTCAGTAATCCATAGTTCGCTGATTCAAATCCGGCTGGGAGGATTTTTTTTAGAAGAGTATTACTTTTAGCTCATACTACAATAGTATCGAATTTAAAGATATTTACTTTTTATCTTATTCTGTAAAATAAAATATTAAAACTAAAAAATAAAAAAAAATAATAGTTTTAATAAACTAAAACAACACGCTTTATTAGAAAACCGAACTCAAAAATGAAAAATAATTTTAATTTCCAACACGCTTGGGATAAAATTAAAGTGACCAACAAAAAAATCATCTCCAACATATACAGAATAAAACTAGTCATCATCAAAAAGAAAATTTTAGCATCAAAAGCGTGGGGTGCTCTATATCAATTAATATATTTGATAATGAACAGATATTGGTAAAAGTAAAGTCTCTAAGAAGAAAATGTAAAAACCATAAAAAGCCCTCCACGCTTTTGATGGTAAAATTATTTTCTTTTTGTTGATAACTCTAGTTTTATTCTGTATGTGTTGGATATGATTTTTATGTTCACCACTTTAATTTTATCCCAAGCGTGTTAAAAATTAAAATTATTTATATTTTTTAGTTCGGTTTTCTAATAAAGTGTGTTGTTTTAGTTTTTAAAACTATTATTTATTTCCTTGCAGCTCTCATGATTGAAATACCGTTAAGAATCAGATACGAACTTATAAATTACTATAAAGTGTTTAATATTTCATGGTAATTATTAATATATGTTAAATAAACAGCATAGGACAGATGGATCAATCTTTGCCTCTTACGGGACGCGGGCAAAGGATTGTAAATAGCATTTATCTTTATGAATCACTTAGGCTAAGTATTATAATAATAAAAGGGAAGATCCACCACCACCAAGAGTGTGCAATAATAATAATAATAATAATAATAATAATAATAATAATAATAATAATAATAATAATAATAATTAATCTTCTTCTTCTTCCTTCCAAGTATTAGGCCAAGGCCTGTTACGATCCTATAGAAAATTTTCCCTCCAGCGTTTCATAGGACGGCCCAGTGATCTTCGTCCTCTTGGTATATAATTATAAACAGCTTTGGGGATCCGATTTGAACTCATTCTTTCAAGATGGTGTTTCCAATTTAGTTGGTACTGTTTAATATATTCCAAAATTGGCGTAGTCTTCAATTCTTTTAAGATATCGGTGTTCCTTTTCCGATCCCATCTGGTGTAACCCGCTGTTCTGCGCATGAATCTCATTTCACAAGCCGTTATTCTGCTTTCATGTTGTTTTCTTAGTGTCCATGCTTCACTACCATAGGTCAACACTGGTCTAGCCAAAGTGTTATATAAACGTAATCTGGTGTTTTTTTGTACAAGGGATGGTTTCATAACTTGATTAATAATTCTTAAACTTTTATTATAACTAGTAACTTTTTCAGGGATATCCTTTTCATCCCAGATAGAGAGATAATATCCAAGAGATTTAAATTGATTAGATCTCTCTAAAATTTTATTCTGGAGACAGATTTTACTTTGTATGGGGTCCATCCCATGAAATGCCATAATTTTAGTTTTGTTAATTGATATTTCCATATTAAATTTGGCACCTATTTTTTGTAAATTATAAACTGATCGTTGCAAATCATTTTCGTAAAGTGCCAGAAGAGCTAAATCGTCTGCAAAAAGAATAGCATCGAGTTTGAGGTTCCTATTGATGGGTATATATCCTCGTTGTGTTTTCCTCCATTCATTTATTAATTTATTCATGTATATAATGAAAAGCACCGGTGAAAGTCCACATCCCTGTCTTACTCCAGTGTTGATCTTTTCCCAAGAAGATAATTTGCCATCTTGTTTAACAGAGATTTCATTATCTTTATAGATGTTGAAGATATTAGTAATATATTGTTGTGGAACGATATCATCAGCTAAAATTTGTAGTAATATATTTCTGTCTACTTTGTCAAAAGCTAATAATAATTAATAATAATAATAATAATAATAATAATAATAATAATAATAATAATAATAATAATAATAATAATAATAATAATAATAATGTATATATGTTGCATTGTGTTGTATTTACTTTGAATTTGAATTGTTAATAATTATGATACGTTAATAAAGTAGGCCCTATACAGTGGATAATTATAATTTTCCTAAATTATAATATTCTTATTAACTTATTATTATTATTATTATTATTATTATTCAACATAGAGAATTATTTTAGTTTATTGTGTAGAGATTTTATTTATATTGTTTTGAAATTAATTTGCTTTTTTATTTTAATTCTATATTACTAAAAGACCGAATATTAATGGGGACCGGATATTAATGCATCCATGTATATTTTAACTGATATACCAAGTAACACATCTGTTGTTATGATAGTATATTTTAACTGATATACCAAGTAACACATCTGTTGTTATGATAGTATATTTTAACTGATACAGTATATTTTAACTGATATACCAAGTAACTGATATACCAAGTAACACATCTGTTGTTATGATAGTATATTTTAACTGATATACCAAGTAACACATCTGTTGTTATGATAGTATATTTTAACTGATATACCAAGTAACACATCTGTTGTTATGATAGTATATTTTTAACTGATATAGTATATTTTAACTGATATACCAAGTAACTGATATACCAAGTAACACATCTGTTGTTATGATAGTATATTTTAACTGATATACCAAGTAACACATCTGTTGTTATGATAGTATATTTTAACTGATATAGTATATTTTAACTGATATACCAAGTAACTGATATACCAAGTAACACATCTGTTGTTATGATAGTATATTTTAACTGATATACCAAGTAACTGATATACCAAGTAACACATCTGTTGTTATGATAGTATATTTTAACTGATATACCAAGTAACTGATATACCAAGTAACACATCTGTTGTTATGATAGTATATTTTAACTGATATACCAAGTAACACATCTGTTGTTATGATAGTATATTTTAACTGATATACCAAGTAACACATATGTTGTTATGATAGTATATTTTAACTGATATACCAAGTAACACATCTGTTGTTATGATAGTATATTTTAACTGATATACCAAGTAACACATATGTTGTTATGATAGTATATTTTAACTGATATACCAAGTAACACATCTGTTGTTATGATAGTATATTTTAACTGATATACCAAGTAACACATATGTTGTTATGATAGTATATTTTAACTGATATAGTATATTTTAACTGATATACCAAGTAACTGATATACCAAGTAACACATCTGTTGTTATGATAGTATATTTTAACTGATATACCAAGTAACTGATATACCAAGTAACACATCTGTTGTTATGATAGTATATTTTAACTGATATACCAAGTAACACATCTGTTGTTATGATAGTATATTTTAACTGATATAGTATATTTTAACTGATATACCAAGCAACTGATATACCAGTAGTAACACACTATGTGGTTATGGATCGTATATTCTATAACTGATATACCAAGTAGCCAACATCATGGTGCTTATGACTAGTATATTTTAACTGATACAGTCTATTGATTAACCTGATATACCAAGTAACTGATATACCAAGTAACACATCTGTTGTTATGATAGTATATTTTAACTGATATACCAAGTAACTGATATACCAAGTAACACATCTGTTGTTATGATAGTATATTTTAACTGATATACCAAGTAACACATCTGTTGTTATGATAGTATATTTTAACTGATATAGTATATTTTAACTGATATACCAAGCAACTGATATACCAAGTAACACATATGTTGTTATGATAGTATATTTTAACTGATATACCAAGTAACACATCTGTTGTTATGATAGTATATTTTAACTGATATACCAAGTAACACATATGTTGTTATGATAGTATATTTTAACTGATATACCAAGTAACACATATGTTGTTATGATAGTATATTTTAACTGATATACCAAGTAACACATCTGTTGTTATGATAGTATATTTTAACTGATATACCAAGTAACACATCTGTTGTTATGATAGTATATTTTAACTGATATACCAAGTAACACATCTGTTGTTATGATAGTATATTTTAACTGATATACCAAGTAACACATCTGTTGTTATGATAGTATATTTTAACTGATATACCAAGTAACACATCTGTTGTTATGATAGTATATTTTAATCGCAGTGCGGCAGCAAATGTAGGCTTATGTTCCATGGTGCACAAAGAGCGCAATCAACTAGAAAGTTTAGGAAACACCGATGTAATTTATTATATTAAATTATGCAATGTATTTAAGCAAGTTTTCTACTCTTATGTTACATAATAAATTGATTTTATTAAGATTTTAAACTATTTAGTTGACGGTTACTGTATATGTTTTTATCTCTATCTACAATGGCTTTGCTCATTGTTGAGCCCCCATCCTTTATAAGGAGTTACCAGACCAAGTTAATTTTAAGTTACCTTATTTGCTTATAGATGTCTTGAATGGCATGCGGTCAACACACCGACTCAACGAGACATCTGCAGGCAACTAAGGTATTACTAGGACGTTGAGGTCGGTAAATTTTGCTTAGAGGCCTTTTTATACAGACTCGGGATCCACGACTTAAAATCCCTCCTGGAGGACTTACTTCTTGGATTTTTTCGTCCTAAAAAATCCATAGATCCGGGCCGGGTTTGAACCCGCAATCCTCGGGACCAGAGACAAGGAGTATAACCACTAGTCCGCAGCGGCCGACTTAAAATGTTTTGTTATCTTTAAAATTTAGGGACCAAACTTAAAATATTATCAAGTAACTGTCATATTTCACTAAGACTTCACTTGTTCCTATCTTCAGCCAGCGAAAATCCAGATCATGTCTCCGATATGCAGTTTTCTAAGATCAATCCAAATATTATTCTTCCACTCACATGGTCTTTTTCAATAACAATATTTTAAAGCATTACTACTGTCACCCATTCGGGCTACATGACCTGTTCATTTCAATCTCCTAGAAACATTTGAGAATTATATAAATTATTACGCTGTTTCTCATTGTGAAGCATTCTCCATTCCCATGCCTTTTGAAACCAATATTAGACTTAGAACCCTCTTTCATAACTAACAAATATATAATTATCTACCAATTAACTCACTGACACTATTGACTCGAAAGATCATAACTGCGCGGACATAAACTATCCATAAATCTCTATGCTGATATAGTATTTTCCATTTATTCCCTGTATAATTCACCTCCTTTAATTCATGGTTAATCTTATTCTTCCACCTCATTCTTGGTCTACCTACGGGAAGATTTTTTTTCTGATATTTATACTAGAAGTTTCCAAGCCCCTCTTTAATTATCCATTCGTGCCACATGTATTAGTTTTCGCAATCTACGAGACTTGACTGTTTTTTACTATAGGCCTATATGGTTTACCATACAGATGTTGTAATGCCTGTTATAAAGAACTTCAAAACGTGAAACATTTTGAATATCTTGGTACGACGTTGAAAATGAACGGGAAGTGGAAAAAAAACTATTGATATAGCATTATTTAAAGGGCGGGGACAACTTAACAGTGTACTCGGTATTCTGGGTCGAGTGCCTGATATTCCAGTCAGCACATTAGAAAAAATGTATGGAGCGATGGTCAGGCCAGTAATGCACTATGGTAGTGAGATTTGGGGTTTCCAAAGAACGGAAATACTAAATAAGGTATATACGCATTTTCTAAAATACATTACAGGACTTAGTAAGGCCGTTTCTAACTGTGGAATTCTATATGAATTTGGGTCATTCCAGGACGACATAAATCTGTAAAATTCGTGTACTAAAATACTGGTTGCGAGTAATCCAAGGTGAACAAACAATGCTTAGAGCAATTTGTTACGACCACCAAATTAAAAACATAGATGTTAAATTTTGGGCAGACGAGGTTAGGAGAGAACTCGAAAAGATCGGGATGGGCTGGATATGGGAAAAAGGGACTGAAAATCGCAAGAACGTGTGGAGAAAAATAAGGAGGAGTTACTTAGATATAAACCAACAAGATACTTTCGCCGAATGTACAGGAAGACGCTCACTGTGTTTTACAAAGAGACCTAAAACACGTCTGGGGAAAAGAATCGTATATACTCAACCTAGGACTTAAAGAGAGATCAGGGCTTGCTTTGGTTTAGGCTGGGGGCATGGAAATTTCTAAAAATTAGCGACGATCACGATATGCGAATATGTCCAATGTGCGGGAACTTTGAAGATGAAATACATATATTAGGAAAATGTAATGATTTAGAATATTGGAGACGTCAGTTATTACCGGAAAGATTTCTAAATTCAAATCGGGAAATATTGGCATGCTACGAGTTATTGGTAAATCCAGAAAATTGGATAAACTTGGGTAAATTTCTGGAAAATAAGAACAACACTCATTCATGAATAAATATATATTATCAAAATGCAATACCATTAATTCTTAATAATTATATATAAATTAATTAGTGTATAATGCTGTTGTGTTATTATTTAATTGTAATATTATTGTTTCCTTTTTGTACTAGAGCATGCCATTAAATCTTTAGAGAATGAGGAAGGCTTACAACTCAATGGTATTAATAAGCTGTTAGTTTATGCTGATGATGTAGTACTACTGGCCGATAGCGAGGAGATACTAAAGGCCAACACGCACACACTATTGAGTAACACTAAGAAATTAGGACTGGAAATAAATATCAGTAAAACTAAATATATGGTCACACGTAGAAATTCAGTATATAATGGAAATGGAAGCTAATGACAAATGAGGGAAATTTTGAGGAAGTGGCTGAATTCAAATACCTAGGAACAATAATCACAAATAGGAATGAGATGCACAAAGAAATTAAACATAGGCTCAATTCTGGAAATGCATGCTATTATGCATTGCAGAGACGTTTGATGCCCCAACTCCTTTCAAAAAACGTTAAGCTGGAAATATATAAAACTATTATTCTACCAGTTATATTATATGGATGCGAAACATGGACTCTTACTTTAAGGGAGGAAAGGAGATTACGAGTATTTGAGAATAAAGTTCTTAGGAAAATTTTTGGACCAAAGAGAGATGAACAGACAGGTGAATGGAGAAGACTACATAACAATTAACTACATGGTCTTTATAGGAAGCCATATATAATAAGAACAGTTAAGTCTCGTAGATTGCGATGGGCAGGACATGTTGCACGTATGGGGAATGAAAGACGTGCATGGAAGCTTCTTGTAGGAAAGCCAGAGGGAAAACGCCCAGTTGGTAGGCCAAGAATGAGGTGGGAGAACAACATTAACTATGATTTGAGGGAAGTAGATTATACAGGGAATGATTGGAAAGCATTAGCTCAGGATAGGGATGTATGGATAGCTTATGTCCGCGCGGCCATGAACCTTCGGGTTCGATAGTGCCAGTGAGTTAGTTAGTTATTATTGTTTTTCTTTATGTAATTGTAATGTTATTGTTTTTTTAGTGTATAATGCTATTGTGTTATTATTTAATTGTAATATTATTGTGTTTTCTTTATGTAATTGTAATGTTATTGCTTTTTTTTTGTTTATTTTTCTTCACGCTAGTACCAATTATTACTTTATTGTAACGGACTGTCAACAGCACGTACGGCTTACTGCCCGTGCGACCCATATTTGTAAATAATATTGTAAATATCTTAATTTTTGTCTAATAAAGTCCTACTACTACTTCTAATACTACTAGTTTTTCCATTCACCTGCCTAATAAAATATTTATTACTTGACAAATATTTTCGATGTTGTGAGTGGAGAATGAAGTATTATATTGTATGTGCTCATATTTAAAGTATACATTCATTCAGTTATATATGATCAAAATCTGGTGAAAATGTACTGTTTTCTTAGATAGAATGTTTCATATTTAGGTTTATCCTCGCTTTACTCTGTGATGATCTTGTAGGCATGATTTTCATAGAGTGCACACTTACTTACTTACTCACTGGCACAATCGAACCCGTAGGTTCATGGCCGCGCGGACATAAGCTCTCCATACATCCCTATCCTGAGCTAATGCTTTCCAATCATTCCCTGTATAATCTACTTCCCTCAAATCATAGTTAATTTTGTTCTCCCACCTCATTCTTGGTCTACCAACTGGACGTTTTCCTTCTGGCTTTCCTACAAGAAGTTTCCATGCACGTCTTTCATCCCCCATACGCGCAACATGTCCTGCCCAACGCAGTCTACGAGACTTAACTGTTCTTATTATATCTGGCTTCCTATAAAGACCATGTAGTTCATTGTTATGTAATCTTCGCCATTCACCTGTCTGTTCATCTCTCTTTGGTCCAAAAAAAATTTCCTAAGAACTTTATTCTCAAATACTTGTAATCTCCTTTCCTCCCTTAAAGTAAGAGTCCATGTTCATAGAGTGCATACTTACTTACTTACTCACTGGCACAATCGAACCCGTAGGTTCATGGCCGCGCGCACATAAGCTCTCCATACATCCCTATCCTGAGCTAATGCTTTCCAATCATTCCCTGTATAATCTACTTCCCTCAAATCATAGTTAATGTTGTTCTCCCACCTCATTCTTGGTCTACCAACTGGGCGTTTTGCTTCTGGCTTTCCTACAAGAAGTTTCCATGCACGTCTTTCATTCCCCATACGCGCAACATGTCCTGCCCAACGCAGTCTACGAGGCTTAACTGTTATTATATCTGGCTTCCTATAAAGACCATGTAGTTCATTGTTATGTAATCTTCTCCATTCACCTGTCTGTTCATCTCTCTTTGGTCCAAAAAAAATTTTCCTAAGAACTTTATTCTCAAATACTTGTAATCTCCTTTCCTCCCTTAAAGTAAGAGTCCATGTTCATAGAGTGCATACTTACTTACTTACTCACTGGCACAATCGAACCCGTAGGTTCATGGCCGCGCGGACATAAGCTCTCCATACATCCCTATCCTGAGCTAATGCTTTCCAATCATTCCCTGTATAATCTACTTCCCTCAAATCATAGTTAATGTTGTTCTCCCACCTCATTCTTGGTCTACCAACTGGGCGTTTTCCTTCTGGCATTCCTACAAGAACTTTCCATGCACGTCTTTCATTCCCCATACGCGCAACATGTCCTGCCCAACGCAGTCTACGAGACTTAATTGTTCTTATTATATCTGGCTTCCTATAAAGACCATGTAGTTCATTGTTATGTAATCTTCTCCATTCACCTGTCTGTTCATCTCTCTTTGGTCCAAAAAAAATTTTCCTAAGAACTTTATTCTCAAATACTTGTAATCTCCTTTCCTCCCTTAAAGTAAGAGTCCATGTTCATAGAGTGCATACTTACTTACTTACTCACTGGCACAATCGAACCCGTAGGTTCATGGCCGCGCGGACATAAACTCTCCATACATCCCTATCCTGAGCTAATGCTTTCCAATCATTCCCTGTATAATCTACTTCCTCAAATCATAGTTAATGTTGTTCTCCCACCTCATTCTTGGTCTACCAACTGGGCGTTTTTTCCTTCTGGCTTTCCTACAAGAAGTTTCCATGCACGTCTTTCATCCCCCATACGCGCAACATGTCCTGCCCAACGCAGTCTACGAGACTTAACTGTTATATATCTGGCTTCCTATAAAGACCATGTAGTTCATTGTTATGTAATCTTCTCCATTCACCTGTCTGTTCATCTCTCTTTGGTCCAAAAAAAAATTTCCTAAGAACTTTATTCTCAAATACTTGTAATCTCCTTTCCTCCCTTAAAGTAAGAGTCCATGTTCATAGAGTGCATACTTACTTACTTACTCACTGGCACAATCGAACCCGTAGGTTCATGGCCGCGCGGACATAAGCTCTCCATACATCCCTATCCTGAGCTAATGCTTTCCAATCATTCCCTGTATAATCTACTTCCCTCAAATCATAGTTAATGTTGTTCTCCCACCTCATTCTTGGTCTACCAACTGGGCGTTTTCCTTCTGGCTTTCCTACAAGAAGTTTCCATGCACGTCTTTCATTCCCCATACGCGCAACATGTCCTGCCCAACGCAGTCTACGAGACTTAACTGTTATTATATCAGGCTTCCTATAAAGACCATGTAGTTCATTGTTATGTAATCTTCTCCATTCACCTGTCTGTTCATCTCTCTTTGGTCCAAAAAAAATTTTCCTAAGAACTTTATTCTCAAATACTTGTAATCTCCTTTCCTCCCTTAAAGTAAGAGTCCATGTTCATAGAGTGCATACTTACTTACTTACTCACTGGCACAATCGAACCCGTAGGTTCATGGCCGCGCGGACATAAGCTCTCCATACATCCCTATCCTGAGCTAATGCTTTCCAATCATTCCCTGTATAATCTACTTCCCTCAAATCATAGTTAATGTTGTTCTCCCACCTCATTCTTGGTCTACCAACTGGGCGTTTTCCTTCTGGCTTTCCTACAAGAAGTTTCCATGCACGTCTTTCATTCCCCATACGCGCAACATGTCCTGCCCATCGCAGTCTACGAGACTTAACTGTTCTTATTATATCTGGCTTCCTATAAAGACCATGTAGTTCATTGTTATGTAATCTTCTCCATTCACATGTCTGTTCATCTCTCTTTGGTCCAAAAATTTTCCTAAGAACTTTATTCTCAAATACTTGTAATCTCCTTTCCTCCCTTAAAGTAAGAGTCCATGTTCATAGAGTGCATACTTACTTACTTACTCACTGGCACAATCGAACCCGTAGGTTCATGGCCGCGCGGACATAAGCTCTCCATACATCCCTATCCTGAGCTAATGCTTTCCAATCATTCCCTGTATAATCTACTTCCCTCAAATCATAGTTAATGTTGTTCTCCCACCTCATTCTTGGTCTACCAACTGGGCGTTTTCCTTCTGGCTTTCCTACAAGAAGTTTCCATGCACGTCTTTCATCCCCCATACGCGCAACATGTCCTGCCCAACGCAGTCTACGAGACTTAACTGTTCTTATTATATCTGGCTTCCTATAAAGACCATGTAGTTCATTGTTATGTAATCTTCTCCATTCACCTGTCTGTTCATCTCTCTTTGGTCCAAAAAAAATTTTCCTAAGAACTTTATTCTCAAATACTTGTAATCTCCTTTCCTCCCTTAAAGTAAGAGTCCATGTTTCGCACCCATATAATATAACTGGTAGAATAATAGTTTTATATATTTTCAGCTTAACGTTTTTGAAAGGAGTTGGGACATCAAAAGTCTCTGCAATGCATAATAACATGCATTTCCAGAATTGAGCCTATGTTTAATTTCTTTGTGCATCTCATTCCTATTTGTGATTATTGTTCCTAGATATTTGAATTCAGCCACTTCCTCAAAATTTCCCTCATTTGTCATTAAGAACTTTATTCTCAAATACTTGTAATCTCCTTTCCTCCCTTAAAGTAAGAGTCCATGTTCATAGAGTGCACACTTATGGTTAAATTAAAAATGTAATGGCACCGCCATTAGTATTATTCCATTGAACGGTGGTTGTATCACTAATTGATTTATAAGATGCGAAATGAAATATAAATGTGTTTTTAATGTTATGCAAGAGTATTTAATATTGTACCCATTTTATTGAAAACATTATAAAATAAAAACGTTCCCTTTAACGTACTATGTGAAAACCAAAAATATAATTATATGAGTTATGCCACTAGTGATTTCAAAATTATCGATAAATTCACGACTCACGAAATGAGGAGTGAATTTATCTAGAGAATTTGGAAATAAAGAGTGGCATTTGTTAGGACTATTTAACGAATAAAATTAAGCTTTTACCCACAAATCATTATTTAAATATAGTTATTTTAAAATGTATTTAATGTAAACAGCGATGTTTGAAAATAAATGAGAAATGATTGTTATGCTTCATTTGTTCATCACTGCAATCAGATCATATTATCTATTGCCAAAAGATCGTAATATTGTAAAAAAGCGCTGTACGATGCGAAACCAGCATCACACCGAGGTAACGCGAGGATGCGTCACGTCGGGCGCGACACGCTGTATAATAAACCATAGCTTAAAAGAATACCAGCCGAGCGCTAAATGCCCGAGATTTTTACCTTCTTGATATCAATGAGCCCAAATACAAAAATAGTTATAGTGAGTTAGTCTATCCGTAAAATATGTTTTCGCGGACTTTTTTTTTGCAGATTTATGTGAGATATTTAATTCTACTGTACATTAATTTGGTGTATTTTTTATAGTTTTAGGCAGCATAAGCCATTTAAGCGTCCAAAAAGCGACCAATGTTTTTTTTAGCTCCGGCCCTACAGTACGTAGGGTAATATATTATATATGTTAATAGTCCCAAAAATATCTAAATGATAGAAAAAAAAAACATTCAAATCGGTCAAATAGTTTTTAGTCCATATAGGAGAGAGAAACAGACAGACTCGCACTCATTTTTATATGCAAAGTAAAAGTAAAGTAAAAGTAAAGTGATCCCACAACAGACCCGGAGGCTCTTGGGTAGTAGGAGGTTAAGGCTCCCACTTTTTCTAGACAATCGGCACTTTATGTCAGCCGGGTTGTCAGCCCTGCGTGACGGCCGCCTTTACCCCCAGAACAAGCGTCTGGTACTCATTTCCGTTAGAGGCTGAGTCGACCCCAGGGCCATAGTGCCGCCAGAGGGTTTGGGTCAGTTTAAAAATCCTGACTCCAACGGGACTTGAACCCTCGACCCTCCGGCTTGTAGCTCAGTGCCTTAACCACTACGCTACGGCGTTTTATATGCAAAGATTAAATAAAATTCAAGATACAAAACTATAAGATAATGCTTACCAAATGTAACATTGTACTAACATAACCTCCTCACTAACTTATTTTATATAATTTGCTGCTTGTCATGAACAGAATTCCTGAAATTCTTTATTGTATCTTTCCTTCGATTTACTTGGTAGGCCTATTGATTCTTCCATAGCTTTATTAGATTTTTCTGATTGTTTTAAGGCACGCCAGTTCAAAATATTAATCAAAGTTGTCTTCATACGGGGCTTGCAGTAGTTCCTGAACGGCAAAGTACATCATGCTGCTCGGAACTGCTATAAATGAAAGTAGTTTGCACATCCCTACATGTTAATATTTCTTCATTTATTAAAATAACTAACACAGCAGTATGCAATAAAATACGTACTTTGCAAGGGTTGAAAACATTTTATGAATTCGTTTCGAAATTCTGGCCGAGCGTAAACATGTCAATTCATTCGTAAAACCTCATTTTCAATCCTGGAAACGTATAGTTAGTCATCTTCTTCTTCACTTCACGTACTAGGCAAATTGCCTGTTCCGCCTCACAGTTGTTCTATCCATCTTTTCACTGGCCTTCCTACATTCCTTGAACCTCTTGGCTTGTAGTTAAATACTGCTTTATGTAATCTTGTTACATTCATTCTTTCTTTCTACATGTCTAAACCATTTTTCTCTATACTCTTTGATTTTATCATTTAATGGATATATATTTAGCTCTGTTCTTATATCTTCATTTTTTATCCCATCCATTCTTGTGCAGCATTTTGTCTTCTAAGGAAGTTCGTTTCTATGCTTTGTATTCTACTTTGTAATTTTTTGGTCATTACCCAAGTTTCACTCCCATAAAGTAATGCAGGAACTGCCAATGTTTTATAAAACTTCAATCTAGTATTTGCACGTATGGGGAATGAAAGACTTGCATGGAAGCTTCTTGTAGGAAAGCCAGAGGGAAAACGCCCAGTTGGTAGACCAAGAATGAGGCGGGAGAATAACATTAACTATGATTTGAGGGAAGTATATTATACAGGGAATGATTGGAAAGGATTAGCTCAGATAGGGATACATGGGGACTTAAATATTAATCGGTTCATTTTTCTTGTCCTTTTATTTGTTATATCTATAGTATTTTTAATTATTAGTCCGAATATAATTAGAATTTTGATTGGGTGAGATGGGCTAGGATTAGTATCGTATGGAGAGCTTTATGTCCGCGCGGCCATGAACCTACGGGTTCGATAGTGCTAGTGAGTAAGTAAGCATCTGTTATAGTTAGTTTCCAATGTATATAATTGCAACCCGCCGTTATTTAAACTTGAATGTTATTTTTAAATACTCCGTATAAATTTTACACTTACATACACAGGAAAAGAAACGACAAAATTAGCCAATGCACTAAAGAAAGCAGATAAAAACGTAAAAATAGCATACAGAACCAATAACAAATTAAACAACATAATAAACAATAACATTGAAAAAAATAACATTTTCAACAGCAAAGGAGTTTATAAACTGACATGTAAGGACTGCAACAAATTTTATATAGGAAGGACAAACAGGAGTTTTAACATCAGATTCAAAGAACGTTTTCGAGACTTCATTCACGCAGAAGGGAAATCAAGCTATGCAAAACACGTTATCCATGAAGGACATCGCATGTTAAATATTGAAAACACCCTAACAGTAATGCACAGAGAAAATAATCCAGCGAAGATAAACGTACTCGAAGAGATGGAAATCATGAAAGCAGCTCACAACGACAGCCTGATAAACGAAAACGAACCCAATACATGCAACCCCCTCTACCAGATCTTCAGTGAAACACCAGTTTTGAATCCTGCCGACGATGGGACAAGTCCCGAAAGCGCTACAGTTGAATGATTAATTAAGTTGAGGAGACGGACCTTTCAGGTGAATATTACTTTTGTAAAAGAGTCAAGCATGATTTGTTAAGGCTCCGATGGGCAATGAATAATACTTGAGAACATTCGCGAAAAAACGTAAATTAATTAGAATACGATAACTGAGTGTTTAGCAAATGCTTCCTATTGTATGGAGAACAAGTAAACTTCTGTCATTTGTGAAAATGAACCTGGGCGTTATACTTGTGTCCTTCGCATTATCACACCACATTACAGATTCAATGTTCATGACATCACTTCTCCCAAATAGAACGTTCCATCTACAATTTGTACATTAAAATGAACGAAGAAATAAGTAAGATTTCGCGCAGCAAAATTCTCTCATTATTTGCATGAATT
The DNA here is from genome assembly GCA_030220185.1 of Diploptera punctata. Classification (NCBI taxonomy): domain Eukaryota; kingdom Metazoa; phylum Arthropoda; class Insecta; order Blattodea; family Blaberidae; genus Diploptera; species Diploptera punctata. Next base: position 462,698 of record JASPKZ010009351.1, on the reverse strand, counting down.
TACTCTTTTCTGATCGTTAAATGAATATTTCATAGTCGTCATTATTATTATTATTATTATTATTATTATTATTATTATTATTATTATTATTATTATTATTATTATTATTATTATTATCATTATTATTATTATTATTATTATTATTATTATTTGAATTCAAATACCTGGGAACAATAATCACAAATAGGAATGAGATGCAGAAAGAAATTAAACATAGGCTCAATTCTGGAAATGCGTGCTATTATGCATTACTTACTTACTTACTCACTCACTGGCACTATCGAACCCGTAGGTTCATGGCCGCACGGACATAAGCTCTCCATACATCCCTATCCTGAGCTAATGATTTCCAATCATTCCCTGTATAATCTACTTCCCTCAAATCATAGTTAATGTTGTTCTCCCACCTCATTTTTGGTCTACCAACTCGGCGTTTTCCTTCTGGCTTTCCTACAAGAAGTTTCCATGCACGTCTTTCATTCCCCATACGCGCAACATGTCCTGTCCATCGCAGTCTACGAGACTTAACTGTTTTATTATATCTGGCTTCCTATAAAGACCATGTAGTTTATTGTTATGTAGTATTCTCCATTCACCTGTATGTTCATCTCTCTTTGGTCCAAAAATTTTCCTAAGTACTTTATTCTCAAATACTTGTAATCTCCTTTCCTCCTTTAAAGTAAGAGTCCATATTTCGCACCCATATAATATAACTGGTAGAATAATAGTTTTATATATTTTCAGTTTAATGTTTTTTGAAAGGAGTTGGGATATCAAGAGTGTCTGCAATGCATAATAGCACGCATTTGCAGAATTGAGCCTATGTTTAATTTCTTTGTGCATCTCATTCCTATTTGTGATTATTGTTCCTAGGTATTTGAATTCAGCCACTTCCTCAAAATTTCCCTCATTTGTCATTAGCTGTCCATTTCCATTATTTAATGAATTTCTACGTGTGACCATATATTTAGTTTTATTGATATTTACTTCCAGTCCTAATTTCTTAGTGTTACTCAATAGTGTGTGCGTGTTGTCCTTTAGTACCTCCTCGCTATCGGCCAATAATACTACATCATCAGCATAAACTAACAGCTTATTAATACCATTGAGTTGTAAGCCTTCCTCATTCTCTAAAGATTTAATGGCATGCTGTAGTAAAAATTAAATAGTAGAGGAGATAGTGCATCTACTTGCTTCAACCCATTCCGGATTTCAAAAGTGTCCGAAAACTGTTTGCCTACACGCACCCTACTCTTTGTGCCATTTAGATACATTCGTTAAGTCTAACTAACTTTTTAGGAATTCCGAACTCCAGCAGAATACTATATAACTTCTCTCTCTTAATTGAATCGTATGCTTTTTTGAAGTCAACATATAGTTGATGTACAGTACCATTATATTCCCATTTCTTTTCTAAAATCTGTCTGATACTAAAAATCTGATCTGTTGTAGACCTGTTTCTTCTAAATGCACATTGATGTTCTCCTAGAATGTCATAAATATAGGGAGTAAGTCTGCTTACTAATATATTTGTTAGAATTTTGTACGAAGTTGAAAGTAATGAGATGTCCCTATAGTTTTTGCAATCAGTTTTATCTCCTTTTTTATAAATTGGTACGATAATTGATTCTTTCTATTCATCTGGAAGAGCTTCTTTATCCCAAATCATATATTAAGCAATTGGTATATCCTGTCCATGAATTTTTCTCCCCGTGATTTTATCAGTTCTGCTGGGATCTCATCTGAACCTGATGCTTTATACAGCTTCAATTTTTCAATCGCCAATTCAACCTCTAATGCACTTGGTTCTGCGATTAGAATTTCAGCTGTCTGAAAATTATCGTCTCCAATATCCTTTTGTCTGTGTACATTTAATAACTGATTAAAGTAACTTTTCCATATATTTAATATACTCCTGGAATCTGAAATCATATCCCCATTTTCAGATTCCTAATTATGTTTGTTCTAGCCTGAACCCTTTCTTCTCTATCCTAATTCCCTGATATAATTCTCTAATGTTCCTATTTTTGGCATTCATTTCAAGATCATTAATCTTCTCTCTCAAATATTCTCTCTCTTTTTCTCTTTAGTAACCTCGTGGTTTCCCGTCTAATACTACTCTATTGCTCAAAATGTACCTCATTTGGCTGGTGTAATCATTTAATTTTTGCTAGCTTTCATTTCTTTATAATTTCGGCACATTCCTTATCAAACCATTTCTTGTTTTGCCTCTTTTTTAAATAACCAATGTTATCTGATGCTGACAATTTAATAGTATCTCTTATAACCTCCCATTCTTTATTTATGTCAGTTTCTTCTTCATTTCCCACATTGTCATCTGAAGATTTCAGTACTTCAAATCTATTAGCAATTTTAATTTGGTATTCATGCCGCATTTTCATCATTTTTCAAGTTTTTTAAATCATTTTTTTCAGAATCATCTTTAGCGTTTATTCCTCTCATAAGTAATAGCCGTTGTCCGATTTTCACTCTGACCAGACGATGATCCGAATTGCAGTCTGTCTCTCTAACTGATCTAACATCGATGATGCTACTGTGCCAGCGTTTATTCACTAATACATGATCTATCTGGTTCCGAGTTTCTCCTTCTGGGGACGTCCAGGTATATTTATGAATATCCTTATGCTGAAATGTTGTGCTCTTAACAATGAAATTCTTTGATGTGGCAAATGTGACTAATCTAACCCCGTTGTCGTTACTATCTTCATGAAGACTGAATTTGCCTATTGTTGGTTTGAATATATCTTCCCGCCCCACTTTTGCATTAAAATCTCCTAAGACAATTTTCATATGCTATCATGGAAGGTTATCAAATACGCATTCTAATTCTTCATTGAACTCATCCTTGATATTGTCATCTTTATCTTCTGTGGGGGCATGTACATTTACAATTATAAAATCATGTCCTTTACCCTTTAGAATTATGTATGATACCCTATCACTAACAAACTTAATATCTCGGATAGCGGATAGGATCCTCCTTATGACTAAAAAAGCCGTTCCAAATGCCAGTCTTTCTGCACCCCCGTAGTATAATGTAAAGCTTCCTGATTCCTGACTACATTCTCCTGGCCACGTAACTTCCTGTAAAGCAACTATATCCAAGGGTGATTTATCTAATTCCCGCGTTAATATCTCTAGTGCCCCGCCATTGTATAAAGTCCTAACATTCCATGTTCCTAGGAACATATCCCTGTGTTTGAGCCTTTGGCATGGGTTCCCTGAAGTAGTCCCCGCCCGGAGAACCGAATGGGGGACTATTTGACCTCCGGAAAATTTTACCTCAGTTGAACCCGTGTCCGCATTTCTTGACGGTTGTATTTTTACGGTGAAAGATCGTCACTCTTTCGACCAAGGTACTTTTTTTCGTCTTGCTTATCACCTTCGACCAGTCCGGCATAAGTAATCCCCGCTTGGAGACCCTAATGGGGGACTATTTTATCTCCAGAAAATCTTAAGCCTACTTCAGTAGAATCTACATCCTTTGATGGTTGTATTTTTACTGGAAATATCTTCACTCTTTCGGCCAAGTCTCTTTTAGCCTTGCATATCGCATTTGACCTGGTAGCAATGGTATCGCCGGCATAGCTAGGAGGGCTTCTTCTAAGTCACGCATTACCTACAGGATAAAGATACCATCGGAATTAAAACAATTCTATGTTTTATTATTGCTACGCAAAATCTGTTCTGGAGTATATCTGTATTAATATCCATCCCAAATAAATAAGTTTTAAATCAAATTTATTAAAAAATCCGCATATTAAACTTTATCAAAGCGAACACAAAAGCAAGAACAAAACTTTATGAATCTTTGGATTATGTTAAAAATTCCCGAGTTCGCATCTCGGTCATTCCATGTGGGGTTCGTGGTGGTCGAATTGGATCCAGAACAGGTGATTATCTGGGCTTCCCTCGTTTTCTCTGCTAAAACTTCATTCCAACACTTTTCCATATCATTCACTTCGTTTCTGCCCTTGTGATGATATTACAGGTCTGCTCAGCTGGTGTGCATATTAAACATATGTACCATTAATAATAGGGCTTCATTTTATCTCATCCCGTGACTTGTCGTTACTCTGGATACGAGTAAAAGGTTAACTTTTTATACGGTTATATAAAAAGAAAAGACGAAGAATTGAATGAATATAAACTCCCGCACACATAAATAATTTTATTTATATGCAGATTTTCAATGTTTACACATCTTTCTGTGCCTAAAGTTTTATTTTTTCTCCACTCGTCTCTATCCATCCACTCCATTTCTTCCAGCCCTCTTGTTCTCATTCTAATTCTTATTTGTTGCATCCAAGAGTTTAGGTCTTCCTTTCCTTCTTCTTCCAGGTGGACACCATTCCAATGTTTTTCTGGGTAACCTTTTTTCGTGCATTCGTCGTACGTACCCATACCAATTTAATTGCTTGTATCTTATATAATCTACTATTTAATATATAATATTAATGTTTCCTCGTATGACACTAATTTTGAAGATCTTGTTTGTCTTCTCAAGAAATCCGTTTCCATCGACATAAGTTTTTGTGCCAAGTTTGTGTTGAATTTCCAAACTTCAGCTCCATATGTGACAGTACTTCTCACTATTGAATTATATATTTGTACTAGTAAAATTCATGGTGATTTTCCGTTGAGGTATTAGTTCACAGTAATATAATGTACGGTTAAAAACTATAATATAGTTACATTGTAGATCCGTCTCCTCAACTTAAGTTCTTTCAAAACTCTGTAGGCCTTTCGGGACTAGTCCCATCATCAGCAGAATGCATTAGGTCCGTTCTTGTTGACCCTTGTTGAAGCACTGACTTAGTTGTGAGAATTTTGTACAGAGGATTGTGTGGATTAGGTGTGTATTCATTGAGAATCAGGTTGCTGTTGATTTCTCTTAGGATTGCGATTTCCTCCAGTATATTTATTCTCATTGGAATGTTTTCTCTATATACTATTGTGAGGGTGTTATCGATGTTATGCATATGGTGTCCAGCTTGAATTACATGTTTTGCGTAACTTGATTTTCCTCCATTGTAAACGAAATCTCTGAAATGTTCCTTGAATCTAATGTTGAAGCTTCTGTTAGTTTTCCCAATGTAGAATTTATTGCAGTCTGTACATGTTAATTTGTAGATGCCTTTATTGTCGAATTCATCTATTTCTTCGATGTTGTTGTTTATTAAATTGTTTAGTTTGTTGTCAGTTCTGTAGGCTATATTAATATTCTTATCGAGCTTTTTTAGTGTGTTGGCCAATTTTAATGTTTCTTTACCAGTGTACAACAACATCGAAGAAATAGATGAATTCGACAATAAAGGCATCTACAAAATTAACATGTACAGACTGCAATAAATTCTACATTGGGAAAACTAACAGAAGCTTCATCATTAGATTCAAGGAACATTTCAGAGATTTCGTTTACAATGGAGGAAAATCAAGTTACGCAAAACATGTAATTCAAGCTGGACACCATATGCATAACATCGATAACACCCTCACAATAGTACATAGAGAAAACATTCAAATGAGAATAAATATACTGGAGGAAATCGCAATCCTAAGAGAAATCAACAGCAACCTGATTCTCAATGAATACACACCTAATCCACACAATCCTCTGTACAAAATTCTCACAACCAAGTCAGTGCTTCAACAAGGGTCAACAAGAACGGACCTAATGCATTCTGCTGATGATGGGACTAGTCCCGAAAGGCCTACAGAGTTTTAAAAGAACTTAAGTTGAGGAGACGGACCTACAAGGTAACTATATTATAGTTTTTAACCGTACATTATATTACTATATATTTGTAACTTATTTTTTCTGGTTATATGTCTGTTCCATAAGGCTCCATTTATCTTTGCTTTATTTGTCTACCTTTATTTGTTTATCTTCTTTATCCACTGTTACTCCCAGATACTCAATTTCTTCACATCATCTTATATACTCCTTCTGATCTTCTACTATTAAATCTCGGTTTCTGCTCCACATCCCACATACAATGTTTTTTTTTTTCTAAATTTATTTTCAAACTCCAGTTATCGAATTCGTCCAATAATTTTTGAACATAAACTCCATGTCTTCATATTCTTGAGCAATTATTATCTGATCATTCGCAAATAGCAGTGTATATATTGTATCTGTTGATCCATCTGTAATTAGTATTCCCGTTCGTGAACATTTTTTGCTCCAGTTTGACAGTTGCATAAATATCTTAAATAAAGTTACGAAGGACTTTTGTTAGTTTAATTTCTTCTGATACAAATTTTCCAATTTTAATTTCAGATACTGCATTTTATACAATTTTTTATTACATTAATAATTGTATCGTTTATGTCCATATCTTCTAATGCTTCTCACAACTTTCATAAAGGTACGGTGTCATATGCTTTCTCTAAATCCACAAATGTGAAATTAACTTGTTGCTAGTTATTGTTAGTATTTTCAATCAATTGTTTTACCACAAATATGTGATCAATTGTAGATCTCTCAGACTTGAAGCCTGCCAATACTTCATTCTTCTTATATTTATAATTTTCTTACAAATAGTATTTGGTGATTTTTCCACATATACGGCTAAAAACATTCATTACGGTGATTCCTCTATAATTATTGCACTCATCTTTTCTTCCTTTCTTATGAATGACTGATATCAACCCAAGTTTCCATTTTACTGGTGCATCTTCTCCATTTAGGTATCTCTCAAGAAGGCCCCTTAACAATTCAAATAATTTATTTGTACCATATTAAATTAATTCTGACCACAAGACGTATAAATAAATAATAATGCCTTAAATAAAGCATGAGATATAGGAGAATGATAGACTAGATACATCCTATGATTTCTAAGAGATATACTAAACTATATAAGGTATATATGATATATAAGATTTCTAAGAGATATACTCGAAAGCTATTTAGTTTTTTTATCTCAATATGATACGCTCATGGGCTGCAATAGTGGCACAATTAAAATATTGCTATTTTTGAATTAGTGCACTTTTCATCACCTTAAAATATCTTCTTCCCTTCAGCAACACTAGTTCATCGATTAGTTCACTACTTCACTGTCAAATAGTAGATGTATTATTCGTATGATTTCTGCCTTTCAGTGGTAAGGAAAACTTTAATCTCATCATCATCATCATAGTACATTCACGAATTTAGGCCATTTGTTGACCTGTTTCGGCCTCAAGAGAAACACCATCCAGAAGTCTTTTGAGTGGACGTCCTGGTCATCTTCTTCCTGCAGGTTGATATCTTAACATTTGTTTGGGTATTCTGTGATCTTCTATTCGATGAACATGTTGTATCCATCTTGACTTATAATCAGAAATTTTGTTTTCTAAAGATTCCATGTGTAATTCTTCTAAGATGTCTTCATTTTTATGTGATCTAGTAGTGTGTATCCTGCAGTCCTCCGAAGATATATCATTTCAGCAGATCCAAGTCTCTGTATATCCTTCTGTTTCAACGTCCATACTTCGCTACCATACAAAAGAGTTGGAAGAGTCAGTGTTTTATACACTTTCAGTCTTGAATGCTTTTGGACTAACTGTGGCTTGAAGATAGAATTTATTAACCCTAAAATTCTTAAAAATTTAGATATTTTTGCATTTACATCCTTTTCTTCTTCATATGAGATATTGCATCCTAGATATGTAAAATTATTCACCTGCTCCAAAATTTTATTGTCCAGTACAATTTTACTTCTGACAGGGTCTACACCTTGAAATGCCATAATTTTTGTTTTTTCTGTAGATATCTTTAATCCATATTGTTCTGTAATTTTGTTAAGTTCATACAGACCTTTTAATCTCATTTGTCTGAAAACTTGATTTTTTGAGTTGTGCCACTATTGCAGCCCATGAACGATATGATTCATATTACCTTCTTGTTATATATTAGACGCCATATTTAAGAACACCAGATACAGAACTTATCAAGAGAAAAATATGTAGACTTATCTTTTTAACAGATGTGATTATGTTAGACTATTTAATCTCGAAATATTTCTGACGCATTTCATTACGAATGTATTTATTATCTGATTTATGTTACGTAATCTTTATTAATCAACCAATGAACTCAGATATTGAAAAGATAGGCCCACACTTTAAGACAATTGCTATATTTCCATAGAATATGTACTTATAACATTTACTCGTATTGGAAATGCAACGCTTCAATATTGTTAATTATATTACTATCTGGTTAGTAGAAATTCCTTGATGATATTGATTTCCTAGAAAGTATAAATCGTTATATTTTCCATTATATTCTTTAGCAATATGAACATTTCAACTAAGCATAGGAATGCACATACTCACAGGGCTCAAAATCTCTTGTATGAAATAATACAGATAATTGTTGTCCCTTCGGGGTTTTTTAATATATTTGGAAATGCTTAGTTCAACGATTTAATGAATTAGAACGTATCCAAAAATTTGCAGTCAAATGTATTGACGTAGATTTTCACGGCCGGAGTTGCTATGATGATCTTGAAGAAGATTTTTGGGCTGTAGGCTGTGGTCGTGAGGCTTGTAGTTCCCCGACGTTTCCCCAGAGACTGCGTCTGGCATCCTCAGGGGTTGTCTTGAGACTGGCAATTCTGTCCACTGTCTGCCCTATTTATACGTTCACAAGCCTCACGACCACATCCTACAGCCCGAAAATCTTCTTCAAGATCATCATTGCAGTCAAATGATTTAAAAAATGTAGTTTGAAATAATTTATTATATTTTTATAATGTGATATGTTGCAATTATATTTTTTTCTTAATTTTCCACCACATTTAGAAATTCTTTCACATACAGAGTTTTACTGGAAATCACGAAAAAACTTTTAGGAACAATAGGCCATATAGAGAGGATAATTTTGTTAATGGAACATGATATATTCCCAAATACGTAATTTATTAGTTCTGGCATCACGGACTACTATGGAAAATGATTGAAATAGGATTAGATGATGGAAAATTAATTTAAAAGCTAAATATATAAACAATAGGCAATTCGAAGTTGCTTTTCACAACTCAAAATCCGCTCTGCGGACCATGTATAGTGGAGTGCCACAAGGCAGCATCCTAGGACCTGCGCTTTTCAATATATACATAAATGATATTCCACACGACAATAGTCATAACAACACTCATACATGTATGTATGCAGATGACACTCAAATCACTAGTCGATCCACCCGAACAATACACGCGGCTAAACAGATTCAAAATAACCTTAATATTCTCGAATCACAGTTGGAAAAATGGAGAATTAAAAATAAACGTGGATAAATGCCAAGCAGTTCTTTATACAAAAAGGTATTCTCAATATCGAAACATGCCCCCACAATTAAGACTTTATGGACACAACATTGAGTGGAAAAACGAAGCCATATATTTAGGCGTAACACTCGACAAAAAAACTGCTGTTAAAACAACATATCCAAAATGCCTTAGGCAAAGCGTATGGGACACTAAAGCTGCTATATCCTATTTTAAATAACCACAACAAAATTTGAATAAATACAGAGCTAACAATCTACAAGGCACTATTAAGGCCAGTACTCACATACGCAAGCCCCATATGGGGACACGCCGCTAGAACTCACATAAAGAAACTGCAAGTTTTTTTCAAAACAAATTACTATATATGATTACAAAACTACCGCGTGTAACACCGATCGACATATTACACTACCAAACGGGTGTAGAAACAAATCGAGGAGTATATTAAACACATGGCTCTTAAATTTTATAATACATGTGAAGGTCATGATAATTCGCTCGTGGCATCACTGGGAACCTATGAAACAGCCAATAACAAACACAAGCGTCCAAAATGGATCCTGGACAACACTTGACCGGTGAAAGCTGATAGGACGCAACCACACACACACACACACACACACACAGAAACACATTACAAAATTACAAAATTATAATTACAACATTGGTATATAATGTGTCAATATATAAATAAAACAAATTAAAAAACTAAACCTACTGTGCTACATGTACATCCCACCAGTTCCAGAGAAACTGAAATCACGAGACAACAACAGAGAGAACAGGAACAACTCAAGAATATTTTTTTTAAATGCACATATTACCATAATTGTATAAATAATTGTAATAGCTTGAAATGTATATAGATTATATTTAAATAAAGAAAAACCTGATGTCCGGTTTTGGCCCTCAATATAGTATGATAATCCGAAAGCCGAACTTGGCAAGATCCCGCGTGATTGACTATTCCGATTGAGGTTTTAAGCGGTTTCCCTAAACTGACCCTTCTTGTTCAATCCAATGTTGATCTTACTCAAATCATGGTTAATATTGTCTCCCATCTCATTTTTGGCAATATTATTTGGGGTGATTTCCTCTTGTTTCCTTACAAGAATGTTCCATACTCCAATTATATTATGATTAATTAAAATACTCCTGGTGATAAAATACTAACCAAATATTTGCCGCGATGATTGTGAAAAAACAGGATAATCTCCCGGCGAATCCGACATTTGAACGAGGTTGCTCCCGAATATTCAACTTGCTCGGTTTCATAGCCTATGTGTTATTTTACTTAAATATATGGGTTCATTTTGAAGTTATGTTTTACATCTCATTCATTGTAGTAATGATCACGTGATATTTTGGGCAACCGTCTGTGTTACACGCAGAACGCGCACACGCACGAAAAAACACGAACAATCGCGCGCACGCAAACACGCACACGTGCATACACGGACAAGCACACTCGCACACACAAACAAGGACACACACATACCTCATTCACTCTCACACTCACTCACCAACTCTTTAGGGTCGCATGTTTGGACGCATTAGACAGTAAAATGCCTTCTCTGCTGAGCAAGTTGTATGCTAATACGATTTTGCTTACTCAGAAATCTGTTCATGCGATAATAATTGGTTAAATTTGTAAGCTACCTGCGGAGGTAGCTTAAATGAGCAACTCAAATTAAAATCCCGAAGGGAACCGAACGGGAACCGATGGTAATCGATGTACTTTGCTGCTTTATCCAACATTTATCCAAGATGTCGGACCTTGAAGACTTCGATCATGTTTTCGGTATACACGGAGAAGAGGAATTTGATAGAGTATACCAAAGAATTCAACTGGAAGAACAGGAGAATCGGCGTAATATTGCATGTCGCAGACGTGTTTGTATACGGTATTATTTGCGGGATGCAAGCATAAATGCATTCCTCTATAGCAGACGAAAATAACGGAAGTGGTTTTATCGCTGAGAATTCTGGGTAATTCGTTGCCAATATTACGAAAACGTGGACTCTCGTGCATGACCGATAAGTCGGCCGTTAATTCGTTCTCAGCAATTGCTCACGGTGAATCAGCTCACTAGTGATTGGAAGTAATTTGAGTAGAGAGTAATGTTCTAACATACGACCCTTAATCTCATACACACTCTCACTCTCTCTCTCTCTCTATCTCTCTCTCTCTCATATATATATATATATATATATATATATATTTTTGTCACTAGTTGCAGTGGCGTTGTACACGTATAATTTCATTAATTTAACATCACACCGGTTTACACAAAAATCCCAATCTTATTTATTTCATTCACAATAATTCAAAGTACAATCAAATTAAGATTATTGTACTGAGAGTCTCTCACAAACACTTTGTCTCTTGTATATAGTTTATTTTTACACTCGCAGTAGCACTATCATGCAGCACTCTCTTCGTCTTCACTCTTCAATCCACCTTCAGGTCGCCATCTCGACCACTACTGTGGTTTCCATTCCGGTCTTAATATAACCGGCGATGACGCCTAGAAGTTTCGAGGCAGACCGACTTGTATATCACTTGCCGCTATTCGAATAGTCGCGAAAGCGATTTTTTTAGAAAAACCCGTCTTCATGAATCCATGTCCTTTATGCGTTATAATTTATAAGGCGATTCAATACCATGTCTTCGGCCAACTCAGTTAATTCGTGTCTCCAATATAAATTTCCCTTAGATGCTTCCTAATGTTATACTTTCACATATTGCCTGACCCTTCCTAATATTTATTTTTTCAAAGATTTCCCAATACAAACGTTGAAAGAATTTCTACTGTCATCTGTTCAAACTTCATGAATTATACATCCCAGTCTCTCAGACTTAACGACCCTGAAAACATTAGGATAAATTAAAATATAAAATTATGAAATATTTACCTAAAAGGTCCGTCTCCTCAAATGTATTAGTTATATATCTGTAGCGGTTTCGGGACTAGTCCCATCATCAGCACCCCACCTACCAGATTTACAGTGGAACACCAGTATTGAATCCTGATGATGATGGGATTAGTCCCAAAAACGCTTACAGATAACTAACTACTAAAGTCGAGGAGACGGACCTTTTAGGTAAATATTTCATAATTTTATATTTTAATTTTGAATAATACCTCAACGGAACTCTATCATGAATCTTATTGAAGTTGATTAGGATAAATATATAAATTGTACAGTATACATATGTTGACATATGGACCCGAGACATAGCGGTTAAAATCTGATAAAAGATTGTAGTTGATATTCTTTAGGGGACCATAAACGAAAATGTAAGGAATTAATTGAGTCATACTTCCCTTAACAGACACTTCTCAATAGCAGACGCCTCTCAATAACGGACTTTAAAAAAATTCCCTGAAAAAAAAAAGAAAACTCTTATGGGGAAATCTCATCACAATAGCGGACATACTTAATAACGGACGCGGACACTAATAGGGTCGAATGTTTGAACGCATTAGACAGTAAAAGGCGTTCTCTGCTGATAAAGTTTTATCCAAACACATTTTTCTTACTCAGAAATCTATTCACGCGGTAATAATTGTAAGCTACCTGACAATGTACCTTAAGATCGTAGCTCAAGATATAAACTTATGTGAAAATCCCGAAGGGAACCGATGGTAACCGATGTAGTTTGAAACTTATCCAAGATGTCGGACCTTGAAGACTTCGATCATGTTTTCGGTATACGCGGAGAAGAGGAATTTGATAGAGTCTACCAAAGAATTCAACTGGAAGAACAGGAGAATCGGCGTAATATTGCGCGTCGTAGACGTGTTTGTATACGGTATTATTTGCGGAATGCAAGCATAAATGCATTTCTCTATAGCAGACGAAAATAACGGAAGTGGTTTTATCGCTGAGAATTCTGGGTAATTCGTTGCCAATATTACGAAAACGTCAACATTCATGCATGACCGGTTAAGGCGGCCGTTAATTCGATCTCAGCTCACCAGTGATTGGAAGTAATTTGAGTAGAGAGTAATGTATTTGCATACGACCCAAATAAAACGTATCCCCGAATGGCAATTAAAACTTCGGAAAAATAGACAGCGTGAGAAGTGATACATTTATACTGTACATTTCATTATTTGCAACATTGAACATTATCGTGCATTTTGAACTTTATTATAGCACATTTTTTAACTTGAACCTTGAGAGCAGCATGTTAATGTGAATACTGTTTGTGTCTCCAAAAGATAAAGTTAAGTCTTGCTGAAATGTCACAAAAATTAAAAGACAGATCATCAATATCTGGGAAAAGGTAAGAAATTTGAAACGATACTTTTTGATGAAAAATAATGAATAGGGACTCTGTTTAACATCTGCGGTTGAAAAACATATTGAGAAGACAATTATAAGTTGTCCAGAAAAAAAAATACAGGTTTCTTTCAAGCCACCCTTCTAGAATCGAGACATTTAGCCTAAATCTGTAAAGTCCAGTAGTGTAAATTACTGTAGTAATTTTTTTTTTGCAAATGCCCGAGGTTGTCTTTTCGACATTCCTGGTGTTCTCTCCTGGCATGGCCTACTTGCAACCCACTTCAGAGGTTGGGACGCCTGGAAGGCGGGGTTACGTTGCCCCGATGATATGACGGGTGATGATGATAATGGTGCGCCAGGAGAGTCCCTAATCCTAAGCTTAGTCTAAGATGAATATGAATGATGATGATTGCGATGGCCATATGATTTCATGAACCGTTTGGGCCTTAAAGTTTTCCTGACATTTGTCTTACAGGTGAGGAAAAACTCCGATAAAAAACCTCACCCAGAAAAACTGTCCCGACCGGGATCGAACCCGGGCCCGCTGCGTGACAAGGCAGCACGCTACCTCGAGACTACAGCGGTGGACATTACTGTAGTAATTTGTTTAAACATACTGTACATACAACAAATAATATGCTACATACACTGCTCAAAACAATTAGAGGAACACTATGAAATATACAAATATTTTTTCATTGGATAAAGGTACAAGCATGAAATGAATAAAGTACATTATTTGTGGTTATTTATTTGTTTATTTATTTCTCATGTCAGTAAAAACAATTGAATAACGCTGAATTAACTTTTCAAATAATTCCGCTATATAAGCAATTGAATCTTGTGCTTATTTTTCAAAGTTAAACACTCGTTATATAGAGTTAGTATCGTGTATGGCCTCCAGGACATTCGATGACACTTTGGCACCTTCCTGGCATGCTCCCAATAAGATTCTGGATTTCCTCTTGCGGGATATTCTCCCATTCCTCCTTCAGAGAATCTCCAAATTGCTGCAGAGTTTGTGGAGCTTGATGTCGGTTCCTGACCTTCCTGTCTAGAAGATCCCACAAGTGTTCAATAGGGTTGAGGTCTGGGCTGACCGCTGGCCACTCCATCACCTCAATTTCATTCCTCCTCAGGAAATCCCTGGTGACAGCCGCAGAATGTGCCCTGGCATATCCTGCATAAACAGAAATCCAGGGCCTACTCCAATGGCAGCAGGTACTACATTCACTTCCAGAACGTGCTCGATATACCGGACATCATTCAGTCACTGGGGAACAAGTACAAGGTCCGTACGATTGTTGTACATAACTCCGGCCCACACCATTATGGAACCTCCTCCGAATCTATCAATTTCCTGCACAGCCTCTGCAGAAAATCTTTCTCCTGGCCGTCCCCACACCCTCAATCGACAATCACAACGTGTAAGACGATACCTGGATTCGTCCGAGAAGAGCACAGACTCCCACTGGTTCAGGTTCCAATCACCATGGTTTTCAGTATACGTATATCTTGCTGCCTTATGCCCATTTGTTAAGCGTCTTTTTTTAACGGGCCTTTTTGGACGAATATTCTCTTTCCTTAATCTGTTCCTAATAGTTTGGTCTGAAACCCTGATTCCGGAAGCCATATGAAGGTCATTCTGCAGGACTTTTGCAGTGTATGTACGCTGTCGAAGAGCAGAAATAACAACATATCTGTCATCCTGGGGGCTTGTTTTAAATTTACAGCTCTGGCCACGTCTCCTACAATACTGACCTGTCTCTCTGTGCCTGTTGCGTAACCTGGACACCACGGAAGGAGAAACCCCAAGCCCTCTAGCCACTTGTCGCAGAGATTGACCTTGTCGTAAAAAATGTAGAGCATGATACACTTCAAACTCATTTAAATGTCTCATTTTGTCAGCGACTTCAATAAACAAGGCAATAATCAACATTCGTCACTATAGCAACATCAGGAAGCTTACCAATTAGAAGTGGCCAGTGCCTTCCAAAATAAAAAAATTCTCTATATTTGTTATTTGAGGTAATTTCTCTGTATTTAGGCCACGGATCTTTAAAATTTGTATACAATGATAAAATTAATAATTCAATTTACATATTGTCGAACTTTCAGCATCACAGCTTTAAAAAACAATTACTTATTCAATTTATTACAAGTGTTCCTCTAATTGTTTTGAGCAGTGTATTAATATTGAACTGTATCATTCAGATTTTATTCTACTACTTTATTTTATTTATTTATTTTACCTGATGGAGTTAAGACCGTAATGTCTTCTCTTCCACTTCACCAAGGTCAAATTATACATACAATAAAAATTATGACAAATGATACGTAATAATTATAAACTCCACAATATAAAGTTGACAAGGGAAAAAAAGAAAAATAGTAATAATAAAAATAACAAAAATAACCTATAATTATATTAACTAAATGGCTTGGTAAAGAAAGTTGCTCAAATAAAGAAAAAAATGTTTAATAATTTACACATGTACTGTCATTTTCTTTCTACTATACTACTGCATATTATACTATATTGCATTTTTATTTATTTTTCTGTATAGCGGGCACTTCTTAATTGCGGACAATTTTATTTTCCCCATACGTGTCCGTTATTCGACTGTATATATAACTTAAATGAAAAATAAGATAATTGGTATCAACAGATCCATTGAATGGCTGAAAACAGCATTTCAAAATAAAAAGGTGTTTTACTACAGACCACAGGATACAATAAATATGGGAGGGGAGCAAAGACGCTGGAAAGACGACCTACCACATTATAAAAAAACTCCTGGCGCGACAGGCCTACAAGCCCCTTAGCCTACCAGCCGGCTGCTGGCCTCACATACAGAGGTAGATGGTAATCAACCAGTGTAGGGGTGACATGTGATCAGCATGTCGAGTCCCCCAGCCGTTATAGCTAGTTTCCCCAACCTGAAGCCGCTACTTATTGTAGCTACCCAAATACCTCACGATGCTGGGTGGGCACCGGTCCCATACTGGCCGAAATACCATGAGAATATTTCTTCCCCCATGGAGACTCGAACCAGCGCAAGTCCAGTAGATCTGCGCCAAGGCTTCCTACCTTAACCGCTCGGCTACGGCGCGGGACCCTACCACATTATACATGAGCGAAATTGGCCAATAGGTCCATACCTTAATGTTGACTACGATGATGATGAAAATAGAAAATATTAAACTGAATAGCAACACAAATTCCCCGCTTTAAATCGGTATTTAATTACTTAATAGGTATGATTTTGATTTGTTAACAATGATTTCAGATATTTGAATGTTTACACACACACACACACACACACACAAGGCAGTGTTTATCGATCGGCCTCTTTTAATAGATGTTTAAGAAAATATAATAAACACCTTCCAAAAAAAAATTAAGACGCATTTATGAACCGATTAATGAAGGATTCATATAGAGAAATAGAAATAATAGTCAGCTATAAGAGGTGTGTAAGGAACCATATATTTACATGATGGTTAAACTCAAAAGAGTTGAGTTGAGGACATGTTCATCGCATGGAAAATAGACGCACCTAAAGAAAATTCTCTATGCAACTATAGGGGACAAGAGAAGAGTGGAAAGACCGAAGAACAAATGGATTGTTGTTTTGGACGAGGATGCAAAGAAGATTCTAGGAGTGAGGAACTGAAAAAGGAAGACACTGGATACGCAGATTTGGAGGGGCTTAATACAGGAGGCCAAGGCCAGACATCGGGCTGTAGCGCTACAGAAGAAGAAGAATAAGAATAAGAAGAAAATAAGTTTGGTCAGATATACATTTTAGAAACGCGCTGTATAAATTAAATGACTTTAAAATTGCAGTTTACGTATGTGATGAGGTCAGAAGAGGATATACACATGATAATAGTATTGATACCTTGGAGTTAAAACGTTTATCTTGCCAGGTTTGTGATAAGCACAATGTAAATTTTGCCAGACATCTAGAGTTTTGCAGTGTGATAATTGTGTGAGCGCGATTGTGTTACTAGTTCATGTGGTGTAGCAAATTATTAACTTATTTGTGCAATGGTATGTAGAAAAATAAAATTTTACTTTGTAGAGTTAATTTATTACTTTTGGCGTTACCATAATCTCCTCCATCTATGATTTTTTATTTTTTTGCTTGTACATAATATTCTCTCCAGATTTTAATTATTATCTAAGTTTTATATCATCGACAAGGATTCATCTATAAAAAATAAACTAATAATCTAAAATGTCTTTATATTAATTTAATATTAGAAAGTAGTTTACATATAATTAGTTTTGGAGAATTATGAAAGGGTTAATATGCCTACCTCAAATTCTCTTAATTTAAATCTACCTTGTATTTTTTTTCCAATAGATCGCATTTTTTTGCTTCCTTGGATAACACTTCTTGTAGGTATAATCGGTTCAAGAATGAATGAGCAAAATAATGTAAGACCTTCATTCTTTCTAGTGCTACGAATACATGATTGCACCATATAAGGTTTTGAATATTTGTAAATCTAAGATATTATATAATTTATTACATAATTATTAATTAATCAATTGAGTTGGTGTTTACTTGATGAAAATCCATATTTATTAATTAAATAAAAATAAACGCAGTTTTATTTGATTTTCATATTTATTATATAATTCAGTGACAGCTGTTTCGGTACACTGTACCTTTTTCAGACATGTTAACAAATTATGAATTGTGTTCCAACTAAGTTGTTAACATGTCTGAAGAAGGTACAGTGTACCGAAACAGCTGTCACTGAATTATATAATATGAAAATCAAATAAAACTGCGTTTTATTTTTATTTAATTAATAATTATTAATTTATGCTTAATTAAAATTGATATTGATTTCTTTAAGTATATTCTATTTTATTTGTTGTAAAAAATTCTTACTCTTATGAGAAAAAAAATTAAGTTTGATTAAAGTTAAAGCTGGCACAAATTTGCTTATGTAAGATCGCATAAATATTACAATACAATGATTCTGCAGGACAGTTATAGATAGTAAGAAGTAGGATGCATTATCTAGTACAAAATTTCATTTTTAAAAGGACGTATAACTGTATATGTCATGTCATATTTCAATAATAATCTACGGGTCTATATGGTGCCTATGAAACTCCTTAATAGCTATGAGACAGGCCAAACTCCTAATACGAGAAGCTCGCCATACCAGTTGTTTTGTATAGATGGATATCTGTAAGATGAATTGACAAATCTAAACACAATAGGCATAATATTTAATTTTAGGAAGTTATATTTTGAGGTTATTTTAATTATATTATTTTTAGTCTGGACATCTTACCTCAATATTAATGTTGATTTGTTCTTGGACATGTTTCAAAACAATTCTGTTTTATCGTCAGCTTTCCCAGACTGGTTTTATTTATGTTGCATTATGTTGCACAACCTGGGAAACATAATGCAACATAAATAAAACCAGTCTGGGAAAGCTGACGATAAAACAGAATTGTTTTGAAACATGTCCGAGAACAAATCAACATTAATATTGAGGTAAGATGTCCAGACTAAAAATAATACAATAGGCATACATTGACGCGTTGTATAGTAAACGTAGAGTAGAGATGAAATTTTACGCCTCATATATTGTTAGAATATCCTAAGATATACATATTTGGGTACAGATTTTATCTGTTTTAACATATTAAGTAAATTAACATAGACTAACACATTTTATGCGGTACTCCATTATCTGTTTTGAGGGCTCCTGTATCTTCAGATATGCCCTTGAGAATAATAATAATAATAATAATAATAATAATAATAATAATAATAATAATAATAATAAAGAAACTGCATACAGAATACTTTATAATTGCTATAACACACTTTTGGGGGTTGTAGAAGAGACTTAGTAGATAAAGTTTTGTCAATAAACTCTACGTGGAACGCCCCACTAAAAACTAAACTCGTGAAACGACGCCCTGCATCCTGGATGACTATTTCAATTCGTAACTTGATGGCTGATAGAGACGCAGCACATAAGAAATATAGACTCGACAAAACAGACACAAATCTCAATCAATATAAACAGTTACGTAACAAGACAAATCAAGCTATAAGAAACGCCAAACTTAGACATTTATACAACCTAACAGATACTAATACTTCAGAAATCTGGAAAAACTTGAATAGAATGGGAATTGGGAGAAAAGACACGCAGGTAGACAAATTGCCTGTTTCCCTGGACACACTCAATAATCAATTCACATGTATAACTACTACTCCAAAGGATAAAGAGCAAACAATAAATGAATCATCACTGACAAATCAACCCGACAGAGAACATTTCCACTTCTCATATGTTACAGATTACGACGTAAAGAAAGCCATCATGCGAATAAAAACCAAAGCACAAGGAACTGACCGTATAAATATTACTTAATAAAATAATCGACGCTTATTTAATTTATTATTTAATAACAAACTAACTTATACACCTCACTGATAGTATTCTTTTAACAATTAATAAATTTAATCATCTATGAAAATAATATTAAAATTAACAAATATTTTCTTTTCTTTTGTTTTAAATATTGTACAAATGTAAAATTAGTTTTCTATATCTCATTATTTTTCTTTGTTTTTTATAAACATTAGACAGGGACAATTTAATATGTCTTGCTTGTATACACTTTATTATTAGTTTTAGTCTTAATTTTAACTAACATTAACTAGTTGCATTATAGATCGTAATATAATAGATATCTTTTTGATCAAATTGTTATTTAGTATTTAATATTAGAGTTCATTGTGATTGTTATATTCTGATGTAATATATGTTTGCCCTGGTGAGTGGAAGAGAAGGCCACATGGCCTTAACTCCACCAGGCTAAATAAATAAATAAAAAATAAAAATAAACAACACTTTGATTTCGTTATGATAACAGGAATCAAGATTTCAGATCTACACTGTTCCATAGACATCAG
Source organism: Diploptera punctata (assembly GCA_030220185.1). NCBI lineage: Eukaryota > Metazoa > Arthropoda > Insecta > Blattodea > Blaberidae > Diploptera > Diploptera punctata. The sequence goes on along the minus strand of JASPKZ010009351.1, from coordinate 442,132 downwards.
AAATTACCTGGTACGCTGTCTTCTGTTATTTTATGCCCCACATAATGACCCCTGTATTTAATTAATATTAACATATATGATATTAATGTTAAATAAAATTGGATTGTTCACAATAATTATTTTATTATGTTTAAATTGGATGTGCTATTTTATATAACAACACAAACATAATATTATATACAACTTTATTTCCTTTATAATAAAATTTTCACCAACTATCATAGTGTTCAAGCAATACCCATTCGGATGGTCGGCATGATTTATTATTATTAATATTATCATCATCATCATTACAATCGTTATCATCTTTATCTAAATTACTGGGGAGTGGCGAGTAAGATAAGTGACGGGAGATTCATCATAGCCTACAACTGTTCTAATCCCAATCGAACTGTTCTTATAGACCGTTACATAGTTTATCATTGTTAACCCGGAGACGAATTCCATTACTCCATGGCGCAACAGGCCATTAACCTACCAGTTGGCTGCTGGTCTCACATCCATATGTGTTAATCACAGATGTGGACGATCATCTATCCAGTATTAGGATGACGTGTGGTCAGCATGTCGCGTGTCCCAGACGTTATAGCTGTTTTTCACACCCTGGAGCGGCTACTCATTATAGCTATCCGAATTCCTCACGATGCTGAATTGGCACCGGTCCCATACTGGCAGAAACTCCATGAGAAAATTTCTGCCCATTTATTTATATCCGTTGAGGTCTTCATACGTCAATTGTCCCATCAAAACGACCTGAAGCTCACGCGGGAAGGAATGCTACACCCTTTGCCGAGACTGCCTCGAAGAGGGTTTTTATATACGCGGAGAATGAAAGCAGACCGATCACCAAAAATCATTTTAGATTATAGGTTATAAGGTAGAAATATTGATGTAGGTTATTAATTAGGGGGTGTAGATAATTGGTGATGGTTTTATCACAGGATGTGGGATTTATTACAAGGAATTTCCGTAATGTGGGAATTTTATGCTCGCGGTCTAGTCAGGTTGTTGGTTCGTTGAGCGATGAGGATCACTTATCATAGGGAATAACGAAGGAACTTTGTACGGGCAGCGATAGTATTTTCAATAATTGTAGTTTATAAATCACTCGATTTATTTAATATAATATTCACCATTCATTCAATACAATGAAAACACTTGATGATACGATGTGTTTAGCGATCTGGCTTCTTACGGAATACCGAAGAATTATTATTATTAATATTGTAATATAAAAAATATGGATCAGTATCCTCAATATAACTTAATCGATGTTCTCTCTTCTGTACGCGTCTCAATTTTATTTTTAATGAAAAGCTTCAGTATTCCTTCAATCGTTCAGATCGCTACAGGAGAAGGGGTTACAATGTATTCCTATTGGTTTAAACATATGTGGACATATATATATATATATATATATATATATATATATATATATATATATATAAAGGGTGTGACTTTCCTTTGTTTCTGTTAGTGATGTAACTAACTGCAACTAACATACTAACTAACTAGTTGCTGCGACTAACACCAGCCTAACTACCGCAAGACAAATTAATACATTTGAGGCATTATATCCATCCAAAGTACTGCAATCATAGCATTTTCATGCTATGCTTGCAGCTTTACTAGGGAATTGTGTAGGTGTGGTAGCTTTCCGTTGCTTTCCACACCGGTGAAGGTTGATGATGATGATAATGGCCATATGATTTCGGGGACCGTTTGGGCCTTAAAGTTTTCCTGACATTTGCCTTACAGGTGAGGAAAAACCCCGATAAAAACCTCGCCCAGAAAAACTGCCCCGACCGGAGATCGAACCCGGGTCCGCTGTGTGACAAGGCAACACGCTACCTCGAGACCACAGCGGTGGACTAGGCATTATATAAGAAACAAAAACCAGTGCTTCCACACACCAGATCACTCGATAAGAACAAGGTGGTACACAACATATCCAACCAAAATCTACAGCCTGATGCTATCTCTGCCTTGGCCAAAGGATTTAATTTTGCTGTCACCCCATTTCGTATTCCAGTGGAGACAATCATTACGGCAGTTGAAACGTCTCTTGGCCAACTCCCCAACAATGCAGCAGAAATAATACGACAAGAAGTTTGTGACATACTTAGAAAATCAACCCGTCCTAGAAAGAATATATCATCAGAAGAAATCAGAGCACTAAAAGACCTTCGTGACAATACTGACATAATTATTTTACAAGCTGACAAAGCAAATGCCACCGTTGTGATGAATTCGGCCGACTACGATTTGAAGATGACAGCCCTTTTAAATTCTGAAGTCTACAAACCCCGTACCAGTGATCCTACGACGTAGGCCTACTTGGAGAAAACAACGAAGAAGAAGATTCTTGATACACCTATAGATTAAGAGTTGAAGAGGCGACTAATACCACGAGAGGAATCTTCAATTTGCCCAAAAATCTACGGCCTTCCTAAAATCCACAAAGCTGATATTCCTCTTTGACCTATGGCTCACCACTGCAAAACATAGCTAAATATTTACAACCATACGCAGAAGAAGCTGATTCTTATGTGAAAAATGCTGAACATTTCCTACAACATCTTCAAAATCAAGAAATCCAACCTGACGATCTTCTAGTAAACTTTGACGTTGTTTCTCTGTTCACTAAAGTACCTGTCAACGAAGCTATAGAACTCATAAAATCAGATATCAAGCCACCAGACTACATCATTGAGTTGACTCAGCATTGTTTAAATAACACCTACTTCAGGTACAAAGGCCAGATGTGTAAACAAGTACAAGGAGCACCAATGGGATCGCCTCTTTCGCCTGTTATCTCGAATTTATTTATGACTTGTTTAGAAAGAAATGCTATTGAATCTTCAACACTTAAGCCAAAACTATGGTTCAGATACGTTGATGGTACTTTTGTAATCTGGCCTCACGATAGATCTGCTCTCAACGAATTCCTGACACACTTAAACAGTGATCAGATTAAATTCACTATGGAAGTTGAACAAGAACAGCGACTACCATTTCTAGATGTACTTGTGATAAGAAGACCTGAAGGAAGACTTGCACACACAGTATACCGTAAGCCTACTCATACTGATAAGAGATCTGAACGCCGCATCACACCATCACCCGGCACAAATAAATTCAGTAATCAACACTCTCGTCATCCGATCACTGCGACTTACAGACCAAGATCATCTTCATGAAGAGGAAAAACAACTGAAACGGGCACTTCTAGCAAATGGTTATCCTGAACATACAGTGAAAAGAGTGTTCAAACGAGCTAGAAACGCACCACGCACATCGGAGAAGAAAGAGCAGACCTTAGGGACTGCCTTCTTACCATATGTGCAAGGCACTATGGATAAAATAAGCCGAGCACTACAAAAACATCAGATTAAAACTATATTTCACTCGGAAAACACCATCTCCAATTTACTTAGGTGTGCTAAATATAAAATACCTCTAGAATCACAAGGCATCTACGAGATCCCTTGCACCTCATGCGAATAAACGTATGTAGGACGTACCAACAGACGAATTTCCTGCCGAATTCAAGAACATAAGGCTGCAATAAATCGTCAAGAACCTACATCAACTCTCGTGCAACATATGAAACAGAGGGATCACAAGATCGACCTCACAGGATCTAGAACGCTGGCTAAAGTAGATAATGAAAAATCAAGAATCTACAGAGAAGCAATAGAGATTGAAAAAAGGCCACATTCTATGAACACCCGAGATGATGCCCAAAGATTACCATCTACATGGAAAACTGCTCTCGCTGCTCACCATGTCATCCCCAGAACAGCGAAGAAGATATGAAGAAAACCACGGTTGGACAACATGGAGCGTGGTCGACGCTTGGATGGGTGTACGGCTTCCGAAACGGACCACACTGAAAACTGAAGGTGTTTAACTACATAAGAACTAAACCTTGGATGGGTGTACGGCTTTGGAAACGGACGACACTGAAAACTGAAGGTGTGTAACCACATAAAAACTAAACCTTGGATGGGTGTACGTCTTCGGAAACGGACCACAGAGAAAACTCTATTTGTTTAATTATATAAGACCTGTCCACCGCTGTGGTCTCGAGGTAGCGTGCTGCCTTGTCACGCAACGGGCCCGGGTTCGATCCCCGGTCGGGGCAGTTTTTCTGGGTGAGATTTTTATCGGGGTTTTCCCTCACCTGTAAGACAAATGTCAGGAAAACTTTAAGGCCCAAACGGTCCCCTAAATCATATGGCCATCATCTTTATCATCATCATCCTTATCATTATCATCATCATCATCATCATCCTTCACAGGTGTGGAAAGCAACGGGAAGCTACCACACCTACACAATTCCCTAGTAAAGCTGCAAACATAGCATGAAAATGCTATGATTGCAGTGAAGGACCTGCCTTCGGACAGAATTACTATGGATGGATGGATATAAGACCTAAACCTGTGACTCGAACTTATCATTCCTTGAGAATGACATGTGGGATCATGCCGAAACGTCGGAGTCAGTGGCCAGGGGCCGAACTTGAATCCAAGACGCTCCGTCTATATAACATTATTTTGACTTGACAATCTAATCTGTTTTCAAATAGATGTTCTGATACATTTCTATTAACAAAGAGTTTGGTATCTATAGGTTCCTATTGTATTCAGGTACCTGGAATTCATGCATTCCTTTGTTATATTATACGTCTTCTAGACTTTCTGGTCCCGTCTATATTGGAATAACCGAAATCTAACTAAAGGAGTTATCTTAGTCATTTATAAAAAAAAGAAGGAAATCACTTTTATATGATTAATAAAATTGATTCATTAATAAGATCATTGGATTGCAAATAAATTTCTGAGTAATTAAAGTCCAAAACGATGTGTTTATATGTGTGTATATATATACATCCATCCATAGTAATTCTGCCCGAAGGCAGGTCCTTCACTGCAATCATAGCATTTTCATGCTATGCTTGCAGCTTTACTAGGGAATTGTGTAGGTGCGGTAGCTTCCCGTTGCTTTCCACACTGGTGAAGGATGATGAAGATAATGATAATGATAAGGATGATGGCCATATGATTTCGGGGACCGTTTGGGCCTTAAAGTTTTCCTGACATTTGTCTTACAGGCGAGGAAAAACCCCGATAAAGACCTCACCCAGAAAAACTGCCCCGACCGGGGATGGAACCCGGGCCCGCTGCGTGACAAGGCAGCACGCTACCTCGAGACCACAGCGGTGGACTATATATATATATATTACATCTATATCTCAAATTATGGTCCTATATTTAAATAATTTAGATTTAATTAAATATTTAGTTAATATTTGAAACTAAAACAATCTGGAGGGAAATTCGGGTTACAAATGTCGGTGGTTAAAGAAGAGACGAATCCAACTTTACAATTACAATTTATGAGACCAGAACGAGCCTTACGATTTACACGTGAAATGTTGTTGGTTATTATTACTGTTAATATTAATAATTATTATTAACTTTATTGTTATTAATCGTATTATTATTGTTGTTGATGTTGATATAGACACGGGGAAAGGTGAAGACTAGGAAAAGTATATATATATATATATATATATATATATACGAGTGGCCCGAAAAAATCATTTTTTTATTTCGAAGTTGTAATAGCGCGGAAAAGTTGCGAATTATATAGACAAAAAAAGGGGGGATATCAAAATTGGTTGACATCTTCCGGTCGCGCATAGGCTCTAAAGTTTGACAAAATATGAAAAAAAATTAAATTTGCGACAATTTAAAAAAAAAATTGAATTAGATGTTTTCGTAATGCAATAATTAGTAACGTCTTCAAATAGAGCCTTAAAAAATTGTTTTAATTTGGTTTAGATCAGTTAATATCTTTCAGTTGCGCATATGGCTTAAAATTTGCCAAAATATTGAAAAATCCACATTTTTACGAGCTGTTTTGTATCTTTAACGTACGAGTTACAGTATTTTTATTTTTAAACGTAAGGACATTGTGTTTTATTATGGTGTGAATAAATTAAGAACTTCCGCACGCGCAATGACGCCATTGCTATAGAAAAACAGTACCTGAAAAAATATAGTTAGGCCTATGACATGATGGGTGATGACAGTAACAACGGGCATGGTACTTTTCGAATTGCTCTAGCTATATTTAAAAAGCTTAAATATTTCAGTTACAGTATAGTATTAACAATAAACTTACTTTTATAAAAAAAGAAAAACAGTTCTGAATAAATAAATAATAGTTTTAAAAAACTAAAACAACACGCTTTATTAGAAAACCGAACTAAAAAAATGAAAATAGTTTTAATTTCCAACACGCTTGGGATAAATAATTTTACCATCAAAAGCGTGGAGTGCTTTTTATGACTTTACATTTTCTTCTTAGAGACTTTACTTTTACCAATATCTGTTTATTATCAAACACATTAATTTATAAAGAGCACCCCACGCTTTTGATGGTAAAATTATTTATCCCAAGCGTGTTGGAAATTAAAATTATTTTCATTTTTTTTGTTCGGTTTTCTAATAAAGCGTGTTCTTTTAGTTTTTTAAAACTATTATTTATTTTTTATTTTTTAGTTTTAATATTTTACAGAATAAGATAAACATGTAAATATCTTTAAATTCGATACTATTGTAGTATGAGCTAAAAGTAATACTCTTCTATAAAAAAACCCCTCCCAGCCGGATTTGAACCAGCGACCCATGGATTACTGAAATTATATACCACTAAGAGTTCACTGCTCTACCAACTGAGCTCTTACAACGCTTGACTAAAAAGTCGACAAGTCCGCAACCTATTATACCAGATTTCATTTTATTTTTTATTTTTGGATGATTCTGGCCAGGATTTTAGAAACAAAATATGAAATTATTGTATTGTCACGGGTCCTCTATACGTATACAAAGTTTCAAGTCGATCCAATGTTTCTAAGTGGGTAAAATCGCGTTGAAAGATTCCGTTACATTGATACAAAAACCCTTTTTTTGATTTTCTGATGATTATGGCCAGGATTTTAGAAAATAAATATGAAATTATTGTATTGTCACGGGTCCTCTACAAGTATACAACGTTTCAAGTCGATCCAATGTTTCTAAGTGGGTGAAAGTCGCGTTGAAAGATTCCGTTACATTGATACTAAAACACTTTTTTTGATTTTCTGATGATTATGGCCAGGATTTTACAAAATAAATATGAAATTATTGTATTGTCACAGGTCCTCTAAAAGTATACAAAGTTTCAAGTCGATCGAATGATTTTAAGTGGGTGAAAATCGCATTGAAAGATTCCGTTACATAGATAGATACAGGTCAAGCTAATATAAAGCGTGTAAAATAGTCCATGTTAGTTGAACCTGTCCATTAGTACCGTTCTCTGTTTTGTAGCCGAAGGTACTTTGAAGACTGGTTTGCAGGCGAAGTTAGGCATGGATGATCTGAGCAGCAGAGTGGTTCTTGTAAATCCGTCTCGAGATTCAGCTCCACAAACTTTTCCTGAGGCATCTGTGACGAGTTTTACACAGCTTTTAACAGCCTGCGTGTGAACAGGGAATTGCTTGAAAGTAATGTTCCAGTCAGGGATTGAGTCACTGTCGATGTGCGATTTGACCTCGTCGTCACTTATTTCTGCCAACAATGGGGGAGAAGTTAATTCACAGTCCATCCAGTTGATCATTTCTGAGTAGGCCTATTCTTGCGCATTGAAGTTGATTTTTTGTGGCGTGAATGTTCTTACTGTTTTCCTTCTTGCATTCATTCCTACTTACCTGGCGTCCAGATTTGAGAAGTTATCCTCTTACCACAATATTGACACTAGGTCATAAGATAGCAGTCTGCTAACAATTCCTCTTCATAGCACTTCCTCCTATTCTACTTCCTTCACAGTAGCCTCTGCCCGCTCCTGGAATCTCCTTCCTCAAGATATCAGGGGCTGCCGCACACTTGGCACCTTTAAGTCACGCTTATACAGTTACCTGTTGTCTAATAATTAATTTTTCTCTATTTATTTAATTTTATACTATGTCATTAATCTTTTCCTCGTTTTTTTATATATCTTGTACATATTATATATTTAATTCGTTAAATTTAGAGTAAAAAATACATTATAAATATTAATTGTATTGTATTCATAACTTGTAATCGTTTATATATATATATATTGTAATTTAGATTTAAGACTTTTCTTTTGTATTTTTTTAAACCTGGTTGAGTGGTAGACAAGGCCTTAACTCTTCCAGGTAAAATAAAGCTATTATTATTATTATTATTATTATTATTATTATTATTATTATTATTATTATATCTGCCTTGCCTTCAGAATTCTTCAAAGTCCGTGCTCTCTTATGTGTTTCTTGTCATCATGAGTCATGGCTAACAGTAAGTGTTCTGGGTGGGCGAAAAAAACCATTCCGTTCGAACACACGGTCGACAGCACCAAGCAAAGGTTTTGGCAAATACCTGGTAGATTGTATTGCTTGGTAAACAAGTTTCGAGCCGTCTGTAAAGTGTTTACTTGTTTTGATAGTAAACCACATTGGCATGCATGATTTTAATATAAACAAAACTAGTTTTTGAAGTTCAGGTGAGAGTTCTACTTGCTTTTGACAACCATCTTGAATGTGATAAGTGCCCAGGATATCGAGAAAAATTATAATTATTTAACAACATGTATTTGTATGGCTTAAAAGTACCAAGTGTGCGACAATCCCTTATATCTTGATGAAGATAATTCCAGGAGCGGGCAAAGACATTGTGAAACAAGTAGAATGAGAGGAAGTGATATGAAGAGGGATTGCTAGCAGACTGTTTTCTTGTGACCTAGTGTAAATATTATGGTAAGAAGATAACTTCTCAAATCTGGACTCCAGGTAACTAGGAGTGTAGGAATTCAGACGTTTGAAAAGAAGTGAAAGAGAGTACAACCAGATGAATGGAAGGAATCAATTATAGTACCAATTTATAAGAAAGGAGATAAAACTGATTGCAACAACTACAGGGGCATCTCATTACTTTCAACTTCGTACAAAATTCTAACAAATATATTAGTAAGCAGACTTACTCCCTATATTGATGACATTCTAGGAGAACATCAATGTGCATTTAGAAGAAACAGGTCTACAACAGATCAGATTTTTAGTATAAGACAGATTTTAGAAAAGAAATGGGAATATAATGGTACTGTACATCAACTATATGTAGACTTCAAAAAAGCATATGATTCAATTAAGAGGGAGAAGTTATATAGTATCCTGCTAGAGTTCGGAATTCCTAAAAGGTTAGTTAGACTTATACGAATGTGTCTAAATGGCACAAAGAGTAGGGTGCGTGTAGGCAAACAGTTTTCGGACACTTTTGAAATCCAGAATGGGTTGAAGCAAGGAGATGCACTATCTCCTCTACTATTTCATTTTGTACTAGAGCATGCCATTAAATCTTTAGAGAATGAGGAAGGCTTACAACTGAATGGTATTAATAAGCTGTTAGTTTATGCTGATGATGTAGTTGGCCGATAGCGAGGAGACACTAAAGGCCAACACGCACAAACTATTGAGTAACACTAAGAAATTAGGACTGGAAGTAAATATCAATAAAACTAAATATATGGTCACATGTAGAAATTCATTTTATAATGGAAATGGACAGCTAATGACAAATGAGGGAAATTTTGAGGAAGTGGCTGAATTCAAATACCTAGGAACAATAATCACATATAGGAATGAGATGCATAAAGAAATTAAACATAGGCTCAATTCTGGAAATGCGTGCTATTATGCATTGCAGAGACTCTTGATATCCCAACTCCTTTCAAAAAACGTTAAACTGAAAATATATAAAACTATTATTCTACCAGTTATGTTATATGGGTGCGAAACATGGACTCTTACTTTAAGGGAGGAAAGGAGATTACAAGTATTTGAGAATAAAGTACTTAGGAAAATTTTTGGACCAAAGAGAGATGAACAGACAGGTGAATGGAGAAGACTACATAACAATGAACTACATGGTCTTTATAGGAAGCCAGATATAATAAGAACAGTTAAGTCTCGTAGACTGCGATGGGCAGGACATGTTGCACGTATGGGGAATGAAAGACTTGCATGGAAACTTCTTGTAGGAAAGCCAGAGGGAAAACGCCCAGTTGGTAGACCAAGAATGAGGTGGGAGAATAACATTAACTATGATTTGAGGGAAGTAGATTATACAGGGAATGATTGGAAAGTATTAGCTCAGGATAGGGATGTATGGAGAGCGTATGTCCGCGCGGCCATGAACCTACGGGTTCGATAGTGCCAGTGAGTAAGTAAGTAAGACGGAGCCAAGAGAGGTTATTGAAATGTTCGGAAATATGATCATAACGGGGAATATTGAAAATGAATCGAACGAAAGCATTATGGTCACGTTGCTGTCTCTGCGACAAGTCATAGTTTAGATTATATATAACGTCACAATAATCGAAGTGTGGCAATAGTTAACCGAGTTAAAAAAGGGGGGGGGGGTTACCTTAACAGATGCGGCGAACAACCCAAGAATCTTGAACGGTACACAACGTGACAGTATATTACAATGAGAAGTTGGAAAGTGGCTGTTATAGAAGCTAGGAAATTATTAAAAACCGAGCGATAGCAAGGTTTTTAATTTCCGAGATTCTATAAAACATTTCATAAACATGTGTTGTACATTATTTTTAGCATGATGGTGTTTCAAAATAATAAATAATAGTAAAATAACATCTTTATTGGAAATATTTGCGTTAATTATAAACAACTGCTGCCTGACCTCTGTGCACGAGAGTTTCTAAGCCGTTGCGCGGCCGGAAAACATTGACTGAACTTGACATTTTTTTTCTACCTCATTATCAGTTCGTGAAAAAAATACTACGGCTATTACACTTAAATACTAATTATTTATCAAATACCAAAAATGCGTAAATGTAACTTATTCATTATTTTGGCAAATTTTGGGGCTTATGCGTGACCGGAAGATATCAACTGACCTAAACCAAATTAAAACACAATGTTTTTGGCTCTATTTGAAGATGTTAAAAATTATTACATTACGAAAACATCTAATTAAAAAATTAAAAAAATAATCGTAAAAATGAAATTTCTTTCATAATTTGTCAAACTTATGCGCGACCGGAAGATGTCAACCGATTTTCATTTTTTTTCTTTTTATGTATATAATTCGCAACTTTTCCGCGCTATTACAACTTCGAAATAAAAAAAATGAGTTTTTCCGGCCTACCCTAATACACTACTCAAAAAAATTAGAGGAACACATGTTTAAACCAAAACACGAGAATGAATATGGAAAAAAGTTGATGTTTGATCTTTTGTAATTATAAATTGAAGATTTATGTAAAATTAGAATAGACATTCAAACAATATTTTCTTGTACAATATTAGCAATACGAACAAATTATCATTTGTAAAAACAAAGTGGAAATTTGAGATTTACAATTTTTGGAATCAATGTTTCTATGGTTATTTCAACACTCAGCACTTAGTGTGTCCTCCGTGAGCCTGAATGACCGCATTACACCTACGAAGCATGCTTCGCAGAAGCCTTCTTACAGAAACTTGTGAGAATCTCTCCCATTCCTCGGTGAGTGCATGTGAAAGTTCTTCAAGGTTCTGAGGTACAGCAGGACGCTTACGAACAAGTTTTTCCAACTTATCGGATTAAGGTCCGGACTGCATGCAGGCCAGTCTATCACTCGAATTTGGCATTCTTGCAGGACATATCTGGTAGCCTGTGCTGTATGACATCTAGCATTATCTTGCATTAGATGAAAATTAGGGTCCATACCATAAGAAAAGGGCACAACATGTTGGAGGATAATGCCATTAATGTAAACATCAGCATTAATGCTCTGTGGGACAACGACAAGCTCTGTCCGAGACTCAATAGTAATCCCAGCCCAAACCATAACCGAACCACCTCCAAATCTGCCACGTTTAATAATTGTGGCTGGATCGAAACGTTCATCAGGACGTCTCCATACACGTGTACGACCATCAGAACCCGTTAGACGAAATCTTGATTCGTCCGAGAATAAAACACCCTTCCATTGGCGGAGCTGCCAGTTGACATGATTCTGAGCAAATCACAGCCGGGGTTCTTTGTGCTGACGTGTTAAACGAGGGGATTTAAAGGAGATTCTAGACCTCAACCTTGCATTTCTCAGTCTATTTCTTACAGTTTGATCAGAAATTACCGCCCAGTTGCTGTCCATAAATGATTTTGTAGATCTCTGGCTGTAGATGTTCTTCCGCGCAAAGCTGATAAGACAAGAAATCTATCCTGTACGTCTGTTGTCTTCTTCTTACAACCTTGCCCGGTTCTCCTCTTGTATCCATGTGTCTCTCTATATCGCCTCCACAGCCTATGGATGACGGAAGGGCTAACATCAAGAATCCTGGAGACATGGCGAATGGAACGACCATCTTCAATCAATGCAACTGCTCGTGCAACTAATGTTTCATTAAGATGTCTCATTGCTCTGTTTTAACTTCAGAGAACACTAAAATAATTCCCTACCACAGATTATTCTTCAAATCTGTTAAAAAAAATCAATACGAACTCACTTTGGTTCCAACAACTCTTGGAATTTCACTAACATATTCAGAGAAAAATTAATAAAACCCAGAAGATCTTGAATCTGATTTTAAACAATACTTGAACTCAAAACATCTATCATATATTGTTACAGTATGTATTTTGTGGCTTTGGTTTAAACAATGTGTTCCTATAGTTTTTTTTTGAGTAGCGACATCTAGTAATAATGGAGAATATAATGTATATATAAGAAGAATAAGTGTTTGAATTGGAATCGCCTGGTAGTGTAATGGATAACACGCTGGGGTACCAACCCAGAGATCCGGGTTCGAATCCCGTTCAGGCATTTATTTTTCTTATCTTGTCATATATATATATATATATGTTATAATTAAATGTTTAACATTGAGCAATGCAAGCTTAATATGGAATGATAAGAAAAATAAATGCCTGGACGGGATTCGAACCCGGATCTCTGAGTCTGTACCTCAGCGTGATATCCATTACACTACCAGGCGAATCCAATTCAAACATTTATTTTTCTTATATATGTATTATATTATATATATATATATATATATATATATATCTCCATTACACTACCAGGCGAATCCAATTCAAACATTTATTTTTCTTATATATGTATATATATATATATATATATATAATATAATACATATATAAGAAAAATAAATGTTTGAATTGGATTCGCCTGGTAGTGTAATGGATATCACGCTGAGGTACAGACTCAGAGATCCGGGTTCGAATCCCGTCCAGGCATTTATTTTTCTTATAATTCCATATAATATATATATATATATATATTATACTTATAATTGTAGTACCTGCTATCAGTACATGTGGTACGAATGGGGAGTGGAAAAGATACATAGAAATTTATTGTAAAAAAACTAGTGGGGATGCTCCTATTGGTAACTAATAATGAGGTGGAAGAATAACATTAACTTGATTTGAGGGTGGTGAATTATATAGGAAGTGATTAAGAAACATTAGCTCAGGATAGTGATGCATTGAAAGCGTATATCCGAGCGGGCACAGGTTCCATAGTGCCAGTGGGTTAGTTAATGCGTGCATGCTATCCAGCAAGTAACATTTATTTTATTGTACATCTTCTCTTTATGGATGTTTACATGCACTTTATTTCCATTTGACATTTGTAGTTTAAAACATGAAATAACCATAAATTATAGATCTATGTCAAAAGATTTATCTTTGGTAGAATATTATCTTAATGTCTGTCTGACTTTATCAGTAATTACTGGATAAGTGTAGATAAAATATCATAGGTTTAAATATTAATAAGTATCTGATATTCCACAGCATAAATAAAACATTTGCAATGTTTATCTTATTTTTGTTTGCTAGATGGATTAAATTTATCTCATTTCGCTACGTGACTAATTATGACGTCAGAGTATAAAGTCCTATTCCAGAAAATATATACGGTATTTATTGTCAGGAAGTCCACCGCTGTGGTCTCGAGGTAGCGTGCTGCCTTGTCACGCAGCGGGCCCGGGTTCGATCCCTGGTCGGGGCAGTTTTTCTGGGTGCGGTTTTTATCGGGGTTTTTCCTCACCTATAAGACAAATGTCAGGAAAACTTAAGGCCCATCGGTCCCCGAAATCATATGGCCATCATCATCATCCTTATCATTATCATATCATCATCTCATCATCCTTCACCGGTGTGGAAAGCAACGGGAAGCTACCACACCTACACAATTCCCTAGTAAAGCTGCAAGCATAGCATGAAAATGTGAAGGACCTGCTTTCGGGCAGAATTACTATGGATGGATATAAAGTGATCCCACAACAGGCCCGGAGGCCCTTGGGGTAGTAGGAGGTTAAGGCTCCCACTTTTTCTAGACAATCGGCACTTTATGTCAGCCGGGTTGTCAGCCCTGCGTGACGGCCGCCTTTACCCCCAGAACAAGCGTCCGGTACTCATTTCCGTTAGAGGCTGAGTCGACCCCAGGGCCATGGTGCCGCCAGAGGGTTTGGGTCAGTTTAAAAATCCTGACCCCAACGGGACTTGAACCCTCGACCCTCCGGCTTGTAGCTCAGTGCCTTAACCACTACGCTACGGCGTGGATGGATATACAAATCATATATTTTTTTTAAATTCCTTTAATGCTATAATATTTGAAAAAGTATAAATAAAGTTATAAGATGTAATAAGTAATAAGCGTGACCAGACGTCCCGATTTTGGCGGGACAGTCCCGATTTTTAACAATTTGTCCCGCGGCATTAAAAAAAAATGTCCCTATTTTTGGGAAAGAATGCAGGACAAGCGGGAGAACGGAAAGGGAATAGACATCGTTGGTTACACTTGCTCTGCAAAATGTCTACTGAAGGTTTGTGGGTTTCCTATGGATCGCAGGAGGTTTGTTGAAATTAATAATTTCAACGAACATAACACGCGCCGCGCGCGCGCCGTTCGTGTTCGCGGCGCGCATATGTGTACGTACCTTAAGAATTCCTCAATTTTGGTCACGATCGAACCACAAAATTCTGATATACAAGCGTACACGGTAACTTAAACTACTAAGACCAACAAGCTTATTTATGTATCATATTTCTACGTCTGTTACATCTGTTGTACACCACAGTAACTTAATTAATATATATTTAAATGTGTTATATTTTAGTGACTATTTAACTCATGCCCCAAATGGGAGTCAATGACCAATCACGTTTCAATGAATTTTGTTTTACAACCAATGACAGCCGTGTTTCATCTCGCTATTTATCGAATTCTGTTTAGCAAAATAAAGAAAACTCTTTTTCAATATTCTGAACAGGTAATAGCATTATTTTGCAGTGACTGACTCTCCAACAAAAATACGTTGAATGCTGTATCGCAAATAATGAACAGATTCCTTCGAACTACACATTTGATAACTTTGTATTCAATAATTGCATTTTTAAATAATGAGTCTACTGAGTTGTTTCCTAAAAAAACATTAATAATCTATAATGTTGGTTATAATATACAGTTTGATGTTTAATTTTTTTCCTCGCTAGGGTGCATTCTTACAATATTGCGATCTTAGTGGGTTATCGCTGATTGCGATCCCATTAGGCAATAAATACTATGATCAAGTTGCAGTGAATAAACATAACCACACATTTCTGATTTGTTTTCAAACGTCGCCGTTTACATTAAATACATAAATATTTTAAAATACCTTAAATATATTTAAATACTGATTTTTGAGTAAACAGTTTAATTTTATTCGTGAAATAGTCCTGGCAAATGCTATTTAATGTAGATCTTTACTTAATCATAAATTTAAAAAAATACACCTGGGTTCATGATTCATAGTTGGGAACGTTATGTAACGTATCCAACGTTTAATTTACCATGTTATGATATCGTAAATAGTTCTTAATTATGAATACTAAAGGATACTACAATTTTTAAATTATTTTAAATGTATTTTTATGGTGATTATTAATTTTACGTATTCCAGTAATATATTACAATTGTCCTAAATTTTATTTTTTTCACATTATCACGTAATTGTTTATTTTATTAAGCTCAGTTTTCATAAGTATGTTGGAAAGAAATATTGTAAAATTATTTTATGGTTAACTTCATTAAACCTAAAAATGGAGTTATATTATTTCTGAATTACTCTTATTTTTGAAGCAAAATCTTTCACTCAGACTCCTAGATTAAGAAATTAAAATAATGAATTAATTAGGACGTGTATTATTATAATATTAAATCTCTATAGGAAGAAATAATAATCGCATATGTAGGAAATGCATATGCAATCAAATCGTGAGAACACGGGGGATTTGATTTTTATATAATTGGTTGGTTGGTTGGTATCTAATGTCGAGCACTTGATAATGAAATCATTCGCTCTATTTTTATATAATTAAATAAAAATGAATTGAATTATTAAAGAAGTTGATAGGATCTCGAATAAACGATCAGTTAGTAATTACGGAAACCATTTAACAAGTACATGGGACCACTATTGTCAAGCGACAGATATTTGAAGCGGTGACAAAGGAAACCTAATGTATTAGCGGATTACCGGACATTTCTTTGTAGACCAGCAATCTGAGATCTTAAACCGAGCTTCGCCGACAGGTCATGAACAAAGAATTGATGTATGGCTTGGAAACTACAGCGTGGAGTAAACAACTCATAACGAACTCGACAAACCGCGAGGACGCGAAGCCAAGCAAGCAAGCAAGCTGAAAAAAGTCACTGACCTAAAGAAAGTTATATAATAAATGTAGACCCGAATTCCCCAGGGTACGAACTTTTGGTAGAACTGTATGTTAAGATGGGAGTATTCATCCGGGGAACATGGTGGATCCTTGTCCAACCAAAAGACGGCGATCCCTTCTTTGGTACTAAGAAATCGTTGTCAGCCAATATAGTAAAGGGTTATATCACGACAAGGTAATGACCTCATGACGACACGATGACAGAGAGGGTAAGCGAAGTTTTCCTTATACCCAACATAATTATGTTAAGTTAGTTCTGCGTAACTCATCGGGGCGGGAATTCTTCGCAGCCCACAGATAAAAGATAGTTCAGCGTTTTCTAAGTTCTGCGTTCTGAGTAGCTCACCGAGGCGGGAGTCGGAACAGACTCACCGACATGGCCATAAATTAGCAAAATACAAACATAACTTCACTTAGAATTTATTCATCCGTGATAGACTCTAATGAGATTCCTTCTTGGATTCTAAATGCTTTCCTGTGGTCAATAACTTGTCCGACTTTAATATGTCTACAATTAGGCCTATACGTGTATCCAGTGTCCATCGATTAATAAAGTATATTTATTAAAATTCATCTCGCGTAGTCTTGCGCCGGCCAGCTCCTTGCTCATCCCTGTAGTAAGAACCTCAGCGCTATCAATTTCCAACCTAAGCAACCTAAATTCTCATACACGGAGAAATCCTTTGAATACTCCTGGCGCCCAAACATCCTTTACTAACCTAAAAATTGAATCACCCATAAATAATACCTTCTAATTTTATAGACTAATATTAATAATAAAATAGGTAGACACCTAATTTTCAGTGATTAAAATTATTTAATACATATTTTAACAAAATATAGGAGGACATTTAAACATTATTCAATAAGTAGTAGGCCTACGTATTAAAATTTTATTACAAAGTGTCATACTTTCAATAAATGTTTCAAGGACATTTCTGTTTTTTGTTAACCTTCTGCTTACATAATTTATTTTGAGATATCTTCTTTCTGTAGGGCTACTGTTTATAATATTATTTGTTATTCGTTTTTGTGATACACTTGCCCGTAATATTTATAATATAAAAATAGAATACCTGAGATTTTAATCTTCTTCAACTTTGGATGTGGGATGTGGAGTACTTTCGAAGCATATGCATCAGCGTGTAACTCGGTACTGGTTGTTTGTGATAATTTTGTAGAGCGGATTGATGTCACAGGGTGAGTTCTAATTCAGCAGGTGAGTGTTTTTGGTTTCTTTTAGTATTTCGATTTCTTCGAGAATGTTAATTTTGAGCCTGTTGTTTTCTCTATGTATGACGGATGAAGTGTTGTCGATGGTATTGAATTGGTAACCTGTTTCTATGATATGTTTTGCAAAGCTAGATTTGTCTTCATTAAATCTAAAATACTTGAGATGTTCATTATAACGTATGTTGAAATTTCTAGTTGTTCTGCCAATATAAAACTTCTCACAGCTGCTGCATTTTAGTTTATAAACTCATTTGTTTTTGTAAATGTCCATTTCTTCTAATTTGTTTGTGATTATGTTATTTAATTTGTTGGTTGTTCTGAAGGCAATTCTTACATTTTTGTCTTTTTTTTATGGTTTCAGCCAGTTTTTGTGTTTCGGGACCAGTTATGTGAGAGTTAACCATTTAGTGTTATTATTTATCCATTTCTCTATTTAATGCAGTTAAGATTACTAATTCTTCCTTTTTATTTATACTTGCATAATACATAAATATTCAATAAGTTATCGATATACCAGGCGTTTTGGAACAAGAACCACTGTCATTAGCCATATAGGCGTCGCCTTGACTACCGATTATAATTATTATTTTTTTGTATTTATCGTTACACAATCTATCAAATGACTAATACACTCTCATGTGGATCCGATGTTTATATGTTCAAATCCGATTTTTTAGGGCATAACAATATTGAATATCACTTCTTTGAAAATGAGTCCCGTGTTGTAGATTCACGGCACGTATAAGAATCTCAAGCCTGAAATATGAGGACACTGCAAAATTTCTTAACCCCTTTCTATCTCAGCTTTTAATAGTGATTCTAATGATAAGTTATTGCAGAGCGTAGTGAAATGAAAATATTACTTATCTATCTACATAAAACTTTGTATCATCTGATTTTGTATTTTGTGGGGAATGAAGTATATTTTAACTTGCTGAAGGAAAACGAGTTTGTCATTATTTTATCTTATCATTAGTTACGTGTTTAACATGTGTCGAGGCCGTTGCGATGTAATTAAATTCTCCCTTGTCTGTACAAATAAAATTTTATAGATGGTACTGTACATCAACTATATGTAGACTTCAAAAAAGCATATGATTCAATTAAGAGGGAGAAGTTATATAGTATCCTGCTGGAGTTCGGAATTCCTAAAAAGTTAGTTAGACTTATACGAATGTGTCTAAATGGCTCAAAGAGTAGGGTGCGTGTAGGCAAACAGTTTTCAGACACTTTTGAAATCCAGAATGGGTTCAAGCAAGGAGATGCACTATCTCCTCTACTATTTAATTTTGTACTAGAGCTCGCAATTAAATCTTTAGAGAATGAGGAAGGCTTACAACTCAATGGTATTAATAAGCTGTTAGTTTACGCTGATGATGTAGTATTATTGGCCGATAGCGAGGAGATACTAAAGGACAACACGCACACACTATTGAGTAACACTAAGAAATTAGGACTGGAAGTAAATATCAGTAAAACTAAATATATGGTCACATGTAGGAATTCATTATATAATGGAAATGGACAGCTAATGACAAATGAGGGAAATTTTGAGGAAGTGGCTGAATTCAAATACCTAGGAACAATAATCACAAATAGGAATGAGATGCACAAAGAAATTAAACATAGGCTCAATTCTGGAAATGCATGCTATTATGCATTGCAGAGACTTTTGATGTCCCAACTCCTTTCAAAAAACGTTAAGCTGAAAATATATAAAACTATTATTCTACCAGTTATATTATATGGATACGAAACATGGACTCTTACTTTAAGGGAGGAAAGGAGATTACGAGTATTTGAGAATAAAGTTCTTAGGAAAATTTTTGGACCAAAGAGAGATGAACAGACAGGTGAATGGAGAAGACTACATACGAGTAATAATGAACTACATGGTCTTTATAGGAAGCCATATATAATAAGAACAGTTAAGTCTCGTAGACTGCGATGGGCAGGACATGTTGCACGTATGGGGAATGAAAGACGTGCATGGAAGCTTCTTGTAGGAAAGCCAGAGGGAAAACGCCCAGCTGGTAGACCAAGAATGAGGTGGGAGAACAACATTAACTATGATTTGAGGGAAGTAGATTATACAGGGAATGATTGGAAAGCATTAGCTCAGGATAGGGATGTATGGAGAGCTTATGTCCGCGCGGCCATGAACCTTCGGGTTCGATAGTGCCAGTGAGTAAGTAAGTAAGATGGTACATCCAATTATTGTTGGTCTTTTTTTTTCCATTTTCTTTTTTCTTTCTTTCTTCATACGTTCACTTAATTTCCCTTTTCGATAAGTTTTTAATCCCTTACACCTTTAAAAGAAACATAACTTTCCTCACATATAACATCTTTCTCTTATGTAATACAATGCTACTTTAAATTCTTTACTTTTTGTTGAAATACTAGAATGTGGACTTGTTCTGTTTTATCATAAAATCGTTTCGTTATCTTAGCAAGAGTAAGTTAATTGTGTAACTTATTAAGATAATCTTTGTGCTCCACCTTTCTTAATGCAATTGTTTACAGTGTGTAGATATGTGTATTTGCATTTTACTATGGAGGAGTTAATGGATGAATTCTCGTATTTCACGAAGATATGTGAGTTATTTATTAGCGAGAAATACATGATGTTTCTATGCATTAAGATGGTGTTGCAGGATATATGAGATATGGGAAACAACTTGTATACAGTACAATCTCCTTATGCTCCGTAAATATGCCGCGAATACAGAAACCGTGAATATGGAATGGTACGTTGTATGGGGTACCTTCCAAGGTTCCTAAATAAAATAAAAAATATCAAAATAAAATCAATTTAACGAGAGATTTTGAACAATTTATATTATTATTATTATTATTATTATTATTATTATTATTATTATTATTATTATTATTATCAGGCTTAAACAAAGATTTAAAGAACTTAGTATTTTTTTTTCATATTTTGCCGCCTTTAAAAGGTCTTTCAATTCAGATTGGTATTCAGCTGTGAATTCAGCGATAGAATTCCTTTTTTGTATTCGGATTTCTTGATGAATTGTGCAGTTGATCCATTAACATTGAGGCAGGATGGTATTTCATTACTTTCTATGTATGTCTTTTTTATGTATAGCAGATACGAACTATTATTCCTTTCTGTACTTTAATTTTAATTGTATTCAATTTTATTGTATTATTAGACATTATTTTCATTATTGTTCCATTTGACAAATAATTAATTATTTAGTATGTATTATTATTGTAATTTTTTGTATTTAAATATAACATATGTTTGTCCTGGTGAGTGGAAGAGAAGGCCACATGACTTTAACTCCACCAGGCTAAATAAATCTATTCTAAAATCTATTCTATTTGGAGGTTAGGGCAAGTTATTTTTGTTAGATTTTCAAGTTTAATTGTTATGCGTGGAATCCTATTCTAGTAAATTAGCAAATTTGAGAACCGTATTTTCATGGCGAGGCGACTTTTCAGACGACAGTTGATCCGTTAACGCTGAAGCAGGATGGTATGGATACAAACGACTCCCCAATGTGTAAACGCTTAAGAATTTATATCTCTACTTTAAGCGGCAACACTACTTTCTTCCGCTTCGGAACTAACTTTTCTTTCATTTTACTCGACATTATAAATTGGGAACAAAACAGAAGAGACACGTGTTATTCAATCAAAATTGTTGCAACGAATGACAAGTTGAAACAATAAAACACCGATTGTGGCGAGAGCGGCATTAATCAACAGATATGGCGGCACTTGAAATACGACGGCGGCGGCTTTTAACAACGAACTTTATCACTTCTAATATACCGACTGGATCCGCGAATAAATATTGTTGTCTTCACACTGAAGATTGCCTGGGGTAGAGATTAAATAAATTACATTTTAATACTTATCTAATATTAAAAATATTAATTTAATTCTTAAATTAAACCTCATAGTGAATTTTTCCCTGTGGACTTTATTTAATATTGTTGACTTCTAATTGAGATTTTAAAAAGCTGTTCAAGAAGAAGAAAATATAAATTTTCCTGTCCCATATTTTAAAAACGCAGAGAAGAGTGGAGGAAAAGGTGCTAAAGCATAAAAAAGAGGGGAAAAATGGGCGAAATATAGTAACCTCATGAAAATGTTGCAACAAACTGTGTTCATCTTGCTTCATTTCATCCCTCTAAATACATATATTGAACTATTGGTATGAAAACAATCATATCTTTTGAAAGGTGCGGCACCTCAAAATCCTTTCCCTACTATAACTTATAAATCGTAATAGTACATAATCAAATTTGGTTACCACCCGTAGAAACGATTTGAATCTGATAGAAGAGGAAGATAAGATTCGAAATAGCAGGTTAATGGACGAATGTAACTTTAATAAATTGATAGGGTTCGACTGAGAACCGTTCTACGGTTAATCTATTCTAAATTGTGTTTTAACTAACTAACTGGCATTATCGAACCCGTAGGTTCATAGCCTCGCGGACATAAGTTCTCCACACATCCCTTCCTGAACTAATATTTTCCAACCATCCCCTTTATACTTTATCTCCCTCAAATCATGGTTAAAGTTGTACCAAGGTTTTCCATCTGGTTTTCCTACAAGGAGCTTCCATGTCCCTCTTTATTCCCCATTCTTGCCACATGTCCTTCCCATCGCAGTATACAAATCTTAACTATTCTTATTATATCTGGTTTCATCTGCCGTAGCGTAGTGGTTAAGGCACTGAGCTACAAGCCGGTGGGTCGAGGGTTTAAGTCCCGTTGGGGTCAGGATTTTTAAACTGATCCAAACCATCTGGCGGCACTATGGTCCTGGGGTCGACTCAGCCTCTAACGGAAATGAGTACCAGACGCTTGTTCTGGTGGTAAAGACGGCCGTCACGCAGGGCTGACAACCCGGCTTACATAAAGTGCCGATTGTCTAGAAAGTGGGAGCCTTAACCTCCTACTACCCCAAGGGCCTCCGGGCCTGTTGTGGGATCACTTCTTTTTTCATATAAAGATCATGTAGTCTTCTCCATTCGCCTGTTTTTTCATCTCTCTTTCTTCCAAATTTTTTCCTGAAATCTTCATATTCAACTACTCCGTAATATTTTCTTCTCCCTTAAAGTAAGAGTCCTTGTGTAATTACGAATATTTTTTGACATTCGATGCTTTAGAAAAACAGAGAGTACAACTTTATATAATGTCAAGGTTGTATTATTTTCTTTATTCTGAAGTACGATATTTAATTTCAATTAAAGCCATTTTATTTATATACATATTTCCAATGTTTACACATCTTTCTGTGCCTAAAGTTTTATTTTCCTTCTCCACTCATCTCTATCCATCCATTCCATGTCCTCCAGTCCTCATTCCAGTTATTTCTTGCATCGACGAGTTTCGAGGTCTTCCTTTCCTTCTTCTTCCAGGTGGACACCATTCCAATGTTTTTTCTAGGTAACTTTTGTTCTTGCATTCGTCATACATGCCCATACCAATTTAATTGCTTGTATCTTATATAATCTACTATTGAATATCTAATATTAATTTTTCCTCGTATGACAGTATTTTTTTCTAATTTTGAACAACTTGTTTCTCTTCTCAAGAAATCCATTTCCACCGACATAAGTTTTTGTTGAATTTCCAAACTTCAGCTCCATGTGTGACAGTACTTTTCACCATTGAAATACATATTTGTAACTGACTTTTCCTGGTTATATATACCAGGTATCCTAGTTATTAAAGGTCTGTGAACATATTATTTTATGTTGAAAACCTGTAGGATACAGGCCTATGTAATTTTCAAAATATTCCATCATCACTCTCAGGTACGACGATCAGGACGCCCACAGAAACGTCCTATTGTTTCTGTCTAGCTGAAATGGAAATGTGTCAAAATTGTCCTAATATGGCGAAAACAATTTTGCTGCTGCTAATGTAAATATGATCCAATTATTGTTCTTGTTTTCCCCAGAGGCCATTCCAGTTTATTTATGTGAAATAGTCATAAAATTCAAAGGAAGACTTGTTTAGTACATGTCTGTTTTCAATAGTTCTTAATGATGTAAATATTAAAGAAGTTGTATAGCCTAAATGCGAAGAGTATATGCTTCATACTCTACTACAAATGATTGCTAATGATGAAGCGCTAATTGAGTGTGTTGTTTTCAATCCTGTAAGAAACTTCTTAATGAATGGAATAAAACTAGTTTAATTTATTTGCATCTGTTCTTTCTTTAAGTGATGAGTTCGTGTTAAATGTTCGAATGTAGAATGGTGTCTAGTGAGCGATGATATTCCTTAATGTCACAACTTACTGCTAAGTGATGCGTTCTCGGCAGATATTCAGATTTTATGGCCTAAAATTTATAATCACAACGCCATAAACCATTTTTCTTTCACTAAATACGAAAATAAAAATGTATGATATTGTTAAGTTAGTGAAGAGTGGAAGAGTATTATATATATTTTAAAAATATGTTTAGGTTAATTGGTGATGCAGATTCACTAAGTGAAGATGTTGAAATCCTCATAAAGTGTTAAAAAAAATTACATGGTCCATAATAATAAAGATCTTTTCAAAATAATAAAAGCTATCGTACTTATGGTTTAGTAGTAGGCCTAATATAAACATTTAAAATGTCGTGTGTTAATAGTTTTTTATTGATACGTCAATGTTGTGTCATGTTATAGATATGGACATTATTTACGATTAATTTATTTTCTGAAAAAGTGAACATTTGATTTTATATAACATAAATCTCTGTAAAGGGAAAACATAGGCTTACAATACAATAACATATATAGGAATCAAATTTATTACGAAGAGTTTAGGAGAAAACTGAAAGGTGCATTTTACAGTTAGAATATAATTTTATTCAAAATTCCTCACAAATTTTAGAAAATATGTTTCTACTATCTCTATTTTTGAGATTTTTAAATTGTTAATTACCAATCTAGGTAAAATATAAGAATATTGAAATACCGGAAATTTTCTATACTTTGCGTTAGATCTGTCACGCTCGTACCACGTATTAAATACCGGTACGTTATTAACTTGCTGAATGTAGTCCTATATTTTAAGTGAATAACAAGCTTAATTTATTTGTATTAAAAGGCAAGTTACCTTAAATGAAATCACTAAATGGTAAGGCATAAGGAAATCTCTACTCTTGTTATATTGCCTATTATGAAGTATAAAGTACAGTGCATATATAGTGTTATGGATTAAGTAAAGTGAAATAAGACATAGTGTACAATATTACAATACGAAGTGCGCAACAGACTGCAAGGATGAGTTCAATGTGTCTGTAGTGTAGTTCAAGATGTTTTCTGGTCATAAATACTAGCTGTATCTATGTCTACGTATATCAGATCAAAGAACAGCAAAGGACGTGTATCTTACAAACATTACAAGGTAGTTGTGTCTCAATTCATTTTATGATTTTTGATTGTAATCTTATTTATTAATCTAAAGCTTTTCACTTTAAAACTACATTGTATCGGGTTTTTGTTTGGCTGCTACCTTAGTGAAAATTGCCAGCAAACACTGAAAGTTAACATGTAATAAATAAGCCTGTGTTTATTATTCTCCAAGGGTGCTATAGTTACAAGTAAAATGTTTATAATTAGGCGATCCATAACATTTAACTCATGCCCCAAATGGGAGTTAATGACCAATGACGTTTCAATTAATTTTGTTTTACAACCAATGACAGTCATGTTTTACCTCGCTCTTTATCGAATTATCTTAACCACCTCCTGCTTTTATGACAAAGAAAGCTTCTCCTTTTTAATATTCTGGACACGCCAGAACATTATTTAGCAGTGACTGACTCTCCAACAAATACATCAAAAATAGAGTAGCAAATGATGAAAGTTAGAAATTAAATTGTACCTGTTGGTAGGTGCCGTCGTCCTCAACTTTGTTAAAAGTAGCAAATAATGAACAGATTCTATCGAACTATACATTTGATAATTGTGTGCTCAATAATTGTGTTTTTAAATAATGATTTTACTGAGTTGTTTACTAAACAACTGATTAACATATAATGTTGGTTATAACATACAGTTTCATTTTTTCTCCACTAGGGTGCATTCTTAAACATTGCAACCCTATTTAGCAATAAATAATATGATCAGTTGCAGTGGATAAACAAATGAAACATAACCACATATTTCTAACTTGTTTTCAAACATCGTCGTTTACATTAAATATATAAATATTTTAAAATACCGGTAACTATATTTAAATAATGATTTTTGAGTAAACAGCATGATTTTATTCATTAAATAGTCATAACTAGAGCGAGGAATTATATGAAGAAAATTATATTAAAATATGAAATCATAAAGACAAAATATGAAAATTATGACACAAAAATATTATGAAGCTACTATTTCTAAATGTTTTACATATATTTATATACATAGGCCCACTATAATTTATAAGTGTACATACCAGCACATAAATGAGACAAACAGGACTTGTTTATAGCTCAAGACATCAAGATATTCATTGTATTTCGATTTTAATTGGCTTTTTCATTAATTCTGACCCAATATAAAATATATTCATGATCTGAAACAATTTTAATGGATCACGCCATAGTGTAGTTGTATAAAGAAACGTGGTGCAAACAGGAAAGTCGTGGATTCGAGTCTCGATATTGTCAAGACTTTTAGCTGTACCAGACCTTCTGGTGGCATTGTGGACCTGGGGTCGACTCAGATCATAATGGAAGTGAGTACCAGATGCATGTTCTGGGCACAAATGCGGCCATAAGGCAGATCCGACAACCTGGCGGACATCTCGTGCCTATTGTCTAGAAATATGGGAGTTTCAACATACCACTACCCCAAAGGCCTCCCAAGACTGTAGTGGTATCACTTTACCTTCATAAATAAAAACTGAGAGGTTATATATAATACAATTAATTAATCTACTGAATGATATTTAATTAAGAAATACAAATATATACAAGAAACAAACCATTGTAATCAAAACAAACAGGTTTCCATTAAATCTAGCACTAACAAAGTTTAAAACAGGTAAGGTAAAGGCCCCAAATAAGAGATACCTTTTGAAAAATCGCTTCTGTATCAGAATGGTAACTGATTTATTACATTTAAAAATGGTAATACATGTTTCATATTCTTTATTTTGATATTCCATAAAATAAAACTTCGTTACTTAGTAAATATTTAAAAAAAACTCTAAGAACAATAAGAATTGTAAAAATTGAAAATTTCGAAGAGGGTTCCAAATAAGAGATACCTACATTTGCTTCTATATCTTTAGCAAAAAACATTCAAATAATCCAGTATATTCAAAACAAAAACACTTTATCACACACAAACTAATAATTAATTTCACTATACATGTTAATAGTGTCTTTTCAGAGTAGGTAATTAATTTTGCTTCTTTGAGCAAATAAGCAGACGAATGGTTCCTCATCAGCCCCGCAATCTTCATGAGCCCAGCGATGACAGTCAATGCACTGAGCTCATTTTTCTCCTCTTGTGTCCTCTGAATACAATCCAGTGTAAAATAAACACTCAGCATCAGCATCATCAGCACCAAACTCTGAATCATCATCGCCTGAATCCATTTCCGTGTCTGTTTCTTCGCTTGAAGAACTCAATTGGCGTTTTCTTGACTGAATTAGATTTTACTGAATTTGTTTTTTGAAAAAGTTGCTTCATTTTAGTTTATTGGTTCTATTCAAACTGTCCTTTAGTTCTTGGCGATACGGACTGCCTGTCAGAAGGGCTGCATTTCCGGTTCTGCCTTTCCTTTTTTCTGGTTCTCGACTTGCTGATGGTTGTTGGATCTGAGGGAGTGGTGACACATCAGTAAGACCCACGAGAGTTCCTGAATCAGGAACTACGATTGCATCACTCTTATCTCCGGTGTGGATGGCAAAATCGCTATCAGAAAAAATGTTCCTGTTGCACGGAACAAGCCCTGTCTTTCGAAACGCATTGATCGAAATTTGTAGAGTAGCAGCCGGGGTGACAGCCCGGTTGATTCCTCGGTCCGATTTTCTAGAAAGACAGAAGAAACCTTAACCTTCTCCTATC
This sequence comes from Diploptera punctata, assembly GCA_030220185.1. NCBI lineage: Eukaryota > Metazoa > Arthropoda > Insecta > Blattodea > Blaberidae > Diploptera > Diploptera punctata. Next base: position 414,022 of record JASPKZ010009351.1, on the reverse strand, counting down.
TAAATGACCTATAATGTGACCACTTTATTTTATAAAGTTAAATCACGTATTTATCAAACGAGATGAATTTGTTTAAGAAAATGTAGCGCACTTGTATACAGGAGAATCTGCATATGTCAATGAAACAACTTCTGGTTCCTAATAAGAGACACTATCTCTTATTTGGAACCACAAGTATCTCTTATTAGGGAACGGCACGGTCGCCAATTCCGTGGCTGGCCAGACTGTAATAAATTGTGTCACTAATAATCACTCTAGTTTATAATAGTCTGCATTTCATGAGCTTTTCGGGAAAATAAGTAAAATTAATATCAGAACTCACCTTCACAGTTATCCACAACTTTGAATAGCTTCACTACAAAAATTCAATTGTCGCGAAAACAAACACAACCTCCTCTGCTTCGTTTCAATCAACCAAGTGACACCAAACAAAGACCACGATGCTATAATAGTACAAAGCTCAGATTTTTGTTACAAACATCAGATGACAGCTGTTCATGGACTAGATAATAAGGTATCTCTTATTAGGAGACTATCTCTTATTTGGCGACTTTACCTTATAGTTTGGATTATTGCTATTTTTACATTGCATAAATATATTAAATTCCTAGAGATGCAAGTGTAACAATAACATTAAATTGGACGATTTAAAATACAAGTAAACCATTCCAGATGTCATATTTGGAGAAACAAGATGTTAAAAGTTATTAGTCCATAATTGATTCCAGGGATTGTTTCAGAACTCTCTTTGCAATTAAAGTTACATTTAATATTGAACTTCAAACATGGTGAAATATAGTTAAGAATTATTTTAACATTTTTTCATGAAATGGATCCATAATCGTGGTCTAATTGTGTTTTGAACAATCCAATTGTCAATTCTGTTTGTAATACACAGAAGTTTTTTTTATATATTTTCTGATAGTAAAATATCAGGCCTATCGGTCGGAATTGTTTTGCACGATGAAAAATTATGCTCAACATCACACGATGTTATGGCAGCATACTTGTATCATGCTATATTCGATAGTTTGTTGCCCTTACCTACATGAACTTTACTAATTTCACAAAGCACTTAAACGGAAATGAGTACCAGATGCTTGTTCTGGGGGTAAAGGCGGCCGTCACGCAGGGCTGACATCAAGTGCCGATTGTCCAGAAAAAGTGGTAGCCTTATCCTCCTACTACCCCAAGGGCCTCTTGAGGCCTGTAGTGGGAATTTAGCAGCAGTCTTTCCTACATTTAAATGCTGTAATCTGTTCACAAAGTAAGGACTGCTCTCAGGTAGCAATAACGAGTTGACAGCTATTCTACCTGACTATAGAATATTCCAAAATTGTTTTTCTACTTATTCATCTAGGCTCATGTTGTTGTCTGGGGATCGAGTTTAGGACAAAAACCTGTCACTCTGTGACTCCTCATCCAATTATTTGCTTATATAAAAGCTATCTATCTTGTTCAGAAGGGATAGTGAAGAATTTTCAATTGCTACCACCACATTACACTGTAAAAAATTACATAAATACATTTATTTCAAGAAATATTTTAATGGATTTCTAGAACTTTTATTGAAAAAAAAAATACGGGAATTTCAAAGTTGAAAAGTATGAAGGAATATGAAATGTTCACTAAAATATGAACACTTTGCTAAAATATTATGAAATATGAAGATTTTGTTGGTCTTATTTGATTCTACACATCATAAAATATAAAGATACTTAGTCTCAGCGCTCTCTGACAAATAGTTTAAAACATGAAATTTCATAAAATTCCTCGCTCTAGTCATAACAAATGCCACTCTTCATTTCCAAAACCTCTAAATAAATTCACTCATTACTTCATGACTCGTGAATTTATCGATGATTTGGAAATCACTCGTGGCATTAGATATTAATTATGAAATTAGTACCTGGTAAGTCAGTCGTCCTCAACTAAATTATTAAACTTCATAAAGTTATTCTAATATGGAGGCCTTTCAAAAACAATGTTTCATCTTCTGCATTTTAACTGGTACTGATGGTGTTGTATAGGTTGTATAACGGGTTTATGTCTGCGGATATGTTCTCATTGAGTAGGCCTATATTCTTTCAAAAGCGTTGATCGTGGCATTGCTTATGATAAATGTTCAATTTGAAATAAATTAATTTTCGAGTTTTCAATTTACTTCTTATTTGTTAATATATTAATAAAAATCATTCAAATTAAATATATAATTAGATGGATTCAATTGTTTTAAATATCAATAGTAGTGAAAAACTTAATGATTGAGTCCGAACATTAATATTCTCGTCTTTTAATAACTTAGAACTCGATGAAATAAATGCTCAAGTTGTGATTAATGGTACCCTCTTACTCGTATAAAATAATTATTTTTTCCTTAAAGCTCTTGTAAATTAATTACTAGGCCTACTATATATTTTATTTAAATTATGACAATTTCCTCAGTGCCCTAATTTCTGTCATACGGAACAGATTAAAATTATTTGAGTAATTGATAAACATATTAAAGCTGATTATTCGATTAATTCTTAATCAAGTTAATAAATACAATCACAGAAATCACCGTTACTTTACAACTTTTGTTTCATTTTTATTTTTTTAATAATTGGCTTTATTGAGTGTAATACTACATACTATTTTCTAATTTACCTCTAATTAGGTCGAGGTTATGTTTCTTATATACATGTTATTAAATGCTTTGACCTAATCTGATAATCTGTACCTATTTGGTAACAATATATACAATATATACGAGGGCGGATCGGAAAGTAACGCCCAATAATTTTTTTCTGCCTTGGTATTGCAGCTAGAATGTTGAAATTTCACAGAGATATAGTTTGAAGTTTTCACTACAGATGGTATTTTTTTCTCAGGTGCACCTCTTGCGAGAGAAGCTTGAACTATGCAACAAAGATGGCGCGCATGCTACAGTCGTCCACCTGTGAGGAACAGAGAAGTGTTGTTCGATTTTTGTGGGCCAAATGGCATAAACCCAGTGAAATTCACAGGGACATGCGTCGCGTGTATGGGGATGATTGTATGGACCGTAGCAATGTCTCCAGGTGATGCACATTCTTCCAAGAGGGACGCGTGAACCTTAGTGATTCGCCACGTGATTCGCCTTAGTGATTCCTGGCCGGCAAACGCTTTGAGACAGATGTGGAAGTGAAATCAGCAGTGCGCAGATGGCTACACTCCAACCAAACGGACTTCTACGAACAGGGCATATTGAAACTGGTAACACGATGGGAAAAATGTGTTGAGAAAGTTGGTGACTATGTCGAAAAGTAGGTAAAAGATGTAAGTTCATTTGTGATTTTTTTCCTTTTTTTTACTATTAAACTTTTTTAAAAAAAATTATTGTGCGTTACTTTCCGATCCGCCCTGTGGACGACTGTAGCATGCGCGCCATCTTTGTTGCATAGTTCAAGCTTCTCTCGCAAGAGGTGCACCTGAGAAAAAAATACCATCTGTAGTGAAAACTTCAAACTATATCTCTATGAAATTTCAACATTCTAGCTGCAATACCAAGGCAGAAAAAAATTATTGTCCGTTACTTTCCGATCCGCCCTCGTACAATGATTGATTAGTGTGATACAATCTATAACGTGCCCAAGTCTATGTTTTTAATATATTTTGAAAAATGCTGTTAGTGTCTTGAGAGTAGTTGCTGTTCAGGTACTGCCCATTGTGCGTTTTCCAGTTTAATCACCAGTTTCATCTCGTCCCTTTGTTTTTGTAGTTTTGGACACCTGTAGAGTAGATGATGTACCGATTGTTCCTCTTGCAGACAGGTACAAGTGGGATCGTCTATTGCACCAATCCTGTAGAGATATGCCTTCGTTTTGCCACGCCCACTTATAATTGCTGTTGTTGCTGGGTTAATAGGGATGTTTAGTTTTATTCTTTGGAACCCTATTTCAAATTTAGTAGCGTGGCGATGGCACTGTTCCAACTCAAGGTAGCGCCAGCGGCCACATATGGTATTCAGATAATTTGGATTCACCTAACAGCGAAAAACCTCAAGAAATTGGAGAATGTCAAAGCCAGATATCTCAAGAGGACCTTGTCACTCTCAAAGTACACAAGAAACAGCTACGCCTACAGAATAGCACATGAATCCTACTTCATTGAGGACATCAAGCTTCGCTTCAATCTACCAGAAACCCAGGCATATAAAGACGCCATCAAAGAGAGACAAAACAAAGCCAATGCAATACCATGGAAATAATGGACACAGAAACAATGAAAACCGATGTGTGGAAAGGACCGAACTTCCAACTTCGCCACCTATACACACGCTTCGCCGCGCATGGTTTCCACTGGAAAATATGTCAGAATCCGTCATACCACGACCCGAAGGAGGACTGCAGATGTAAGCTTTGCGACGAGCCATGCTCCAGGTACCACCTAATGAAATGCAAAAGCAGAACTCAGCCTCTCACCAAAATTACAAAAGACTGGTGAAAATTCTAAATGTACACATTGTGTTTAATAAAATCAATTCTATAAATTTAGTAGCGTTATTTGCAGAGTTGGGACTTGACACTTAAAAAGATTTTCTATACGACGTGTAAAATACTCTTACAACTCCGTAATTAACATGAAATGTAAAATATGTTAGTTTGAAGGATGTGAACTGAGTCTTGCTGATGCAGAATTCCAAATTCGTCTTTATAGAGTGTTGTCATTGAATGTGTAAGCGCGTGAAAACTACCCATTAATAAAGTTGCTGAAAAGGACCATAAATTGTACTCTTTCCTAACCAGTGGATCGGATGAGCATTGGATTGCATATGGGCACCCCGTTTCCCCCGATCACACTCCTCTTGATTCTTTCGCATGGGGTTTTATCAAGAGCCGTGTTTACAATAGCAGGTTGCCAGATTTGAATCACCTGAAACGGCGCGGCGTATAAGAGCGGTGTGCTGCTAATAACCCCTCAAATCTTACGGCGCTATTTCCGGGCAACCACAAGGCGATAATGAAGGTGAACATGTTGTACTGCATTAGGTTTTATAAGGTCCTACTCTACCCTGATAGGCCTACAATGTTATTGAGTTGTAGCAGACCAGGAGCATGAACATGTATTGGGACTCTATGGGCCTCATGTATAATATCATAAATTCCTTGATAATTATATTTTTACCTAATCATTAGCACTAATTATTAATACCATTATAAAATTATGTAGTATATCTAATGAGTCTTATATGGTTTAATAGATTGAGGGGTATAGTTAGAGAGGGAGCTATAGGCCTACCATTTTGAAAAGAAATGGAAATAATCAATGCTATTTATATTAAAAATTTATATTTTTCCTTTTGCATGGGTTACATAACAGTAAGTTAAAGACGAAAGAAGTTGTGCCTTTATTGTACAAATAATTTTATAATAAATTGCTTTATGAAACCCAATATATTTCCATTTCTCCTGAAAGTGGCATTTACATTTACATTTTGTTATGTACGCGTGTGTTCAGAACACTGGTATACATATAACAAAAAAAAATAAGAATTTGATTTTTAACTCCTGAAAATCAATTAAATGTTAATGACTCGTTCAAATAATTATGTGATATTTCAAATTAATGTGGAAAAGTACGGATGACGAATGAAGTGTGCGAAACAATTATTAATTTAATATCTTGTATTGTAGAACTTAAAAAATGAAGCTGTTGGTGTTTTTCAAAATTAATACATTTCTGTTTTTAACTTTATGTAAAAAAACTGTTTTATACATTATGTATATTTCTCGTAATTTACGTGTAAAATATGTGCAGGTAATTTATTTGTCCAACCCTGATTATTTGTGAAAAAAATAAGTTTAATTTGTCTTCCATGGTTTTAAATGTTCCGACATTCATCACCGAAGTTAGCCTATCTTATACCGAGTTGAAATCAGCAACGGTAGCCGATAATAAGTGGAGTAACTGATTGTTCTCGTGACAAGATTTTTGGAATTTTTTTTGCAGATCTTCAACCGATCCTATCTAATAGACACTGAAAACAACCATGACCATAATTTAGAATATATATATATATATAATATCTATATATACAAGCGTTACTGCTATAAAGTAAATATTCTCTTTAATAATTTGCTTAACTGTTATGTTAGCCGCTAGATGGCAGTCGGAAGATCTTTCCGCTACCTCTTGTGTGAATTGAGAATACTACATGTATAAGAAAATTGTATGTTTGTCTTGGAATTCTTGGGTAGCTCAGTTGGTTAGAGCGCTAAAGGTACAGACTTTAGAGACTCGAGTTCAAATCCCGACTCAAGCATTCATTTTTCTTTTCATATCATATATATATATATATATATATATTATATATATTGTGGAAAGCAACGGGAAGTTACCACAACCTATAATTTCCTAGTAAAGCTGCAAAGCATAGCATGGAAATGCTATGACTGGTGTGAAAGACCTGCCCGTCGGGCAGAATTTATGTATTCCTTCCTCGTATGGATATATTTATACACACACATTTGTGTGTGTGTCCGTTAATGATCTAGCGGCCGCAAATTTAATTAAAATATTAAGACTGAGTTCTTTAACCAGCAAAATCAGACCACTAGGCATATGAGTTCACCTAAAATTTAAAAATCGCCCTGGCGGTCGCATTTTATTATATACGGTTTTAAAACCGAGGAAGGTATTCTAAAAAAAAGCGAAATCCGAATATTAGAAATGGGGTTTAACTGAAACATAAAATTAAACAGTGACTCTAACATGTGCCACGTTTGGTTCGTTACAATGTATATCCACACAATTTAATTTATCCTTAAATTGGCAATGTATCCTATAAGATACAATAGTTTAAATTGTATAATATTTTAATAGAGTGATGGAAAATGGATATATAGATATTATTTAAATTGGTGTCAAATTATACAAACTATGCGAACAAGTAATAATAGACGATTTTATTATTAATTTAACACTTCTCATTGAAGGATAAATTATATTTGAAGAGAAAAATTTTTACAACGTACATAAGAGAAAAATTTGCGTCTAGATCGTAACTCGCCTCGGTAGCTCAGTTGGTAGAGCACTTGGCCCGGAAAGCCAAAGGTCCCGGGTTCGAGTCCCGGTCTAGGCGAAAATTTTTCTCTTCAAATATAATTTATCCTTCAATGAGAAGTGTTAAATTAATAATAAAATCGTCAATAGAAGCCCTACTGGCTATAAAGTAGTGCTAAATTCCCAATAAATGTCTTCTTAACTAAGAAGCCGCCATTTGCAAAGATAGAAGCTATAGGTTTCAAGCATTTGGCGCGAGGGAATTACAACGTACATAAGAGAAAAATTTGCGTCTAGATCGTAACTCGCCTCGGTAGCTCAGTTGGTAGAGCACTTGGCCCGGAAAGCCAAAGGTCCCGGGTTCGAGTCCCGGTCTAGGCGAAAATTTTTCTCTTCAAATATAAGTAATAATAGCTTACGGTTATGCATGTTTTGTTTTCTCTGGAGTCCGACACTGAACTGATATCATAAATTGAGTTTTTCCAATTTAACAAAATAAATATATATATTTAAATTAATGTTCAGGATATATATTTCATGAACCACCAAAATGAGACCATACATTTGACTTACTGAGGAATTCGATTAGTTTACGCAGTTTCTACGTGATGGGCTTTATTTTTTTTTATTGCGAATGAGCCCATGTAGGACTACGCAAAGTACTTAGAGGAGTTTATTTTGACTCCATATTTCCCCCCTTTTTTCTCTTCTGTCCATGTTGTTCCAGTTATTATTATTATTATTATTATTATTATTATTATTATTATTATTATTATATTGCTGCGATCAAGTGGTAACCTCGTTGACTAAGACGTATTGTTCCTAGTTCGATCCCCGGATGGGCCAAGTTTCCTGGATGAGGTAAGACAAATAATGTCAGACAATTTTAAGGTCCAACTATTTCCCGAACACTATTTTGCCACTATGATCATCACTATCACATTTGCATTATTTTTATGAGTATTTAATTATTAATAGTGTGTTTTGTTTAAATGTTTGTGTTGTCTCAGAGGTAGCTCAGGCATTGACTTGATCATGCCCGTGGAGGCGATCCATGTCCTTGTTAGTTCAACATAATATATGTGACCAGAGTTAAAAATCCTTTCCCAACAGATCGTACCTACAAAAAGAAGAGGTTAAATTAAAGAAGAGAAAGAAAGAAAACAACATTTAGTATGTTTGGATGCAAAAATTTGATGTATTTGGTTCTTGGATGGTTTATACGATGCTTTGCGGATTATAAAAATGTTAATTTAAAATTTATTCAAGCTAAGTACGTCCATTTTGAGGAATTTGTCCTGGTAACGATATTTTGCTCGGTAGATTTAGCCATCTTCTCACTTCATCTTGCTGGAGTATCTTCCATTCTAGGGGCCGTAAACATTATTTCTGCTATTACTGTAAAACTTGTTTAATCGGAACGTGAGTAATGCGGAAATCTGTCCAATGTGAATAAAGTTATTGGTCACGGCGAAATAATAGTAATTTTACTTGTATTTATTTTGCATAAAACGAATTCTGTCCAACGCGGAAACGGAAGGATATTTCTACACAATTCATAAAAAATAAATGTATAAAGCGGAAAGGTAGAGAAATAAATCAATTTTCACTTCATTGGATTCCCGTTAGACAAAAAAAAAATATTCCTGCCGCCGGGTGAATTACAGATTCTACCTGTACCTGTAATTTCATTTCGCTCTCATTGCATACCCGTTATGCGAAATACAGATACCTGTCTTACAAATAACCAAAATTTTAAATTAGTTTAAGTTCTGAGACCAATCTTTGACAGGTAGCGTTCTGAATTTATGGAATAAAGATGCCTAAAGCGTATGTATAATTGTCATTAGACAAAAAAGTGATTGAAGATAATCTCCAAATTTCCGGACCGATGCTCCAAAGTCAAGCTCTAGCTGTTGCTAAATCCATAGGGTAAAACGATTTCAAGGCATCGTCAGGTTGGCTGGACAGTTTTAAAACACACAATGTAGTGTGGAATGAAATTTGCGGGAAACTGAAGACTGTGGACGAAAGTGTAGTTAGTGAGCGGAAACAGAAATTGCATAATTTAATTTAAAGATACGCGCCTAAGAGGCATTTTTAACGCTCACGATACGGGACTGTTTTTTTTCGCGCGTTACCGTCGAAGTCGCTCATACATACTATACTTCACTTTTCAAAGGCAACGGAACTGCAATTAATGCAACGTACGTAAAAAGATATATACGGAACTCTATAATCTAGAATTATTAATAAGTTTTAGTTTTTTATAATGCGGAATTTTGTCTAGTGCAGAAAAAAATTGGTCCCATTCGAATCCCTTTTGAACAAGTTTTATTGTATTAATATAAAACCAGAACAAATCCCACTTTTGTTTTAGTACTGGGAATGCTTTCACTACCTGTGTGTTGAACCTAACTCCAAAATAATGTTCACTGACTGCGCCATCATTAAAATCGATTGACATCAACTGGATTTAAAATATATATTTTTAAACGTATTGTCCATTAATACTGGGACTATGTTTAATACAATTCTGAAATAAAAAATAATTGGAATTCTCGTTAATTCTTGACTTAGGCCTACATATAACGAAACATTTTATTTTTCTGTTTGACAATGATGATAATTTTAATAATCGATTTGTCAAAGGATCTTAAAAAAAACAGATATTACAAATGGATATTAAAGTGTGTCTTCTCCTGAATAATTCACCTCCCTTAAAATCATGGTTAATGATAATAACATTAATTTCGTTGACTATTTAACTCATGCCCCAAATGGGAGTCAATGACCAATCACGTTTCAATGATTTCTGTTTTACAACCAATCAGAGTCGTGTTTCACCAAATATTTATCAGTGTTATAATTACCATATTAAAGAAAGCTCCTCCTTACAATATTGCGTTCCTTTGGCAATAAATAGTATGATCTGGTTGCAATGATAAACAAAAGAAGCAGTAGAAGCGTACCTATCGTTTCTCATTTGTTTTCAAACATCGCCGTTTACATTAAATATATAAATATTTTAAAATAACTAAGTTAAATAATGATTTGTGAGTAAACAGCTTAATTTTATTCGTTAAATAGTCTTAACAAATGCCACTCTTGATTTCCAAATTCTCTAGATAAATTCACTCCTCACTTCGTGAGTCGTGAATTTATCGATAATTTGGAAATCACTCGTGGCATTACTTATGACTATTTAACTCATGCCCCAAAATGGGAGTCAATGACCAATCACGTTTCAATGATTTCTGTTTTACAACCAATCAGAGTCGTGTTTCACGAAATATTTATCAGTGTTATAATTACCATATATTAAACAAAGCTCCTCGTTTTTAATATTCTGAACAGGTCTGACCGTTATTTTGCAGTGACTGAGCCTATAAGAAATACGGCTACCAGATTGTATATATAGTGCATACATGTCAACATTTGTAGCAATTTATTATACCACCAAAAAAAGAAACCACTGTTTGACTTTCTTAAATGTATTTTTTCCCAGGTAATAATCCAGAAAAATATAATTGTAATATTTACATCATACGACATCAGAAATGAATTAATATACAGATTGATGTTTCATTTTTTCTCCACTAGAGAGCATTCTTACAATATTGCGTTCCTTTGGCAATAAATAGTATGATCTGGTTGCAGTGATAAACAAAAGAAGCAGTAGAAGCGTACCTATCGTTTCTCATTTGTTTTCAAACATCGCCGTTTGCATTAAATATATAAATATTTTGAAATAACTACAGTTAAATAATGATTTGTGAGTAAACAGCTTAATTTTATTCGTTAAATAGTCCTAACAAATGCCACTCTTGATTTCCAAATTCTCTAGATAAATTCACTCCTCACTTCGTGAGTCGTGAATTTATCGATAATTTGGAAATCACTCGTGGCATTACTTATGATAAGTTCAATGTTTTATTTGTTACATAAATAAATACTATGAGTATTCCTCCCAAAAAGATTACGAATAAAACGCATTCTTGGTCTACCTGCTCAGCGCTTTCCTTCTGATTTTCGGACAATATAGAAAAAAATAAAATAAGTCCGTCACGCAGGTTGCATAAACAAAGCGAATTCATCAGCAAGTAGAATTTATGGTCCCAGTTTGGTGGCTTATGAAATATATATTTCTATTATTAAATTGGAAAAACTCAATTTCTGATGCCAGCTTATTTAAAAGTGTCGGACTGCAGTGAAAACTAATCGTACATAACAGTAAGTTATTACATATTTTCACATTGTTGTGTAATTTGACACCAATCTGAATATTTGCCATTTCCATTACTTTACTGAAAATATTAAATAAATTAAAGTGTTAAACTACTGTATCTTATAGGATTCATTGCTAATTTAAGTGCTAATTAAATTGTATGGTATACATTCGATGAACCAAACCAAAATTTCGTCTTTGAGATAAATCCCCACATCTAATGGTCGGATTTCGCTGATTTTTCGAGAATTTCTTTCTCGGTTTATTTTAATGGTATAATACTAATTTCGTTGTGAAACATCGAAAATTGCGACCGATAGAGCGATTTTTTAATTTTCGTTTCAGGCGAACTCCTAAACCCAATTGTCCAATTTTGCTGGTTAACGAACTCGACTTTACTTTCTTTAATTAATTGCTATATGCCAGGTTTGGTTTCGGTGAAACAAAAATTGCGGCCGCTGGAACGTTAACGGGGACAGACACACACACATATATAAGTTATATAGTCCACCGCTGTGGCCTTGAGGTAGCGTACTGCCTTGTCACGCAGCGGGCCCGAGTTCGATCCCCGGTCGGGACAGTTTTTCTGGGTGAGGTTTTAATCGGGGTTTTTCCTCACCTGTAAGACAAATAGCAGGAAAACTTTAAGGGCCAAAGGGTCCCCGAAATCATATGGCCTCAATCAGCATCATCGTCCTTATCATTATCATCGTTCACCGGTGTGGAAAGTAACGGGAAGCTACCACACCTACAATTCCCTAGTAAAGCTGCAAAGCATAGCATGAAAATACTCTGATTGAAGTGAAGGCAGAATTACTATGGATATATATATAGGGTGTAAATGAATTATACCGCATACATTCAACTACGTATAGAGGGGTATTATTTATAGACCCATTTTGAGATAAACAACTAATGGTCCACGAATAAAAATGTCCAAGTTATGATTCAATTTGTAAAATGAGTGGCACACCACTGATTATTTCAAATTAAAATGGAAATAATATGATACAGAGACTGTAACTTGCAACAAGCATGCGCCTTTACCTCAGTGGTTATAGCAGTCTAATACCAACACAAATGTAAGATTTATGCATCACATTCGAAACTCCCTACGGTACGAGTACACTTTTTTTTCTTTCTTCCTTTATTAAGTACGTAGACTACTGTAAATTAGTTACGTGAGTAGATTTACTTCTGGTTTAATTGTTTATTCATTATTTTACAGAATACGGTAAGGGAATGTCGGTGCAGTACACGAGTTACAAAACTATCTATGCACGTATTGTACAGACAATTGTTTGAAAGGTTGTAATAATAATACGCATACTGTAGAGTGCAATAGGTTTCGCAAATAAAATCTGTAATTGTACTGTACAGTACTTATGTAAAGTAAAGTGATCCCACTACAGGCCTCAGGAGGCCCTTGGGGTAGTAGGAGGTTAAGGCTCCCACTTTTTCTTGACAATCGGCACTTTATGTCAGCCGGGTTGTCAGCCCTGGGTGACGGCCGCCTTTACCCCAGAACAAGCGTCTGGTACTCATTTCAGTTAGAGGCTGAGTCGACCCCAGGGCCATAGTGCCGCCAGAAGGTTTGGGTCAGTTTAAAAATCCTGACCCCACCGGGACTCGAACCCTCGACCTTCCGGCTTGTAGCGCAGTGCCTTAACCACTACGCTACGGCGTGTACTTAGATAAATTATAGTGCAGTGATTAATAACATGAAGAGGTATAATGTATGTACAAATGGCATACATAATGTTATTGGGAAATAAAAGCAATGCATTTGAGTAAACCACATAAAAAAAGTAAAGCACCTGGAGACTCATTAAAGAAATTGTTCAAATTGGCGACCTCCATTCTCACAACACAGACGACTTCGACGACGAAAGGATTCTCGTACCCCGTTCAAGATACCAGGCGTCTCATGGATCACATCACATGTTGCAATTATGCGTGCAACTAACAGTTCATCTGTATCAACAGGGGTCGCATGCACCAGTGTTTTCAGATGTCCCCACAAAAAGAAAAAAAAAATCAAGTAGACTGAGATCTGGAGAACGAGTGGCACACTACAGTTGGACTACCCCTTCCTCTCCAACGGCCACGATACACTCCATCCAAATGATTTCGCACATTCCGGCAGAATTGGGGAGGAGCTCCATTGTGTTGAAACCATGTTAATCCTAATGTGGAGAGAACTTCTTTTAGTAATGTAGGTAGGACGTGCTCTAAAAATGTCTTATAAATTACACCATTTAATCTCTGGGGAAGAAAGTAGGTGCCAATGATGTGGTCAGAAATTATGCCTACCCATATGTTCACCGAAAATCTCTGTTGGTGACTCCTCTGGAAGATGGCATGATGATTTTCATAATCCCACACATGACTGTTCTTCGAGTTTAGAACCAGCCCATCCCTATTAAATACTGCCTCATCAGTGAATAATACTGAGGAAAAGAAGTACAGTGGCTGCAGCAAAGCCCAATTACAAAATTGGGCCCATTGAGCGAAGTCCAGTGGCTGTAAGACTTGTACTTTTTGCAGATGAAAGGGATAGAGCTGGTATTCATGCAAGACTTCCCATACTCTTTGATGGTTCGTACCCATTATACGTCCGATAGCACGAGTACTAGTAGCAGGTTCCTCTTTCGCCCTATAAAGAACATTTTCTTCAAAATCTGCAGTGCGGCGCGTACGTCTTGCACCGGCATCTTCTCTGTTTACCTTCAACGTCCCATGCTACCGCAAACGCCTATCAACAGACTCGAAGGTTGTTCGGTGAGGATGGCGTCTATCCGGATACCGCTCCGCGTACATGACAGCAGCTCTTACACCATTACCTTGTGCTGCACCATAAATCAGATGCATATCAGCAAGTTCAGCATAACTGTAAAGATGTTCTATAATGCTTTCATGTAATGCAACTGAGCTGATACTGAAGTAACTTCTAATCAGATGCTAATGTAATCAGCAATAGAAGAACAGGAATTTTGCGCATGCCCATATTACCCATCCATGTGTTTTGTGCAGGCGGAAAATATGTTAACTAACAAACTTTCTCTTTCTATTCCTTACTATGTTGCCACTTCCTGTCCTTTGTATTATGTTGTTTGATTGGCAGGTAGAGAGCTGGCAAATACTATGTATTTTAATGATCCGTCGTTCTGCGCGGTCAGCGGCAGAATGACTAACTTGACAACCCTGTTACTTTTGGGGTTACGTCTAGGAATGAGCTGTCCCTTCCTTGCCCTTCTCATTACATGTTGCCACTTCTGATTTATTGTGAGACTGGTAACAGAGAGACGACAAATACTGTGATTTTAAATTATCTGTCCGCTTGAGCGTTCCGTGCTTAAATGACTAATTTGACAACCATGTTAAGATCTTTCACACGTGATTAGAGATTCTCCCCCCACATTTGAAGTTGAAAAATTTCAATACGTGATCGGATGTACAGTTTTCTCCTACATCCCTTCCACAGATTCAGTAGATCGGCGACACTAGCGCTAAAACTCTTCCCCTCCGCACGTGAACAGTTAACTTGGATGTGTATAGTAAACAAATTTCAGTGTCAACATATCACAGTATACACGCAGTGTACAATAGGAGAATAGGAATTTTGCGCAAGCCCATACTAAACAAATTTCAGTGTCAACATATCACAGTGAAGAAAGAACGAAAGAAAGAAAAAAAAAAGAGAAAAGAAAAGAAAAAAAAAAGGAAAGAAAGAAAGAACAAATCACCTGCCGTGATTTGAACCATCAGTGTTCGAATCTTAAATCCATCACTTTGACCATTAAGCCACAAGTTAACTACACAGATTCTGCGTGTTTCACTCTGTGCTAAGGCTAACATTGTATCGATTCTACTGTAACCAGTGCAGTGGCGTGCAATCATCTGCTCAGATCGAAATTTTAAGGAACTTGATAACACAATATTTGATAAACGTAGTTGATGAATTATTAGCAATCAGGATCTCAAAATTATTACCAAGATCTGAAGTTATTCTAGTATAACTTTCTCTCCTAGTATGCTCTTTTGTTGATTTATCTGTATCAATTATCGTTTAGTTTGATTCCCTATAACTCGCCCATTTTCCCTCATATCTCAAAATGCTTATATTATACCCCTCTATACGTAGTTGAATTTATGTGGTATAATTCATTTACACCCTGTATATATATATTTTTTTGGTCACGGTAATTTTCGGTGTGTACTAGAAGGATCAGTGAAGATGTGTAAACATTTTTTGGAAATATTTTCATGAGAACAACCTCAATTGCTTCATTCTTGGGGAATTTGCTAATAAAAGAGATTTAAGAAAATGAATAAATTCTGTTAACACTATTATTCATTATGATTTCAAATACATAAGCACAAAAGAGACACCAAAATTAAGAGTTTAGAATAATTTGTCAATAAGTTGTAATAAACTTTTATAACACAACCTGTAACCTGAAAAAAAAAACAACTTGATATCTGAAAACAAATTGTAAGTGTAATATTTTCTCATATATGTATCTATACCTATAAAATTATTATATTACATCAATTTGTATGGAATCGGCCTATATGATGTCTTTTTTCCCCCGGAATTTAATTTTTGTTATCAGTACTTTCATTGGTGACATTTAAATCTTTTCCATGTTCCTCTTTCTCTTTTAAAAAATTAAATCTTACAAATTCAATATGTGATAGGGCTGGATCATCACATTTTTTTGTTTGAACAATGTACTGAGAATCATCTTCAATGTCCTCTGAAGTGATTGTTTTATTATCAGTTGCCTCTTTAATAGAATTAAACAAGGGGCTACTTTCCTCCTCAGGTATTCCTCTCACATCCTCTTTCCTTATTTTAGCACCTGGTGGTAATCTTTTCATCTTGTCAGAAAGAATATTCCCCGTTTTGTGACAGACAAGTTGATGCAGGGAATTTTGAATCCGCTGATTTAATGTCATTTGTAAGTTTGCTTGAACATTTTTTTGTGTGTTATTATTTTACCTTCATTGTTAGAAGCATCTTTTGAATTGCTTGAGTTTTCATGCGTTTTTCTTGATATCTTTCCCATTGGTACAGTTAAATCACAATTCATTGATTTCATTTCATGATTTGTATAGTCATAATTAGGACTACTAGCTTTTATATCACTTTTATTATTTATTACATCTTTGATAAAATTAAACGAAGGATCACTTTCCTTCTCTGGTATTCCTCTTGCTTCCTCTTTCATTATTTTAGCATCTGATGATAATCTTTTATTCTTATGAGAATAGTATTTCCTGCTTTGTGACATACAAGTTGAATCTAAGCCACTAGGAAGTTTGCTTGAACAATTTTTATGTGTTATTGTTTTACCTTCTTTCTTAGATGAATCTTTTGAATCACTTGGCTTTTCCTGTATTTTTCTTGGTGTTTTTTCCATTGGCACATTTAAATTATAAATCATTTTATGGTTTTTAAAGTCATAATTAGGCCTATTGGTTTTTATATCACTTTTAACACCGCTGTGTAAATGCAGATTTTTGGATGGTGAAGTTACAGAACAAGACCTTTTCATGTTACATAGTTTTTAAAAATATGTTTACCAGTTTTAATATTTTGTTTTTCTGTAAGAATCTCTTTTGATTTTATTTCATTTTTCTGATGCTCTACTTTGGTTTTGCCATTACCTTTGTTTAATGTTTCATTAATTGTGCTAAGTTTTGTATGCTTTTCTTTAGCTGACATTTCTATTTCTCTAGCATTAATTTTTTCTTTAATAAATAGTTTTTGCCTTTTATCAGGATCTGATGTGTTTATGATGTTATACATAAAATCATTATTATTTTTTAAAGAAATGAATGATGTACTATTTGGCCTAATCGTATTGTCTGATTTATCTTGTGTTGAAGATTCTAAATTTTCTCTATGTAGTTCCTCATTTATCTTTTTCTGGTTGACTGACAGTGTCATTGGAGAATGCAAGTTGTAGTTTGAAGATATTAGTTCCAGAAATCTGTTCGAAGACATTACAGAATTTGGGGTTAAATTCATTTTTTCTACATATAATCCACCAACACTTTCTTCTTTCCGCATATGTAAAAAATTATTTTTCTTATGATCTGTTAATGTGCTTTTCATTCCATTCACGGTCTCACTGTCCACATACCTATTTGTTTCATCATTAATTTGTACAGATTTACTTTCTTCCTTTGTATTTATTACTACCATTGGCAGATTACTGATATTTTCAGAACTTATCATTGGCAATTCAGTAATGTTGTGTATTAATGATTTCATTTGTAAAGTTGCTAATTCATCAGATGTTTTTATATTATCTTCTTCAATAATCTTTAATTCTCTTTTGACATCTGATGAACACATAGGTAAATTACACAAATCCTCCGAAATAACCATAGGTAAATTCTTTTCCACACAATTTTCTTCAAGTAATTCATTATATTCTTGAATACATGGTATTGAATAATTTAATTTTGTATCATTTGTATATGATTTTAATAGCAGGAAGTAGATAGAATCTATGGGAAGAGTGATATCCATACAAACTGAGTCATTTGAATTATTCATACACATTCTTATTCTACTTTTCTTTTGTTTGACATGTGAACACATGTTTTCAATACATGATCCACTGACAAGATGTATTAAATTAGCATAAATATGCAGTTCTTTTATATAACTATTTGGAAATGTTATGGAAAAACAATTAGCACTCAATAAGAAACATGAATATAGTGATGACAAATTAATAGTAGTTGCCAATGTGAGTAGATATTCATTTAAATTATGTTCTCCTTCAAGTGCCATTGAACTTTCCAGTTTTTTCATTGCATAGTCTATTTCATCTACTTCTTTTTGTGATTCTTTTGACATATTTATAGAATAGGAGAATATTGATATCAATGTCTTGTCTGAAACATCTGTAGTTTTTTTGGAGTTTTTCATTGAATTACATTTTGTTGGTGATCCTGATAAGATTTCATGTGTAGTTGTGATTTCTGATTTTTCATTGTTATTTGTTCCACAGTGGATGTCATGAGAAGTACATGGATTGGAAGTGCAACTTTTACAATCATGATTTAATATTTCATCTTTCAATGAATTGTTGAGAAATGCTGGCATAGCAAAACATTGGTCTAGTATTTTAAAGAATGAGTTTGATTTCCTAAATTTATTATTGTCAATATTATTTTCAAATTTTTGTAGTTCAATTAAAGCATCAAGTCCATTTCCAAAAGCTACATTTTTATTTTTTATAGCATTCAACACTTCTTTATTAAAATAATGTATTTTATTTTTTGAGTAAAAGTTTGTGTAGTTTGTATAAATGGTACAGAAACATCTTAGAACTTCTTTTGATTGCATTATCTGTATTTCTCTAATTTTCGTTTCATCGTTACTTTTAAATATAAGTGTTTTTGTTTGGCTATCACTTAATGTTACTGTTCTATTATTCATACATTTCTTTGAATGTTGTTTTGTAGAAGGGTTCTTGATTTTTATATCAGGTTTAATACTTATTGTCTTTGGCAGGGATGCATTATTTTCTTTTGACATATTAGCACATTTTTCTTCAGATTTTAAAGTAGGAACTTCTACATTGATTTCATAATTTCTTGTATTTTCAACTGCTGATTCCTTTTTATGTGATGTACAGTTGTAAATGTTTAATTCATGAGAAATTTCCTCATTGAACTTTAGATATGTATTTTCGGCTGAATTACTTACATTTTGATTATCTGTTTCCTTTTTGCCACAAAAATCTATTATATTTTCTTCAATAGATGTAATTTTTTTTTTCTGAATCTTGTTCTTGGACTGTTCAGATCCATCCTTATCCATATTAGTTGGAATTATTTCATTTTTCTGAATTTGATGGCTTTCTTTTTCCAAAGTACATTTAGATACTGTTTCAGTAAGTTTATCTGTTGAGGATCTGCATATATTACTTAGCATAGGTTCAGCTATTGTTGTTCTCTGCAATTTTGTATTATTGATTGCCATTAGAATATCAGGCGCTGTTAGTTTTCTGTTCAAATTGTTTTTTTGAGGCATCTTGTTAAGATTGTTATTTTGAGTAAATTTTTCAGAAAGATGACTTTGTGAAACATCTTTGCAATTTTCATTAATATGTTTGGTCAATAATGAGAAAGATTTATCCTTCTGGGCATCTTCATTGTATTTTGTCTTTAAATATTCTAATGTAGATTTTGGCCTACTACTGATGGAACTACAATTTTTAAAGACAGGTACACATACTTTTGTATCCATTTGCAGTCTCATTGCTGACCATGTAGTATCAACTTTATCTACGATTTCAAAAGTGTCATTATTAATTTTCATGTTATTCATTGTATTATTTATATTATTTTCAAATTTCTCTAATTGTGAAATTGTTTTGTTATTGTGATTGTCTGTTGATGTATATTCACGGTTAAAATTCGGAGGAATATTTAAATGTTCATCAATAATATTACTGAATTTAACTTTTTTTTCTGGCAAATTTGAAATATTTGCCACATTTATGGGATTTTTCTCTGTAAGAAAATATTTAATTTTCTTATCAACATTTCCTTTTATATGTTCCTTGTACATACTATCAGTTTTTTCATCCTTTATATTACCAAATATTTTTGTTATTGTATTTTTAGAATTTTCATTAACTAACTTTAACGAAGGTTTCGTATTTTTCTGTACTGGTAATATTAGATTATTTTCATTTTCATTTTCTTTTTGAATTTCTTGATTTTCAAAAGAATCTTGTATCATCTTATCATGTGTAACATTACTCTCGGAATT
This sequence comes from Diploptera punctata, assembly GCA_030220185.1. Classification (NCBI taxonomy): domain Eukaryota; kingdom Metazoa; phylum Arthropoda; class Insecta; order Blattodea; family Blaberidae; genus Diploptera; species Diploptera punctata. The sequence goes on along the minus strand of JASPKZ010009351.1, from coordinate 393,965 downwards.
ATTTTTTGAGAATGACTTGGTAATAATTTCATCTGTTTTGTTTCTCATTTGTATCATACATAAAGTTGACTCCAGACTTTTTGATTTATGCATCAATTCATTTCCATTTAAATTATTTTCATCATTATGGTTTTGGCCAAGACTGACATCAGTTAGTGATTTTTGTTTTACTATAAGTGGAAATACTGTATCATCAAATTTTAAATCTACACTAGTGTTCATCAAATTTTTATATTCATTTTCATATTTGTTTGTATCTGTATTTACATTATCTCTTTTGTCCTCAACAACTGAACTTTTTATAATTATCTTTCTTTTATTTAACCTGTCAAATAATTTTTCTTTTACAGATTCAATAGATAGAATACCCATTGCTATATCTTTCTTATATAAACATGAATCAGATTCTGTAGTAGTGCTTTTAGTATCCCTCATTGCAATTCCCTGTTCATTGTCAGTTGCCATAATATTATTCTCTGATAAATTCATACATTTTATCTTTCTTGCCTTTTTGGTATTGCAATCATTTAAATTCACAGATATCAGATCTAAAGTGTCTGCTTCTTTTATTGCAGTAGAATTTGATTCTGAATTTTTTGAATTTTCATCATTTTGTTTTGTTATATTTATTTCAATAATATTATAATTTATACATTTTTCTTGTATTTCTGGAGAATCCATTTTACTTATTTTGAGATCTACCACATCTTTAAAAACATTTTTGCATATTTTCTCATTCATGTTGGTAAGTTCTTGAGATGGAGGAGCTGTTTTAGGGTGTTTCTGCAGAGATTCCAAAGCTTTCTTAATTGATGCCTCAACTCTTAAGGTTAATTTATCTTTTGCTACTTTTGACAGAGAATCTATTGGTGAGAACATTTCTTGTGAAAGTTTTGGTGAAATCTGTTTAATATTAATTTCTGATATTTTTGTTGAATTTATTTTTGAATTATGTTTTTCATTTAATTTCTGAATATTAACCAATTGAGGTGAATTCATATTTTGTGTTTGTAATTCTTGAATACTCGTATTGCAATTGTGTTTTTTATCAACATTTAAAGATAACTGTTCTGTATTTGAAATACACTTTTTTGTCAAAATGTTTTTCTCTAAATTATTTACATTTGGTGAACTTATACACTTTGTCGTTGAAGGTTTACATTCAAAACTTGATTGTAATAGTGATGACTTCAGATTAGACTTTTTTGAACATTTTTGTGTAGACAAGTTTTCTTTTACTATTTCTTCACATGAAAACATGCTAGATGTAATTTCTTTTTCTCTAATATTTTGTTTTAAGTTTGATGATGACAAAGGTACTTTATAGGCAGAATTAATTTGTTTAGTTTCCATTAAAAAATTATCATTTTCCGTTAGAATGGAGTTTGAAAGTGAACATTCTTTGATTGGAGATAGCCTATTCTGTATTTTACTTTTATTTTTAATTGGTGCTGAAGTAGGTCTTCTTTTATTATATGTTGAAGTTTGTTTTAAAGTTATGACAGATTCAGAAGATGAACTTTCTTGTTTATCTAATGAATTTGTTCTTTTAAGCACTTCATCTTCATATTTATTTGAGAATATTGAGTGATTTTTTTCTTTTTTTTCTATAAAATGTTCTGCATTATTTAAATTGTATTCTCTTTTTGGCAATCTTCTGTTCTGGATATTACAAGTAATTGGTTCATCTGTTGAACTGTTGATATTGGTATTAATAATATCAGCTTGAGGCCTCATTTGTTTTTCTATATGTTTTTTAGAAGGCGGTGGCTTTGGGCTTCCTTTCATCTTATTGAGAGATGCCAATTTTTTACATACATATATATCTGACATATCTTGTAAAGTACTGATAATACTATTTATTTGTTTCAAATCGGACAATTTGGTTGATGGAGCTGACTTAATCCTATCATTCCTTTGATATATAAAGTCAATATCTGACTTTCTTGTGGATGATTTGAACATTTTTCCAGTTTCCTTATTAATGTTTGATTCATTTAGAGGAATATTTTCTTTTTTTATTGAAAGTGGAACTATTTGTTTTGAATTAGAATCTTCACTATTTGGAAACTGCATTGATTCCAATATTTTTTTCTTTTCTATGTGTGATTTTGTTTTGTATATTTTTATATTTTCTTCAGAAGCACAAGAAGTAGCCTCGGTATTTACGTTCATACTGGAATCTGACTTCTTAGAAGTTGTTTTATATTTCTTATTTGTATTAGCAGTCTCTGGAAGTTCTTGTGTTTCCATATTTCCTTGTGTTGATTGAATTTCATCAGTTTCCATTTTAAACTCATCAAGCATCAAACTCACTATTGCTGACCACTCAAAAATACCCTCTTTTTTAATAGGAATTTTCTCTAATATGTTTACATTTCTAGTGCATTTATTTAAAGATTGAATTTCATCCTCCGAATTACATTTTAAAGTTGTCTTTATTTCTATGGGCTCTAGTTCATAAGTTATAAAGGAATCTTTACAATAATTGGATATGGGTTTACATTTCAAAACAGTTTTGATATGAAATTCTGTTAATTTTTCACTTGCAGAGCATCCTGAAAAATTTTCCTCGTTATAACTGCTGTTATTTTTTTCATTTTCATTTGTACCCAGTGATTTACTTGTATAATATTTTTTACGTGTATTTTCTGAAGATCTAATTTCCATTTTATCAGACTGTGATTTTTTTAATTTTGACATGTCTATTCCATATTCTTCTATTTGAGTTTTACATTTTTCTTTTGAGTCATTAATATTAGTATCTCTTCTCCTTTTGTCATAATAATTTTCATTCTCTAAATCAATTTCCTTTTGGTTTGTATTACTTTTATTATTAACACTGCATGATATATCAGTAGATTTAATTTTGTTTGTTATAATTTGTTGCTCTTTGCAGTTTAAATCATTAAAACTCACATTAGATTTATTATTTTTTGTCGGTAGATTAATATGTTCATTACAATTAACTTTCTCTTCATTAGCAGATAATTCATTTTTCATTACTTCATAACTTCTTGGTAATTTCGTTTTATAATCTCTATCCTGATAGAAAGATTTTGAGTTTGTGACTGTACCAAATATTATATCTGGATTTATTATTTCTTTTGGTCTATCATTTTTAAGGTTCTCCTGTTTTTGTATGTTCATTGAAATATTTGACAATTTACTTTTTATTTTTCGATTATTATTTGTTATGGAACCAAATATCACATCACTTATTTCTTCAGAAAATAATGTAGATGACACAACTTTACGTTTCAGTTTCTCCGGTATAAGTTTATCTTGTTGAGGTTTCACTTTCTTTGTCTTTTTTACTCTTTCTAAAAAAATTTGTTTCTTAACCTTGTCAGTTGTGGGCATTGAAACTTGAAACAGTGGTTCACTAACACTGTTAGAAATGCTATTTACTTTTGTGTTTTTTGATGCTTGTATTGTTGGAGGTTTTGTATTAATGTGTGATGTTCCTTTTGGACTATGAGGTTTGTGATTTAATTTGAGACATTCATTTAGGTAGTTTTCTTTTTCTAACTCAAAGAGGGGCTTTATAGGCGTGGCTGGACTGGCAGATGGTGGTCTCCCAGCATATATGACAGGATTACGTGCATCTCCTGCAACTATATCTATTCTTGGAAATATAAAGCTCCAAGCACCACTGTTTTTATGTTCCTCTTGCCCCCAACATAGTTCTGCTTTGGAATATTTTACAATCTCTTCTCTCACTAGATCAAATGGGAATGGACTTATCTGCTCAATTCTACTAAGAGCTATTTTCTCTTCAAGTTTCCTGTTGTTTCTTTCATTCCTGAATAAAAAAATTAAAATAACAATATAATGCAATAATAATAGAAGATGAATGTAATATGACATTAAAATCACAGAGTAAGAAAAGGGATAAATTTCAACTTGATGTTGATGAAAATGGCATAAAAATTTTAATATATGTAAACATAAAGCACAAAAAATATAATGGGTGACATTTGAAAACACGCGCATGCAAGCATGCACACACGCATGCACACACGCATGCACACACACACACTCTCTCTCTCTCTCACACACACACACTCACACACACTCTCACACTCACTCACACATACTCTCACACTCACTCACACACACTCTCACACTCACTCACACATACTCTCACACTCACTCACACACTCTCTCACACACACACTCACTCACACACACTCTCACACTCACTCACACATACTCTCACACTCACTCACACACACTCTCACTCACTCACACATACTCTCACACTCACTCACACACACTCTCACACTCTCACTCACACACACTCTCACACTCACTCACACATACTCTCACACTCACTCACACACACTCTAACACTCACTCACACTCACTCTCACACTCACTCACACACACACTCTCTCTCACTCACTCACACTCTCACACTCACTCACACACTCTCTCACACTCACTCACACACACTCTCACACTCACTCACACATACTCTCACACTCACTCACACACACTCTCACACTCACACACACTCTCACACACTCTCACACTCACTCACACATACTCTCACACTCACTCACACATACTCTCACACTCACTCACACACTCTCTCACACTCACTCACACATACTCTCACACTCACTCACACACACTCTCACACTCACTCACACACACTCTCACACTCACTCACACACTCTCACTCACACACTCTCACTCACACACTCTCACTCACACACACTCTCACACACACTCTCACTCACACATACTCTCACACTCACTCACACACACTCTCACACTCACTCACACACACTCTCACACTCACTCACACACACTCTCACACTCACTCACACACACTCTCACACTCACTCACACACACTCTCACACTCACTCACACACACTCTCACACTCACTCACACACACTCTCTCACTCACTCACACACTCTCTCTCTCACTCACTCACACACACACACACTCTCACACTCACTCACACACACACACTCTCACTCACTCACACACACTCTCACACTCACTCACACATACTCTCACACACACTCTCACACTCACTCACACACACTCTCTCACTCACTCACACACACTCTCACACTCACTCACACACACTCTCACACTCACTCACACATACTCTCACACACACTCACTCACACACTCACTCACACTCTCACACTCACTCACACATACTCTCACACTCACTCACACACACTCTCACACATACTCTCACACTCACTCACACACACTCTCACACACTCACTCACACACACTCACACACACTCTCTCACTCACTCACATGCTCTCTCACTCACTCACACACACACACACACTCTCACTCACACACACTCTCACTCACACACACACACTCTCACACATATTCTCACACACACTCTCACACTCACTCACACATACTCTCTCACTCACTCACACACACTCTCACACTCACTCACACACACTCTCACTCACTCACACTCTCACACTCACTCACACATACTCTCACACTCACTCACACATACTCTCACACTCACTCTCAAACTCACTCACACTCACTCACACACACTCTCACACTCACTCACACACACTCTCACACTCACTCACACATACTCTCACACTCACTCACACACACTCTCACACTCACTCACACACACTCTCACACTCACTCACACACACTCTCACATACTCTCACACTCACTCTCACACTCACTCACACACACATACACACACACAAAAAAAAAATATATTATAGGAATAATAAAAAATATATAAAACTTAATATTAACTCTTCTTCTTTCATCCAAGTCTTAGGCCTAATAGGCCTGTTTAGATCTCGCTGATGAATTTTGTATCCACCACTTCCTTGGACAGCCCAGAAATCTCTTCCCTGTTGGAGAATAATGAAGCATGGCTTTGGGAACTGTATCTGAACTCATTTGTCACAAATAATTCATCCAGTTGTTCTTAATGACTGATTCTATACATAGTTCCTTCAAGACATCATTGCATTTGTAATCCCACTTGGTGTACATCTCATGAATCTCATTTCACTAGAATTGAAACTGCATGCCTCACTGCCACAGTAAAGTGCAGCTCTTTTGTATAACCATACTCTGGTATCTCTCTGGACTAGCGAAGGTTTCATTACTGAATTTATTATTCCCATAGTTTTAATAAATTAATAATTTTATTTGCTATGTCTACTTCATCCAAATATGTTAATGTGTATCCAAGCTAGATAAATTAATTTTCTCTTTTCAGTATTTTTGAATCTTAACAAATTTTGCTATGTGTAGGGTATTTTCCATGAAAAGCCATTGCTTTTGTTTTCTCTGTATTAATTTTCATGTTATACTTGATGGCTATTTTGTTAAAATTATATACTGAATATTATAATTAATTACTGTACTTATTTTAAGAATTCACACTATGAGGTATATTCATGTAACATTTTTTATCACTCATCTCATATTATTCTTCTTCTTTAACTATAAACTAGTTTCAGAACATAGTTTCTGTTCCATCCTCAGTATCATCATGACCGTTGTTCTGTCATATTGAAGAGCCGTCCTCCGCTTCTTCCATTGGCTGACTGAAAAACCTTGAAACCAGGTCATTCTCCCCGGGAATTTCAAAGTTCATCAATTTCTTCTTTTTGCTCTTTTGAATGTAGATCTTTTCCCAAAAGTCAGTTCTTTTTAAAAATCTGCAGTAGCTGCCCATGCATGGTCTGAAAAAATCTTATCGAGAAAGAAGCTAAATAGAAAAACCAAAAGAACTTACTGTTTGGGAAAAGATCTACATTCAAAAGAGCGAAAAGAAGAAATTGATGAACTTTGAAATTCCCGGGGAGAATGACCTGGTTTCGAGGTTTTTCAGTCAGCCAATGGAAGGAGCGAAGGACGGCTCTTCAAGATGACAGAACAACGGTCGTGATGATACTGAGGATGGAACAGAAACTATGTTCCGAAACTACTTTATAGTTAAAGAAGAAGAATAATATGAGGTGAGTGATAAAAATGTTTACCTAAATTATAATTAATATTAATATCAACTAACTTACTTTATATCATAATATGCCTTTCCTGTGCAGAATATGATTTTTTCAACATTGTCCGGATTTTTGGAAGCTGGACCATCTTCAGGTATTACTCTTTTGAATTCTGTACCTGTAATAACAAAAATATATGGACCACAATTGATGTAGGCCTATGACATCAAAATTCCCATTACATAGTCTGAGAGCATGTACATAGTTTTTGGGCAAGGAATGACAATGTTTCTTTTTATCTTGACTGAGTTCATGTTTTGGGATAGGTTAGACATTTTTATATGTATTTTTTTCTTAATTGCATGATGAATGTCAAAAAAATAAAGAAAGGTACATTTGGTTGTCAGAAATCATGTATTTACTCATACAAATCATCTTCATATGCAGAGTATGTCAAAACGTCGAGATACTCCTCACAGCAATATGTTATGTGGAAAATGCCCAAAACAGTATTATTTTTATTTTATGGGTTGTTTTCTATACCTCTGTCGCTTAAAATTGGAGAGAACACTAACTTTATCCCAAGTGATGACTGAATGTAAATGCCCCTTAAAAAGTCTAAATTGTCCTCCATCACCATGGAGACATACATCAATATGTAGTCTCATTGATTCCCTGGGAATTCTGAATTATTACAGCTTTTCACAATGTAATCACAAATAATCTCAACATACTGCACTGTATTTAAATTAATGTTGGGAAGTAAGCATTATGAGGTTATATCAATAGTGAGTGGAGAACATATTTTAATGACTCACCTCATACAATTTCAAATTTCTTTAATACCGACGGTTTCAGACACATCTTGTCCCACTTCAGTCATGACTTCCACTCATGACTGAAGAGGGACAAGATGTCTGAAACCGTCGGTATTAAAGAAATTTGAAATTGTATGAGGTGAGTCATTAAAATATGTTCTCTGCCCACTATTAATACTGCATTATTTTCGATATGCAACAAATACCAAATGCTCCTACACGTCAAGTGAAGTGGATTTAGATTGAGGCTGCTTGAAGATCAAACAATTGGTCCACTATGCCTATCTAACGATCATGGAATGTACTTTTGAGAAATCAAACTATGACAATCAAATGAACAGAAGCTCCATTGTGCATGAACTACATGCTTTGTCTGTAATGGAATATTCTCTACCAGGAGAGGCAATCTGTTCTGCAATATCAGTTGCACACATTCATTGAGAATTGATGTTCATGATGTGATTGAACAATTGCATATGGATTTTCATAATCCTAGATATAATGATTGTGAAAATTCATGATTTGATCCTATCTGTAGGAAGTCACATATCAGTAATAAAGAACAGATGCATTGAAGTCAGGGTTGATACAATGTTGAATAAACCATTGGTAGAACAGCAAGCCAGGCAGAAAAATCTGTTGGTGATAAGATCTTACATGCTGTAAATGTTAATATTACAATAAATTCTCATGCTGCACTTTTCAAATCATCACTTGGTCCACATAGTCTCTTGCAGTGAGTTGGCTTCTACTGACACTAGAATTCTTATCCAGAGCATTGAAAATTGTCTCTTCCAGTTGTGAGTCAATGTCCTCCTAGGTTTTCCCTTGTGGCCACTGGAGGCTTGAACTGGCATGTTCTTTCAGACGTTGGTAAATTATTTAAAATTACCTCCTGAACCATCAATTTGGGAATATATCCCAGTAAAAATGCAGAATGCAACTGCTATTGCCATTTGCTAATCTGTAAATGAAATGCCAACTACATATTTGAATACAACATACTAAACTAAAATAAAATCCATAATTATATTATTTTTGGTCTGGACATCTTACCTCAATATTAATGTTGATTTGTTCTTGGACATGTTTCAAAACAATTCTCTGTTTTATCTTCAGCTTTCCCAGTCTGGGATAATTAAAATAACCTCAAAATATAACTTCCTAAAATTAAATATTAAAATCCATAATGTATACATAACACAATTAAAAGTCCAGTATTTTACTTAAAGCTCAGAATTTATCAGATGAAGAGGACTCGACACAGCTGTTCAACCAAGCCAATGCTTCAAACTAATTGGGTAACTACCAGTTGATACATCACAAATGACTAACTCAACCCACATGTACACAAGAAGTAAACACAATTGTCCAACTGATCATGTATGAGGATTGTTCACTTTCACACATGATAAAACAGTTATCCCGTCTACAAAAAAAAGTTGTACTTCAATGGATTCCGGCCCATTGTGGAGTGACAGGCAATGAAATAGCCGATTTTCTAGCCAAGAAGGGTAGCAAAATTGTTTCAAACCCAACTTCTGCTCCAGTTTCCTTTCACTCTATCAAAAGAATTATCTCAAATAAATACATCAATAAACTTAGAGAAGAATACACCACCAAAACATCTGGAAAGGAATGGGAAAATCTACAAGCTTATGACATTACTACATTATAAAGAAAATCCGCAGTAGCAACATTCAGACTGCTAACGGGACATGACTGCTTGAATAAACACCTACACAGAATTGGCATAACAGATTCACCTAAATGCCCTTTTTGCAATTTAAATGAAGATATGGAAAGAAACCATCTCCTCCATTGTCCAGCTTTTGTAGAAGAGACCAGCCTTTCTGCTAAATATTGGAGTGCAAGAGAGCGAATGATTTCATTATCAAGTGCTCGACATTAGATACCAACCAACTTTCACACAACATTTCTGGTAGCACTTAACAACAATACATAAGCTTGAGTATCATGAAATGTAAAACAAGTAGAAAAAAGAGCTCTAAAAGGTTCTAGATCTGTATTCACATAACATGTTTTCATTCTGTAGATTTTATCTCAAAGTTTTAACATACATTTTGTTAAACCTTTAAGTTCTAATTATAAGGTTTCCATTTGTTTAAATGTTCTCTTTCAGAAGCCGGAATTATATTACCATATTGAATTTTTATTTAATTTCTGACATTCAAAATGAAGAGCAGATAACAAAGTATCTGTAAGGCACATCATGCTCTTCCATTATTTGTAATTGTTATTTAAAGGACACCCTCGTAAAAGATATATAAAATATTGGACCACGATTTAAGGAATTTGGCTTGTTTTTCAAGTTAACCATTCAACTGGCAATGTATCATGTAAGATACATTGGTTTTTCAATTTATTCAATAACTTCAGTAGTAACAGTATAGTTTTCTTCAGTCCTTTCTAATACATTTAATTAAACTGATATAAGGAATTACATTTAATCAATTTAAGAGTTAATGGTCATTAACCCTTTGCCGCTCCCATTTGCCGTCCTCCTACTAGGAGAGGATGGCTGGGTTTTTTAAATGGGCATTTAAATTTAGATACCTATAGCAGAATCTATGTTCCCCCTTAAGAAAAAAAATCATAATAATTCAAGTGAAAAAGATAGGATCATAATTATTTTTTTATCTAATTCCTAATATATTTACACATGTAATAATGTAATCACCTAATTTTGCACCTCCACATTTCGCTGCTGGTGGTATTCCAAAAAGCACCCCACATGGCACAATGGAAGGTCACACTGTTTACACTTAAATGTTGTCTGTTTGCCCCTTCCAGATGGAGTTTTTTTATTTTTCTCTATACACAAAGCACATTTTTTCCAAAGAATGAAAAAGTTTAGGAGATGCAGTTCCGATGGGCAAACTTCTCTTCCTGCCTGTACGCTTGCAAGATATGAACGTGCTTTTAGCTGACGCATTAAGTTTCGTCTGAAGGTCACTTGCCTGTTTCCGTGTGCTGTACTCGAGGGCTGGTTTGTCAGGTCATATAAGATGAAACAGTTCACAATACACACATTTAGTCCAACATGTAATAGAAACTTACACCACTTTTTTGAACATCGGCCAACACCATAATATTCGCGTTTCTGATCACTTATATCCACGCCTCCAATGTGCTTCGTGTAATTTATGACGGCATTAGGACATGGAACTTCTATTTCTTCATTGACTTTTTCTGCTTTTCTTGTGACTGAACCATGAGTCCGGGGATCGGAATTCGTGGAAAGAAGAAGAACAACACGTTTGTCTTGCCACACTACCGCCATCACATCTTCATGCTGCATTTTTCTGACTCACCACTTTTGAACTTCATTATCTGTGACCTATATAAGTGTTTATCTTTGGTTCATATTTACACACGTGCAGGGATGCCTTCTAAGTGATTTCATCACACCTGCATAAAGAGATCACTTGTTCTGTACGCACAACGTAATATTTTTAAGATGCTTTCTTCAAGAGCGCTTTAGAGCAGTTAGGCCGGCAGGAGACATTTAAATCTCGAGCGCTTCGGAGCGTTAGGGCCGGCAAAGGGTTAAAACAAATGTGAGTAAAATATTTGTTTTGAGACAAATAAGTTGTAATTAATACATCTACTGTCTATTCCCAATTGGTCATCCTGGGAAATATTAATTTTATTTATAATTATTCTTACCTTCTAATAAATGAGATACTGGAGAAATTACTTCTGGATGTCTGAGAAGAGATTTAGGTGTTATGAGAACCAAAGGTTTCCTGAAGGGCAACTTAACCTGTCTTCGTAATATATGAAATAAGTTGGCTGGAGTAGAGCAGTTTGCAACTATCCAGTTTGTTTCCTTTAACTGTTTGATAACAAAGTTTTTATCTTTAAAATCTGGTAGAACATCAGGATCATCTGGTATCATCTGAAGAAATCTCTCAATTCGTGCACTTGAGTGTTCAGGTCCAGCACCTGAATAAATAATAATGAAAATTAAATTGTTTTATTAATTATACATTGTTTAGTAGTTTCACAGCTTAGACAATTATTTGAGTCTTGTTACATGATCTTGGAACTAATTATTTCATATTTTGTACCCAGCCATAGATCTGGGAATTTTTACCACAATTTATACATGAATTAAAATTATGAAGCTTTCAAATTAATAAAATTAAAATGAGTCGTACATAATCTCACTTCATACATTTTGTGTTCTTCACAGCACAGGACCGCGGTTTCAGGAACAGTTAGTTGCTCCTATCATCAGTCAACTAATTAAATTATTCATAGTTTTAATAGTTTGTCTTGTTTTAGATGTAAAGTATTAAAAATTGTTGGAGACGACTATCTTGAAACATGTAAAACTGAAATTAGCATAAATAACTATGAACATCCTGTGCACCACGTCGAGAATTGTCCTATTTCATTTTTGTTCCTGTTATGCCTACACTAGGGCCTAACTGTCATAATAATAAAATACTATAAAAAGCCGATAAAGGATACATGTGTATTATATCAGAAAATAAGGAATAATTAACCGCACTGAAAAACATATTAGTTCATACTCATATAATATAAAAACGCTAGTAAAAAAGTCATAATGTTTCTATATCCTGGATCAAAATCAATGTCACAGATTCCAGAATTGTTTAGTCAGAAAGATGACCACATTAGATAAGAGTAATGTGAGTGCAAGAAGTGAAAGTAGAACAAAGCTTTCCATTTTGACATAGATGAAGGTTTCAAACTAGATCATGAACTTTCCACCCAAATTTCCCCGATTAGAAACTTAAAATTTATCATATAAATATTCGCGATTTTTTTAACGAAGGAGAACGGTGGCGGGGACCGAACGCGGTCCCCCTGCAGAGGGGGCAGCTCGACAAGCTCTACATGGGTAAATATGAACCGTTATCTATTATCATTCTTTTGGTCATTTTTCAGACATAGAATTAATTAAAGGACCAAATGGTCCAAAGAACTTAGAATAATGAACAAATTTGAATTTTTAAATGATTAATTTCTCTCTCTGAATGTTAACACTTTTAGTATTTTGACGCTTGACAATATGGCGATTTTAGCTGATTTTAATAAGTGTTTTAAATGTTTGGTTTTAATATTTCTCTATGTTTGGATTTATTTTAATAAATAATGTTATTTTATTGTTTACTGTGTTTTAACATGTTTAAATGTGGAATTCATCCTCCAAAACCAAGGCCAACCGCTAGGGCCAAAGACCACTTAAACAATAGAGATCTTCACGCTATCATTACGGCGGGGCTTAACTGTCCCCGTGTAACAGTTCCATTCTGAATTTAGCTGAAAAATTTCCATATTTTCACAAAAAAAAGTATTCAGGTTTTATTAATGGCTTATCATACAGTAAAGTGATTTAATTTTAACATCCTTTCATAATATCCAAAATTAATTATTCTGCTTATACTTACCTTCCATACCATGAGGTAACATCATAACTAAACCACATTGTTTATACCACTTTGCTTCACCAGATGATATGACATTGTCGAATAAAGCTTGTCCCATATTTGCAAAGTCTCCATATTGAGCCTCCCATACTACCAAAGCATTAGGTATAGTTGAGGCATATCCTGCTTCAAAACCTAATACTCCACCTTCGGTGAGAGGACTGTTACAGATACAATATTCTTCTTGATCTGGGAAAAGCTCAGTCATTGGGTTATATTTTACCTAAAATAATAAATTAGAGTCCAATTAATTTTTTATATGACTTATTGTTAATGTAACAAGAGATTAGGGATTTACCGATAAATTGATGAGCAATAAAATCATGAGTAAGAATCAAGTAAATAAAAAACCTTAAGTTTTATATTTGAAGAGAAAAATTTTTCGCCTAGACCGAGACTCGAACCTGGGACCGTTGGCTTTCCGGGCCAAGTGCTCTACCAACTGAGCTACCGAGGCGAGTTATGATCTAGACGCAAAATTTCTCTTATATACGTTGTAATTCCCTATCGCCAAATGCTTTTGAAACCATTGCTTCTATCTTTGCAAATGGCGGCTTCTTAGTTAAGAAGACATTTATTGGGAATTTAACATTACTTTATAAAGCTAGTAAGGCTTCTAATGATGTTTTTATTATTGATTTAACATTTCTCACTGAAAGATAAATTATATTTGAAGAGAAAAATTTTTCGCCTAGACCGAGACTCGAACCCGGGACCCTTGGCTTTCCGGACCAAGTGCTCTACCAACGGTAGCTCAGTTGGTAGAGCACTTGGCCCGGAAAGCCAAGGGTCCCGGGTTCGAGTCTCGGTCTAGGCGAAAAATTTTTCTCTTCAAATATAATTTATCTTTCAGTGAGAAATGTTAAATCAATAAAAAAAACCTTAAGTGTTAATATTATAAGAATACCTCATAAATGAAATTAAAGAGAAAATTAATTAAACCATAAAATGTCATATGATATTCCTGTTATAAAAATTTAATATCTAACATAAAATCACTAAAGTTAGCTGTCTTTTTATTATAATAAATTGGACACTTCAAATTGGATAATGTAATTGAATTACTTGAACAGTAACTTTATTTTCTTAAATAATAGTTATTTATACAATTAGTGCTTGAAATCACCCCTTTTTTGAGTGAATTGTTAAATTAGGACATAGACATCTTCTTCTTCACTTCATGGGCTAGGAAAAATGCCTGTTCTGCCTCACAGTTGTTCTGTCCATCTTTTCACTGGCCTTCCTATATTCCTTGAACCTCTTGGCTTGTAGTTAAATGCTGCTTTTGGTAATCTTGTTTGTTATGTTCATTCTTTCAATATGTCTAAACCATTTTTCTCTATATCCTTTGATTTTATCATTTAATTCTGTTCTTATATCTTCATTCTTTAACTGATCCATTCTTGTGCAGTCTTTTGTTCTTCTAAGGAAGTTCATTTCTACACTTTGTATTCTACTTTGTAATTTTTTGGTCATTACCTAAGTTTCACTCCCATAAAGTAATGCAGGAACTGCCAATGTTTTATAAAATTTTAATTTAGTATCTCTTCTTGTTTTGTTCTTTAATGTTTTATGTATAGTTCCACATATTATTTGAAATCTTGACAGTTTCACATTTACGTCTCTTTCAGTTTTGCGTTTACAGTAAAATTACAACCCAAATAATTAAAATTTGTTACTTATTCCAGAGGTTTATTGTCTATTATGATTTTTGATCTTATTTGTTTACTTCCCCAAAATGCCATTATTTTTGTTTTTTCCTTTGATATTTTAAAATTATATTCTTGGCATAACTGATTTAATTGATGTAAAGAGTACTGTAAATTATTTTCATTTTCTTGAATAATAACCACATCGTCAGCATGCATTAAAACATTTAATATTTTAAAATGGTCCATTCTTATACCTACATTAACATTACTTTTCCCCAGTCTAGGCGTATATTTTTCTTTTCAAATATAATTTGTCCATCATTAAGGTGTTTAAAAACTAATAATATTAACATTGAAAGAAGCACAACTGGCTTTATAAGTAATGTTTAAATTCCCAATAAAAAGTCTTCTTAACAAAGAAGCCGCCATTTGCAAAAATCGTAGCAACTGCTCGTAGCATTTGGGGTTAGGGAATTAACTATGTGTAAGAGAAAAATACGCGTTTAGATTGGAGGCCTAGGTGGCTTAGATGGAAGAGCATTGACATAGAAAGTCAAAGGTCCTGGGTTCAAACCCCAGTCTAGGCGTATATTTTTCTTTTCAAATATAATTTGTCCATCATTAAGGTGTTTAAAAACTAATAATATTAACATTGAAAGAAGCACAACTGGCTTTATAAGTAATGTTTAAATTCCCAATAAAAAGTCTTCTTAACAAAGAAGCCGCCATTTGCAAAAATCGTAGCAACTGCTCGTAGCATTTGGGGTTAGGGAATTAACTATGTGTAAGAGAAAAATACGCGTTTAGATTGGAGGCCTAGGTGGCTCAGATGGAAGAGCATTGACATAGAAAGTCAAAGGTCCTGGGTTCAAACCCCAGTCTAGGCGTATATTTTTCTTTTCAAATATAATTTGTCCATCATTAAGGTGTTTAAAAACTAATAATATTAACATTGAAAGAAGCACAACTGGCTTTATAAGTAATGTTTAAATTCCCAATAAAAAGTCTTCTTAACAAAGAAGCCGCCATTTGCAAAAATCGTAGCAACTGCTCGTAGCATTTGGGGTTAGGGAATTAACTATGTGTAAGAGAAAAATACGCGTTTAGATTGGAGGCCTAGGTGGCTCAGATGGAAGAGCATTGACATAGAAAGTCAAAGGTCCTGGGTTCAAACCCCAGTCTAGGCGTATATTTTTCTTTTCAAATATAATTTGTCCATCATTAAGGTGTTTAAAAACTAATAATATTAACATTGAAAGAAGCACAACTGGCTTTATAAGTAATGTTTAAATTCCCAATAAAAAGTCTTCTTAACAAAGAAGCCGCCATTTGCAAAAATCGTAGCAACTGCTCGTAGCATTTGGGGTTAGGGAATTAACTATGTGTAAGAGAAAAATACGCGTTTAGATTGGAGGCCTAGGTGGCTCAGATGGAAGAGCATTGACATAGAAAGTCAAAGGTCCTGGGTTCAAACCCCAGTCTAGGCGTATATTTTTCTTTTCAAATATAATTTGTCCATCATTAAGGTGTTTAAAAACGAATAATAATAACATTAAAAAAATGTTTAATATATCGATGACCTAGAACCTCTTTCTTCTAAGTCCATCTTGTAGAATAATTATTCTTGTTATGAAATGAATACTTTATGTCTCATGTCCATGTGCATTGTGAGAATAAAACAGGAATACAATATTTTGTATAGCATTTTTAACCGAAATGTTGAATTCCTGTTCATTTTCGCAATGCACATGGACACAGGACATGAAACGTAAGAAACATAACAAGAATTCTTCAAAATGGACTTAGAACAGTATGGTTCTGGACCATCGATATGTAGGATATAACACTATTTCTTTTAATTATTAATGAGCTGGTTATTTTGACTCACCTCATATTTCTTATTTCTATGTAGACCTAGGTTTAGTCACTTTTGCATGACATTGTCGATGCTTCCAACTGTTGTTTTGCAGTTGTCCATCCTGTGAGTTGATTTCTGCTCCCTCTGCTGGTTGACCAATGAACTTCCAAATCAATTTTTGTTTCTTTTTCTCCGGAAATTTCAAAATTCATGGTTTCTTTTTTTATTCTTGCAGATGTAAATTTTCTTCCAAATTATCAGAATAAAAAGAAAACTATGCATTTTGAAATTACCGGAGAAAAAGAAAAAAAGTTTGATTTGGTAGTTCATCGGTCAGTCAGCAGAGGGAGCAGAAATCAACTCACAGGATGGACAACTGTAAAACAACAGTTGGAAGCATCGACAATGTCATGCAAAAGTGACTAAACCTAGGTCTACATAGAAACAAGAAATATGAGGTGTGTCAAAATAACCAACTCATTAATAATTACAAATAATTACAATTGAACATGGATTGATATTACTTACTTACTCACTGGCACTATCGAACCCATAGGTTCATGGCCGCGCGGACATAAGCTCTCCATACATCCCTATCCTGAGCTAATGCTTTCCAATCATTCCCTGTATAATCTACTTCCCTCAAATCATAGTTAATGTTGTTCTCCCACCTCATTCTTGGTCTACCAACTGGGCGTTTTCCTCTGGCTTTCCTACAAGAAGCTTCCATGCACGTCTTTCATTCCCCATACGTGCAACATGTCCTGCCCATCGCAGTCTACGAGACTTAACTGTTCTTATTAAATCTGGCTTCCTATAAAGACCATGTAGTTCATTGTTATGTAGTCTTCTCCATTCACCTGTCTGTTCATCTCTCTTTGGTCCAAAAATTTTCCTAAGAACTTTATTCTCAAATACTCGTAATCTCCTTTCCTCCCTTAAAGTAAGAGTCCATGTTTCGCACCCATATAATATAACTGGTAGAATAATAGTTTTATATATTTTCAGCTTAACGTTTTTTGAAAGGAGTTGGGACATCAAAAGTCTCTGCAATGCATAATAGCACGCATTTCCAGAATTGAGCCTACGTTTAATTTCTTTGTGCGTCTCATTCCTATTTGTGATTATTGTCCCTAGGTATTTGAATTCAGCCACTTCCTCAAAATGTCCCTCATTTGTCATTAGCTGTCCATTTCCATTATATATTGAATTTCTACGTGTGACCAAATATTTAGTTTTACTGAGATAATTACTTCCAGTCCTAATTTCTTAGTGTTACTCAATAGTGTGTGCGTGGATAGATATTAACATAATTAATTGTGAGATAAAATTTGAAGTACCATTCACATCTATTAAAACATAAATACCATCATAAAAAAAATTGGGAGATATTAATATTCAAAAAAAATTGAATTGATACTTTACTCCTCACATCATATTAGGTCTTTTTTTTGGACTGGTTTCAAAGAAATCACCTTCATCCTGCTAATGAATGAGTTGGAGAAAATGCTTTAATATCTCACCTCACAAAGTTGTATTAATGCTAACTAATAGATTTTGCATAATAGATCAATTATAAATCAAACTACAATAATAGATCAATTATAAATCAAACTACAATAATAGATCAATTATAAATCAAACTACAATAATAGATCAATTATAAATCAAGCTACAATAATAGATCAATTATAAATCAAACTACAATAATAGATCAATTATAAATCAAGCTACAATAATAGATCAATTATAAATCAAACTACAATAATAGATCAATTATAAATCAAACTACAATAATAGATCAATTATAAATCAAACTATAATAATAGATCAAACTACAATAATAGATCAATTATAAATCAAACTACAATAATAGATCAATTATAAATCAAGCTACAATAATAGATCAATTATAAATCAAGCTACAATAATAGATCAATTATAAATCAAACTACAATAATAGATCAATTATAAATCAAACTACAATAATAGATCAATTATAAATCAAACTATAATAATAGATCAAACTACAATAATAGATCAATTATAAATCAAACTACAATAATAGATCAATTATAAATCAAGCTACAATAATAGATCAATTATAAATCAAACTACAATAATAGATCAATTATAAATCAAACTACAATAATAGATCAATTATAAATCAAACTACAATAATAGATCAATTATAAATCAAACTACAATAATAGATCAATTATAAATCAAACTACAATACTTTAATTATATGTTTGCAAAAAAGTTTTTTTTTCTATCCATCCATAGTAATTCTGCCCGAAGGCAGGTCCTTCACTGCAATCATAGCATTTTCATGCTATGCTTGCAGCTTTACTAGGGAATTGTGTAGGAGTGGTAGCTTCCCGTTGCTTTCCACACCAGTGAAGGATGATGATGATGATGATGATAATGGTAAGGATGATGGCCATATAATTTCGGGGACCGTTTGGGCCTTAAAGTTTTCCTGACATTTGTCTTACAGGTGAGGAAAAACCCCGATAAAAACCTCACCCAGAAAAACTGCCCCGACCGAGGATCGAACCCGGGCCCGCTGCGTGACAAGGCAGCACGCTACCTCGAGACCACAGCGGTGGACACTTTTTTCTATAATAAAGTTTTTTTTTTTAATCCACCTGACATTTCTGAAATTCATTACTGGCACTTGTGGAATTGAATCCACTTTTGAATATGAGGCATGGGTTACCCTTTTAATATGAATGGTGTTAAGTGCCAATTATTGAAGCATATGCTATTTATCATAGAGATTAAAAATTTTTATTTACAATTAAATACATTTTCAAAATAAGACATTTCATAAAATTATTCTAAACTATTGTATCATGGCATATTTTTTTATATTTTAATGTTTATGGAAATTCTACCATTAAAAAAAATGAACTTCTTAATAATGCATAAAATTACAAATAAAGTACTACACCATGTTCAAATCTATGACAAAAGATAGGAACCATCCAAATTTCAAAATTCAGTTTAAAAATCATAGATTCATAGAATGCCTTGGCACATCATGATAAGATATTAATTTAAACTAGCTTAAGATATAAATTTGAATCAATAATTACCGTCTCATCATTTACATCATGATAAATATGATGTCTCTGGTGAAATGTCCCTCTTTCAGAGTCTTCTCCTGTCATTCTCACATGAATCCCTTCTTTAAGTAGTGTTCCATAAGCCATTGCTTCTGCCAAAGGCCAATTCACTATTTTCTCACTTAGCATTTTAGCTCTGCCTTTTAATGTTCTTTCAATTGATTTATGTATGTTAAATTTCTCTGGAGGTGTGGACATCATATTGCCAATGTGCATTAGTATGTCTTCTTTTGCACCTAATTAACATAGTAATCATAAATGTCAAGCTTTTGAAACAATTTATTCCATTTGTTAAATCAGTTTTCAATCTATTTTAGTGTTGAAAATAACATATAAAAATATATATATATAACTTCTACATATGACAGTTGTAATAATTTGTAAATGACATTGGCCTACCAGCCGGTTGCTGGTATCACATCCACATATGTTAATCACAGATATAGACGATCATCTAGCCAGTGCAGGGGTGACATGTGGGCAGCATGTCGGATCCTCCAGCCGTTATAGCTGGTCTTCTCAACCTGGAGTCACTACTTATTGTAGCTACCCAAATGCCTCATGATGCTGGGTGGACACCGGTCCCATACTGGCTGAAATTCCATGAGAAAATTTCTTCCCCCATGGGGACTCGCTATCGCTTGGTTTTTAAACATTTTCCTCAATTCTGTAAAAACAACTTCCCAATCCCCGTATTGTAATATACTAATAATGTGGGCAAGTAACATTGGTGTGGAAAATTATCTAACATATATTTAGTTGCCAAAACTTCCAGAAAAAGTTTATGAGCAATTTTCAGATTAATAATAAATGTGAGTCTTAACATCTTACCTCATAAATTGTTGTGTTCTTCATATTATCAGCTAATTCAGACTGTTGAATTTTTGGTTTTCGATCCTGGATGTCGACTACCCTTCCATCTTTTGGTTAACTGAGTAACTTACAAATCAAATCCTTTCCCTGGGAATTTAAAAATTCATAATCCTATCTCTGTACTTCTGGATATAGATGTGCTCTCAAACAGTCAGTTCTTTTGTATTTTCCAACTGTTTTAATAAATTTGTGTTCACTTTGAATTTATGTTTTTCCGACCAAACATGAGCAGCTACTGCAGATTTTTCTACTTCTCCACTTTTCACATTTCTAAACTGTTCCTTCGTTCTAATGTTCAAGTTTCTCTTTGTATATCTTACCACAATCAACATATTTTATCTATTATATTCATAATTTTTTGCCATCATCAATCTTTTAATTTTTGTTAGTTTTGAGTAGTTTATTTAGGCTCTATACTTTCAATATTCATTTTTTTTTATTCACTGAGGTTATAATTATTTATTTAGGCTGCAATCATTTTTTAGTGCTAATTTGATATTAAATTTGTCAACTTTTTTTTTAATATATTGTTGACCACGGATGATATGTAAATTTTCTGTATTTCTTCCTAATTTGTTTTTCTATCTGAAGAGTGCTTTCATTCTTCAATTTTTGTTTTTTGTCCTGTCAATTTTTTTGTTGTGAATGATTTTTTCTTCAAGACCATTTTCATTTGTTACTTGAATTTTTTTTTTCTCTATTTCAAAATTTTCTTTGCTCAAGGGTATTTTTACAAGTTTATATGTTAAAGCTGTTAGATAATAGTAGGAAAAGCACACACAAAAGTGCATGTTAAAGCTATTAAAGACAGCCAGTTTGTGTGCATGTGGTTGGATCCTGTTGCTTTCATATTATTATCCATATGTGTCTCTTTTCTGTGAATACCAAATTTATTTTCCTTTTTTCTTCGTTTCTATACAATTTGAGATCCAGAAATGGTGATGGTTTGTTCTCCTCTGTTTCTAAAGTGAATTTAATTATTCTGTTCTGTATATTTAAGAGATTTAAACCATCTTCTACATGTTTTTGTTTGACTATTAAAATTACATCATCCACATATCATCACTTTTTTTTTTGCAAACTTGTTTGTAAGTAATATTTGAAGAGAAAAATTTTCGCCTACACCGGGACTCGAACCCGGGACCCTTGGCTTTCCGGGCCAAGTGCTCTACCAACTGAGCTACCGAGGCGAGTTACGATCTAGACGCAAATTTTTCTCTTATGTACGTTGTAATTCCCTCGCGCCAAATGTTTGAAACCATAGCTTCTATCTTTGCAAATGGTGGCTTCTTAGTTAAGAAGACATTTATTGGGAATTTAACACTACTTTATAGCCAGTAGGGCTTCTACTGACGATTTTATTATTAATTTAACACTTCTCATTGAAGGATAAATTATATTTGAAGAGAAAAAATTTCGCCTAGACCGGGACTCGAACCCGGGACCCTTGGCTTTCCGGGCCAAGTGCTCTACCAACTGAGCTACCGAGGCGAGTTACGATCTAGACGCAAATTTTTCTCTTATGTACGTTGTAATTCCCTCGCGCCAAATGCTTGAAACCATAGCTTCTATCTTTGCAAATGGCGGCTTCTTAGTTAAGAAGACATTTATTGGGAATTTAACACTACTTTATAGCCAGTAGGGCTTCTATTGACGATTTTAGTAAGTCATTTTAAAATAATTGAAGCACAGCCTTTGATGTTCAAATTTGGTGCAGATATGTGGATGATGTAATTTCAATAGTCAAACAAAAAGATATAGAAGATGCTTTAAAATTCTTAAATATACAGATCATCATTATCACCAGCACCATCATCATTATCATCCATCACGAATTAGGCCTTTATAGACCTGTTTTGGCCCCATCTAGCAGTCTTTTAAGAGATCTCCCTGGTCGACGATGTCCTTTGGGTCTATATTGCATCATCATTTTTGGGATTCTTGAATTATCCATTCTTTTTACATGGTCTAGCCAGTTTAATTTATATCTGTTGAGTTTTTCTTCTACTGCTTCTACTTCTAATTGTTATAAAATTTCTTCATTCTTTTACGATCTAAAAGAATGTATCCTGCTGTCCTTCTGCGAAATTTCATAAAATAATTAAATTCACTTTTGAAACTGAAGACCATTTCTGGATCTTGAATTGTATAGAAACGAAGAAAAAAAGGAAAATAAAATTTGATATTCACAGAAAAAAAAACATATGGATAATTATATTAAGTCCACCGCTGTGGTCTCGAGGTAGCGTGCTGCCTTGTCACACAGCGGGGGCCAGGTTCGATCCCCGGTCGGGGCAGTTTTTCTGGGTGAGGTTTTCATCGGGGTTTTTCCTCATCTGTAAGACAAATGTCAGGAAAACTTTAAGGCCAAAACGGTCCCCAAAATCATATGGCCATCATCATAATCATCATCTTTATCATTCTTATCATTATCATCATCATCATCCTTCACCGGTGTGGAAAGCAATGGAAAACTACCACACCTACAATTCCCTAGTAAAGCTGCAAGCATGGCATAAAAATGCTATGATTGCAGTGAAGGACCTGCCTTCGGACAGAATTACTATGAATGGAATTATATTAAAGGAACTTTTCCAGTATACAACAAACTTCAAATAGTGAATACAATGTTTGAACATAGGGATAGTCACAAATTTACATGGGAGGCTAGAAATTTGAGATCAATTGCAGATTATATACACCGTGTCCACAAATATAGTAACATACTTTAAACTAATACTACAACACTTTGGATATTCATATCTAAACGAAATTGGTGACAATCAAAAGAGAAACTCAAAAAGTTTTGTGCATGTTAACAATGGAGAATAATGGACAACAATACACAAACTAAACTAAATTTAATCTTTTTTTTGTGGTCAATATTGGTTCATTGTTGGATATTTAACATACAGGTTAAATGTGAATGTTTGCTGTGCTTTTGAAATTGTGTTGTTATTAAAGAAGTTATGAAATAAGTTTTAAGGAGTTATGGCGAACCCCCAAGAACTTTGTTGGTGGTGTTTTGGAATATCACACCACGCAGAGTCCGGTGCTGGCCCAGCATGCTTTTAGGCAAAGGTTTCAACATCAGGCTTCTACACACAAGACAATTTTGAAGTGGTGCCATGATTTTGTGGATCGTGGCTGCATATGTATTCAAAGGAAAGGCCATTCAGGGAGACCATCTGTTGATACAGGAATTGTGGATCAAGTGCGGGAGGCATTTGTGCGTAGCCCCAAGAAATCTGTCCTTAGAGCTAGTCAGCAGTTAAACATCCCTAAATCCATCGTATGTACATGACTGAAGTTTCAACCCTACAAACTCCAATTAGTGCATAAGTTGAAACCTGATGACCATGTAAAGTGATTAGATTTCTCTGAGCATTTCATGGCACTAATGGAGGATAATGAAGAACTGTCAGAAAAAATAATTTTCAGTGATGAGGCAACTTTCCACGTTAGTGGAAAAGTGAAAAGGCATAATGTTAGGATTTGAGGGAGTGAGAATCCATACACCTTTGTGGAAGTTGAAAGAGACTCCCCTAAAGTGAATGCCTTTTGTGTCATATCAAAACTTAAAGTCTGTGGCCCGTTTTTCTTTCTAGAGGCCACTGTCAATGGTGCAAATTATCTTGATATGCTCACTGAATGGTTATTTCCACAACTGGAACAAAAAGAAGGAAATGCATATCTTTTCCAGCAAGATGGAGCACCTCCTCATTGGCATTTGCATCTTTGGGAGCATCTGAATGACCAGCTTCCAGGAAGATGGGTTGGACATGCCGGAGATGATAATGTTTTCTACAAATGGCAACCAAGGTCACTTGACTTGATGGTCTGTGAATTATTTTTATGGGGTTACATAAAGGATTGTGTCTATGTACCCCCATTGCCTAAAAACCTGCAAGTAGTCCAGCTTCGTATCATTGCTGCCATCCAGTCCATTTCTTCACATATGTTGGAGCATGTGTGGCGTGAATGGGAATATTGCCTCAATGTCTGCAGTGTCACTCGTGGAGGCCACATTCAATGTCTATGAGGTATAACGAAAACTAATTATATTATTTTTGGTCTGGACATCTTACCTCAATATTAATGTTGATTTGTTCTTGGACATGTTTCAAAACAATTCTGTTTTATCGTCAGCTTTCCCAAAAATAATATAAAAAATAATATAATTAAAAAATAACCTCAAAATATAAATGCCTAAAATTAAATATTAATAATAACAAAACTTTTGTTTCTCTTTTGTTTGTCACCAATTTCATTTAGATACAATTAACCAAAGAGACATAGTAGTAGTTTAAAGTACGATACTATATTTGTGGACACGGTGTATTATATAACAACAAGATTGCTGATACGATATTGGATTCAAGAGTATTTCGAGATCCAGAAATTGAAAAAGATCATTATCTCTTAGTCAGTGGTGGAGCATGGAATTTTGACAAGTTTTAGCCCCCATTTTATGGATATAATATTGTGTATATTATATTATTTCTAATAAGTAAATGAACTTCTAAAAAGAATGACATGCAATATTAGGAGTATCAAATATAATAAACTACTATTGGTATTTTAGGGTTTAGGAAATGGAAGGAGGTAATTGGACATATTAAAAGTTAATTAAATATATAAATGCATGATTTTAAAAACGCAGATATTCATCTCCATGACCAGCTGGTTCCTAGAGCTTGAAAGTGAGCTCTATCGTCGGTAGCCTCGGAGAGATACTAAGGGTGAGATCTCTTGTTTCATTTTATTGAACAAAGTAGCGGATATAGAAAATATTAAGTCTTTTTAACATCGTATGATGTGATAATGAACACAGTAGAAATTTCCAAATTGTTTCTTAATTTCTCGTCTATGGTGCAATAATTCAATATAATTAGGCACTACCTCTTTTGTCAGATTCAGAGTTTTCTAAATGGTAGCTCTTGTTTAGCTAAGAAACACTCAGCGTTTATTAGGCAGCTAGCAATGTACTTGTTTGCTTTAATGTTTTCATTATGCTTATCCGTATTAACTTGATTTTGATAGCCCAGCTTCGGGACTCTTCAGTTCTAGTGTTTCCAAAATTACTGGTATGTAGCGCTATTTCACAGTTAACAATGGTTTCAACTAGTTCACGACGTTTTTTCAGCGCATGAAAACTATTTACATCGGAAACCCCCTTTGTTGTCCAAACATTTTTCTCCGTTGAAAAAAGAATGCGGGGCTAACAGGGATCATGACTTCTCTATCTATCTATCTTCGGGTTTTTACAGCTGCTGCCGTCTTCCCGTGCCAAACCTCCAAAGCCTACGGTCTTGGGCATCTTCGATGCTTAGCCCTCTAGCTTGCATTACTGTCTTCATGTTTTCCTTCCATGTTAACCTTGGTCTTCCTCTTTTCTTCTTTCTGTTAGGATGCCATTCATATAGTTGCTTCGGCCATCGCTCATCTTCCATTCTTAAAACATGTCCTAACCACTTTAATTCCTTTTCCTCAATTCTTTCAATTATGCTTTCTTCTGCTTCCATTTTGTTTCTAATTTCCTTATTTGTGACACGTTCTAATTTAGACTTTCTGGCACTTCTTCGTAAATAATCCATTTCTAGAGCTATTAGTCTATTCTTGTAGTACTTATTGATTGTCCATACCTCACTTCCGTACATTGCAACAGATTCCACCAATGTTTTACCAATATATTTTTTTGTGTCTTTCCAAATATGCTTATCCCACCATATGGAATTTAATATGATGATATTATTTTGCTACTCAATTCAATTCTATGTTTTATGTTCTCTTTGCCTATACCTTCGATGTTATCCATAATCATTCCCAAATATTTAGTTTGTTTCACTTGCTTTATTTGGATTCCATCTTCCAATACTAAGTTTTCTCTTTCATTGCTATTTATTGCCAGATATTCTGTTTTTTGTAAATTTACTGTGAGACCCCATGATTCATATGTGCTTTTCAACCTTTTTATCATGAATTCCATATCAAAATTGTCTTGCGCTAAAACCAGTTGATCATCGGCAAATTGTAATGTCAGCTTCCTGCAGTCATATGTCATGTTCATACCAAGCTTCATGTTCTTCATTAAACGACATACTTTTGTTTTTGTTTGACTTATAATGATATTTAAATAAGGAGTTGATTTATAACTTTTTCATTTCTACAAAGCTTCGGCAGGAAAAGTGATGACTTAACAAGTCTTCAGTAACTCAAGCACATTCGTCTCCCATGATAATATTTATTTAGTGTTATTATTATTGATTTCGTACATCTCGTCGTACTAGCATTTGGTGGACGGGAATTACAATGTATATAGAGAAGGATTTGCATTTAGATCGGTACTTGCTCAGGTAGCTCAGTTGGTAGAGCACTTGGTCTAGAGAACCAAGGGTCCCGGGTTCAAGTCCCGGTCTGAGCGTATAATTTTTCTCTTCAAATATGATTTATTTAGTGGTTTAATTGTTGTATTTGATATGCTCAGAAGCACTGTGTTTACATAGGACTTACTCGGAGTAACTGAAACCTCGCTCTTAGCCGTTTCTAGAGTACTAGCAGGGCAGAATAGCATTGGGCTCAGCTTGAAATGCAGAAGGATGTACTACCGATGAGCTTGAATGCACCTGTGCAACATACTCTCATAGTCATCTTCCATGTTAGCCTCGGGCAATCGGCTAAAAGTGTGGGCATTTAATACGTTAAAGCACATGGTATTGTATTGGAATGCTACAGTATATATGCAATGCATACAATAGGCCTATATATTATTAACTTTGTATTGTTTATAACATTTAGACTACTATCAATTCATTGTTGTATCTTGTTCCTGTATTATGTTTCATTTTAATTAAATATCAAAGAGTTTACTTCTAATTTTTTAAAGTGCTAACATGGTCGCTCCGCCACTACTTTTAGTTAGCCCAAAAGATTAAACCAAGATGGTATAAAAATAAAAAGGATGTACAAAAGAATCAAGAAAAATCTTTACGAGTATGTCTTTTTAGAGACCAAAGCATGAAATGGTTACATCAAAGAAGATTAGGTTTAATTATGAAAGACAAACCAATTCAAGACAATATAGAGAATGAATGGGAGGCTCTTCGAAACATTTTTAAATCAGGCGGCAGAAGAAAGTCTAGGTATGAAGAAAAATGGAAAAGAAGAAAAGGGATGATGAAATCATGAAGGTTATATTAGGAAAATGAGAGACCCACAAAAAAAATCTCAATGCAAAGAAAAGAAGATAAAATAGAATATAAGAGAAAATGAGCAATTGCCAAAAGAGAAGTTCAGAAGGAAACATAGCGAGAACTGGAAAAAATGTGTACCTTACTTGGAAAATGATGTATATAGGCCTCAATCACAGACTTATAAAATTTTAAAACAGCTAAATAGTGCATTGAAAGAAAATACTTGATAGCAGCAATTAAGAAAATGTATGAGAAAACAAAAGTAAAAACAAATCAAAAGGAACCAATACATAAAACAGGAGGAGTGTACCGATATTACATCTAGGCATTGTTTTCCCAGTATCTAATATAAATAAAAGGAATTTTATTCAAATGTAATATAGGCTAAAATATGAAACAGTAATAATAATCCGAATTATACTGAGTTCATACTCAAATAATGAGGGAACCATTTGCAGTACAATGAAAACATTAATAACTTGATAATTAAAACAGTATACGATTTTTATTTAAAGTTTAATAAATTATCAACATCATAGAGTTATTACTCAGTAAAAGCTGGGCATTACTCATGGTTTTTCCAGGGGCTGCATTGCTGAACACAATAGGGAAAGGAATTCGAACTGTCCCTTTGTAATACAAGGTACTGTCAACTTGACATAAATCCCCAAACTAACAAATTAAACTTACACAATAAGATACAAAATGACAGGTTTTCCAATGTTGATGAGCATGGGATGCTCTCCAAAACCAATTAAGATAAAAAGATATTGGCATGACAGGAGAGGTCTTTATCGGAGATGTGGCACTTAGTAAGTCGTGATAGGAAAAATATATATAATTATTTTTGCCAACCTAAGAAAAATATATAGAGGGTTTGGACATCCCTTAATAATGGAAAATGGGCGTAAACCAGCACCTTTGGAAATATGACATATAGAAGAGGGGAACCAACCCCAAAACTTGTAACATTTGTTAATTTGTAAAGAGGCCCAAAGCATATATGTGGGCGGGATCATAAAATACCTAATAAACTAAATAAATTATTCGCGAAGAGAATCGCACGACACTTGCTTGTTGGCCCTCAGTCAAACAGGGCACACTTACTTGTTAACCCTACGTCTAACAGGGCACATTTCTCTAACTTCGTCAAAGTCAGGATCGTCTCGTACATTGTGTTTTGGAACTCAAGAAAGTAGTCGGAGAACCGACTAGTGTATACATCTACTAAAATAAATTACTCATTGTGTTAACTCCACGGCAGCCTCCAGTGATTTACCTAATAACATATCACTTTATTCTTCCTTGCGTGAACCTTTGATGAGAATCTAACTCTTACCGAACCATAAACCCGAGCAGTCTGTAGCATCAAACCGTCCAGGTAACCATATCCCTCGGACACCAAACCCCAATCATCCTGAGCAAAAATCCTGTCTCAAATGTCTCCCAACAGTGAGGCTTATATCCAACGTACCATACGGCAAGTAGAAAGATTTCTACTTGCCGTATGTTACTTTGGATATATGCCCCACTGTTGGGAGACACTTGTGATAGGATTTGAGCGATACTCTTCACGAATAATTTATTTAGTTTATTAGGTATTTTATGATCCTGCCCACATATATGCTTTGGGCCTCTTTACAAATTAACAAATGTTACAAGTTTTGGGGTTGGTTCCCCTCTTCTATATGTCATATTTCCAAAGGTGCTGGTTTACGCCCATTTTCCATTATTAAGGAATGTCCAAACCCTCTATATTTTTCTTAGGTTGGCAAAAATAATTATATATATTTTTCCTATAACCACATCTCCGATAAAGACGTCTCCTGTCATGCCAATATATTTTTATCTTAATTGGTTTTGGAGAGCATCCCATGCTCGTTAAGATTGGAAAACCTGTCATTTTGTATCTTATTGTGAAAGTGTAATTTGTTAGTTTGGGGACAGTTAGAATTCCTTTCCTTATTGTGTTCAGCAACGCGGCCTGTGGAAAAACCATGAGTAATGCCGGGCATTTACTGAGTAATGACTCTATGATGTTGATAATTTATTAAACTTTATAT
Organism: Diploptera punctata; assembly: GCA_030220185.1. Taxonomy (NCBI): domain Eukaryota; kingdom Metazoa; phylum Arthropoda; class Insecta; order Blattodea; family Blaberidae; genus Diploptera; species Diploptera punctata. Next base: position 363,915 of record JASPKZ010009351.1, on the reverse strand, counting down.
ACAAATCGTGTACTGTTCTAATTATCAATTTATTTCTATTTTTCAGTGTATTGCAAATGGTTCCCTCATTATTTTGAGTATAAACTCAGTATAATTCGGATTATTATTACTGTTTCATATTTTAGCCTATATTACATTTGAATAAAATTCCTTTTTATTATATTAGATACTGGGAAACAATGCCTAGACCTAATATCGGTACAAACACAATGAAGGTATCTTGAAGGAACTATGTTTAGAACCGGTCATTGAATACATACATAGATACCAGAACAACTGTGAATCATTTGCGACGAATGAGTTCAGATAGAGTTTCCAAGGCCATGCTTCATTATTGTCTAACAGGGAAGAGATCTCTGGGCCGTCCAAGAAAATGCTGGATACAAAATTCATCAGTGAAATCATAACAGGCCTAAGACTTGGTTTGATAAAGAAGAAAAATATATTAAAGGAACAGGATTCAACCACATTGCACACAAACTGGCTGTCTTTAACAGCGTAACATATAAACTTGTAAAAATACCCTTGAGCAAGGAAAATTTTGAAGTAGAGAAAAAAAATAACAAATACTAAAAATTTAATAAAATAAGTAAAGAAACAAGCTGATAAAGCAGCACAAATATCAGGGTATATGAAAGATTTAATTTGGCGCAACAAACATATGTCAATAGAAAGCAAAACCCACATATACAAAACGATAGTTCGACCAGTTGTCATATATGGAGCAGAAACTAGGGCTGATACAACAAAAACTAAACAAATAATAAGCACATGCGAAATGAAAATCTTAAGAACTATTCAGGGGAAAACATTATTTGATAAAATATACAACACAGAAATTAGAGACAAATGCCATATTCAAGACATAACCAAAGTTATTATAGATAGACGGAAATATTGGAAGGGTCATATAGAAAGAATGGAAGAAAACCGGCTTGCAAAAAGAGGTAAGAAGATAGACCAATGGACAGGAGAAGAACAAGAGGAAGACCAGCCAAGAGATGGATAGACAGTGAATGCACATCCAATATGTCTTCCTCCGAGGAGTGATTTTGGAAATAAACAGGATGAAAATCCTACAAATTAAGTTTAAGAAGAAGAAGAAAAATAATATTAAAGTAGCAAAGGAAAATTGTTTTGAAGAAAAAATTATTTACAAAAACAGACAAGTGCAAAAAACAAAAATTGATGAATGAAAGCACTCTTTAGAGAGAAATAACAAATTGAAGAGAAATGCAGAAAATTTACATATCATCCGTGGGCATACAACAAATAAAAAATAAACAAATTTAATATCAAATTAGCACCAAAAAATTATTACAACCTAATTAAACTAATCAAAATTAACAAAAATGAAAAGATTGATGATAGCAAAAAATCAGGAATATAACAGATAAAATATGTTGATTGTGATAAGATATATAAAGAGAAACTTACGTATTAGAACATAGGAACAGCATAGAAATGTGAAAGATGAAGAAGTAGATAAATCTGCAGTAGGTGCTCATGTTTGGTCAGAAAAAATATAAAATCAATGTGAACCCGAAATTATTAAAACAGTTAGAAAATACAAAAGAACTAACTAAGATCTACATCCAGAAGTACATAGATAGGATCATGAATTTTGAAATTCCTGGGGAAAAGGATTTGATATGTAAGTTCTTTGATCAACCAAAAATTCAACAGTCTGAACGAATTGACAATAATATGCAGGCATATTGAAACATGTTCTCAAGAAAACAACAATTTATTAGGTAAGATGTTAAGACTCACAGCTATTAAGAAGGAGCTCATAATGTTACTTCCTATATATATATCCTCAATTCGTCTCCAACTCAGGGTCGGGTCAAGGATTGAGATGAGATGAAGCTCTTATATAGAGGTATGTGAATAACAAGGGTACCTACTCATCATCACAGGGGCAAATGAACTAAATGAAACAAAATGGATGAGATGAGCATGGAGAAATGGTGGAATGAAATTGTGGCAGGGGAAAACGGGAGAAACCCCCAAGAAAAACCTGCCCAAGCTCCATTTTGTCCACCATGAAATCCACATGGAGTGACCGAGACTTGATCTCGGGACTCCAGTGGTGAGGGACGAGTGTCTAACTACTTGCGCCACAGAGCCACCAATGTTATTTGTAATATCCTATTATAATTTATTAATTTTCAGATTTTTTATATTTCACATTTATCTCCATAAGCATACGTATAAAATTTCTTACATCCCTTTCTTTAATATTGATAGCTATATATGAAATCATCTTCTCTGTCCATCTTTTGTTCAATTTTTAAATCTTCCTTCAAAATATTGGATACAAAAAGTGAATAATATCATTGCCAACTGCTTAGCATTAGATATCAAGGATAACTAACATGGCTGAATTTAGATTCTGTTTGTAATTATTTCTTACCTGTAGGTTCTATTTTCATAGGATCTTTTCCTTTAAAATAGTCTTCCCAATTAATATCTAACCATGTCTTTATTGTCCGAGTTTTTATTTGCTTAGCTTTCTTAAAAGCTTCATCATAGAGAGATTCATATTTTTTTGTAAGACTTTCATATTCAGCTTCTGTTATAATCTGTTCCGGAAGAAAAGTGTTTATAGCTTTTTATAAAATGAAAACTAATAATAGATTATTCTTCTCCTCTTACATTGATGAATAACTAAGCAGACACTGTTAACATTTGTGTCAGATATTATTCTAATAAGAGAATAAAAATCAATATAACTAGACAGTTTGATGTATTAATTAAAATTTTAATTAATACAATAAATTATAATGCTTAACTGCTATATAAAGTTGTGTAATTTCTCATTAAAAATGTCTTGTTGAAATACAGTGTGATTCAGAAATATGGCTATACATTTGATCGCATTTTGTGACGAAAATATTATTATTAAAGGAAATAAGATGTAATCAATTGAGTTGGTGTTTACTTGATGAAAATTCATATTTATTAATTAAATAAAAATAAAACATAGTTTTATTTGATTTTCATATTTATTATATAATTCAGTGACAGCTGTTTCGGTACACTGTACCTTCTTCAGACATGTTAACAAATTATGAATTGTGTTCCAACTGACCTCGGAAGACCCTTCAACCGATGGAAGGATCAGTTTTTGTAGTCGCAGAACGGGCATCATCACCCAATACTGCATTCGGAAGAAGAAGAAGAAGTGTTCCAACTGATCTAAGCAACAATACAACAATATTTATTTAAATTTTTTAATTTAACAAAGGGGATTCATTCAAATCAAGTTGAGAATTTAACAGTTTTTTACTACTTTTAAATTTATTAATTTTTATTTAATTTTAATTAGATCTTTTGGAGGCTATAGAAATTAATAAATTTAAAAGTAGTAAAAAACTGTTAAATTCTCAACTTGATTTGAATGAATCCCCTTTGTTAAATTTAAAAATTAAAATAAATATTGTTGTATTGTTGCTTAGATCAGTTGGAACACAATTCATAATTTGTTAACATGTCTGAAGAAGGTACAGTGTACCGAAACAGCTGTCACTGAATTATATAATAGATATGAAAATCAAATAAAACTACGTTTTATTTTTATTTAATTAAGAAATAAGATGTTATCATTTGAAAGGAAACTACGTTTTATTTTTATTTAATTAAGAAATAAGATGTTATCATTTGAAAGGGACTCCTTCAAATTAGAACAATAGAACAAAACAAATCACTTACAACAACGCTAAGAAAGTACTTTAATGTTTCAAACTGTTCGCCGTTTACATCCAAGCATAATTTGCAACGCTTTGGGAAGTCATTCATTGCGTTATGATACATGTTTAGAGGAACAGCTCTAATTTCTTCCTCAATCACTATTTCAGCATGTCAACGTCTTGAGGTTTCAGGTCATAAACCTTCTCCTTCAAATAACCCCACAACCAATAGTCACATGCTGTGAGATCACGGGAATGGGCTGGCCATTCAATGGGGCCTCTTCTTCTCACCCACCTGTTTTGTAAATGATCATCCAAAATTTCCCTCACCGCAATTGCATAGTGAGGAGGCGCACCATCCTGCTGGAATAAACATTGTTCATGTTCAGCACTTTGCATTACTGGCAGGACAATTTGTGTAAGGATATCACTATACCGATCACCATTAACAGTCTCATCCAAAATTCGCATTCGTAACAGTCCTTTCCATCCATTGTTTCTGCATCCGTGCTAATGCGAGGCCTTCCAGGAGGTTTGATTTTCTGCATCCTTCCCGTTTCCAGCAGTCGTTTTCTCCACTTCCCCACAGTCGACGGCTGCAATGCTACGTTAAACTCACGTCTTGTGGCCTCATGATCATTAGCATACGTTATTGCCCATGCAGCAATTGTAATTTGCTGTTGCATATTCAATGCCATTTTGACTAATGACGTAAGTTCTACACTGTTTTGTTTTATTCCATTGTTGTAATTTGAATAATTGCCTTTACAACGGTAATTTCATATTTCCTGTAATGGTAATATTTTCATCACATAATGCGATCAAACGTATAGCCATATTTATGATTCACCCCGTAGAAGCCACCAGATAGAACTGTAGTGATGGCTATCTGCTTCTGACGATAAAGAGAATTGTATATGAGGAAGAAAAATTTGTGTTTGCATTGGAAGCCTGAAATAGTGTAATGGTTAGCACACTAGGATACAGAGCTAGAGGCTTTGGGTTTAAATCCCAATCCAGGCATTAATTTTTCATTTCAAAATAATAGTTATAACTAAACAACCTTATTCACAATCCACAGAGGATTGCTTTATGAGTTTATTTCACATGAGATTATATATGTGTTACTGTGTATCAGGTAAACTTAGAAATTATTGCGTGTCTTAATACATTTTATATTTTTCAATGAATTGGTTCATCTCAAAATATATTTTTATACAAGAGAATATCTTTATAAGGAAATTTCTATATCTAGTAACCTTCTTTACCTTTACTCTTAGGGTCGTATGCAAATACATTAGTCTCTACTCAAATTACTTCCAATCACTGGTGAGCTGAGATCGAATTAACGGCCGCCTTAACCGGTCATGCATGAATGTTGACGTTTTCGTAATATTGGCAATGAATTACCCAGAATTCTCAGCGATAAAACCACTTCCGTTATTTTCGTCTGCTATAGAGGAATGCATTTATGCTTGCATCCTGCAAATAATACCGTATACAAACACGTCTGCGACGCGCAATATTACGCCGTCCTTCCAGTTGAATTCTTTGGCAGACTCTATCAAATTCCTCTTCTCCGCGTATACCGAAAACATGATCGAAGTCTTCAAGGTCCGACGTCTTGGATAAGTTTCAAACTACATCGGTTACCATCGGTTCCCTTCGGGATTTTCACATAAGTTTATATCTTGAGCTACGATCTTAAGGTACCTTGTCAGGTAGCTTACAATTATTACCGCGTGAATAGATTTCTGAGTAAGAAAAATGTGTTTGAATAAAACTTTATCAGCAGATAACTCCTTTTACTGTCTAATGCATTCAAACATTCGACCCTTTAACATATACCTTAATGAACATTTCAATGTAAAAATTAACAACCAACAAATAAATAAGAATAATTGCACATAATATGGTACTGATTAATTAATTATTAAAATAACCTCAAAATATCACTTCCTAAAATTAAATATGGTACTGATACCTAGGAACTAATTTTGTTTCCAAACTAAACTGGACATGGCATGCGAAGAAAATAATAATAGGAAAGCATACATCATAAACTGATTAGCAGATACAAAAATGGGGAAAACTCAATAGAAACACTGTTGTGAAAGGGGTCTCTATACTAATGGAGACCTTTGGGTAGCGTAGCAGGCCCATACTAAATTAGAAATAAAGGATGTTAGTTACACATATATATACTTTATTTTACCAACAATAATATTATTGTTTGCACAATACAATTTCTATCAAACCTTTGTTTTAGGACTTATAAATAATCTTTGAACTATTTTAAAGAAGAATCTGCATTCGAGAGAAACCAAGTGAGTTCCTAGCAAAGTTTTAAAATTAAATTATCTTTTGTACGAAACTTTACTCCTATGTTTTTATAATATTATTTTCCAAGATTAAACGTCAACTTTTTACTAAAGTATAATATTATGAGAGAAACTCCACCAGATAATTCATCATCATCATCATGAACAAATTCGTTTTAGGCCATGTGGCCTGTACGGTAAACCTAGCGAAGATGGTCTTGATCTTTCCACCGATGTTTTGGTCTTCCTTGGTCGCTATGTCCAGTTGGGGTATATTGGAATGCCAATTTTGGAAGTCTATTTCTTGCTATTCTCCTCAGATGATTTTTCCATTCTTGTTGGTATCTTTGTATATCTTCATTTAAACTTGTTACTCCAAGTTTCAGATAATTATAATATATACAGTCCACCGCTGTAGTCTCGAGGTAGCGTGCTGCCTTGTCACACAGCGGGCCCAGGTTCAATCCCCGATCGGGGCAGTTTTTCTGGATGAGGTTTTTATTGGGGTTTTTCCTCACCTATAAGACAAATGTCAGGAAAACTTTAAGGACCAAACAGTCCCCGAAATCATATGGCCATCATCATCATCATCATCCTTATCATTATCATCATCCTTCACCAGTGTGGAAAGCAACGGGAAGCTACCACACCTACAATTCCCTAGTAAAGCTGCAAGCATTAGCATGAAAATGCTATGATTGCAGTGAAGGATCTGCCTTCAGGCAGAATTACTATGGATGGATATATATATATAGATCAAGTCTCGGTCACTCCATGTGGATTGTTTCTATCTTTGCAAATGGCGGCTTCTTAGTTAAGAAGACATTTATTGGGAATTTAACATTACTTTATAAAGCTAGTAAGGCTTCTATTGATGTTTTTATTATTAATTTAACATTTCTCAATGAAAGATAAATTATATTAATTTTTCTCTTCAAATATAATTTATCTTTCATTGAGAAATGTTAAATTAATAATAAAAACATCATTAGAAGCCTTACTAGCTTTATAAAGTAATGTTAAATTCCCAATAAATGTCTTCTTAACTAAGAAGCCGCCATTTGCAAAGATAGAAACAATGGTTTCAAAAGCATTTGGTGTGAGGGAATTACAACGTATATAAGAGAAAAATTTGCGTCTAGATCGTAACTCGCCTCGGTAGCTCAGTTGGTAGAGCATTTGGCCCGGCAAGCCGAAGGTCCCGGGTTCGAGTCTCGGTCTAGGCAAAAATTTTTCTCTTCAAATATAAGTATATATATTATTTCACCTTTTCTCCAATAAGTTTTTTTGAATATTTTTTCATAACATTTGGTGTGTGGCTAATTTCTTTATATAAAACTGGAGCTGTTGGAACAGGATCATCGGTTTCACTATGACCTCTTCTTCGATAACCTATGATGTCAACAATGACATCTTTGTGAAACGTGTTTCGGAACTCTGCCGCAACTTGGCAGCAATACATTACAGCATCAGGCACATCATTATTAACATGAAAAATAGCAGTATCCATTATCTTAGCAACAGCTGTGCAATATTTTGGAGAGCGCCCAAAATGTGGGAATGTAGTATATCCAATCTGATTATTACAGACAATATGTATAGTGCCAGATGTTGAATAACAAGGCAGTTCTGCTAAATTGAAGCTTTCATAAACAATTCCCTCACCAGAAATTCCAGCATCACCATGTAAAATGATAGACACAACCTGTCAAAATTCAATACAAGTTCTAAAGGAATTATTATTCAGCACTAACTGTGATCTTGAAAGTTATTAAATTATCTTGACAAGCTTTAATGAAACAATTTTTTAAACAATTTGGATGTAGGCTACCTTTTGCTTTTAAGAAACTTTAAAAAATTAATTGAATAAGTGAGTTGTCATCTGATAGTTTCAATCATTTTAGTTTCCCCCACAAGGTATTTATTTGGAATAGACATGTCAATTTGTATGAACAGGGGTCTTCTGATTTCTTATATGCTTTTTGTGGTTTATGACTTTGAATTTAGTTTGAAAATATATCATCTGCTATAGTTCAGTTTTTTGTACATTACCTTTTTTATAATTCACTGATGCACTTGTATCTTAAATTATTACAAATTATTGATATGCATTAAAATGTGAAACCAACAAATTTGTACCTTGTTTCCATCTGTATCTTTTCTGATTTTCTGTTCAGCTCTGGCTCTTCCTGCTGTTAGAGGATTTACAATTTCAAGGTGAGATGGGTTAGACTGCATAACAATATTAATTAGTTTATTAGCTGCATCGTTGTGAACTATGGTACTGGATCCCAAATGATATTTTACATCATAAGGATTGTTTTCTTTTATTGGTGTATTAAAGAATTCTGCAAATATTAATTCTAATGGCTGCTTGCAGACATTAGCTAGTAAATTAATTCTTCCGCGATGTGATGTTCCTAAATAATATAAATATAAACTATTAGAAACAAATTTACTTATTATTATTAAGAATGAATTAATATAATTTTGAATATATATATACACATACAGGGTCTAAATGAATTATACCACACAAATTTAACTACGTATAGAGGGGTATTATATAAGCATTTTGAGATAATGAATTAATGGTCTACAAATAAAAATATCCAAGTTATGATTCAATTTGTAAAATTGTTGGTACACCACTATTTCAAATTAAAATTGAAATAATATGATATAGAGACTGTAACTTGCAGCAAGTATGGGCCTTTAGCTCAGTGGTTATAGCAATCTTACTACCGACACAAATGTAAGATTGATGCATCACGTTCGAAACTATTTACATTATGTGTAAACTTTTTTTTTCCTTTCTTCCTTTATTATGTATGTACTATAAATTAGTTATGTATGTAGATTTACTTCCGGTTTAATTGTTTATACATTATTTTACAGAATACGGTATTGACAGTATTGTAATGTACAGAGTTACAAAATTATCTATGTATGTATTGTAGAGACAATTGTTTGAAAGGTTGTAATAATAATACACATATTAAAGAGTACAATAGATTTCACAAACAAAATGTGTAATTGTACTGTACAGTACTTATGTACTTAGATAATAATGGTGCAGTGATCACAAGAGTAATAACATGAAGAGGTACAGTGTACGTGCACATGACATACATAATGTTATTGGGTAATAAAAAGCAATACATTTGCGTAAACCAGAAAAAAAGTAAAACACCGTCAGACTCATTAGGAAAATTTTTTTTAATTGGCCACCTCCATTTTCACAACACAGACGACATCGGGGACTAAAGGATTCTCGCACCTCGTTCAAAATACCAGGTGTCTTGTGGATTACATCACATGCTAGGAATATGCATGCAACTAACAGTTCATCAGTATCAACAAGGGTCGTATACACGAATGTTTTCAGGTGTCACCAGAAAAATAATCAAATGGACAGAGATCTGGAGAGCGAGGTGGCCACATTACCTCTTCCTATATCTAACGGCCAGGATACACTTCATTCCGGCAGAAATGGGGAGCAGTCTGATGTGAAGAGGAACTTCTTCTAACAATCTAGATAGGACGTGCTCTAAAAATATCTTATAAATGACACAATTTAATCTCTGGGGAAGATGGTAGGGGCCAATGATATGGTCAGATATTATGCCTACCTATGTCCACCGCTGTGGTCTCGGGGTAGCGTGCTGCCTTGTCACGCAGCAGGCCCGGGTTCGATCCCTGGTCGGGACAGTTTTTCTGGGTGACGTTTTTATCGGGTTTTTCCTCACCTGTAAGACAAATGTCAGGAAAACTTTAAGGCCCAAATGGTCCCCGAAATCATACGGCCATCGCAATCATTATCATAAGTAATGCCACGAGTGATTTCCAAATTATTGATAAATTCACGACTCACGAAGTGACTATTTAGCGAATAAAATTAAGCTGTTTACTCACAAATCATTATTTAACTATAGTTATTTTAAAATATTTATATATTTAATGTAAATGGCGATGTTTGAAAACAAATGAGAAACGATAGGTATGCTTCTAGTGCTTCTTTTGTTTATCACTGCAACCAGATCATACTATTTATTGCCAAATGAACGCAATATTGTAAGGAGGAGCTTTCTTTAATATGGTAATTATAACACTGATAAATATTTTGTGAAACACGACTCTGATTGGTTGTAAAACAGAAATCATTGAAACGTGATTGGTCATTGACTGCCATTTGGGGCATGAGTAAAATAGTCATTCATATTCATCTTAGGTTAGGCTTAGGATTAGGGACTCTCCTGGCGCACCATTATCATCATCATCACCCATCATATCATCGGGGCAAAGTAACCCCGCCTTCCAGGCGCCCCAACCTCAGAAGTGGGTTACAAGTATGCCATGCCAGGAGAGAAACCAGGAATGTCGAAAGACAAACCTGGGGCATTTGAAAAAAAAATATTATGCCTACCCATATGTTCACCAAAAATCTCTGTTGGTGATCCCTCTCGAAGATGGCATGAGGATTTTCATAATCCCACACATTACTGTTCCTTCAGTTCAGAACCATCCGATCGTTATTAAATATTGCCTCATCAATGAATAACACCGAGGAAAAGAAGTGCGGTGGCTGCAGCAAAGCCCAATTACAAAATTGTACCCATTGAGCGAAGTCCATTGGCTGTAAGGCTTGTACTTTTTGCAGAAGAAAGAGATAGAGCAGGTCTTCATGCAGGACTTCCCACACACTTTGATGGTTCATGCCCTTTATACGTGGAACAGCATGAGTACTATTAGAAGGACTATTTAACTCATGCCCCAAATGGGAGTCAATGACCAATCACGTTTCAATGATTTCTGTTTTACAACCAATCAGAGTTGTGTTTCACGAAATATTTATCAGTGTTATAATTATCATATTAAACAAAGCTCCTCCTTTTTAATATTCTGAACAGGTCTGACCGTTATTTTGCAGTGACTGAGCCTATAAGAAATACGGCTACCAGATTGTATATATAGTGCATACATGTCAACATTTGTAGCAATTGATTATACCACCAAAAAAAGAAAACACTGTTTGCACTTTCTTAAATGTATTTTTTCCCAGGTAACAATCCAGAAAAATATAATTGTCATATTTACATCATACGACATCACAAATAAATTAATATACAGTTTGATGTGTTTCATTTTTTCTCCACTAGAGAGCATTCTTACAATATTGCGTTCCTTTGGCAATAAATAGTATGATCTGGTTGCAGTGATAAACAAAAGAAGCACATGAAGCATACCAATCGTTTCTCATTTGTTTTCAAACATCGCCGTTTACATTAAATATATAAATATTTTAAAATAACTATAGTTAAATAATGGTTTGTGAGTAAACAGCTTAATTTTATTCGTTAAATAGTCCTAACAAATGCCACTTTTGATTTCCAAATTCTCTAGATAAATTCACTCCTCACTTCGTGAGTCGTGAATTTATCGATAATTTGGAAATCACTCGTGGCATTACTTATAATAATCTTCCACCCTATGAAGAACATTTTCTTCGATCTCTGCAGTGCGGCACATATTTCTTTCACCAGCGTCTACTCTGTTCCTTCAATGTCCCATGCTCTCGCAAATGCCTATCAACAGACTATAAGATTGTTTATTTTTTATTATTTCACTCACCTCATACTTCATAATTCATAGCAGACCCTGGGTTTCTTCACATCTTTTGTGACATTCTCAATGCAGCGTCACGTTCACAACTGACGTCCAACGGCCTTCTATCCTGCAGACTGACCTCCGCGCCATCTGGTGGCCGACCGAAGAATTTCCAAATCAGTTCTCTTTCTTTATAACCGGGTATTTCAAAATTCATAGTTGTATTTTCATTCTTGCATATATAAATTGTGAAAAGATATACATAGGAAAAACAAAAAGGAATCTAAATACAAGATTAAAAGAACACCTCAGAAATGTTAAAAATGGAGAAACCGAAAAATCTGCAATAGCTGCACATGCCTGGTCAGAAAAACATAGAATAGAAACCAAAACAAAATTACTTAAACAATTGGAAAAACCAAAGGAACTCACAATTTGGGAAAAAATTTACATATGCAAGAATGAAAATACAACTATGAATTTTGAAATACCCGGTTATAAAGAAAGAGGACTGATTTGGAAATTCTTCGGTCGGCCACCAGATGGCGCGGAGGTCAGTCTGCAGGATAGAAGGCCGTTGGACGTCAGTTGTGAACGTGAAGCTGCATTGAGAATGTCACAAAAGATGTGAAGAAACCCTGGGTCTGCTATGAATTATGAAGTATGAGGTGAGTGAAATAATAAAAAATAAACAATATTAAAAAACCTCATAGTGTTATTTCCTATCTACATAACTTAATAGACTATAAGATTGTTCATCTTTTTGGATACCACTCTGCATACATGGCAGCATCTCTTGCACCATTACCTTATGCTGCACCATAAATCAGATGCATTTTGGCAAGTTCAGCATAAGATATTAAATATAAAATTGGTACCTGGTAGGTCAGTTATCCTCAACTAAATTATAAAACTTCATTAAGTTGTTCCAATATGGAGGCCTTTCAAAAAAATGTTTCATCTTCTGCATTTTAACTAGTTAAATCATCTGCTAAGTTCGAAATTTTAAGGAATTTGATAACCCAATATTTCATAAACATTGTCAATGAATTATTAGCAATCAGGATCTCGGAATTATTATCAAGATTGGAAATTATTCTAGTATAATTTTCTCTCCTACTTTGCCCTCCTATTGATTTATCTGTATTAATTGTTGATTGCTTTGATTCCCTATAACTAGCCCATTTTCCCTCGTAGACCATTGATTCCCTATTTAAAATTACTTGTGTAATACCCCTCTGTAAGCAGTTAAATTTGTGCGGTATAATTCATTAACACCCTGTATATATAGGCTGTTCAAAATACACCCTTTCTGTATTCAGAGGTTCAAATGGGATAGATATAAGTAATTACATCTATTATATAATTGTAGTTGTATTACAGTGAACTGTTCAGGAAATATACCATATATTAATAGAAATTATTAATTTCTTAAAAACTTATAACATGAATAAAGCATTCTGTTTATGACTTCATGCATTCATTTGTATTTCATGAAAAACCTTGATTTTTATTTTAATGTATTTATTTTATTACATACATCACCACTGACAAATTTATTCTTCTGAATCATAGATAATGATATAAATAAACAATGGAAAGCTATAAGAGATATTAAATTGTCAGCATCAGAAGGCGTTGGTTATTCAAAGAAGGGGAAAAACAAGAAGTGGTTTGAATAGGAATGTGCAACATTGTAAAGAAAAGAAAGCAACCAAAAATGAATTGGCTACATGAGCCAAATTAAGTAAATTAAAAAAATTAGGTACTATTAGATGGGAAACCACCAGGTTATTAAAGAGTAAAAAGAGGGAATATTTGAGAGAGAAGATTAATGCTCTTGAAATGAATGCAAAAAAAAAAAAAAGAATGAACATTAGAGAATTATATCAGGGAATTAGGAAAGAAAAGAAAGGATTTCAGGCTAGAACAAACATAATTAGGAATGAAAATGGGGATATGATTGCAGATTCTAGGAGTATATTAAATAGATGGAAAAGTTACTTTAATCGAATCTTTGAATGCATTAGACCGTAAAAGGCGTTCTCTGCTGAGATAGTTTTATCCTAATACGATTTTGCTTACTCAGAAATCTATTCATGCGATAATAATTGTTGAAATTCGTAAGCTACCTGACGAGGTAACTTAAGATAGAAACTTATCCTGAGAATCCCGAAGGGAACCGATGTAGTTTGAAACCTTGCTACGTACCTTGTTGCTTTATCCAAGATGTCGGACCTTGAAGACCTCGATCATGTTTTCTGTATATGCAGAGAAGAGGAATTTGATAGAGTCTACCAAAGATTTCAACTGGAAGAACAGGAGAATCAGCGTAATATTGCGTGACGCAGACGTCGTATACGGTATTATTTGCGGGACGCAAGTGTAAATGCGTTCCTCTATAGCAGACGAAAATAACGGAAGTGGTTTTATCGCTGAGAATTCTGGGTAATTTCTTGCCAATATTACAAAAACGACTTTCATGCAAGACCAGTTTGTGGGTAGCTAATTCGATCTTTGCACTTGCTCACGGTGATTGGAAGATTTGAGTAGAGACTAATGTATTTGCATTGAAGAGGATCATTTACAGACAGCAGCAATGCTAGTCACAGAACCAAATGCATTATAGGTTGATATGGCAACAGAAAAATTGAAGATGTATAAAGCATCAGGTTCAGATGGGATCCCAATAGAACTGATAAAATCAGGGGGAGAAAAATTCATGGACAAAATACGCCGGTTGCTTAGTATGATTTGGGAAAAAGAAGCTCTTCCAGATGAATGGAAAGAATCAATTATTGTACCAATTTATAAGAAAGGAGATAAACTGATTACAACAATTACAGGGGCATCTCATTACTTTCAACTTCGTACAAAATTCTAACAAATATAGTGGTAAGCAGACGTACTCCCAATATTGATGACATTCTAGGAGATCATCAATGTGGATTTAGAAGAAATAGGTCTACAACAGATCAGATTTTTAGTATAAGACAAATTTTAGAAAATAAATGGGAATATAATGGTACTATACGTAGACTTAAAAAAAACATATGATTCAACTAAGAGGGAGAAGTTATATAGTTTCTTTCTGGAATTCAAAATTCTTAAAAAGTTAGTTAGACTTATATGAATGTGTCTAAATGGCACAAAGAGTAGAGTGCGTGTAGGCAAACAGTTTTCGAATACTTTTGAAATTCACAATGGGTTGAAGCAAGGAGATGCACTATCTCCTCTGCTATTCAATTTTGTACAAGAGCATGCTATCAAATATTTGGAAAATGAAGAAAGCTACAACTCAATGGTATTAATAAGCTGGTAGTTTATGCTGATGTGTAGTATTATTGAGTGATAGCGAGGAGATACTAAGGGTCAACACGCACACTCGATTGAGTAACACTAAGAAATTGGGACTGGAAGTAAACACCAATAAAACTAAATATATGTTCACATGCTGTGGTCTCGAGGTAGCATGCTACCTTGTCACACAGTGGACCCGGGTTCGATTCCCGATTGGGACAAGCTCCTGGGTGAGGTTTTTTTGCGGTTTTCCTCACCTGTAAGACAATTGTCAAGAAGCTTAGAGCCTAATGGTCTCCGAAAATCATCCAGCCATCATAATCATCCTTATCATCATCATCATCATCTTTCTCCAGTGTGGAAAGCAACGGGAAGTTATCACACCTATAATTCCCTAGTAAAGCTGCAAGCATAGCATGAAAATGATATGACTGCAGTGAAAGACATGCCCTCGGGCAGAATTTCTATGGATGGATATGTTCACATATAGAAATACATTATATAATAGAAATGGACATCTAATGACAAATGAAGGAAATTTTGAAGAAGTAGCTGATTTCAAGTATCTAGGAACAATAATTACAAATAGGAATGAGATGCACAAAGGAATTAAACATAGGCTCAATTCTGGAAATGCGTGCTATTATGCATTACAGGGACTCTTGTTGTCCCAACTCCTTTCAAAAAATGTTAAACTGAAATATATAAAACAGATATTCTCCTAGTTATATTATATGGATGCAAAACATGGACTCTTACTTTAAGGGAGGAAAGAAGATTATGAGTTAATTTTAATGAGTTGATTTTCAATCAAGAAATATGAGGTGAGTCAATATTTCCAACTCATTAATATTAAAAGAAACCTCATGGCGTTATTTCCTACATAAAATAAGTAAGATTACGAGTATTTGAGAATAAAGTTCTTAGGAAAATTTTTGGGCCAAAAAGAGATGAACAGACAGGTGAATGGAGAAAAATACATAATAGTGAGCCACATGATATGTATAGGAAGCCAGATATAATAAGAACAGTTAAGTCTCATAGGCTACAATGGACAGGACATGTGGCACATATTGGGGATGAAAGAGATGCATGGAAGCTTCTTGTAAGAAAACAAGAGGGAAAATGCCCAATTGGTATACCAAGAATGATTTGAGGGAAGTACATTATATAGGGGATGATTGGAAGACATTATCTCAGGTTAGGGATGTATGGAGAACTTATGTCCATGTTGCCATGAACCTACGGATTCAATAGAACCAGTGAGTTAGTTAGTTAGAAACATAGATAATATCAAGTGAAAATTCACACCATACCATATAAATGTTTCTTTGTTTATAGAGTCTGAAAAAATCTCATAAGGATGATTGAATAGTTATTTGATATGAAAAGATAATGAAATCTGGTTAAGAAAATTAAAAGTAAGATTGAGGAATTGCATCACACTAATCATGATGTCTAGTAATTCAACTTATTAGTGGGATTTTTCTTGCAATACACTATTGTCCTAATGTTTCCCTACACTATCCTCTGCTTTCCAGTGACAGTACACTATTGTCCTAATGTTTCCTACACTATCCTCTGCTTTCCAGTGACAGTAACTAATTCAGTTGGCCTAAACATTTCAAAGCTATTATACTAAATATTTGTCCTTAAATTTTATAGTTGGTATATGATGTGTTTTTTTTTAATTTTTATTTGGGAGAGGATATCTTACCAATAATAATACATTCTGCTCCACTGACAGCACTAGAATCAATTATTTGAAGTATACCCGGAACAAGGGTCTCTCCACCTTCCAAACCAAATCGTGGCTGTGTTCTCCATTTTCTATCAAGAAACTCTTCTAATTTTTCGGATGCTACAAGCTCTTCAAGAGTATTTTTTTTCCTTTCTTTACCTATGACTGTTATGTTGGGTAATTCAAATTTTTTCTTTATCCATTCTAAAATTTCATCAGATTCAATGTGAGACATTTCCACACCGATATTCTTACAATAAACATTTTCCAATCTAAATAAAGAATAAGAATATAAATTTTACTTACTTCTAAATTATAAATTTAAAAAATATATAAATGCTATTATAAGAAAACATTTAGAATTGTCCCTGTGTGCTATATAACCAGTGAGAATGTCAATCATTATCTTTCTTATGGGAAGTTGATTCCAAATTTACTTCCATCCATCTCTGTTTTCCCATGCTCTTCTTCTTTTTAATTCTTTTTAATTATATTCCCTGTCTTGTAAGTGTATCTTCACTGGCCAATCCAGCTTTTATTTTATACCTAGTTTTTATATATATCATAATATATATAGTACAAGAGTCGGTCAATAAGTAACACCTATTTTTTTTTCAATTGTCAAGAAACATAAACACAATTTACATAGCATAAAACAACATTGACGATTAATTTATCACTTTTCAATATAATCTCTGTCCTTTTCCACAATTTTTATCCAATCTTTAACAAGGACATATATTCAAGTGCATGGTCTTGCTTCTTAAGCCATTGACGGCACAGAAGTTTACATGTCCTCCTCATCTTTAAAGTGAATCCCATCATGATAAGCTTCCTCTAATGACCCAAACAGATAGAAGTCTGATGATTTTCAAAATTTTGTCAGTGGTGTGTAGACTAGTGTGTGTTCTTGGATTGTCATGTAAAAGAAGAGCACATGCAGTAGCTTTTGTTGGGCAAATTTGCTGAAGATGAGCTTTATGATTTTTAGGGTACTGACGTATTGGATAGAATTTATTTTGCATCTCTGCTCCAAAAAAAATCAATCAGAATCTCACCCCCACACGCTCTGCAATCTGCATCCCAAAATACTGTCGCCATAACTTTTCCTGCCGATTGTACAGTTTTGAATTTTTATCTTCCTCAATGAGATTGTTGATGCCATTCCATTGACTGCCTCTTTAATTCAGGTTCAAAAAAATGAACCCAAGTCTCGTCTCCAGTCACAATTTTTCTTCTCCTTCCAAGATGAAGCTCTGCAAGAGTGTGGAGGTATTGTTTTTCTTGTCTCTTCATTATGGTCAGTTAACATTCTTGGTACCCACTATGAAGAAACTTTTGAGTACCCTAGTTGTTGGATAATTGTCATCACACTGCCTTTACTGACGGAGATAATATAACATAATTCATTTGTTGATATCCGGTGGTCATCACGAATGAGCTTATCAAGTTGTTGAATTATATTTGAACAGAAAATTTTTTCGCCTAGACCGAGACTCGAACCCGGGACCCTTGGCTTTCTGGGCCAAGTACTCTACCAACTGAGCTACCGAGGCGAGTTGCGATCTAGACGCAAATTTTTCTCTTATATACGTTGTAATTGCCTAGTGCCAAATGCTTGAAACCGTAGCTTCTATATTTGCAAATGGCGGCTTCTTGGTTAAGAAGACATTTATTGGGAATTTAACACTACTTTATAGCCAGTAGGGTACTTTATAGCCAGTAGGGCTTCTATTGACGATTTTATTATTAATTTAACACTTCTAATCGAAGGATAAATTATATTTGAAGAGAAAAATGTTTCGCCTAGACCGAGACTCGAACCCGGGACCCTTGGCTTTCCGGGCCAAGTGCTCTACCAACTGAGCTACCAAGGTGAGTTGCGATCTAGACGCAAAATTTTCTCTTATATACGTTGTAATTCCCTCGCGCCAAATGCTTGAAACCATAGCTTCTATCTTTGCAAATGGCGGCTTCTTGGTTAAGAAGACATTTATTGGGAATTTAACACTACTTTATGCGTCTAGATCGCAACTCGCCTCGGTAGCTCAGTTGGTAGAGCACTTGGCCCAGAAAGCCAAGGGTCCCGGGTTCGAGTCTCGGTCTAGGCGAAAAATTTTTCTCTTCAAATATAATTTATCCTTCGATGAGAAGTGTTAAATTAATAATAAAATCGTCAAGTTGTTGAATGTTGCGTGGAATCATTGCGGTCGCCGGCTGCCACTTTGCTTTTCATCAGCCAATGGTGTTTACCCATCAACTTTGTTACAGTGATGAATCCATTGGCTAACTGTCCTGACATCCACTGTTGCATCAACATACACATTCATCAACGTGAATGGGCATTTCAACTTCCACATTAAGAATTCAATCTTAAAATACTGTCTAAATGTATGTCAATGTCAGCCATTTTGCAAGAGAATGCAGTGCTACCACCTGTTGACTTAGGAAGTTGTTACTGCTATGGAGAAGAAGGTTTGAGAAATTGCACCAAGTTAAACATTTTCACATAAATAACTTATTTAAGGAGAAAAAAAATAGGAGGATTTACTTATTGATTGACCCTCGTGTAAGCTAAAACTGATTACACTCAAAAACAAATATTACATGCAAATTAAAATACAAAATATTTCTATTTGTTTGTGATATTGTAATTCTAGTTCACAAATTCATTGTTGCAGCGTATGCTGGTATATGCTATTAATTAAAACTCAACTATTGGTCATGACAGGAGCACACTTTTAATATTTGACATGTAACTCAAATTTACCATGAAGTCCTAAATTGGACAAAGGCTTTATAAAACCAATAAAAGTAATGTGATCCCACAATAGATTTTAGGAGGCCCTTGGGGTAGTAGGAGGTTAAGGCTCCCAGCTTTCTAGATGGTTGGCATTAGTTGTCAGTTCAGTGTAATGGAGACCTTTACCTCTAGAAAAAAGTTTGATACTAATTCCTGTTAGAGGCTGAGTTGACCTCAGGGCCATGGTGCCAGCAGTAAGTTTAGGCAGTTTCAAAATCCTGACCCTATTGTGACTTAAAATTCCTACCATCCTGGCTTGTAGCACATTGCCTCATAAAACCAATGTATAAACTGCAATTATTAGAATACTGTAGGTGTAAAGAGGCATATAATTTGCACATTCTTGATTTTTTCTAAAATATACTTTATGTATGCTATTGTAATTAAATAACTATTTATTAAATTAATATTGGGAAGCTAAAGCTATTACTATATTAGAAATAAGTAAATTAATAAACACAATTTAATTATTGTAAATCAATGGTAAAGAGAAAAATTTTTGCCTGAACCGGAAATCGAACCCCGAATCTTTAGCTTTCCGTGCTAATGCTCAGACCACTGAGCTAATCCAGGCTTCATTCCCATCCAAGCAAGAATCCTTCCTTTACCTTTACTCTACTGGCCCCACATTCAATTGCAATGAATCATCATTCACAAATACACAATGAATGGCTTCTACCTGAAGAAGACATGAAGGGACTCCACACAGCTATAGCATTATTTATTAAATTAATATTGGGAAGCTAAAGCTATTACTATATTAGAAATAAGTAAATTAATAAACACAATTTAATTATTGTAAATCAATGGTAAAGAGAAAAATTCTTGCCTGAACCGGGAATCGAACCCCGAACCTTTAGCTTTCCGTGCTAATGCTCAGACCACTGAGCTAATCCATTTACTTATTTCTAATATAGTAATAGCTTTAGCTTCCCAATATTAATTTAATAAATAATGCTATAGCTGTGTGGAGTCCCTTCATGTCTTCTTCAGGTAGAAGCCATTCATTGTGTATTTGTGAATGATGATTCATTGCAATTGAATGTGGGGCCAGTAGAGTAAAGGTAAAGGAAGGATTCTTGCTTGGATGGGAATGAAGCCTGGATTAGCTCAGTGGTCTGAGCATTAGCACGGAAAGCTAAAGGTTCGGGGTTCGATTCCCAGTTCAGGCAAAAATTTTTCTCTTTACCATTGATTTAAATAACTATTACCTTTGAATAATTTCATGTAGAGGCAATGATGTTTGGTCTCCACCAATGAAAGTAATGTGTGGAATATCAAATACAGTATTGAAGTCATCTTTTGTAAGTTCATTTATTTTGCTGTTGATGGCAATTCTCTCTGGTGGATGCAATTTATTCACAGGTTTCTTAGCACCATAATAAGAATAAGTAAATTCTAAAGGATCCAATTTTGCAACTAAAATTATGTAACATTAAACATTATTTTTTTAAATAATTGAATAAATAAATAAAATTAATTAAAAATAAACAATAAACATCATAACTAGTTATATTTGAAGAGAAAAATATATGCTGAGACTGGGGTTTGAACCCAGGACCTTTTGCTTTCTATGTGAATGCTCTACCAACTGAGCTATCTGAGAAACTTCAATCTAAATGCAAATCTTTCTCTTATATACACTGTTAATTCCCGAGCGCCAAATGCTACAAAACCAATGCTTCGATTTTGCAAATGGCAGCTTCTTTATTAGGAAGACTTTTTATTGAGAATTTTACATTACATTATAAAGCCAGTATGGCCTCTTTCGATGCTTTTATTATTCATTTCATACATCTCAATGATGGATAAATTATATTTGAAGAGAAAAATTATACAATATTAATTCCTGAGCGCCAAATGCTACTAAACCATTTAGAGTGGAGTTTTTCAGATAACTTGTCGGTAGAGAATTCACATGGAAAGCAAAAGGTCCTGGGTTGAAACCCCAGTGTGAGCGTATATTTTTGTCTTCAAATATAATTTATCCATCATTGAGATGTATGAAATAAATAATAAAAACATCATATCTGGTCTTCAGAATTAAACACAATAAATAAACAATTGGAAGAGCATAGGTTAATTCTTAGTTTTAATATCATAGATAGAAGTTAGGGACGGAAGGAATCCCATGCATGTCACTAATTAGATAATGGGGCATTTGCTACCTTAAGAGGGTCGTTAGAATGATTTATCAGAACAACATTAGAAGATTATTTGAGAAGCAGACATTCAATATATGATATGTCCATTCTTGGTGGAAATGAGTTTCACATCAATTTCTATTATTTTTGTGAAGTTTTACCTACCAAAATTCTAATTTCCAAGTTAACTGTGATATTTACTGTCCAAAAGCGTAATTATGTACAGTGTGGAATAGAACTCTACTGACAAAACTTTCACAGGAATGTTGCCTATGTGCTTTTTATATAGGGAACATATTTATTACTCTGTAATAAGTTACCAGAAACCATAGGTTCCTCATATCAAAACACTCACCTAACATCCCTGAACAATCCATGAAAATTTGTTGGTAGAGTTCAGTTCAACTCTGTACAATACATAGTTCTGAATACATAATATTGTTACATTTTTCTAATGAATATTCCAGATTTTCTATTTGTGTGGGTGGTTGTGTGTGTGTATGTGTCAATTGTGGCTTCTGGTTGAAATGAGTGTTGGGGCTAAATTATCAGTACTGTTAATATTAAAAAGTTAGAATATGTTTTTTGATAGTTTTCTTCTTGTAATTATGCTAGGCCTGCTAAAACATACTACTAATCTATTACTATATATTAATTAAATAAAAATAAAATGTAGTTTTATTTG
Source organism: Diploptera punctata (assembly GCA_030220185.1). NCBI lineage: Eukaryota > Metazoa > Arthropoda > Insecta > Blattodea > Blaberidae > Diploptera > Diploptera punctata. The sequence goes on along the minus strand of JASPKZ010009351.1, from coordinate 341,622 downwards.
ATTTTCATATTTATTATATAATTCAGTGACAACTGTTTCGGTACACTGTACCTTCTTCAGACATGTTAACAAATTATGAACTGTGTTCCAACTGATCTAAGCAACAATACAACAATATTTATTTAAATTTTTAAATTTAACAAAGGGGATTCATTCAAATCAAGTTGAGGATTTAACAGTTTTTTACTACTTTTAAATTTATTAATTTGTACAGCCTCCAAAAGATCTAACTTCTTACCCTTATCACAAATATGTAAAATTTCAAAATTTGGATCGAAACAATGATTAAATTGGAATAGGTGGTTAGCATATTATGAATTTTCTAAATTTCTGTTATATGCTCTCATGTGTTCCTTTATCCGAGAGATAAAAGGTCTACCAGTTTGTCCTATATAGACATTGTCACATGTGCCACAGTTTGAAATTTTACATATTTGTGATAAGGGTAAGAAGTTAGATCTTTTGGAGGCTGTAGAAATTAATAAATTTAAAAGTAGTAAAAAACTGTTAAATTCTCAACTTGATTTGAATTTGTTAAATTTAAAAAAAATATTGTTGTATTGTTGCTTAGATCAGTTGGAACACAATTCATAATTTGTTAACATGTCTGAAGAAGGTACAGTGTACCGAAACAGCTGTCACTGAATTATATAATAAATATGAAAATCAAATAAAACTACGTTTTATTTTTATTTAATTAATACTACTAATCAATTATTATATATGGTATTATTATTACCATCATATTATTATAATAAATGTAGACGATTTTGTTCTATAAATACTCTTTCAATTTAATTCTTAAAATGACATATAATTAAGTTAGATAAAATAGCTGTATCAGGATGGGCTTCATGATCCATATGTTTTGTTTATAAAGAGTAACTGGTTCTCTCATGTGCCTCAATCAACAGTAGTGACAATATATATTCAGTAGTTATATTATTTTTAGTCTGGACGTCTTACCTCAATATTAATGTTGATTTATTCTTGGACATGTTTCAAACAAAACAAAAAATGATAAACAGAAGTAATCTTGAAAAAGAAGAACCACCTATGAAAAAATATAGGAAATTCACATATCACCCTTGGGTACATAATAAATTTCAAAGTGGCTATGGGAAGTCCATTAAGTCCCGTAATAGCAAATTTCTACATGGAAAAATTTGAAAAACAGGCTTTGGAGAATGCTACCTTAAGACCCACAGTCTGGCTAAGATATGTGGATGACACCTTCGTCATTTGGGAACACGGCGAGGAGGAACTAGATAACTTCAAGAAGCACATAAATGGGATTTGTCCCAGCATCCAATTCACCCTGGAAAAGAACATAACAACAGTCTACCGTTTTTGGATGTTTTGGTAATCCGAAACCAAGACATGACACTTGGACACAAGGTTTACAGGAAAAATACTCACACAGACAGATACCTACACAAACAGTCTAACCACCATCCTAGACAAAAAGCGGGATAATAAAAACCCTGGTTGAACGAGCCAAAAGGATTTCGGAACCACAGTATCTGCAAGAAGAAATCAATCATCTCCATGCAGCTTTTCTTACCAATGGATACAGCAAAACAGATTTTCGTCGAGCCATAAATCCCAAGAAATATAGGCCCGAAAACGAAAACAAGGAAGAGATAAATGGTAAGGTTTACCTACCTTATATCAAAACAACAACAGAGAAAATTGGACGAATATTAAAGAAATACAACATAGCAACAACCTACAAACCAACACAAAAAATCAGCAATATACTGCGCCCAGCCAAAGACACTAGAGATCCTTTGAGTCATGCCGGTATATATCGTATCCCGTGCAGTTGTGGAGAGGTGTACATCGGTACAACAAAAAGAATGATCAACACACGATTACAAGAACACATGAGACACTGCAGGTTAAAACAAAATGAAAATCGGCCGTAGCGGAACACTTGATGAACAACCAACAACATATTATAAGATTTGAAGATACCCAGGTATTATCACAAACATCACATTACTACACCAGACTATACAGAGAAGCCATAGAAATATATAAACATAAAAATTCCTTCAACAAAAAAGAAGAAACCTTGAAGATAAACAAAATTTGGATCCCAGCACTGCATAACACGACAACGAAGCCTATGACTTCTGCACACGGCAATACAGCGCAAAACTCGGTGCGCGCAGAAAACCTCCCCTCCACCCGGGATTTAGCTATAAACAGAGAGACAGTTTCCAACGACCAGCCAGTCTGCAGCCGACTGTTGAGGAGTTCACAGAAAGCACGCAGTATCTCCTGATGATGTCTACCGCAGCAGTAGACGAAATGTCGAGTAAGAAGACAACCAGACCACGGCCTATGAGCCCGGAAGACGAACCAAATATGGATCATATATTTGAGAAGTTTAATATTAAATTAGCACCAAAAAATAACTACATTTTAAATAAACTAATAAAAACCAACAAAAATGAAAAAAAAATAATAAAAATAAAAAGTCAGGAATATATCAAATTGAATGCATGGGTTGTGAAAAGATATATATAGGAAAAACAAAAAGAAACCTAAAAATTAGAACCAAAGAACACATAAGAAATATTAAAAATGGAGAAATTGAAAAATCTGCAGTTGTTGCTCATGTTTGGTCTGAAAAACATAATATAAATTCAGACACTAAATTATTAAAACAGTTAGAAAATACAAAAGAGCTGACTATTTGGGAAAAAATTTATATTCAGAAGAACAGAAACAGAGTTATGAATTTTGATATTCCGATGGAGTGTGACCTTGTTTGGAGGTTCTTTGGCCAACCACAGGATGGGGCTGACATCGACATCCAGGTTGTGCAACATAATGCAACATAAATAAAACCAGTCTGGGAAAGCTGACGATAAAACAGAATTGTTTTGAAACATGTCCAAGAACAAATCAACATTAATATTGAGGTAAGATATCCAGACTAAAAATAATATAATTAAAATAACCTCAAAATATAACTTCCTAAAATTAAATATTATATATTCAGTAGCTTTCTGCATTCAGGACTTTCTTCAGCTAATGTATGTACATTACCTTACAGTACAGATCGATAGAAACTGAATGTATATCAATACTACAGATGGCTGAGGGACATGCAACAATCAGTTCCCGGTTGTAAAAAAAAAATATGAACCATGGAGCTTATCCTGATATTAGTACTTTATATATAAGTACTGTACCTTACATATAATATTCTGCAGTTAAATAGATTATCATAAAAATGTTCTTGGTCCAACTGAATCTTCCCCCTTCAAACAGCGGACACACAAAACAAAAGAAAATAAGATTTTTCCTCTTTGTTTACAGTGAGCCATGATTTAGTTTCAAACTAAGATCTCAAAAAACTTCATTTTTGTGATTTACAAAAGCTTACAATTCTGTGGTTAGTGAGTACCAAGCCATTTCACTTCTAATTTCTCTTCTATTATTAAAGTTAGGAGTGATATTTTTTATTAAGAATATACCCTATTCATAACAGTTATTAAATAAATAATAGATAAACTGATGAATAATTTAAAAAAACTCAGCATACTCTCTTATAATAATGCACAACACTTCCTACAGCTCTATGAAAAATAAACTAGACATATAATGCAAATTTCTTACAGCACATTTCTCTCAAATATTTTGTTCAATGAAGAGGGGGCTACATTATGGGATGAAAAAAAATTAGAGGAAGACAGAAGTGATTATTTTCCTTTCCACCCTTGCATAACATATACTTTCATAGAGAGCTCGTCAAAATATAGCCCCTGAGTTGACATTTATATTTGTGGAGCTAAGCCCCATTAGCCCTTAATAGACAATTTTTCCTGATGTGTCTGTGTGTGTGTGTTCCAATATTGTCCCTTGCACTTTAATGCTTCCGGTTGCAGCCGGTTAATAGATGGCATTAGTGCATGTATTATCAATTTACACACCACAAAGCAATTTATGTAGAAGAGTGTGTGTATAAGAAGAGGAGTGTAGGATGAGTGTGTGTTAGGGAGGGATGATGAAGAAGGTAAAACCCAGTTTTAAATGTTTCCTTTTTATTTTTCACATACCTAAATGACCACGATTTTGATATGCTGTTATAACAGACATTAGTAGTTGGTGCTTGTATATGAGACCTTTGTCAACATTTTTTTTTGTTGATGCTTGAGGAGTAGGTACCACCTGCAAAGAGTAATGACTTATATTAATGATCCTTTAATAATATTTAAGAATTTTTATATCATTTTATATATTCATAGTCCATAATTAGAAGTTTTTATATGTGTATTTGTGATGTTAGTATTTAAATGAAATAATGAACTATGCTGTAGTTACTTAACTTAAGAATGGCTTACTTACATCTGATATTTTTTTAAAATTCATAATAGACATTCAGTTATATATATTAATTGGTGTTTCCCGTATAATGTATCATATTTATATTATTATTATTATTATTATCGTATCATTATTGTTATTACCCTATAAAATGTTGTTTGTACATGACATTTACATTGCTACATTTATTGTATCTTTAACTGTTTATAATTAGTATAGTGTATATCTATATTTGTCGAATATTTATTTGTATTTGTGCTGGTTGAGTGGAAGAGAGGGCCTTATGGCCTTAACTCTGCCAGAATAAATAAAGTATTATTATTATTATTAAATTTTAAAGTTATTAGAACCATTTAGTTTGGCTTCAGTTATTGGGTATTGCATCATATTTAGTATTGAGATGTGCTGACATTTCCGAGCTTTTGCTGGCTTCTTCTTTTGACAAGGAAATTATCAATTATATCATATCAAAATCTATCTTAAATTTTTTCTGACATATCATATGTCTAGTAAGGGCCCGGTATACCAAAAACCAGCTGCAGGATTTAGCTAGAAGTACTGTACTGAAAAATAGAAGCTGTGATATTTACGAATTAATCATATAATTGTATGATATTGTAGCATGAGGCTTTTGCACCTGAGTTCATCTCTCTTTTCATCCCTTAAAACATTACATTGTGTTTAAACTGTAAGGAAAGCAGGCCAACTCCAACATAATGACCTCCACTACATGACAACTGCCCAAATTATAAGGAATGTCCAACTATTGCAGTCTCATTGTTTTTAATGGGATTTTCCAGTATCAATTATGAGAATTTCATTTTTTTGATATGTGGGGTCCTTACTAGATGTCCAGCTGCCAGAAAAATTTCAAGGTAAGGTTTGATGTGATCTCATTGATAGTTTGATAGTTTCCTTGTGAGACCTGAAGAAGGAGAAAATAAGAACATAGAAATATTGGCATTTTTAATGCTACAACATGGTATAACTGAAGTCATACTATGAATAAATCTTACTTACTCACTGCCACTATCGAACCCGTAGGTTCATGGCCGCACGGACATAAGCTCTCCATACATCCCTATCCTGAGCTAATGTTTTCCAATCATTCCCTGTATAATCTACTTCCCTCAAATCATAGTTAATGTTATTCTCCCACCTCATTCTTGGTCTACCAACTGGGCGTTTTCCCTCTGGCTTTCCTACAAGAAGCTTCCATGCAAGTCTTTCATTCCCCATATGTGCAACATGTCCTGCCCATCGCAGTCTATGAGACTTAACTGTTCTTATTATATCTGGCTTCCTATAAAGACCATGTAGTTCATTGTTATGTAGTCTTCTCCATTCACCTGTCTGTTCATCTATCTTTGGTCCAAAAATTTTCCTAAGTACTTTATTCTCAAATACTTGTAATCTCCTTTCCTCTCTTAAAGTAAGAGTCCATGTTTCGCACCCATATAATATAACTGGTAGAATAATAGTTTTATATATTTTCAGTTTAACGTTTTTTTGAAAGGAGTTGGGACATCAAGAGTCTCTGCAATGCATAATAGCACGCATTTCCAGAATTGAGCCTATGTTTAATTTCTTTGTGCATCTCATTCCCATTTGTGATCATTGCTCCTAGGTATTTGAATTCAGCCACTTCCTCAAAATTTCCCTCATTTGTCATTAGCTGTCCATTTCCATTATATACTGAATTTCTACGTGTGACCATATATTTAGTTTTATTGATATTTACTTCCAGTCCTAAGTTCTTAGTGTTACTCAATAGTGTGTGCGTATTGTCCTTTAGTATCTTCTCGCTATCGGCCAATAGTACTACATCATCAGCATAAACTAACAGCTTATTAATACCATTGAGTTGTAATCCTTCCTCATTCTCTAAAGACTTAATGGCATGCTCTAGTACAAAATTAAATAGTAGAGGAGATAGTGCATCTCCTTGCTTCAACCCATTCTGGATTTCTAAAGTATCCGAAAACTGTTTGCCTATACGCACCCTACTCTTTGTGCCATTTAGACACATTCGTATAAGTCTAACTAACTTTTTAGGAATTCCGAACTCCAGCAGGATACTATATAACTTCTCCCTCTTAATTGAATCATATGCTTTTTTGAAGTCTACATACAGATGATGTACAGTAAATCACAGTGAAAATTTTAGATAAAAAAATAATTTAGTTATTTAATTCATATATACATATATATGCACTTTAATGTAAGGTCATATTCCTTCTGAAATCTTTAATTATTTCCAGTAGGCAGTGTGCAGTGATTACTTTTCTATAAGTGTTAAATTATTTAATTAGAGCAATGTTATGAAATTGCATGGTAATGAAATTTCAACCCAGCATTCACCTTGATAATGAGAAAACCTCAGTTAGATTGATTATTCAATCTTGGGTTTTGAACTTGGGGAATTCAAAATATGATTCTTAATTGCTACTCTCTGACCCACACCATTTAAGTACCATATTAAAATAGTAACCATAAAATTTAAATTATTAGTTTATTAATGAAAGATTTTATTTTGTCATAAGCAAATTCAAACTTCTGATAAAATCTAACATTAATGTTAGACATTCAAATGAATAATACTTTTAACATAATAAGTATACCATTCTTAACCCGTCAGCGTGGAGGTATGTGACATGTATGCAGGTTGAATTCTTCACCAGATGCAGAGCGATGTAACATATATGCTAGCTGTATGGACTGCTTTAAACTGTTATTATGATATTTGTGTTTATATCAATTATTTCCCGTTTATATAACTTTTATGTAGAGATGTTTTTATTATTAATTTAACATTTCTCAATGAAAGATAAATTAAATTTGAAGAGAAAAATTTTCGCCTAGACCGGGACTCGAACCCGGGACCCTTGGCTTTCCGGGCCAAGTGCTCTACCAACTGAGCTACCGAGGCGAGTTACGATCTAGACGCAAATTTTTCTCTTATATACGTTGTAATTCCCTATCGCCAAATGCTTTTGAAACCATTGTTTCTATCTTTGCAAATGGCGGCTTCTTAGTTAAGAAGACATTTATTGGAAATTTAACATTACTTTAAAAGCCAGTAAGGCCTCTAATGATGTTTTTATTATTAATTTAACATTTCTCAGTTAAAGATAAATTAAATTTGAAGAGAAAAATTTTCGCCTAGACCGGGACTCGAACCCGGGACCCTTGGCTTTCCGGGCCAAAAAAAAAAAATTTTTTTTCTCTTCAAATTTAAAAAATTTTATTTTATGTAGAGACTTCAAAGTTTATATTAGTGCATATATTAACCCATCAGTGTGGATATTTAAACATGGCATTCCCTTCCCAGATGCAGAAGGACGTGTTAACACGCCTGGACTTTTAAATATCCAAATGCAGATTGCCATGTCATCACACGTTGGTACATCTATGATTTTCAAGGCCTATAGGGAGTTTGTTAAACATTCTGGAGAACTTATTTTTTGTTGCTGTGGTAGTGAAATCTCCCCTTCATGTTATGACATAATTTACGACAGGCATGTGGAGTGAGTTCGCTACTTATTAGTGAAAGGAGATACTTTTTGTATTTTTTTTTTCTCTTCAGCTACGCCCTTCGTTCGAACTAGTGAATGCCCTATTTTGCCGAAAAGAAATATCTGTAAAGTGTCTCACTGTGTGGTCTCATAACTAACCTTTCTTTCAAAACCGACGTGGATCGTGTGTATACACAAAAACGTGTCTCAGACATTTCCAACTTCTGTAACAAGTTTACGTGGCGAATTTGATGTGTAGAATTATGAAAAAATAAATAAAAATTATAATAGAAGGATAATAGTAATAATAATAATAATAATAATAATAATGGTAATGATAATAAAAATAGTTATAATAGTAATGGTAATAATAATAATAATAATAATAATAATAATAGCAATAATAATAATAATAATAGTAATGTATGTACTGCACACTTCCAACACAGGTGCTCCCTAGCGGGATTTTATTAACCAAGGTAATCCATTCTACACGAATAAATTTCTGTAATTATATAAATGAATTTATATCACAAATAAAATTTAGATTCTCCAACTTTTATAAATATTGTACATAGTGAATCTGATGTGTGGAATTATGAAAATCTTTAATTTAAAAATATGAATGAATGATAAATAGATGATGTTTAGAATTATGAATTATAAGTAAACCATTAGCAACAATTTAAAAAATGAATGCATTTTAACTTATATCTTGATGAAAGTATAAGGAAAGCTCCATCTACAATTAAATATAACTTGTAATTAACCGATGAAAGACACCATTCTATATCATTCTATGTTTCGATACTATATTCTATAGTGTTCTGTTCTAGTACAGGTCTTTCACTGTAATCATAGAATTTTCATGCTATGATTGCTACTTCATTAGGGAATTATAGGTGTGGTAGCTTCCCACCCAGGGGGATGATAATGATGGTAACAATGATATTAAAGCCAGATGATGTCCATGGACCGTTTGGGCCCAAAAGCCCACTGCATGACAAGACAGTATTCTACCTCGAGACCACATATATAATAATTACTATTTTATTGACCCTTTCATTTTATTATTTTTTTATTTATTGACACTTACACTTATTTACCAACATGTCAACAAGATACATGTGGTTAGCACATCGCCTCAATGAGAGATCTATTAGGAAATTAAGGTGTAACTTGGAAGAAAGACGAACATAACACTGAGCAACGTGATATCTATGAAATCTAGATGTAATAAAACATTGCAAGTCTCGTAGGCTGCTATGGGTAGGGCATGTGGCACGAATAGGAAATTATATAGGAACTTCGTGTACGAAAACTAGAAGCAAAGTGCCCAGTACGGAGGGATAACCATAAAGTGCAAGAAAAATATTAACCAGGATTTGAGGGAGATAAATTATACAGGACCCTCACTGCTGGGTTCCCGAGATTAAGTCTCGGTCACTTCATGTTGGTTTCGTGGCGGAAAAAACGGAGCTTGGACAGGTTTTTCCCGGGGTTTTCTTCCGCCTTCCCCTGCCACAATTTCATTCCACCATTTCTCCATACTCATCTCATCACATTCATTTCGTTCATCTGCCTCTGTACTGGTCTGCCAGTCGTGGTCGGCCACACCCTTGTCATTCACAGACTTCTATATATAGCGGCTTCTTCACATCTCATCCCTCGACCCTGACTTGAACACGAATTGAAGATACTATTATAAATTATACAGGAATAATTGGAAAACATTATTTGGGATAGCAATGTATGAAGATGTTATGTACGCATAATCATGACCTCCATGTTCGATGGTGCCATTAATTTCAAGTCAACACAAAACAATTTGGTTTCCAATGTCCTTCATTCTTTTTTCAAAATTGTCCCTTTCATTGAATATTTTAATAATAAATTCCAATCTCTCTACCTTCCAAATCAAGATATTGTAATTGATGAATCATTATGGTTATGGAGGGGCAAACAATTCCCTCCACTTAAAACTGCCAAATTTGATTTTAAAACTTATGAATTGTGTGAATCTAGAACTGGGTATGTGGTCTCGAGGTAGCGGGTCCGGGTTCGATTCCTGGTCGGGACAGGCTCCTGGGTGAGGTTTTTTTCGAGTTTTTCCTCACCTGTAAGACAAATGTCAGGACGTTTAGGGCCCAACGGTCCCCGAAAATCATCCGGCCATCATCATCATCATTATCATTCACCGGTGTGGAAGCAACGGGAAGCTACCACACCTATAATTCCCTAGTAAAGCTATAAAGCATAGAATGAAAATGGTATGATTGCAGTGAATGACCTGCCCTTGGGCAGAACACAATAGAATGGTCATTCATTGTTTATAATCTATTAATCACAATTTGATATGTATCTAAAATAAGTTACTGGGTGAGTAGAGTTTAAAAGTACTACCACACAGGGATACTGCATGGACTTTTAAATGACCGCACAGGAGGGAGGAAACCGGTCTCGTATATATACGGCAAACCGCGCTGAGGGGTTAATCGATGACGGCCCTGAGTAACAAGTTAAAATAATTTTATATTTGCATTTATTCTAGCAGTCTCTGACATTTTTCTTATATGTATAACTCGATAAAGGATTTCTTAGAAAAATAAATTCGCTTTTTTTTTTTGTAGATTAGCTTGTCTATCAAATTGAATCTATTTTCAAATCTCTTCATTTTTAATAATAATGTCACAAAATTCAGTACATATAAAGGCCCAACAAAGTTATTTCCGATTTACACTATAGTTCAGTACCACATCAGTAAATTTCAGATATATATATATTTCAATTGACGATACCCTTACATTATGGAAAGGTAGTTATCTACTATTGACTCAGTATCTAAAAGGTAAAGTGGTCCCACTACAGGCCTTAGGAGCTCCTTGGGATATTAGGAGGTTAAGGATCCCATTTTTTGTAGACTATTGGTACTTGATGTAAGCCGGGTACTTATCTCTGCCTAACGGCCCATAACAAGCATCTGGTACTCATTTCAGTTGAGGCTGAGTCAACCCCGGGGTTCACAGTGCCGCCTGTAGGTTTGGTTCAGTTTAAAAATCCTGACCCACCAGAACTCGAACCCTCGATCTTTGGGCTTGTAGCGTATTGATCTTTCAAATCCACACCTCTCGTGAAGCTATTATAGTCACATATCAACTGGTTTCACCTTGGAAATCAGAAGAAAGACAGATTGAAATTTAGGGTTGATGAAGGTCTTTTAGCACAACAGGTCTCATGTGTAGAAAGACATTTTTTGAAGGCACACGACCTAAAATAATGTTTCCAAAGTGTTAGAAAGACACATTTGGGGAAGGCTGCCACCCCTACAAGAAAGAACGTCAACTCAAACGCAATGTGTTTGTAATAAACATGAACAAAGTAAACACAAGGGAAAAAAAAAAATACACTTATTGGTGCCCGAGTGTCAATCTGCTGATTTACGCTTTGAAGATTCTTCTTCTTCTTCTGCTTCATGAAATTAGGCCTTTTGACCTGTTTTCACATCAAGTGGGATTTAATGAATCCTCCCATCTAGTAAATGGGCGTCCAACATTTCTATGTCCTATTGGTTTGTACTTTAGTAACAGCTGAGGGATTCTATCTGTAGGCATTCTCTTGACATGTTCATACCAGTTGTTTCTCATGTTGTCAATTCTATTTGTTAAATTGAAAATATTTAAGTCATTCCTAATATCCTCACTTCTTTTCTTGTCCAAAATTGTCACACCTGCTACTGAACGTAGGAACTTCATTTCTGCAGTTTCTATTTTCCTTCTGTCTGAATGGTTAAGAGTCCAATTTTCACTTGCATATGTTAAGACAGGCACTGCCATAATTTTGTAAAAATTTAGTTGTGTGCTCCTCAAAGTTTTATTTTTCAGTGTCCGTCTTATAGTGCCACACATTCTGTAAAATCTATTTAATTTAATATTAATATCTTCCTTCTGGCAGTATGATACATTGCATCCTAAATAATTAAAATTGTTCACCTGTTGTAATATACTGTTATTAATACTGATTTTACACCTCATATGGTCTTTCCCGTTGAATGCCATTACTTTCGATTTACTTTCAGAGATTGTCATATTGAATTTATTTGCTATTTCGTTTAATTTATATGCTGCTATTTGTAAATTGTCTTCTGAAGAGCTAAGGATTGTCTGATCGTCTGCAAACAGTATGGTATTTAGAATCGTACTGCCAACTTTAAACTCTGTGGTTAAATTTGATTGCCATTGTACAATGATCTCGTCTATATATATACTAAAGAGTGCAGGAGATAGCGGGCATCCTTGTCTGACCCCTTGATTAATTTCTAATGTATTATGTATAATTAATGCTTTGAAGATTTATCACACCAATTTTTGAAGTTCATTCTAGTTTTTTTTTGAAGACCCATCTCTTTGCATAAATATTTCATTGTGTTGTTAGGTAGAGCCGGTTCTCTGAATTCTTCGAAGAATCCCTAGTGTAACTCACTGTGCTACTTATGTGAGAAACTTACAAATAGAACCTACTTCAAACTGTGGCACAACAATCATAAATAATTATATTAATTATATAACCTCAAAATATAACTTCCTAAAATTAAATATTAATCATCAATAAGTCTACCCATGAAGAGATGTTACGTGAGAACCGTAATAAATTAAATATTATATTAAGGGTTCACCATAAATGAATTGCGAAAACATTTAAATTACTCAAGATATTTCCATTTAAATGCTTTATTGGAATACTGGCACTGAACGGCTGGATTTAAAACCCCGTGAACACTCTCTTCCCGCGACAGGGTATCGCCAGCCATTTAACTTTACCCGCTGTGAAGGGTTAATCCTTGAAATATCATTGGAGTCATGGTAGGCAAAATTATTGCCACAAAATGATTTCATTTCAGTATTATTCATAAACCTGTTATTATATGGTACATTGTTATTGCCTGTATAAGAATCATGACATTTTTGTTTGCTCTATAGCTACTGATGTAACTTCAAAATATATAAATTAATTTTATATGTGCATTCATAAATTATAATGATAGGCAAGATAGGAAGTGTGTTTGAAAAATATATTTTAGATATATGTTAGAGAAGAATGATAAGTATCCAGTAAACAGGAGAGAAGTTATTTAAAAGTACTTTACCATTAATTACCTCTTGGTGATTTTTATGTTCCTGTTTTAATTACCTCCTATTTTTGTAAGTACTTTTTCCTGATATACTGACAGAAGTATTATTGTTTTATATGTACATATATTACAAGTTATGACTTACTTGTTGTTTTGGAGAAGTTGATGGCACATAAGTCTCACCTGTGAAAAGTATAATACTTTTTATTACTTCTCATAAAAATAAAGGTCATGATCATAGCAATATATAAAACACCTACTTATATATATATATATATATATATATATACAGTAATTTTGTATTCCATAAATAAATGAACATGGTTTGATGCCGAATGTAAATCCTCTAAAGAAAGTAGCAACAAGACATGTAATGATTATCTAACGAGACCAATCTGCCAACATGAGACGTATAAAGAGCTCAATGCGAGGCTGACAAAATATGTCAAAGGAAAATGTGGGCCTTTTTAACTTTTTAAACAAACTTTTTTATACAAATGGATCAAGATTTTAAAAATAATGAGACACATGGTGCTTTTAAACTTGTTAAAAATACTAAAGAGGGTTTTAAAATTACTACTAATATTTGCAAGGGAATTCTCAGGGAAAACTTTTAACTAATCATGAAGAAGTTAAGACAGATGGACAGAATGCTTTTGAGAAATGCTGGATACATCAGAAGAGGCAAATAAGGAGAAATAACTGAGAGATGAAATATTGAAAGGAAATGAACATGAGGAAATTGAAGACTTTCTGTATTGACACCTAATGAGAAAGAAATACAAATGGCCATCATGAACCAAAAGAATAATAAAATTCCATACATTGATGGAATCTCGGTTGAGTTACTCGAAATTGGAAATAATTAAATATACACTTTTTTCTGAAGATAAGGAAAAATGAGCAGTTTCCAGAAGATTGGAAAAATAGCATATTGTGTCCTGTGTACAAGAATAAAGATTATAAGATGTCATGTGAGTAACTATAGAGTTAAGTTATGTAGATAGGAAATAACACTATGAGGTTTTTTAATAAAAAATAAACAAAACTATAGAGTTCTCTACTATTCACATGCTACAAAGATATTTACAACAGTACTTAAAAATAAATTAGAGCCATATGCAGAACATTGCATTGGCAGGTATCAAGCTGGATTTAGAAAAGGAAAATCCACAATTCATCAAATATTTTCTGTCAAAGCTATTTTAGGAATTCAATGCATGATCATTAGATATTTGTAGATTTTAAACAAGCCTATGATAATATAAATGAAAATAAATTGTATGAAATCATAATGGAATTTAAAATTCAATGAAAGTGATTAGATTGATAAGGTTACAATGGATGATTATTCATTTATTTAGTATTTCAAAACAAATAATAACCCTACATATCCTATAGCAATGAGGAAGAGGTTGAAACAAGATGACTCTTCAGTCTGGCCCTTGAATATGTAATTAGATGTGAATGTTAATGGTACTCTATAAATTGGTACAAATAGTAATGCTGATGATGTTAATATCAACTGGATTTAATAGCAGCCACTCTGCAGCCGACATTTGAAGAGTTAGGAAGTCAAAGAGCATGCAGAATCTCCTGAGGATGTCTACTGCAGTAGTAGATGAAACGTTGAATGTTAATAAAACCAGACCATGGCCATTTAGCCCAAAAGACATAAAATACATGAATCAAGACACCTGCCATGAAAGTCTACAATTTTAAATAATAATAATAATAATAATAATAATAATAATAATTATTATTATTATTATAATATAATAGGTGTAGTTGGTTAAGTAAATATTTGACAAGCCAGAAGGCCTAAATCTTCTGGTGGCCCTATGGCTCTGGGGTTGACTCAGCCTATAATGGAAATGAGTACCAATGTTAAAAAATTAATTAAATATACTGTGTAATTTTCTGAATTATTATTCAAATAAGCTTAAAGAATTTAATAATAATAAATAATGAGTCATATCTCAACTCATACTCCATAATCTTCAAGCATAGAACTGCAGTTTCGAGAGACATGCCTCTCATCTTCAGCCATCTTTATGACTGAAACTGCAGTTCCATGCTTGAAGATCACGGAGTATGAGGTGAGATATGCCTCTTTATTTGTTAGTTATTAACTTGAAAACCTCATAATGTTATTTCCCATAAGCTTAAAGAATACTGAACCACAAAAAATCTAAACATTTTATTAATATAATTCATTATGACTAAATAACTAACTAATTAACTCTTGACATTATTGAATTGTAGGCTCATAGCCGTGCATGAGCTATCCATACATTCCTATCCTAAGCTAATTTTTCCAATCATCCCCTTTATAATCTACTTCCTTGAAATCATGGTTAATGTTATTCTCCCACCTCATTCTTGACCTATCTACTGGATGCTTTCCCTCTGGTTTTCCTATAAGGAGTTTCCATGCCCTTCTTCCATTCCCCATTCTTGCCACATGTCCTGCTCATTGCAGCCTATAAGGCTTAACTGATCATATTATATGTTTTTCCCATTAAGATCATGTAGCTCACATTTATGTAGTCTTCTCCATTTGCCTGCCTGTTCATCTCTCTTTAATCCAAAATTATTCTTAAATAATCATAATCTTTTCACCTCCCTTAAAGTAAGAGTCCATGTTTCGCATCCATATAATATAACTGGGAGAATAATAGTTTTATATATTTTCAGGTTAATGTTTATTAGAGAGAAGTTCAGATGAAAAGAGTCGCATAATTTCATGCATTTCCAGAATTGAGTTTATGTTTAATTTTTTTCTGCACCTCATTCCTGTTTGTAATGATTGTTCGGGTTTTTGAATTCAGCCATTTCTTCAAAATTTCCCTCATTTGTCATGGACTGTCCATTTCCATTATATAATGTATTTCTATGTGTGATCATATATTTAGTTTTTACTGGTGTTTACTTCTAGCCCCAATTTCATAGTGCTACTCAATGGAGAGTGCATGTTGGCTCTTAACATCTCCTTTCTATCACCTTATAACACTACATCATAAGCATCAACAACCAGCTTATTAATATCATTGAGTTATGTACCTTCTTCATCCTCTAGGGATTCGATGGAATGCTCTAGTACAAAATTGAATAGTAAACGAGAAAGTACATCTCAATGCTTTAACCTATTGTGGATTTCAAAAGTATCTGAAAACTTTTTGCCTACATGCACTCTACTCTTTGTGCCATTTAGACACATTTGAATAATTAAATTAATATCTTCTTCACTTCCTGGTTTAGGCAAGAGTTGCCTGTTCCGATTAAATTAATATTAAGAAGCTAAAGCTGTTACTATGATTGAAATAAGTATATTAAAGTACACAACTAAATTATTGTAATCAAATGCCTGAATCGGGAATCGAACCCCAAACCTTCAGCTTTCTTTGCTGATGCTCTTAACCATTGAGCTAATTCAGGCTTCCTTCCCATCCAAAAATTTTTTCTCTTTACCATTTGATTACATTTGAATAAATTTAACTTTTTAGGAATTCTGAACTCCAGCTGGATACTATTTATATTCTCCCTCTTAGTTGAATTGCATGCTTTTTTGAAGTTTAGATATAACTGATATACAATGCATTTATATATAATGTTGAGTGATTCCGGGTTCTGTGGCCGTGGTCCATAGTTGGTGTTGATACCAGACGTTTCGCCCTCAACTGCGGAGGGCATCTTCAGTGGCGAGTGCTTCTAGGCGTGTTTCCTGGTCGGAAGCTCTACTCAAGAGCTTCCGACCAGGAAACACGCCTAGAAGCACTTGCCACTGAAGATGCCCTCCGCAGTTGAGGGCGAAACGTCTGGTATCAACACCAACTATGGACCACGGCCACAGAACCTGGAATCACTCAACATTATGATTACCGGCCGTGAAAGCCTGCATTCAACTAATGCATTTATATACTCATTTCTTTTATAAAATCTGTCTTATACTAAAAATCTGTTTTATTGTACACCTATTTCTTCTAAATCCACATTGTTGATCACTTATTACAACATAATATAGGGAGTAAGTCTGGATACTAATATATTTGTTAGAATTTTGTACGATAGAAATCTCTGTTAAACAAGATGGCAAATTATCTTCTTGGGAAAAGATCAACACTGGAGTAAGACAGGGATGTGGACTTTCACCGGTGCTTTTCATTATATACATGAATAAATTAATAAATAAATGGAGGAAAACACAACGAGGATATATACCCATCAATAGGAACCTCAAACTCGATGCTATTCTTTTTGCAGACGATTTAGCTCTTCTGGCACTTTCCGAAAATGATTTGCAACGATCAATTTATAATTTACAAAAAATAGGTGCCAAATTTAATATGGAAATATCAATTAACAAAACTAAAATTATGGCATTTCATGGGAAGGACCCCATACAAAGTAAAATCTGTCTCCAGAATAAAATTTTAGAGAGATCTAATCAATTTAAATATCTTGGATATTATCTCTCTATCTGGGATGAAAAGGATATCCCTGAAAAAGTTACTAGTTATAATAAAAGTTTAGGAATTATTAATCAAGTTATGAAACCATCCCTTGTACAAAAAACAACAGATTATGTTTATATAACACTTTGGCTAGACCAGTGTTGACCTATGGTAGTGAAGCATGGACACTAAAAAAACAACATGAAAGCAGAATAACGGCTTGTGAAATGAGATTCATGCGCAGAACAGCGGGTTACACCAGATGGGATCGGAAAAGGAACACCGATATCTTAAAAGAATTGAAGACTACGCCAATTTTGGAATATATTAAACAGTACCAACTAAATTGGAAACACCATCTTGAAAGAATGAGTTCAAATCGGATCCCCAAAGCTGTTTATAATTATATACCAAGAGGACGAAGATCACTGGGCCGTCCTATGAAACGCTGGAGGGAAAATTTTCTATAGGATCGTAACAGGCCTTGGCCTAATACTTGGAAGGAAGAAGAAGAAGATTTTGTACGAAATTGTAAGTAATGAGATGCCCCTCTAGTAGTTGCAATCAGTTTCATCACCTTTTTTATAGATTGATGTTATGTTAATAATCAATTCTTTCCATTCATTTGGAGGTGTCTCTTTTTTCCAAATCATAGTAAGTAACCTTGATCTTACCATCCTTATTTTCTGCAGGAGCATGTACATTTACGATTACAAAATCAAATCATTTACCCTTTAGAATTATACCCTATTGCTAACAAACTTAACATCTCAGATAGCGAAGATATCCTCCTTCAGAATAAAAAAAAAACATGTTCTGAATTCAGGTCTCACTGCACCCCCATAGTATAATGCAAAGCTTCCTGATTCCTGACTACCTTCTCCTGGCCATCTAACTTCCTATAAAACAACTATATCCAAGGGTGATTTATCTAATTCCTGCATTAATATATCTAGTACCCTACTATTATATAA
Organism: Diploptera punctata; assembly: GCA_030220185.1. NCBI lineage: Eukaryota > Metazoa > Arthropoda > Insecta > Blattodea > Blaberidae > Diploptera > Diploptera punctata. The sequence goes on along the minus strand of JASPKZ010009351.1, from coordinate 323,210 downwards.
TGTCCTAACATTCTATGTCCCTGTGTTTGAGCCATTGGCATGGATTCCCTGAAATTGTCCCTGCCCGGAGAACTGAAAAGGGGACTATTTAACCTCCAGAAAATTGTACCCCAGTGGAACCTATATCCACGTTTCCTGTCGGTTGTATTTTTATGGTGAAAGATCATCACTCTTTCAACCACGGTCCTTTTTTTGTCTGGCTTATCGCCTTCGACCTATCTGACATGGGTACCGGTAATCGTATTGGCAGCAATGCTACCATCGGCATAGCTCCCAGGGTCATTTAGGAATGCAAGCCACTCCACCGCGACAAGGTAATGATACCATGGAAGGAATTCATTATGACTACATTCACAAATATCACAGTTATTAGAAATCAATGCAGTCATATTTTTTGTTTTGTTTTTACCTTATCAATGACAGAAATTAAAAAAAAAATGCTGTGTTATAAAAACTGGCAGCTCCGTGGCATAAGTGGTTAGACTCTTGTCTATCACCGCTAGGGTCTCAAGATGAGTCTCATCACTCTATGTGGGTTTCATAGTGGACAATATGGAGGTTGGGTAGGTTTTTCTAAGGCTTTCTCCCATTTTCCCCTACCAAAAATATAATTCTACCATTTCTCCATACTCATCCATTTTGTTCATCCGCCCCTGTGGCAGTGTGTTATCAGGCATGGTCGGCCAGCACCCTTGTCGCTGACAGACCTCTAAAATATAAGAGGTTCATCTCATCTACTCCCTTGACCTGACCCTGAGTTGGACACGAATTTAGGATATTTATAAAAATTATATTATATTTGATAGGATGTTTAGATTCCATGTTGATTCCTGGCTATACCATACAATATTTATTTGAATGTATTTTCTGGACTAAGTTCCACTTAGCCTCATGAGGACAACTAATTTTGGTTACTAAGCAGAAAAATATGATTAAGATAACTACTAAAATTAGGGTTAAGGGAGTAGAGTATGTGATTCCCTGTACTGCCATCTTCTGGCCAATGGCAACATCCGTCTCAATCAGTCTTGGGTCACTAGGGTAGAAGGAAGGTCGGTAGACTCAGACTAAGATGGTTTGATGATGTCCAGGCATAAAAAGATGGAGACTGAAGGCTTTGGATTGGAATGATTAGGAGGCTGTCATGAGGGAGGTTAAGGGTAGACTTATAAAGGGCCCATAATACCAATGATGATGGTGATGAATGAATCACTAGAGCTGTTATGCCAACTATAGTAAAGCTTATTTATGATATCACAATACTAACTGAATCACTAGAGCTGTTATGCCAACTAGGTAGTAAAGCTTATTTATGGTATCACAATACTAACTGAATCACTAGAGCTGTTATGTCAACTAGGTAGTAAAGTTTATTTATGATATCACAATACTAACTGAATCACTAGAGCTGTTATGCCAACTAGATAGTAAAGCTTATTTATGATATCACAATACTAACTGAATCACTAGAGCTGTTATGCCAACTAGGTAGTAAAGTTTATTTATGATATCACAATACTAACTGAATCACTAGAGCTGTTATGCCAACTAGATAGTAAAGCTTATTTATGATATCACAATACTAACTGAATCACTAGAGCTGTTATGCCAACTAGGTAGTAAAGTTTATTTATGATATCACAATACTAACTGATGGGTGGCATAGTAGCTACTTGAACTGTTGATTTTATTGTAGGAGGTGATTGATATGCCTGTCCAGGAAGTGCTCCCTTCAATATACGTCTGAAATAGCTGTCCCATGACGCATGCACCAAAGTGCGATCTTTTAGCCATAGATTGAACATTTCTTCCATATAAGATGATGATGTACTATTCATGAATGATTCTTCATTGAGGCTTGAATGGTATTTTTTGTTTAACATTAAGACATTGAAAGCAAATTTCTGAAAAAAAAATTATCAAACATTTATCAATATTATCATCTATTGTTAAATCCATTATCATCAATTTATTAAATTATCATCATCATTTCTCTTGCCCGACAACTTCAGGTAAAACCCTGGTTTGAACCCACTGGCACTGTGTGTCAGGAACATTAGAGAGGGAGAGGTAGAGAAAGAGACAAACATACAGTTAAGATCTGACAAGATGATGAGGATAAGGTATGCATGACAACATTTCTATTGCATGCATCTTAGTTAGTACTATGTGTCTCTGGAGGACTAAAACACAATCTTTATAAACACTGTAATGAAAATGAAACAATTTTAGTAATCATAACACATGAACAAATAAAACACAATTTTTGTAAACACTGTAATGAAAATGAAACAATATTAGTAAGTGAAGCACATCCATTCATAACATGACTACGGAAGAAAAGAGCACAAGGTTTGTGAATGATTAATGCAGTTTAATGTATACAATTGTGATCACTGGGGATTCACAGCGATAACACTTTCCCTCTCTTCATGTCCCGCTGTACTAATGGAGTATTGCCATTTTTTGTGGTACTCACAGACAGCTACCGAGTGAGCTCGAATGAATTTTTAGCAACATATATTTTTGTTATGTATTTATGAGGAGTTCCACTGACAGTTTGTCAAACCTAATAAAACAAAATAATTGGCGGTCGACAGGTCTGGTCTAATGTTATTGTTATGGACCCTTTCTTGAATTAATTCAAGGAAGAAGTGAAGAAACATTCCTGTGGCAATACTATGTGGGGATTTGTTCTATTGGCTGTAAAGGTTACACACTCCCTCAAAAGGATGGTGCCTCATGGAGGGAAAGAGAGAGAAGATCATTAGTTCACATATTTCCTGGGATTTTACTTGAAGTTGTCAGGTCATACTACAAGGGTCACTTGATAAGTTTTGAGACACAATAGTGGTGACAGGAAGGTAATAAACTAATATACCATTTGAAAGCCAAACTCTCAAATATCAAAACTATAACAGATACAAAGTATTTCTTTCAGTTGTCTCTTAAGTATTAATCTTGTGGAGTTGTGCATGTATGGTGATACCATACCGGTAAGTGATCTATGGGCTTGAGGGGGAGCATTTTCATGCTCTGATTTTTTAATGATTTCAAGTGTGATTTAAATGAGTCACAAAACTTGAGCAAGTCACACAAGCATTTGGGCACCTTTCTTCTTAGCATGCAACAGTTTTGCTGTATTTAAGAGGGGGAGAACATCCCTTAAAATGAAGGGAGAAGTGGAAGGTCAATAACAGTGGTGACTTAAGAAAACATCAGATCTCTGCAGCAGAGATTCTGATTAAGAAAGATCCACGATTGATCTTTAAGGACATCAAAGGGATCAGTTCACCAATCCTGCACCAACATTTAGTGTGAAGAAAATTTCTTCTTGAAGGGTGCCGTACCACTTGTCATAAGGACAGAAATGTGCTAGGATGGAATGGTGCAGAGAAATGCTGCAGAGATTCTACAATGGGGACTCTTATCAGGGGTCAGTCATCGTAACAGGCAAAAACTTGGATCTACGAGTATGATCTCAAAACAAAGTGGTAATCATCAATCTGGATCTTTTCAGATGAGCAGCCTCTAATTATGACCAAGAGGACCAGGAATGTAAAGATGAAAATGGTTGCCACTTTCTTCTCAACAAGTAATCATATGACAACTGTTATACTAGACTTTAGAGGACAAGTGCTGCTAAATGGTATACAGAAGTCTTTCTCCTCAGTCTTTTCAAAAATCTAGGAGAAGCAGCCCAGGAGGACTGAACTGCAGGGAAGTTTCTGGAAAAGATGCCAGTGAAATTAGTGACTCATTCAGCCTCTGCAATCCTGACTTGGCCCCATACGACTTTACAACTTTTTTCTTTTCTCGTACATGAAGAATTGCATGCGCCTACACCGATTTCCCAGCCCAGAAAATGCTGCTGCTGCCTAATTGGAGGATTTGAGAATAAGTGGTGTGGCTATGCCAGACATGGTACCAGAATATTGAATGTCGTGGAGAATATTTTGAAAAGATGAAATGGGTGTGGAAACTCTATCATGGTCCTTTTTGTTACATACCTCAAAACTTATCTGGTGACCCTCATACTACCATTACCACCATTATCATCATGTCATTGCCACTATCATTGCTGTCACTGATGCTTGCCTTAACCATTTTTACAAATAATTATTTGTGTTAGGTTTTCACTTTAAGATTTCATTTTTTTATTCCATGTATATTGGAATATTAATAATTATTAATGTAGAGAAACCTGTGTAAGGAACATGATCTCTTTTTATAATATGACAGTGCATTCATTTTGTGTGGGCCTGCTATTGAACTGCATTTGTATCAAATGTGGTACTGCTTCCAGTCATGTGAAGAGTTTCATGGCTTGTTTCAAGAGATGCATTGCTTTGCGGTTGTGTGCAGCAATCATGTGCCCTCTGCAATCTCAGGTCTTTGTATATATACTCTGAGATATGGCACTAAATTTTATTACTGAACAAAGAATTTTCATTTATTGTGACCTTATAAAAATAACAATATTTCCAATTTGTACAGAATTTAAAGGAATGATTTCCTGGAGTTTGCTTTACCTAACATGCAAACAGTTTATTACAAAATTACACGTAATTATAAACCTAGACACAAATTACCAACTTTATTTTATGACGTTAATTTACATGCGCTGATGTGTTAACAATGAGAGAACTCAGAATATTTTAATGTATATTGTCGTAATGTTATAGATAAAATCCTATTTTATTCAACTTAAAGTTTTCAAACTAAAATACTATTACAATCTTAATTTATTCAACTTGATGTATTCAAAATATTTATTGTTAAGTCTTAATTTATTCAAGCTAATTCAAAGTGAATTATACAAATTATATATTGTTAAAGTCTTAATTTACTCAAGCTAATTCAAAGTGAATTATTCAAATTATATATTGTTAAAGTCTTAATTTATTCAACTCTATTAAAGTTAATTATTCAACCTGGAACTTTGGTAAAAATTGCATTTATACTCACACACTCCGAGATTCGAAATCATGTCCGTCCTAGATCGTTCCCAAAGCTGCCTTCTGTCTGACTTTTCGTCTACAAGTCGCGAGTATTTATTTTACCGATCTGCCTTTGATTCGCGGGGGAAATCTCGGGTGGAATTTTCATCAGTCGCCCTTCACTTCTAACCCACATTCGCCCTTCACTTCTAACCTACATATAACTTTCACCTGATGTAGTTCAAGACTTTCGTCAGGTCAAAATGAAAATCTTTGTTTTTCCATCAAAACATGTTGATATTTTGGCCCACATCCGGTTGTTGTTGTGACCGATTTCAACAATAGGTCCCGGATCTCACGCATTTTTACTCGTTTTTTACTTCCTAACAGCCCTTGTATGAACTTGAGTCTAAAATAATTAGTATTTTTAAAGGTGACTATTTTCTCCCTATCTTCCGGTATAAAACATCAGTAAATATCGCCTCTGCTTCTATCTTTTTTATCCGTTTTTTATTATACCTGCAATTAGGCCTTGTTGTATTTATAATACAGTTCATAAAATAATATATAAATTCTGGCTATAAGATCAGTTCTGTATTGAACAAGAAATCAATTGACGATGTCAAGATTAACAAAGGAAAACTTTAATGCAATCATCTGATAGGAAGTATCACTGCAAAAATTAGCACAGTAGGTGCAGCCTCCACTGCAAATAAATTACTTCAGTTCAACATCTTATTTCAAAAAGTTAAGAAATTACAAAAGCTGTTATTTGCTAACTTATTAATCAATAGGTCAGTGTAAGCAACTGCATCTATTCAATGCTGCAAATGTTGAACTACATGAGTCTTCCTCAAGAGGATTTTTTTGTTGGCATTATCTTGCATATTTGCATTTTCATTAATTATTAATTATGTGCATCATGCATCTCTACTCTTTTATGTTTACATTTTTTAGGTCCTGTAGGTCTACATTCATAAACTGCTCTATGTGGTTCCATCCGTTGTAAATGTGCATACCAATCCTTCTTTCTATCTACATTCCTTTTTCAAATATTAACCTTTTGAACGCCATGCCCGGCGTGCGCCGGTGAAAGTGTGTGTACAGCGGTACACCACGCCTGGCAAGCTCCGGTTTTCAATCTTATTACTTTAAATATTTTTCCCCGAAGTTTTTACTTCAAATAAATTAAAATTATTGTTCGTTCTGTGTTTGTACATCCTTTCTTAGCAATACTTTGCACTTCCCTTACAGAATAACGGTACAGGCTGGTTGTAAATCGGTTTTCTAAAGGAGGGTGTACATTCATATTTCAAGGCTTTTTTTTTTTTTGCTATGGAATATTGCAATTTCAGGATTTCTTTATTTATTTTATTTTTAGTTGAAAAGATACCTGGACAAGGGGTAGGTCGTGCTGTGGAACACAGTGATTCATGTCTCGAAGTTGACAAAAATACAATACCCGAGTTTATTGTGACAGTAACAGTTCATCAAATGGTTATTCATTTGACGAATGTGATAGTAGTCCTGTTTCTAAGAGAATATTATTACAATCTAAGCCTGTAAATAGTAAAGCAAGTGATGTAGACCTAAATGAACAGAGTGTGACTGACAGTGGTTGGGCGTGTCGCGACAGACGAAACACGTGGCATAGAACAGCTGTTTGACTGGAATTGTTTTCAACCCAGGACCATAAAAAATGTTCAACAATATTTCATATCATAAGTGTTTAGTGATAATACCATCAAAATTATTTAGTAGAATAAATGTTTTAGTGATAGTGATAACAAATTTCAATAAAGACACGGTGCTGAATTCGAACCTGGGATCTTTACAAGTGGAGGCAACACTGCCTAACCTTCAAATAAATGTATAATAGTAAGTTTAAATTAAATTTAGCATGGCATGTAGACAGTTAAATATACTTTATATGTTTATATTATATAGTATGGCGTAGTACTTTAAATTTAAAAAACCTGGCACCCACAGCCCAGCTAGCAAAAGGAAAACTCGGCAGTCAAAAGGTTAAAGATTCAAAGTTCTTTTCTGATTTATTCATTCCTTATTTTATCCCTCAATGTGTACCCTGCTAGAGATTTTTCTCTAAGTAAAATTTAACCAGATCGTAGGGTTTGAGACTTTGTCTCCTTCTCGTGCAATTGGCTACAAATATTTACACAAATATATTTTTGAAACCCTATCAAACATCGATCATCATGGCCTGTTAATTAGGAATCTTTACTTATTTAAAAAATAATTTGACAAAATAGTTCATACAAATTTATCCATTCTAGCATAAATGCAAACAAAAAAATGTTATTAAATGCAACTTCTAACAAGAACACTATTTATTTTTTAATCTTCAAACTCAGTACTAGCCTACAGTTCAAATGGCAAAAGAACTGAGTTTTGACAAGTTTATTTTTAACTATCTTCCATCTGCTGCCCTCTTGGTTTATCAAATAAGGATTTGATTCATCAATTGCATCAGTGTCTTGCAATCAGCCCTAAACTTTAGTATTCTCCTACCTGTTTCTCTGCCCAGTATTCGAAGAATGAGAAAATACTTGTAATATCATATTCTACCTTAAAGGTTAGAAGTCACTTCTTTCTTGCAACTAGTGTTACTTCTCAGTAATTTTTTATCATATATATGTATTTGTCCACCGCTGTGGTCTCGAGGTAGCATGCTGCCTTGTCACGCAGAGGACCCGGGTTCGATCCCCAGTCGGGGCAGTTTTTCAGGGTTTTTCCTCACCTGTAAGACAAATGTCAGGAAAACTTTAAGGCCCAAACGGTCCCCGAAATCATATGGCCATCATCATCATCATCATCACCACCATCCTTCACCGGTGTGGAAAGCAACGGGAAGCTACCACACCTACAATTCCCTAGTAAAGCTGCAAGCATAGCATGAAAATGCTATGATTACAGTGAAGGACCTGCCTTCGGGCAGAATTACTATGGATGGATATGTATTTATCATTCAGATTTAAACTGTGGTATAGATTGGTAGATTAGGTTTGGGAAATCATTCTAAATGAGATAAAAAAAAAGAGAGAAAATGTGAAAATACCAATAGAGATAATTGTCCAGAAATTGACCTCCAGCTGCAAGGAAATATGAGGAATTATGTCAATATGTATCAATAAAGTGACAACCTTCTATATATTTCATTATAACTGTCATTTTTTCACTATAATTGTAATTTTTTATTTATAATTGTAAACTTGTCAGGGATCAGTAAAATAATCCCTTATTATTAGTGTTGAGTATGAGAATTGCAATTGAGGAGCATTTTTACAAAACTGAACATCTACAAAAAAATAAATTTTTTTAGGAAACACATTTAATTGAATATCTTTTTCTTCTTCTCCTCTTTGTTTTAGGTCCATGACCTGTTCCAACCAAAATTAAGAGTCCTTCCATCTTTTTTTTTTTTTTTTTTGGGCTTCCAGGTGTCCTCCCATCCTCTGGTAACTTATCTCTTGCAATGTATACAATTCTATCTGGTGTCATGTGGGATATTTGTTGATTCTATTCAAATCTTCTTTTTTCCACACATTCACCTATTGCCTGAATATTCAGCTACCTGCTTATTTCTTCATTTCTAATTTGATCTTTTCTTGATTGATGTACATCTTCCTCAGAATATTCATTTCATTTGTTTCTAAAGTTTGTTTTGTTTTAACAGTATCTGCTCTGATTTTGGAGGCATAGGTCAATATGGGCAAATCACTGCTTTATATATTCTTATTTTGATATCTTTATTTTAAGTCCTTGGTTTTTTCCAGTCCCGCGCCGTAGCCGAGCGGTTAAGGTAGGAAGCCTTGGCGCAGAGCTACGGGACTTGCGCTGGTTCGAGTCTCCATGGGGGAAGAAATTTTCTCATGGTATTTCGGCCAGTATGGGACCGGTGTCCACCCAGCATCGTGAGGCAATTGGGTAGCTACAATAAGTAGCGGCTCCAGGTTGAGGAACCAGCTATAACGGCTGGGGGACTCGACATGCTAACCACATGTCACCCCTACACTGGCTGTTGATCATCTACCTCTGTGATTGACACATGTGGATGTGAAGGGCCAGCAGCCGGCTGGTAAAAGGGCAACCGCTGAAAAGTGGAAAGACCCTCAATCGGAATCGGTTTTTTCCATATGATTTCATTCATACACCCAGCCACACTCGCTGAATATCTTTTTTAAAAATTATTATTAATGTTTTACAAAGATATCACATTAAAGACCGAGTCTAGATACATAATGCAACATTGCAATGATATTAGTATTAAATTTTTGTCAGAAGAAAAATACATTTGAAAAGCAGGACTTTTTTAAAACTTGACATCTACAGATTGACAATTTTATACAACTGACTTGACAATCATTTCAGTGACAAAAATAAAACAAGAGATATGAATTAAAATTGTATTTTAAATGAACACACCATAGATGTTAATTTTTGATAAAACTCAATTTTCTTAGATGTCAAATTTTGCAACACTTCTTATTATTCAAGCCAACCTGTAGAAATTGAGTTTCATTGAATTCTAATTTATTACAATGCATTTATCTTATTCATAAATACATGAATATGTATATAATTCAATTTTGTAAAGTTTGTAGATGTTGAATTTTGAAAAGACAGTCTTCAATTTAAGTAATTACCCTGTTAAGATTGCTGACAGTTTTTGTTTCCATTAACAGTCAACAAGCAAGATTTTAACCTGTACTCTTATGAATAAGAATCTTAAGTACACTTTATCCAAGACCCATATTGTTTTAATAAATTAAATTCAAGTTTGACACAGTCAAGAGATCAAAACTCTTAAATATATTGGAAGACAGAAATATACCAAATTTACTTCGGCAGAACATACAAAATATTTACAAAGACAACACCATAAAGATTAAATTAAATAACAGATTTTCTGAAGAAGGAATTATAAATCGTGGTGTGAGACAAGGCTGCCCCCTATCCCCAACACTCTTTGCAATTTATATCAATGAAGTAATATGTTGCTGGAACAAAACATATAAATTTGGAATAAGAATATCAGAAAATAGAAAATTAAACACCCTATTGTTTGCAGATGACCAAATAATAATAGCAAATTCCGAAGATAATCTACAGAAAGGTCTGTATGAACTTAACAAAATTACAGAAGAATATGGATTAAAGATATCTACAGAAAAAACAAAAATTATGGCATTTCAAGGTGTAGATCCTGTCAGAAGTAAAATTGTACTGGACAATAAAATTTTGGAGCAGGTGAATAATTTTACATATCTAGGATGCAATATCTCATATGAAGAAGAAAAGGATGTAAATGCAAAAATATCTAAATTTTTAAGAATTTTAGGGTTAATAAATTCTATCTTCAAGCCACAGTTAGTCCAAAAGCATTCAAGACTGAAAGTGTATAAAACACTGGCTCTTCCAACTCTTTTGTATGGTAGCGAAGTATGGACGTTGAAACAGAAGGATATACAGAGACTTAGATCTGCTGAAATGAGATATCTTCGGAGGACTGCAGGATACACACTACTAGATCACAAAAAAAATGAAGACATCTTAGAAGAATTACACATGAAATCTTTAGAAAACAAAATTTCTGATTATAAGTCAAGATGGATACAACATGTTCATCGAATGGAAGATCACAGAATACCCAAACTAATGTTAAGATATCAACCTGCAGGAAGAAGAAGACCAGGACGTCCACTCAAAAGACTTCTGGATGGTGTTTCTCTTGAGGCCGAAACAGGTCAACAAATGGCCTAAATTCGTGAATGTACTATGATGATGATGAAATTCAAGTTCTTAACTTAAGTATAGTATTATACTTACCATATCTATTTTTTTCTTATCACTAATATGAATTTGCTGAACTGTTTGATTTAATGATCTTACAGTCCTTGTTGTCATAAATTTTGATGCTTGAAACATTTTTGTTTACTTCAATAAATCTAGTTGGAAAAAATACTTATACAGTAAAAACTGTCACTTTTAATTTATGCTATATTAGGATAAAATTATATTAATTCTCAGTTTTAACTATAAATTTCATGATATTAATTTAGAGTGAATTATAAAAAATTAAATTCACAAAATCATAATTTTTCTTCAAGTAAATTATTATATTCTAATTTTTTAAGAGTTGTTTTCTTGAAATGTTGATCACCAGGTCAACAGTTGCTATGGCACTTGAATGGTAAATATTAATATAGCAACTGTTTTTCTTCTTTATTTCTTTTATTTTTCTCTTTAAGTTCTTCTTCTGTTTAATCTTTGTATTTTTTCATCTTACTGAAGATTTACATGTGCATTTTTTCTGTTTCTATAAATTTAATTTTTTAGATTATTCATCTTAATGAACATCACATTTTACCTAAATATCATGTTTTATAAATCAATTTTGATACTTAAAAATATCTTATTTTCTTCAGATAAATTAACACCCATACTAAATGAGTTGATTCTTATATTACCTCATAGATCATGTTTTTCTAACATGGGAACTGCAGTTTTCAAGAGGCATCTCTCTCATCCTCAGCCGATAACATAACTTGTTCGAGCATTAATTTTTCTTTCTTAAATTAAATTCTATCCAAGACTGGAAAATGTTAATACAAATAAATATATTGAAAATTTGAAGCTTTACCACTAAAAAGTAATGTATAAATTTTCAATAAAAATACTTCTGAATAGAATCAGTTGGCATGATGGTAGCGACAGCTATTAGCCTTCTGATGAACAAGAATTGTATAAGTGGAAAGAAATATTTACGTTCTTATTGGTGCTCAAATGGCATAATTGGTATCATACTGATATATAGAATCAGAGATCCAGGGTTCAAACCCCAGTTTGAGCATTCATTTTTCTTTCTTAAATTAGTTAGACTACTGGCTATAAAGTAATGTTAAATTCCCAATAAATGTCTTCTTAACTAAGAAGCCGCCATTTGCAAAGATAGAAGCTATGGTTTCAAGCATTTGGCACGAGGGAATTACAACATACATAAGAGAAAAATTTGCGTCTAGATCGTAACTCGCCTCAGTAGCTCAGTTGGTAGAGCACTTGGCCCGGAAAGCCAAGGGTCCTGGGTTCGAGTCCCGGTCTAGGCGAAAATTTTTCTCTTCAAATATAATTTAGTTAAGACTTATTTGAATATTTTTAAATTACATAAGGAGCAAGGTGCGGGTAAGCAAAGTTTTCATATATTTTTTAAATTCACAATGGGTGATGAACTTTCTCCTCTGCTATTCAATTTCATTCTTGAGCAAGCAATCAGTTAAAGAGGGCAAACAACTCAATGGCATTAATCAACAATTGGTATAATTGATTATGTAGTATTATTAGGCAAAAGCAAGGAAATACTAAAAGGCAACTCAAATATTCTAATAAATATTGTATAAGTAACTGGGGTTGCATATCAATGAAATTAAATATATGGTCACATTCATCTTTTATAGTTACATGTACAAATGCATTAATGAAAGGGAATGAACACTTATCAAATGAGGAAAATTTTGAAAAGTGGCAGAATTCAAATACCTAGATACAATAATTCTTCTTCTTCTTCCTTCCAAGTATTAGGCCAAGGCCTGTTACGATCCTATAGAAAATTTTCCCTCCAGCGTTTCATAGGACGGCCCAGTGATCTTCGTCCTCTTGGTATATAATTATAAATAGCTTTGGGGATCCGATTTGAACTCATTCTTTCAAGATGGTGTTTCCAATTTAGTTGGTACTGTTTAATATATTCCAAAATTGGTGTAGTCTTTCAATTCTTTTAAGATATCGGTGTTCCTTTTCCGATCCCATCTGGTGTAACCCGCTGTTCTGCGCATGAATCTCATTTCACAAGCCGTTATTCTGCTTTCATGTTGTTTTCTTAGTGTCCATGCTTCACTACCATAGGTCAACACTGGTCTAGCCAAAGTGTTATATAAACGTAATCTGGTGTTTTTTTGTACAAGGGATGGTTTCATAACTTGATTAATAATTCCTAAACTTTTATTATAACTAGTAACTTTTTCAGGGATATCCTTTTCATCCCAGATAGAGAGACAATATATCCAAGATATTTAAATTGATTAGATCTCTCTAAAATTTTATTCTGGATACAGATTTTACTTTGTATGGGGTCCTTCCCATGAAATGCCATAATTTTAGTTTTGTTAATTGATATTTCCATATTAAATTTGGCGCCTATTTTTTGTAAATTATAAATTGATCGTTGCAAATCATTTTCGGAAAGTGCCAGAAGAGCTAAATCGTCTGCAAAAAGAATAGCATCGAGTTTGAGGTTCCTATTGATGGGTATATATCCTCGTTGTGTTTTCCTCCATTCATTTATTAATTTATTCATGTATATAAAGCAGGAATGAGGTGCAGAATGATATGGAATATGTTGAACTGTGTAAACACATGCTATTTGGTATTACAGAGATGTTTTTATCCCATCTTCTGTAGAAGAAATATTAAACCAAAAATATATAAAAAAAGGTGATTAATCTAGTTATATTACAAAGATATGAATCCTGGTCTCTTACTTTATGAGAGGAAAAAGGATTGCAAATATTTGAGAATAAAATGCTTTTTTGGACAAGAGATACGAACAGAAACTACATTACAGTGAGCTATATTATCTTTATAGGAAACTTGATGTAATAATAATAATAATTAAGTCTCGTAGTTTAATGGGCAGGACATGTGGCATGAATGTCAAGTGAAATAGATACATGGAAACTTCTTACAAGAAAACCAGAAGAAAAGTGTTGAGTAGGTAGGTTAAAATGTAGCAGTAGAATAAGATTTGAAGAAGGTGAATTATATGAAGAATGATTGGAAAATATTAACTCACCGAAAGGGATGTATAAAGAGCTTATGTCTGCATGACCATGAACCTCTGGCTTTGATGGTACTAGTAACTTTCTCCATGGCATGATGGGCCTACCAGCCGGCTGCTGACATCACATCCACATGTGTTAATTACAGAGGTAGACAATCATGCAGCCAGTGTAGGAGTGACATGTGGTCAGCATGTCGGGTCCCCCAGCTGTTATAGCTGGTTTTCTCAACCTGTAGCTACCCAAATGTATCACTCTGCTGAGTGGGCACCGGTCCCATACTGGCCGAAATTTCATGAGAAACTTACTTCCCCCATGGAGACTCGAACCAGCGCAAGTCCCATAGCTCTGCAGCTGGGCATCTTGCCTTAATCACTCGGCTATGGCACAGAACACTAGTAACTTACTTACAAGGAAAATAATTGGACTCGGACAAACATATCTGTATGATAGTTTGGTTAAAGGACCATTACATACCTCTCAATGTGCTGGTGGGTGTCGTTTTTCTGCAAAACTCTGCAATCATGCTCTAGATATCACTGTAGAAGTCATATGCAATGCAGATATCTTAACTCTTCTTCTTCTTGTAAGCCCATGTTTCCCTTAACAGAGATTTAGGCGCTCTTCTCCTACAGGGAAGAATTTGAACCATACTAATTTAGTTACACTTGTTTTTGTATAGATGTCATTTGAGTGGATGGGAAGGACAAGAATTACCACAAAGCTGGAACAAATCCATAGTAATACCAATCTTCATAAAAGGAAGTTGCCAAATCAAAGATAACTATTGTGGAATTAGCTTGTTGAACTCCGGATATAAAATTTATGCTAATATAGTTCTAGGTTTCAATTTATCATATGTTAAAACTGAAGATATTAATGACAAAATAAATAAATTTAATCTAATGTGTGGCACTATTAAAAGAACCCTTAAAAACACAAGAAAAGAAACAAAAATTAAATTTTATAAAGTAATGACTGTTCCTGTATTGATGTATGGATCAGAATGTTGGACGAGACAAGAACAAAGATTGGAAGCAGCTGAGATGCGATTTTTAAGAAATATAGCAGGATATACACTGCTGGATAAGAAAAGAAATGAAGATATAAGAAAGGAACTAAATATTTTCAAACTTACAAACCGAATAATTAAATATAGGAACGACTGGAAAGAACATATTGATAGAATGCCAGAAGGAAGATTTCCAAAATTATTGCTAAATTATAAACTGCACAGAAGGAGAAATGTTGGATGATGGTCTGAGCAATTTTAACAATTCTAGCTTTCATGAAACCGGAACGAGCCAACAGGCTTAATCCCTGGATGATGATGATGATGATAGTTAAGAATAAATTGAAAAAAAAAAAATTATGAAAATATAAGTGGAGAAGCGCAGAATGGATTCAGAAAGGGTAGATCTTGTACAGATGGATTCTTCACTCTAAAACTACTATTGAAAAGCACAAGGAATTCAATATACAAACTCATATTGCCTTTGTTGACTTCATAAAGGCTTTTGACAAAGTAGACAGAAATATATTATTACAAATTTTAGCTGATGATAACGTTCCACAACAATATATTACTAATATCTTCACATCTATAAAGATAATGAAATCTCTGTTAAACAAGATAGTAAATTATCTTCTTGGGAAAAATCAACACTGGAGTAAGACAGGGATGTGGCCTTTCATCAGTGCTTTTCATTATATATATATATGAATAGATTAATAAACGAATGGAGGAAAACACAACGAGGATATATACTCATCAATAGGAACCTCAAACTTGATGCTATTCTTTTTGCAGACGATTTAGCTCTTCTGGCACTTTCCAAAAATGATTTGCAATGATCAATTTATAATTTACAAAAAATTGCTGCCAAATTTAATATGGAAATATCAATTAACAAAACTAAAATTATGGCATTTCATGGGAAGGACCCCATACAAAGTAAAATCTGTCTCCAGAATAAAATTTTAGAGAGATCTAATCAATTTAAATATCTTGGATATTATCTCTCTATCTGGGATGAAAAGGATATCCCTGAAAAAATTACTAGATTTGGGAATTATTAATCAAGTTATGAAACCATCCCTTGTACAAAAAAACACCAGATTACGTTTATATAACACTTTGGCTAGACCAGTATTGACCTATGGTAGTGAAGCAGGGACACTAAAAAGACAACATGAAAGCAGAATAACAGCTTGTGAAATGAGATTCATGTGCAGAACAGCAGGTTACACCAGATGGGATCGGTAAAGGAACACCGTTAACTTAAAAGAATTGAAGACTACGCCAATTTTGGAATATATTAAACAGTACCAACTAAATTGGAAACACCATCTTGAAAGAATGAGTTCAAATCAGATCCCCAAAGCTGTTTATAATTATACACCAAGAGGACGAAGATCTCTGGGCCGTCCTCTGAAATGCTGGAGGGAAAATTTTCTATAGGATCGTAACAAGCCTTGGCCTAATACTTGGAAGGAAGAAGAAGAAGTCATTTGAGTGGTCCGTGGTCAGCATTCCACCTCATACTGGTATCTAGGAAACCAAGGTAGTACTAGGATGGGAAAATTCAGTAAATTTTGCTTAGAGGCCTTTTCAGATATCTTAACTATAAATGTAAATGAGGACTTTCAATAAAATGCTCACAGCAATATAAATGACTGCAAAATGCACAGTGAAGAAAAGCAAGTTGATCGCATGCCATATTTGCACATTCTATAATATCAGTGTTGAACGCCACGTCAATTACACTTTTGAAGTTGTCCACTGGTTCACCAATATAGTAGCCAGCGTTCTGCCACGCGTAATGAAGCATTGGTCTATATACTCCTGGAGATAACTGATTGTAAATGGCAGAATGCATATTCATGATAAAGAATCTGTCATGCAGTTTGGGTTCATATTACTGGAACGTAGTTTAATAAAGTCTGTTATTCTCTTGGCATATATTTTATATTGCCTGAAGAAATACACACCCAGAGGTTGTGCATATAAATATGATTTATCCATCATTGAGATGTATGAAATTAATAATAAAAACATCGAAAATAGCCGTACTGGCATTTATAATGTAATGTATAATTCCCAAATATGTCTTCTTAATATAGGAGCCGCCATTTGCAAAGATAGAAGCAAAGGCTTCAAAGCATTTGGTGGGCGGGAATTACAACGTATATAGAGAAGGATTTGCGTTTAGATCGGTACTTGTTCAGGTAGCTCAAATGGTAGAGCACTTGGACTAGAAAACCAAGGGTCCCGGGTTCAAGTCCCGGTCTGAGCGTATAATTTTTTTCTCTTTAAATATGATTTATCCATCATTGAGATGTATGAAATTAATAATAAAAACATCGAAGATACATAAAGTTTGAACAGATCAACACGAACAATAAAGACTACTGTACATATGCAAGATTTTTTATGCAAGAACAAACCAAGAAGACAGAAAAAACAAAAATAAATAGGGTAAATAAGTGCAATTCATTATCTTTGATAACTAAAAAAACTTCAGATAATGGTAACACTATAAAAAATAACTTCACTTTAATGCATTAAAATTTTCAATGTCTTAGAAATAAGAAGCATGAATTGGAAATATTACTGAGTGAGGAATTACAAGATGTAGATGTTATATGTTGTACTGAACACTGGCTCCATGTCAATGAAATCTCATATGTGATACAAAATTATAAACTTACAAGCTCATATTGTCGGTCGACATATAAAAATGGGGGGGGGGTCAGTAATCTATGTACAGAATCACTTAAAACACAAAGAGAAAAGTCAAACATATTATCTAAATATAGAAAAGACATTTGAACATGCAGTAACAGAAATAACAATAATTTTTGTTTAATAATAGTTTCTGTATATAGATATCCGGATGGTTGTATAAAAACTTTTCTAGACAAATTTAAAATACTACTAAATACCCTAAAAAAGAAAAAGAAGTCAATTATTATACGTGGGGATTTCAACATAAACTTTCTAACTAGGGTACTGATAAAGTTGTATCAGAATTCAGATCATTAATTCACTCCCATAATCTAATTGAGACTATAGATACTCCTACTTGTATAACTTCTACCTCACAAACATGTCTTGATCAAATAGGCACATACTGTATTAAATTTGGTAACAAAAATGTTGTAATTCTATAATTTATGAATCCTGAATTAACATAGATGCTTGATTATATTTAATTAATGTTGGGAAGTAAACATTATGAGGTATAATCATTAAAATTCATCGGAGAACATATTGTTTAAACAACTCACCTCATAGGATTCATGCTTCCATGATATCGCGATTTCAAACATAGTCATGTTCATCATCAGCCATAACTCCGACTGACGAAATTCTTCGGCCGTCAACTATTCTATTGTCACCATCTTCAGTGCTGCCATCTATGGTTGAATTTATGAACTTCGAAATCAATGTAATTTGATTAGGGATATCAGTAAAGTTTACCGTTGAATTAGAAAAAGAAAACAAAATTCCTTTTTTGGATTTATGTATAATTAGGAATGATCAATCACTGAAAATTGAATTTGATATATTTAGAAAAGGAACTCATACAGATAATTACATTAAATCATCAGGCTTCAATCACATTGCTCATAAGCATGCAATATTCAATAGCTTAATTTACAGATTGACAAATGTACCATTAAACGAAGAAAATTTCAACAAAGAGTTTAAACATATCTTAAACACTGCTAGATTAAATGGTTTTGATAAAGAATTAATTATAAATAAGTTGAAGAAATTCAAACACAAAAAAAGACTTAATGAATATACTACTCTACAAAATTGCAAAGAAAAGAAAAAATACAAGAAAATTACTTACCATCCTGAAATGCATAGGAAATTTCAAAAAAAATTTTGACAAATACAACATTTCTTTGGCACCAATAAATAAATTTAGTCTGGGTAATCTTCTAAGTACCAATAAAAAAGTCAATGTTCCAGACAGTAAGAAATCTGGAATTTATCAAATAAATTGTAAAGATTGCAATAAAGTTTATATAGGAAAAACAAAAAGGAATTTGGAAATTCGGACAAAAGAACATTTCAGAAATATTATAAATTGTGAAATTGAAAAATCTGCAATTGCTGCACATAGTTTATTAGAACATCATAAAATTGGAAGAGAAGCTAAACTTTTAAAACAAGTAGAGAAACCTTTGGAATTGACAGTTTGGGAAAAAATATACATTCAGAAAAACAAAAATAGATCAATGAATTTTGATATCCCTAACGAAATTACATTGATTTCAAAGTTCATAAATTCAACCATAGATGGCAGCACTGAAGATGGTGACAATAGAATAGTTGACGGCCGAAGAATTTCGTCAGTCGGAGTTATGGCTGATGATGAACATGACTATGTTTGAAATCGCGATATCATGGAAGCATGAATCCTATGAGGTGAGTTGTTTAAACAATATATTCTCCGATGAATTTTAATAGATGCTTGAATTGAATTGAATTTGTAGGTTTACAATGACTATTTAACTCATGCCCAAATGAGAGTCAATGACCAATCACATTTCAATGATTTTTGATTTACAACCAATCACAGTCGTGCTTCGCCTAAAATTTACCAACTAAAGAGTTTATCATAATAAAGCACCTCCTTTTTAACATTCTGAATAGGTCATAGCATTATTTTGCAGTGATTGCCTCTCTAAGAAATACGGCTACCAGATTGTATATATAGTGCATGAATGTCAACACGTAGCGCATACAAGAGATAATATAAAAACATTTGTAACAATTGATTATACCACAAAAAAAAAAAAGAAGCCACTGTTTGCACTTTCTTAAATTATTTTCCAGGAAATGATGCAGAAAAATATAATTGACATATTTACATCATAGGACATCAGAAATTAATTAATACCTATAACGTTGGTTATAAATTTCTCCACTAAGTTGCATTCTTGCAACATTGCGATCTTTTGGCAATAAATAATATTATGATCTGGTTGTAGTGATCGAACAAAAGAAACAAATGAAGCGTACCAATCTTTCTCATTTGTTTTCAAACATCGCCATTTATATTAAATATTTTAAAATAACTATAGTTAAATAATGATTTTTGAGTAAACAGCTTAATTTTATTCATTAAATAGTCCTAAGAAATGCCACTCTTGATTTCCAAATTCTCTAGATAAATACACTCCTCACTTCGTGAGTCTTGAATTTATCGATAATTTGGAAATCACTCGTGGCATTACTTATGATAACAATTTTACTGCTGACAAATATGACTTATACCATTGTAATTTACATATGACACTATGCTTACCATGTTTAAATATTAACTGTATCAGTAGTTATAGTTTGTAAAAAGCTAAAATATTGCAAAAAAAAATTAAAGGCAGATGGAAACGTTTTATTTAACTGAATAATATTGGTGTACATATCTATATTTTACACTTTTCAATTTCATATTAAATTTCTACAAAAAACTTTTCTGTAAAATATATATTAGACTTAACTTGATTACTTAATTTGAAATTACATATTCAATAATGACATGATTAGTACCAATAAGACATTTAAACAATATTAAAATATATGTAATATCCACGATTTTTCATATTAAAGGGCACATTGTATGATTATCATTAATGGCACATTATACGATTATTGTCATTGAATTATTAGAATTTATAATGTTAACATTTCTTAGGAAAGAATCTTCCAGTGCTTCCAGATAGTCCAGAACTAGGGAAACTAAGATCAAGTGCATCATTAATAAGTTGCTTCAGTTCCCGTTCATATGTATTTTTATTTCCTGTGGCAGGTGCTGCTGCTGATGGTCGACCTACATATACTAATATCTAGACAATATAGAAAACAATATAAATTATTTTTATACCTAGCTATTTTATAACAGTATTTAAGGTATTATATTTGAAGAGAAAAATTTTCGCCTAAACCGGGACTCGAACCCGGGACCCTTGGCTTTCCGGGCCAAGTGCTCTACCAACTGAGCTACCCTTAATTACAACGTACATAAGAGAAAAAATTGCGTCTAGATCGTAACTCGCCTCAGTAGCTCAGTTGGTAGAGCACTTGGCCCGGAAAGCCAAGGGTCCCGGTTTCGAGTCCCGGACTAGGCGAAAATTTTTCTCTTCAAATATAATTTATCCTTCAATGAGAAGTGTTAAATTAATAATAAAATCGTCAATAGAAGCCCTACTGGCTATAAAGTAGTGTTAAATTCCCAATAAATGTCTTCTTAACTAAGAAGCCGCCATTTGCAAAGATAGAAGCTATGGTTTCAAGCATTTGGCGCGAGGGAATTACAACGTACATAAGAGAAAAAATTGCATCTAGATCGTAACTCGCCTCGGTAGCTCAGTTGGTAGAGCACTTGGCCCGGAAAGCCACGGGTCCCGGGTTCAAGTCCCGGTCTAGGCGAAAATTTTTCTCTTCAAATATAATTTATCCTTCAATGAGAAGTGTTAAATTAATAATAAAATCGTCAATTTAAGGTATTGTTTATTTTTTATTATTTCACTCACCTCATACTTCATAATTCATAGCAGACCCTGGGTTTCTTCACATCTTTTGTGACATTCTCAATGCTGTGTCACGTTCACAACTGAAGTCCAACGGCTTTCTATCCTGCAGACTGACCTCTGCGCCATCTGGTGGCCGACCGAAGAATTTCCAAATCAGTCCTCTCTCCTTATAACCGGGTATTTCAAAATTCATAGTTGTATTTTCATTCTTGCATATGTAAATTTTTTCCCAAATTGTGAGTTCCTTCGGTTTTTCCAATTGTTTAAGTAATTTTGTTTTGGTTTATCGTTCTATGTTTTTCTGACCAGGCATGTGCAGCTATTGCAGATTTTTCAGTTTCTCCATTTTTAACATTTCTGAGGTGTTCTTTTAATCTTGTATTTAGATTCCTTTTTGTTTTTCCTATGTATATCTTTTCACAATCTTTACAATTAATTTGATAAATTCCCAATTTTTTGCAGTCTTCAATCTTTTCATTTTTGTTGGTTTTTATTAAATTACCTAAGCTGTAATCATTTTTCGGTGCTAATTTAATGTTGAATTTGTTGAAAATTTTTTGAAACTTGTCAAATACTAAAGGATGGTATGTGAACTTCTTGAATTTTTTGCCTATATTTTTATCTGTCTGAAGAGTACTTTCATTAATGATTTTTTGTTTTTTGAATTTATTTATTTTCTTGTGTATCATCTTCTCTTGAAAACCATTATCCTTCGCAATTTTTATGATGTGTCCTTTCTCTTTATTGTAATTTTCTTTGCTCATGGGGACATTCACAAGTCTGTGTGTTAAACTATTAAATACTGCCTGTTTGTGTTAAAAATGGTTAAATCCAGTAGCTTTTATATACTTGTCGATGTGAGTTTCTTTTCTGTAGATTCCAAATTCTAAAAAAAAGCAAATAGAATTTGGAATCTCCAAAAAAAAGAAACTCACATCGACAAAGACGGGAAAGACATCTAGAGCGACAGCATCATATGAATGTTGTATGGAAAGTTATATAATTAATCATTCTATAGTTCTTAAATAAACATATGGTTGATGAAAATACCAAATTTTAGAATACTTCAGATTTTCGCCTGAGCAGTTTTATCGGGTTTTGAATTTAATAGAAGACGAAATTTATGTACATCCACAATATCCCCGAGATACAATATTTACAGCTTTTATTTATCTCTTGATTAAGTTCAAGCCACAATAATAACTCTTTTTTCTGTACATCTCTGTACTCCTTCATGCTCATACTGTATAGAACATGTATAGAACTCGATGATTTGTAACAAAACTATCTAACTTTCGTCGTTAAAATTCGAAAGTACTGTATTTCCGACATTTTGTCATAAAATCTTAGTTTGTTTTTAGCAATTACACCAATGAGTACAGGTAATATCTTCTATATTCTCTTGCGCTGGCAAATTGCGTCCCGGATTCAAGTGATTCAAATACTCGACGCGACATATCAGCGCAACATTTTTCGCGCCAGCAATTTGCGTTGTAGATAAACCACATCCATTTAAATATATGGGGAGCAATATTTGCGCTGGCGCTTTGCGCCGTAAATAAACCATAGCATTATAGTTTCCTACTAGATGTCTCCTCGAGGCGATATACTAACACATCTCGCTCACTGACATCTGTAGAGAAATGAGTATAACTAAATTAGTCTGGTATAGAAACTTCCCACTAGGGGAGCACCAATGTCAGGAGTGGGCCAATCACATATTTACAAGATGATAAGTCACAAATGACTAACATAATTAAGCACAATAGTTCAAGTATGGAGTTGTACACTTCCACATGGCATTTATGGTAGCACTTAACAACAAATCATAATTTTGAGTATCTTAAAATATATACCAAATGAAAAAGAGGAGCTCTAACAGGAAAATAATGATTTTCCAGACCTATGTTCATTTATTGTATATGTTGCACTCAGTATATAAAGTGGTACTACATACATATGCATTATTTGAAGTACATAATGTCTTGTAGACTTTGGGCTTGCATTGTGTGTTTTCCCTAAATTATATATATATGTATAATTATGCATTGCTTTATAAAGATGGAGAATACTGACCTGATTTTCACACAATACATGGAGATTGTGAAAGTGGAACAATTTTTACCTTTGGTCTATTTAAAATCTCAGTCATTTTCATCACAAGATAATGTGTGTTCTAATGCCACTCACCCCACTTTCTTTTTCCACAGATTAGAAGTAGCAGATATTTATTATTGTTACACAAAAAAAACATTGATAACATTTTAACCACAAATTACTTATTTTATTAAATAAATACCAAAAGGAAAATACTGTTCATTTCTTGTCCCCTGTGTACTGTGTGAAAATCAGCTCAATAGACACCATCATTATAAAGTAAACAAACAAAAAAGCTTTTGTATAAAAACAATTTTTATTAAAAAACATACAATTGCAACCCAAAGTTTATGAGAAATTGTGATTATATTCACTTTATTAGTTCTTCCTTTCTGTATAATTGTGATATGGCAATCGTCTTTGTTATAATTAGATGATTTTGGGAAGGTATGATAAGAGAAAGAAAGGTCTCAATGATGTTCCTTGAACTTGGAGAAAATTTCTGAGAGATGAACATGGCAGACTATAACAACTCACAAAATGAAAACCCCAATGGATGAGAATATCTTAAGTCATTTGTCAAAGTTTTTGGTTCCACAATTTCAATTTAATCTAGTTTCTATGAAGGTGATATGTAGGAGAATGGGAGAGTATAGCAGGTGATAGATGAAATATCCAAACTAGTAATCACTTAACCAATTAAGGATAATCATGAAATAACCTTAAACACTTAGGTCAGAAATTTATTATATTTAATTAATGTTGGGAAGTAAACATTATGAGGTATAATCATTAAAATTCATCGGAGAACATATTGTTTAAACAACTCACCTCATAGGATTCATGCTTCCATGATATCGCGATTTCAAACATAATCATGTTCATCGTCAGCCGAAGAATTTCATCAGTCGGAGTTATGGCTGACGATGAACATGATTATGTTTGAAATCGTGATATCATGGAAGCATGAATCCTATGAGGTGAGTTGTTTAAACAATATGTTCTCCAATGAATTTCAGAAATTTATTACTTACATCTCTGTCATTATCTTGTAGAGCTGTTGAAAAGCGAGGATATATGTAACTCCAAGCTCCGCTGTTTTTATGTTCTTCTTGAGTCCAACAGATTTCAGCATTAGGGTATTTTAATGCCTGTTCTTGTACTAAGTCATATGGAAATGGGCATAATTGTTCAATACGGGTTATTGCAATATATTGTTGGAGTTTTCTTTCTTCTCGTCCAAAACTAGAAGCAATGAAATTCATAAACAAAATGTTTATTAGACATTTGACAAAGAATGCATGTTGTAGATTTACAGCATTAAAGAATCTCAGGCTACAAATAAGAGATTTCTGAGCAAAATTTGTCAGACCTTTCATGCTCACAAGGAAACTGTCAACCATTCGTTGCCAAACCCTACCTTGAACTGTATATTTCTTCCGGTGCGCTACATAGCGTTGTGAATGTACGCAAGGAGCTGTGTCCAAAAAATAATATGTTCTGTTTTTATATGGGCAATACACTGAAGATGCAGTCAAAGGTGCTCTCATTTAAGACTAGCCTGGCAGTATTACACGACTTTTAAGGAACTGGTAAAATGGATGAAGACCTGACAACGCTGCCCACATGACGACACGTGCTGCGCACACTCTATTACCATTTTACTCATGCATAGGGAATCGCAATCTGGCTTTGGGCAGAGTGGGTTTCCATTTCTTCTGGATTATGGCTTTGATTTTTGTGCCTTGCCAGTTAAAAATGGGCAGATGCATTTTTGGACACAGTCTTAGTACATCACAACGCTTCTCTGGGAGAAATTTCAAGGTAGGTTTCAGCATGCAATAGTTAACAGTTTCCTTGTCAGATATGAATTATGAGACACAAAGTTTTGAAAGAGCATTGTTAAGTAAAACATTAACTAATGAATGAACAATGCATTTAAACTACATGCAACTAATATTGATTCCAAATGGCTGGAGTTTTGTTTATACCATTAGTCCTCTTGCTTCCCAATAAAGTCCTGCAACGTCTTTCCTGTCCTTTTTCTCGAGGTCAAGTCACCTGCAATTTAGCAAATGTTCCTTGCTTAGGAGAACATTTTCTCCACACAAGGATCATCCCATAGTTGTAGGGACAATCGCCATTCTATGAAGGTGGTCATCCAGACAGTCATGGCCCGTTTCCAACCTGAAGAGAGCTACTGCTCTTCTTCTAGGGAGATGTTTTATTGTTTCAGCATATTTTGCTATGTCTTCATATTTCTTATTTTGAAGATCTTTTATATTCTATTCTCTTTTTTTAGATGTATTTTTTTGTTTTAGCTCCTGTTGTCTTCTTTGTAGGGATATCTCTTTTGTTGTCCTCAGCCTGATTTTGGAGCCTTTCTTTGCTAAGAAGTCTGCTCATTCATTACCCAGTAATCCCACATGTGACGGTATCCACTGTAATACAATGCATTTACCTTGAGCGTCTTCAATTTTATATATGGTTCTTATGTTCTGGATGATTGGGGTGTTTTGTTGGTTACCAGTTATTATTGCTTGTATTGCTGACATTGAATCTATCAATATTACTATCTTGCTTATACTGGGCCTGTATAAAATATTCAGTAGTGCGGTTTCTATTGCCTTTAGTACTGCATCAAAATTTTTTGCTCCCGGTCCAAGTGAAATATACTCGGAAAAGATTTCACTGTATATTCCTGCTCCGGCTCCATCTTCTGAGTTACTCAGGGAGCCATCTGGTGGGTATCTTGTTTCCATAGATTTGGATATAGGTTGTGTAAGTGATAGTTTTGATTTTATATCCAGATAGTCTAATGGGTTTATGAGTGGTGGGCTGGTAATACCTTGCTTTTTGTTATTTCTGGGATTATTTCATTTACTTTGTCTTTAAATGTTTTTTTGTGTTGTCAGTGATGTTTTACCTGTTTTCTTTTGGTACCAGGGATGTTTGTGTTTGCATTTAGTTTCTCATGCAGTACTAATGCTTGTAGTTCATGAACATCTTGAAGTGAGTTGTTTCCTGTTGTCACTCTTAGGGTCGTATCTATGAACGCATTAGACCGTAAAAGTCATTCTCTGCTGAGAAAGTTGCATCCAAAGACTTTTTGCGCACTCAAAAATCTGTTCATGCGATAATAATTGTCAAAATTCCTAAGCTACCTGGCGAGGTGACTTTGCAGAGAACGAATCGTGAGCAACCCGATGGGAAACGATGTAGTTTGAAACCTTGCCGCGTACCTTGCTGCTTTATCCAAGATGTCGAACCTTGAAGACTTCGATCATGTTTTCGGTATATGCGGAAAAGAGGAATTTGATAGAGTGTACCAAAGAATTCAACTGGAAGAACAGGAGAATCGGCGTAATATCGCGCGACGCAGACGTCGTCGTATACGGTATTATTTGGGGACGCATGCGTAAATGTGTTCCTCTAGCAGACGAAAATAATGGAAGTGAGAATTCTGGGTAATTTCTTGCCAATGTTACGAAAACGACGACTTTCATGCATGACCAGTTAGCGGGTCGCTAATTCGATCTTTGCACTTGCTCACGGAAAGTCATCTCACCGGTGATTGCAAGTAATATGAGTAGAGACTAATGTATTTGCATGCGGCCCTTAGTGCTATGGTTGGGGTAGTCTTGACTGCACCGATTGTTATTCTTAGCATTCTGTTTTGGTAGAGTTCAAGTGTTTTCCTGCTGTGTTGTTATTTAGAGGTATAATTTCTCCTCCATGATTGAGGATTGGCTTAATGTATGTTTTAAAGGTGTTGAGTGGTCATATTTGCTCCCCATTTACATCCGGCCAGTCTTTTTAGTATTGTTGAGTGATTCTGTGCATTTGTTATAATTGATTTACTATGGTGTTTCATTGTGAGTTTGTTATCAAGTATCATTCCTATATATGCTGTAGTATTGTTTATTTTTAAAGGGTTTGTCATTTATCAGAATTTCTAATTTATGAATCTTGTGTTTTAAGGAGAATATTACAGCAATGTAGTTATTATTATATTTAGTCACTGAAGTGTTTTTGCTTCTTAATGAGGAGATACGAAAAGTTGCAGTTAAAATTTATACCTTATTTTAATGAATGAGTTGGAAAAAACGCTTTAACATCTCACCTCATAAAGTTCATAATCAGTTGGGCATTCTAGCCTTTTACATTTTTATAATTATGTCTGATTAATATGTCCTATGTATTTGTGAATTTATTTAGTTTCACTTGTTATCATGTAAGAAATTTCTGGGAATGCTAAAAATTTGATAGTTTTCATTTCAGGTTATTCCAAGTACAAGCCATATCATTAATGTATTATCACTCACTCACTCACTGGCACTGTCGAACCCGTAGGTTCATGGCCGCGCGGACATAAGCTCTCCATACATCCCTATCCTGAGCCAATGCTTTCCAATCATTCCCTGTATAATCTACTTCCCTCAAATCATAGTTAATGTTGTTCTCCCACCTTATTCTTGGTCTACCAACTGGGCGTTTTCCCTCTGGCTTTCCTACAAGAAGTTTCCATGCACGTCTTTCATTCCCCATACGTGCAACATGTCCTGCCCATCGCAGTCTACGAGACTTAACTGTTCTTATTATATCTGGCTTCCTATAAAGACCATGTAGTTCAATGTTAGTAGTCTTCTCCATTCACCTGTCTGTTCATCTCTCTTTGGTCCAAAAAATTTCCTAAGAACTTTATTCTCAAATACTCATAATCTCCTTTCCTCCCTTAAAGTAAGAGTCCATGTTTCGCACCCATATAATATAACTGGTAGAATAATAGTTTTATATATTTTCAGCTTAACGTTTTTTGAAAGGAGTTGGGACATCAAAAGTCTCTGCAATGCATAATAGCATGCATTTCCAGAATTGAGCCTATGTTTAATTTCTTTGTGCATCTCATTCCTATTTGAAATTATTAGTAATTGAAATTATTAGGAATTTATCTTACATTAAATCATAGTAGACTCTTCCTGTGCAAAATATTAATCGTTTAACTGTTTTTGGACTTTTACTGGCGGCTCCATTATCTGGTATTACTCTTTTGAAATGAAGTGCCTTAAACAAAGAAACAAAGTATAACTTATATGTATTTTTTTTTGTGTTTCAATTAAGCATAATATCACTGAATAGAAATAAAATTAATGTAAGAGTACAATATGAAATGACAAACATTTTATATGATATTCATGGTCATTTGAAATGTATTAAAATATATTTTGTAGATTACAATCTAACATATGTTTCTCTTTTCCAAAGGCTTGCAGTTGGGATCCTTTAACCCATTTTGCTTAATGTAATATGTATAAATATCATTTTGTTCAATGACAAATCTCACACTTTTTCAATAATGTCAGTTGTTTCAATTCAACATAGTAATTTAGATCTCCCACCAGCTCTATCAAACACAGAAATAAAGACAGCTCTTTTTGCAGATGACATGATTATGTGGACATCTTCCTCACAAATAGAAAAATCTAAATCATCTATGGAAAAGGCTCTTAACCTACTAGAAAAGTGGACCCACAACAATTTAATGGCCATTAATACGGACAAAACAACGTTTCAAATATTTAGCTTGAAGAAAAAAGTCCCAAAACTAAATCTACAGTTCAAGAAACAAACCTGAGACAAACAAATGAAACAAAATATCTAGGGACAATTTTTGATTCAAAATTATCTTGGAGAAAACATATTGAAGCAGTAGTAAACAAAGCAACGAAAAGATTTTCAATCTTAAAAAGATTGGCTGCAGCAAAGTGGGGTAGTAATCGCCAGACTCTGAACATCACGTATAAAACTTTCATCAAGCCAATACTTCTATACAATGGGGAGGTAATAATCACAGCAAATAACTCAAACCTAAATCTTCTAGAAGTATGCCAAACTCAGGCTTTACGGCTTATAACTGGCGCAGCTAAATCAACCCCGATCACAGCAATGCAAGCACTAACTCAGAACCCTCCAATATGTCTAGCTTTAGAGGAACAGGCAATAACACAACATGAAAAAATGTTACGGTTAACAACATCAAAATGGGAAAAAAGACAACCAAGTTGAAAACACAAACAAGTTTCTTGTCCAAAGTAACGGAAATAAAAACAGATTTGAATCTTCCTAAATCTAAAGAAAATATTTTGATCAGAGAAGACCCTCTTGCTTTTGAACCAATTAACATTCAGCTAAATCTAGAATAACCAGTTACAAAATCTAAAACTCCCACGCCTGTACTAAAAGCTCTAGCATTAGAAGCTGTGAATAAGAGATATCCACCAGAAGAATGGTTACATGTCTACACAGATGGATCTACTATTGATAACAACTCAGGATCAGGAATTACATGTGCATTATTTTCATTTTATCAACCAGCAGGATACCACACAACAAATTTTGATGCGGAAGTAACGGCTATTCATATATCACTCCAACAATTACTATACAGAATAAATATATTTCAAAATGCTGTCATACTCTCTGATTCTAAGGCAGCAATATATGCAATAAATTCACACAAAATGAAGTCAATACAAATTAAAGAGTGCTACAAAATGTTTCAACAACTTAAACTGCAGAAAAGAATTCAATTGCAATGGATACCTGCACATTGTGGAATTGCTGGAAATGAGACTGCTGATTTTCTTGCCAAAAAAAGGCTCCAATCTAATTCAGAATACTACTAAAAGCTTACCTTTCACATCCATAAAAAGAATAATTAAAAACAAATATAAAATCAAACAAAACCAAGACCTATATAATAAAGCCAAAGACAAAAAATGGAATATTTTAGTAAAGAAGCCAGATCTTATTCCAGAAATTCCACGTAAAACTATAGTAGCAAAATTTAGACTGCTTACAGAACATGACTATTTGGCCAAACATTTATATAAAATAGGAATCTACACGAATCCAAATTGTCCTCTATGCAACAAAGACGAAGAAATGAACGAAGAACATCTACAAACCTGTGACGTATTACCTGTTGGATCCACCATAGAGAAATATTAGAGAGCGAGAATGCTAATGGCTTCATTGCCAAGGCCCAGCATTTGAAAACAACAACAACATAGTAATTTAGAAGAAAGATTTTCAATAAAAATATATAGATCAATTTAAAAATCTCCTATAATTGCCATATTTGACCACATATTTGCCATGGGGCATCAAAGGATATTTTACATAACAGATGTTCCTACAACACAGCACTAAGAGTTTTTAATTTTTCCTTCAAGGAAAACTGCATGCACAAATTTTCATGACTCAAAAAATTAATTTGAACAGGAAGGGATTGAACTATATTAAAGGAAGAGAAAAAATTTGATTTGAATATCACAAGAACTATATTACATTTACAATTCATCAGATATCATTATAAATATTAAAACAGCTGACAAATAAACCTAGTAACGGAATTCAATAACATTTTTAAAGAAAAGTACATACATTTACAATAACTGTGCTAGAGCCTGTTTGGTTGTTTGTGCCCATTTCTGTTTGTAATTAAAGAATTATTATCATATTTTGTCAAGTAGTAGTAGTTACTGTTTCAGAGTTACGTATCACCATCATCATAAATGTATAAAAACATTTAGGGTCGTATCTATGAACGCATTAGACCGTAAAAATCGTTCTCTGCTGAGAAAGTTGCATCCAAAGACTTTTTGCATACTCAAAAGTCTGTTCATGCGATAATAATTGTTGAAATTCCTAAGCTACCTGGCAAGGTGACTTTGCAGAGAACGAATCGTGAGCAACCCGATGGGAACCAATGTACTTTGAAACATTGCTGCTTACCTTGCTCCTTTATCAACGATATCGGACCTTGAAGACTTCGATCATGTTTTCGGTATATGCAGAAAAGAGGAATTTGACAGAGTCTACCAAAGAATTCAACTGGAAGAACAGGAGAATCGGCATAATATCGCACGACACAGACGTGTATACGGTTTTATTTGCGGGCTGCATGTGTAAATGCGTTCCTCTAGCAGACGAAAATAACGGAAATGGTTTTATCACTGAGAATTCTGGGTAATTTCTTGTCAATATTACGAAAAAAAACTACTTTCATGCATGACCAGTCAGCGACTTGCTGATTCGAACTTTGCACGTGCTCACGGAAAATTCAGTTCACCAGAGACTAATGTATTTGCATGCGGCCCTTAAGACCTAATTGTTATGATCTCAAGGCTGAACTTTCAATCCATCTCTGTTGTGGACAGCCCAAAGATCTATTTTCATGTGGATGATAGTGTAACATGACTTTCGAAATTCTATCCATGAATATACATTGTACATGAATTTTCCATTTGTGCTGGTAATTTTATATAAAATGGATAATTGATTCTGACTGAAATTATTGCAGAACATCTTAATTTTTTGTTGTGATCCCATCAAAAATAACCTGGTATTGATCTCATTAACTTCATCTTGCTGGCTGTGATTAAGGGCTGCATGCAAATACATTTCTACTCAATCACTTTAATCACTGGTGAGCTGAGTTTTCCATGAGAACATGCAATGATCGAATTAGGGAGCCGCTCACTAATCAAGCATAAATATATTTTTTTCCGACAAGGTTTGTACTAAGTACCTGCTAAAAACCAGTTTTCAATGCCTTCCAAAGTTCGTTCTCTATGTTTCCAACTTGTCTGAGGCATATTATAGCAGACAGCTGCTGTATAATGGATGTATTATTCATTTCTAAAATAAAAATTTATAAACAAAAAATACCTGTAAATTATATGGTTACAAAGTAAGTTACAATAATTAAAAAGAAATAATGAGTAAATTTTTTACTGAATATGGATGCTCTCAATTGCACAGGCCTACAGATATTTCTGTAATAAATTAGGCTACTCTTTACAATCTGTGACGCGACTTTTTTAATTCCTTCATAAACTCCTATCAAATTTTATTCTTAGAGTTTCATTTTTTAAATTATTTCCCACTATTTACAATGATTTTTACATTTTTTCTAACGATTATTTAAATTAGAATAATTTTATATATTCGTGAAGATCCTCAAATGGACATGCTTACCATTGTCTCAAAAATAATAGACGAAATTACGACATTATGACTTTTATGTTTGTTTATAACTATTATTACTGTTATTCCATGTGAGGTTTATGTCTAAACTAAAAAGAAATATAAATAAATAATTGGCTGTTGTACACTTCAGGTCGCAAAAATTTTTAAACACATTTTAAACATCTTCCAATGTTGCAACGAGTTTTTTTTTTCATATTTATATATTTGCGTAAAACACGGTCGTACTACATTGCTTACTTCGTACTCTTTATTATTTTCCCTCCACTTCCTATGTTGTTCCAGCGTTGCCACCATCAACAACCCAAACTTGCTTTTTAAATGTGATTCCACGTTCCCTGGATTTCACCTACGTTAGAGTAATTGATTTGCGTTACAGTAATTGATTTAGGTTTGGTTAGCTTTTAGGTTCCTTGCTTTTTAAATGTGATTTAATACGTAAAATAAATTATACATTTTTAGACAAGTTCTGGGAATTTTGTATCAATGTTGGTCATACTGATTTCACATACATATACCGCCAACTGCTGGAGGTTGCATTTATCTACCTGGGATAATTGGAGCACTAGCGCATGCGCACTGCGATTCAGAAAAATTTTCGTGCGACCCGAAGTGTGGCATATCCAAATAATTTAATATTGTATGGCTATTGAAATATTTAACACAATTTTTATATTTTTAGGTTAGGCCTACACTGGAAATTTGGTTAATAAATAATCAATTAAAAATACGTTTATATATTTTTAAATGTTTTAAAAATTGTGTATCATATTTATAACTCATGAATATAATACTATTGCCTAATAACAAATCACTGGCATTATCAAACCCAGAGATTTATGGCTGCACTAACATAAACTCTCCATACATCCCTATCCTGAGCTAATGGTTTCCAGTCATTCCTTGTATAATTCACCTCTCTCAAATCATGGTTACTGTTATATTAGTTTCCATGCCCGTATTCCATTCCCCATATCCTGCACATCACAGTCTTTTCAACTTATACCATTCTCATTACAATTTGGTTCCTCCTCCCGTAAATACCATGTGTATCTTTCTGCTATGGGTCGTCTTCTCCATTCCCCTGTCTGCTTGCTCATCTCTTTTTTGCTTTAAGATTTTTCCTAGAGAACTTTATTATATCAGATCACCTGAGACTGCAGCATCAATAATATACCAACAATGTAACTTTACTATTTTAATTATACCGTCTTTCTTTTAATTCATCTAGAGATTTGTAGTTACCTGCTGCTATTACAACATCGAATAGCAGAGGAGACGCTCCGTCGGCTTGCCTTCACAACCATTAGATAATGAGTTGGGATTTATTTATTTTTAAACACTACAATATAGATATTGATAACACTAGAATCTACAACAGTTATGCCTAGAGTCACAAATGTATGTTAAAATTTAATAAATTATTTAACACAGAATTTTAAAAAATCTGTTTCATGACAAATTTACTGAGTGCTAAATTATCATCCTATTTCCTGTATGCAAATGTTATGAATTTGAAAATGATGTATCTGAAGCAGATTTGCTCTGTTTGTATATTTATTATCTTTGGGCAGACCCTTCAAACGTTGGGTTGAGACCGTAACAGACCCCTAGGTCTATCACATGCAAGGAAGAAGAAGTATAATTATGCTGTAGGCATAATGTGGCACACTGCATATTAGTAGCAGTGTTTAATTCTATATATTTGCATTAACCAAATACTCTTATGTTAGGTCACCTGCCTGTTGATCTGCAGATCTGAGTTTAAAATCTCATGGGATAGTATTTTTTTTTTTGAGTTATTAAAACCACATATAAGAAGTGTATTGACAATATTAAGTGGGTAGTTCTGTGTATAAGCCAAGCAGTTTAACACATGATGCATTGATGATATTCAAATCATGCGAGCAGACATTTTTTTCAACTATCTTTGGCCAATATGGGACTGGTGCCCACCCAAAATTATTGGAATTTGGGTAGCTACAATAAGTAGCAGTTCCAGGTTGAGAAAACCAGCTATAATGACTGGGGATCTGATACGCTGACTACATCTCACCCTAATATTGGCTAGATGATCATCCACCTCTGTGATTTACACATGTGGATGTGAAGCCAACAGATAGGTCAAGGGCCTTCTAGACCTCTCGTGCCATGGACTTGGAGATTAAGTAGATAGCAAATTAAGTTATGTAGGTAGGATAACACTATGAGGTTTATTTTAATATTGTTTATTGTATCTGCCTCATACTTCTTAAATCCCAAGCAGACCCGAGTTTCTTCACTTCATTTGTGACATTGTCAATGCTATATTACGTTCATAACTGATGTTCAACGGTCTCCTCTCCTGCAGACTGACCTCCGTGCCATCTGATGGCTGACCGACAAACTTCCAAATCAATCCCCTCTCCTTATCCCCAGGTATTTCAAAATTCGTAGGTGTGTTTTTATTCTTGCATATGTAAATTTTTTCCCAAATTGTGAGTTCCTTCGGTTTTTCCAATTGTTTAAGTAATTTTGTTTTGGTTTCTATTCTATGTTTTTCTGACCAGGCATGTGCAGCTATTGCAGATTTTTCTGTTTCTCCTTTTTTAACATTTTTGAGGTGTTCCTTTAATCTTGTATTTAGATTATTTTTTTGTTTTTCCTATGTATATCTTTTTACAACCTTTACAATTAATTTGATAAATTCCCGATTTTTTGCAGTCTTCAATCTTTTGATTTTTGTTGGTTTTTATTAAGTTACCTTAACTGTAATCATTTTTCAGTGCAAATTTAATGTTGAATTTGTTGAAGATTTTTTGAAACTTGTTAAATACTAAAGGATGGTATGTGAACTTCTTGAATTTTTTACCAATATCTTTATCTGTGTGAAGAATCTAAATACAAGATTAAAGGAACACCTCAGAAATGTTAAAAATGGAGAAACAGAAAAATCTGCAATAGCTGCACATGCCTGGTCAGAAAAAACATAGAATAGAAACCAAAACAAAATTAATTAAACAATTGGAAAAACCAAAGGAACTCACAATTTGGGAAAAAATTTACATATGCAAGAATAAAAACACAACTATGAATTTTGAAATACCCGATGATAAGGAGAGGGGATTGATTAGGAAGTTCGTCGGTCAGCCATCAGATGGCGCGGAGGTCAGTCTGCAGGAGAGCAGACCGTTGGACTCCAGTTTGAACGTAATACAGCATTCAGAATGTCCCAAATGAAGTGAAGAAACTCGAGTCTGCTTGGGATTTAAGAAGTATGAGGTGAGTCAAGATACAACTAAACAATATTAGATACCAAATATCTGGATTAATTGTATGAGCAAATATACTGTACTGTTGTTTGATAGGGATATTAACCCAGTGTTACACAAATGCAATATTTCCAAAGATTTTTATGTCTGCTGAAAAAAAATCATACATAGTTTATCTATTAACTTGTGTAAATTTAAAAAATATATATCTTATTGCAATATTTGACAGAGTTATAATGCAATGGAAAAAAAAAAAAAAGTTTAGGCTCCCTTTGATAACAAATATTAGACTATGAGACAGATTTTTTTTAGTAATGTTGCGATTATTTCTTCTTCTTCTTCCTTCCAAGTATTAGGCCAAGGCCTGTTACGATCCTATAGAAAATTTTCCCTCCAGCGTTTCATAGGACGGCCCAGTGATCTTCGTCCTCTTGGTATATAATTACAAAACAGCTTTGGGGATTCAATTTGAACTCATTCTTTCAAGATGGTGTTTCCAATTTTGCGATTATTTTATACTGGGATATAATGAAATACCCCTATCAATCATTAACACATGAATGAAGATTCTTTATCAAAATTAATTGCCGTAGATCATTTTGCAAAATGTACACACATATTATGAAAGCCTCTAAAAAATTGAAAAATAGGCATAGACTAATTTCTTGTAAAATTGCTTAAATATGTTAAATTATCACCATAGCGTACCATCCTCGTTATAAACAAATTTTGTTATCATGATGAATAAAATTGTAAGCTTAGACTACAGTTTGGTACCTAATTATTGTAATAAAAACATATTAAATATTTGTAAATATGTTCTCCACTCACTATTAACTTGTATTATCACCCATTAAAACTTAAGTAAAAATGCTTTTCTGTACTTCATTTTTAATTATTTGACAAACAAAAGCGCAATAGGCCTAAATTCATGTATAACTTACTATAATTACATACGAAATACTAGAAAAATAATTATTTTAGACTTCCGTTTGTTACCGATTTATTTTAAAAATAAATTATTAGTTCTTTGATATTCGTATTATCGCCCCATTAAAAACTACGTAAAAATGCTGTTATGTAATTCATTATTATTTATTTAACAAACAAAAGTGCTAATCAGGCTTAAACTCATGTATAACTAACTATAATTACATACAAAATAATAGAAACATTATTCATTCAATTAATTATTAAATATTATTTATAACCAAGTTTTGTATGTATTATTAGGCATAACCTCAAAATGTTTATGACATATTAAAAAAAAACAAATTATTTACTTAAAATAAGATACATATAAGTCGTAAGATACAATGACATAAATATTTTACGAAATTAAGAAAAAAATATACATTGAAGCAGTCATAATTTTACGCTTGAAAGCGCAAAGTTACCTTGCCAGGTAGCTTATGGAATTTCCACTTGAATTGGTAATTATTATTGCATGAACAAATTCTTGAGTACGCAAAGCGTCTTTGGATGGAACTTTCTCAGCTGAGTACATGTTGAGTACGCCTTTTATGCTAGAATGCATTCATAGATACGAGCCTAAATGAATCTTCTTTATCCATGCCTCACTTCCATAATATAGAATTACTCATGCAAATTTTATATAGGTGTATTGTTATGTGCATTTGTACTATGGAACATTGCATAATTTACAACATAATCTATACACATAACATTAAAAGAAAAATAAATGTCTGAACCAAGATTGAACCTGCGACCTCTAACTTTATATGTTAGTGAGATACCAACTTTTCTACTCAGGCTCCCAGTGCAAACATTCTTCTCTCCCCCCCCCCCCCTTATATACAATTTTCTATCATAAGAGGAAGCGGGACATGACTTGCAATGCCATCTTATGGCTTCTTTAATGAGATGTCAGATAGATGGCAACCAAGAAGATATCACTATAAATATACCTTCCTGGCTAGATTTTGGTCTTCTTTCGCAGGACACAACTGTTAATATCCTTAATACCTTAGCTATCATCTTCTAATAAATACATTTCAATTTCCTCAGGTATTTTTCTTGTGACAGTTCTATATGGTATCAAATAAGATTTAACATTAATTTAACATAAAAAAATTCATATCCCAGAAATTAAGATAAATTTTCAAATAAAGGTAACATAATAATTAAATCACAAATGAGTTCAGATAAATATGTTTTGTAACATATTTACAGAATCGCAAAAACGAAAAGAATACTCAAAGATTGATAAAACAATTATTAAATAATTATAAAGAGACATTAAATCTAATTTATAATTACTCATGCACCTGAAATGAGCAAGCTGAAGAAACCCCATAATAACAATGGTATTGTCCCTTTACATGAAACTATAATGCTTGATCAAGCAATTAACATACAGAAAATAATATCTAACATGACAAGTAACAGTTTTGAAAAGAAACTCATTAAAAAACCATTGTCAAAATTAAATAAAAATGACCCAAATTATAAAATTCTAGGAAAATTAACAACAAAAGGGAAATGTCTCTTAATGCTACTGACTAACATAGAATTTTGGACTTTCCAGAAGGTGTGAACTATGCCCTTTCTTAACGACATATTAACAAGTGAAAATTGTTTAAAATTTAATTAACCAATGTAAAACTGAATAGATCAAACCGAGAGGGGTGGCCAGAATTTATCTTTAGAAAACACTGCCACAAGAAATTCATTCGGTGTCCTGAATTCGAATCTACAGAGTTATGCAGTATCCTGAATCCAAACCTACAGAGTTACTCAGTATCCTGAATCCGAATCTACAGTGTTTTTCGGAACTCGGTACTTGTGCTCTGATCTGCGATATATTTCTACTATCACATTTAATTGATACTTTACTTTAAATCAACATCAGAATTGAACTTATATACATTTTACGCGAAACTTTTTATGGTACTTCCATCCATCCATCCATCCATCCATAGTAATTCTGCCCGAAGGCAGATCCTTCACTGCAATCATAGCATGTTCATGCTATGCTTGCAGCTTTACAAGGGAATTGTAGGTGTGGTAGCTTCCCGTTGCTTTCCACACCGGTGAAGGATGATGATGATGACGGTCATATGATTTCGGGGACCGTTTGGGCCTTAAAGTTTTCCTGACATTTGTTTTACAGCAGGTGAGGAAAAACCCCAATAAAAACCTCACCCAGAAAAACTGCCCCGACCGGGGATCGAACCCGGTCCCACTGCATGACAAGGCAGCACGCTACCTCAAGAGCACAGCGGTGGACTTATGATACTTAATAATTATAAAATACTTTAGAATTGATCAAGTATAAAAAATGAAGTAAAACTTCATCTATTCCATTACGAATTAAGTTGTATTTTCAAATATATTTTATTAAGTATCAATAAATATTCAATTATCATATACTATGAGTATATTTTACTAAACGGCAAGACCTTGAGATCTCATACTCTATCGACTCCGCTAGAGCTATCATCTTCTAATAAATACATTTTAATTTCCTCAAGTCATTCTGTACTCTATCTATCCATCTAAATTTAGGTCAAGATTTTAAGTTATTATTTTTGGCGCAGTCTTTTCAGGAAAGTGTTAAAAAAGGTTAAAATTAGAAATTAATGGAAATAATCAACATAAGATAATTATGGGAAAAAAATCATTAGTGTAGGCTGAGATCTGAGCAGGGTTTTGAATCAATTAAGATAATTTATTCACGTAGACTTTCACGGCCGTAGTTGCTATGATGATCTTGAAGACGATTTTCGGGCTGTAGGGCTTGGTCGTGAGGCTTGTAGTTCCCCGATGTTTCGCCAGAGACTGCGTCTGGCTTGAGACTGGCAATTCTGTCCACTGCCTGTCCTATTTGTACGTTCACCGCGATGTGTTCGTACGTTATATCTGCCTTCTGATTGGTCCGCGTTAGGGACTTCCATTGCTCCAATGAGATTGCTGTTTGATGGTCTAGTTGACTGTACATTATATCTGCCTTCTGATTGGCCAGCAGTAGGGACTTCCATTGTTCCAATGAGATTGCTGTTTGATGGTCATAGTCTACACTAGTGGAGAGCCTCCACTATGCCGAATGGATCGACAACGAAGCCGCCCAGCACAGGTACGGATGACGAGGGATTCTCCCTCCCATCCGCCCGCCACACCACTAAGAAGACTCACACCAAGAGAGCCTACACACCAATTGAAACTAGGAACCTCTTTGAACAACTGGACACCGAAGAAGAAGAAACGCCACCACCCATAGTGGTCAACACTGATGAAATTACTCCTTACAAGCTGGAGTGCATCACTGCCGGCAATAGGAAAGACGTATCGATGCGGTACAACAAAGGCCGCCTAACAATACGTACAACTACAAAGAAAGCTTACGAACAGGCGTACAAACACCTGAAGGAGTCGAAAACACCTTTCTACACCCACGGGTACGGTCAACCACCAATTTTCAAGACCACCATGAAAG
The DNA here is from genome assembly GCA_030220185.1 of Diploptera punctata. Lineage (NCBI taxonomy): Eukaryota > Metazoa > Arthropoda > Insecta > Blattodea > Blaberidae > Diploptera > Diploptera punctata. Next base: position 283,012 of record JASPKZ010009351.1, on the reverse strand, counting down.
GTTTAATAATAATAATAATAATAATAATAATAATAATAATAATAATAATGATTTATTTTAGCTGGCAGAGTTAAGGCCATAAGGCCTTCTCTTTCACTCAACCAGCGAATCGTAAAATTATACAAAAAATACGTACATATTACAATTTAAAAATATTATTAAAATAGAGACTAAACAAAATACAATGATGATGTAATCTAACACTAGATAATACTATCAAAAATATAGAATATAATAAAATTAAAATGATATAAAATAAAGTAAGTAGCTTCCTAGATGATTATTAATGGAATGCTCTATATACAGTAGTTGTTATGCAGTTAATGTTTTCATTGTGTCGAACTTAAGATATCAGTTAATTTGGATTTAAATAATGATAGCGATTGACAGTCCCTGACATGACTGGGAAGTGAGTTCCATGCTCTAGCCATAGATATTGTGTAAGATTCAGAGTATAGACAGGTCCTGTGTTGTGGTATCAAAAGTAAAGAAGAGTCTTGTGATCTTGTTCCTAAATTGTGATGAGCCGATAATTTTTGAAAACGTGTTGTTAAATAAGTTGGTAAATATGTGTGCAGAATTTGGTATAGTAAGGTATGTGAATGTAAAGTTCTTCTGTCATTTAGGCGTAGCCATGATAAGGCCTGAAATGAAGGAGACACATGGAGATTGAATATAAATCGAATGCACGCATTATGAGCACGCTATAGTCTGTCAGATAGATCAGTTGTCAGATTAGTCAGTAATATGTCGCAGTAGTCGAAGTGTGGCGTTATAAGAGTCTGTACAAGTATTTGTTTTAATTTTGTAGGAAGGAAGTTTTTAAAACTATTTAGGGAGTGAAGAATTGAGAACACTTTCTTGCAGGTATTATTCACCTGGATTTTCCAGTCTAGGTGTTGGTCCATATAGATACCCAGATTTTTTACTACTGAGCTGTAGGGGATGTTTTTGTCATTTAGGAGAATGGTAGGGATATTTTCGTAATTTATAATGCTTTGGATTCGCCGATGTCCTATAATTATGCACTGTGTCTTGTCTTGTGATGAAATAAGTCATCTGAAACTGCCACTTATTGAAATACGCAGTTTAGAAAAACACTTCAGAGAAAAAGGCGAGATAAAAACCATCGAACTACCAGTCTTCATCCTCACGTTTCACAAAACGAAGGACCTGAAATCAAGATTAAAAGAAGATCAGAGTTCATCTCGAACCCTAGAGGAAGCCGACAGGAGGTACACAATGCTTCAACTGCCCAGGATTCGGACACATAGCGAAGCACTGTTTCAGGGCGACGAGATGTGTCCGGTGTTCTGGAGAACACAAAGTAGCAGAGTGCGACCAGACCACACCGAAATGCAGCAATTGCAACATGGAACACGCGGCGAGCCACCGGCAATGCTCAGTGTTCCAAAAGTATCTGCAATCTAGGCAACCAAGGCAACAACCGACCAGGCAGAAGACCACAGTCACCTAGTCCAACTACACTACCTACAAGAAACTCAGAACCCACTCCTACTCCAAACACAACCTCCCCAAACCACCCAGCCCTCCCCAATCCCCTCTTCAACAAATCCTAACCCTCATCACATCTCTCCCCAATTCCTCTCTCCAACCAATTCTCACCCTTATCACAACTATCCTACAAAATCCCGAATTGCTCCAAGTTATACACACCCTCATTTCAACCCTAGCACCGTAATAAGAGGACTACTCTCATTGCATACATCCTTCCTATAACACATAAAGACTAGTACCTCATCTGATGGGTCATGACGAGTAAACACTTCGTCGGTACCAAAACTCAACAAACAAGAAGCGGCGTGATGGTCTAGTCGACTGTACTTGTAGAGGTTTACATTCTGCGTGTTTTAGAACCGGTATCCATACTTTGGCAGAACACTCTTTACTTGATGGTCACAGAGTACAATACCAGAATACAGACATTTTATTTAACTGCACACACTATTTTACCCATCTACAATGAGAAGCCATCAAAATATTCAAACATACAAACGGTTTCAATAGAAAAGAAGAATCATTAAAAGTCAACAAAGTATGGATGCCAGTTCTAAAACACGCAGAATGTAAACATCTACAAGTACAGTCAACTAGACCATCATGCCGCTTCGTGTTTGTAGGGATTCGGTACCGGCGAGTTGGTTACTCACCATGACCCGGGGATGAAGGTGCTGGTGTTTAGGAATATGTGATGCGATGAGAGTAATCCTCTCATTGCGGAACGAAGTTTGAAAGGAAGGTGAGTATAACTTGAAGTAATTCAGGATTTTGTAGGATAGTTGTGAGAAGGGTTATGATTTGTTGGAGAGAGGAATTGGGGAATGCTGGGAGGTTTGGAGAGGTTATGTTTGGAGTAAGGATGGGTTCCGAGTTTCTTGTAGGTGGTGTTAGTTGGACTAGGCTTGACTGTGGTCTTCTGCCTGGTCGGTTGTTGCCTTGGTTGCCTGGATTGTAGATACCTTTGGAACACTGGGCATTGCCGGTGGCTCGCCGCGTGTTCCATGTTGCAGTTGCTGCATTTCGGTGTGGTCTGGTTGCACTCTGCTACTTTGTGTTCTCGCGAATTCTCGCGAACACCGGACACATCTCGTCGCCCTTAAACAGTGCTTCGCTATGTGTCCGAATCCTTGGCAGTTGAAGCATTGTGTACCTCCTGTCGGTTTTCTATAGGGTTCAAGATGAACTTTGATACCAAATAGTTCGTCGAGGTCTTCTTTTAATCTTGATTGTAGGTCCTTTGTTTTGTGAAATGTGAGGATGAAGACTGTTAGTTCAATCATTTTCATCTCGCCTTTTTCTCGGAAGTGTTATTTCTAAACTGCGCACTTGAATAAGTGACAGTTTCCGATGACTTATTTCATCTCATATATGTGCTACTGTGATGGAGGGTGGTAAACCTTTCATGGTGGTCTTGAAGATTGGTGGTTGACTGTACCCGTGGGTGTAGAAAGGTGTTTTCGATTCTTTCAGGTGTTTATACGCGTGATCGTAGGCTTTCTTCGTAGTTGTACGTATCGTCGGGCGGCCTTTGTTGTACCGCATCGATACGTCTTTCCTATTGCCGGCAGAGATGCACTCCAGCTTGTATGGAGTAATTTCATCCGTGTTGACCACTATGAGTGTTGGCGATTCTTCTTCTTCGGTGTCTAGACGTTCGAAAAGGTATTTGGTTTCAATCGGTGTGTAGGTTCTCTTCGTGCGGGTCTTCTTAGCGGTGTGGCGGGCGGGTGGGAGGGAGAATCGCTCGTCATCCGCGCCCGTGCTGGACGGCTTCTTCGTTGTCGATCTGATGGTTTCAGCGCTGTGGAGGCTCTCCACTAGTGTATACTATCTACGTCGACAGCAACCGATGGATGATGACCATCAAACAGCAATCTCATTGGAACAATGGAAGTCCCTACCGCTTACCAATCAGAAGGTAGATATAATGTACAGTCGACTAGACCATCAAACAGCAATCTCATTGGAGCAATGGAAGTCCCTAACGCGGACTAATCAGAAGGCAGATATAACTTACGAACACATCGCGGTGAACGTACAAATAGGACAGACAGTGGACAGAATTGCCAGTCTCAAGCCAAATGCAGTTTCTGGCGAAACATCAGGGAACTACAAGCCTCACGACCCATGCCTTATAACCCAAAAATCTTCTTCAAGATCATCAATTAAGATAATTAATTTTACATATGTCATAAATCTGTTTTTAATTTTTTAAAGTTATTTTTGAAGTATTTGAGTGAACTACCGAATAATACATACACTATTTTAACATATACTCATATAATAAAAATGTTACCAACCTTCAGTCATTTCATTGAGGGATGATCTCAAGCGATTTGTTTTCAGAATTTGTTTAGGTGTAAAAAGTATTAGAGGTTTACGAAATGGCATCTTAAGATGACGTCTGAGAATGTGAAAATAATTTGCAGGAGTTGTTGGTACAGCAACAATCCAGTTCACTTCACGTAATTGATTTACAATGCTTGTTTCGTTCTTAAGACAAGGCATATCATCAGGATCATCATCACACATCTGCAAGAATCTTTCCATTCTTGCACTAGAATGCTCTGGTCCCTGACCTTTAAATTATAAAATAAAATATCATTGATGTGTGCCGGTATAGAGTAATTTACATGATAATTTTACATTAGTCAGAAGTTAGGTTAGAAATATTGAAATTATTAGGTTATTTATTATGATAATTGTGTTTGTATAAAAAGTGATTTCATGATTCGTGGATGCTGTTAATTAGTGGTTCAGAATAGGTTTCAACAAATACTGTTGTGCTAAGTGTGAAAGTGAAGTTAATTAACTATTCACAACCATTCACCAAACTGTAGGCTATTAAAAGCTTATGAGCAATGGCTACTGTACTTGTTCATAAGTAATATTACTTTCTTGATACTTGAAATTGTTTTCTGGACTGAATTGTTGTGGTCCAGAGTTTATATAACTCAATGTTTTGTCTACTGCTGTGGTAGATATCCTCAGAAGACTGTGCCTGCCCTCTGTGAACTCCTCAGCTGATAGCTGCAGACTGGTTAGATGTCAGAAACGCTCCCATCATTTTTATTTATATATATTTCTGGCATCCAAACAATCTGCAGCCATCAGCTGAGGAGTTCACAGAGGGATGCATAGTTTTCTGAAGGAAGTCTAGTTGAATTACATAAGTTCTTGACCATATTCATTCAGCCTGGAAGATGCTTTCAAAAATCAAGACATTGGTCATTAAAGCTTACAAATTTATATAATTTTATATTTGAAGAGAATAATTTCATGCTCAGACCAGGGTTTTAATCACTGTTAAGTAACCTCTGTCTTATATTTGAAGAGAAAAATGTTCGCCTAGACCGAGACTCGAATCCGGGACCTTTGGCTTGCCGGGCCAAATGCTCTACCAACTGAGCTACCGAGGCAAGTTACGATCTAGACGCAAATTTTTCTCTTATATACATTGTAATTCTCTGTCTTGTTTAATTTTTAACGTTATTATTCTTTCATTAAAAGATGTAAAATCATGTATTTTATTTTTCCATTCCTTTTTTTATAAATATTGATAACCTGCAGATGCATGTTTATTCTGTACAACTCCACTATAAATAAAAATGTATTTCTCTAGTTCTTCTGATCCTTTTAACTTCTTTCTTTTTCTTTTTTTGCTAATTATTGCTTAATCTATTTGTGATGTCCATAATTATTTTTCTAAAATTTATTTTTATACAATAGGCCTCATTCTATTTGTATGTTCATTTTTGCCAGTTTCCCTAATCGTTTATCCTTTAGTTTTGCTGGGGTTGTCGTCGTTAGATCTGTTCGAATATTGTCTTGGGGAGTTTTGAGTTTATTCAAATTTCCTCGTAGCAGGAAATAAAAGAAATAAATTACTACTAAGTTATTCTTACAATGGATAGCTGACACTTTAAGTAAGAATAAATAAATCCATGACATGACAGCTTAAAATATATGTACGAGTAGTTACGTCATTGACAAGCAGATGAGATTTTAGGAATTGTGTAATGTAGTCTTATCTTTACTTTTGGCTTTTTAATCAGATTGTGCTACTTCTCAATTCATGTAGACTTGTTCATGAATAAGGTTATGTGAAATCCTTTTCAGACTTATTACTCAGGTAAAAATCTATGATATAACAATTATTTTAATCTGGGATTTGTGGGGTGCTAGTATGACAAGCTAAACACTGTAGAGGCTATCTATACTTAAAGACTGACTGTTATTTTGAACTTTTATAAGAATAAATCACTATGAGGTTTAGACTAACCGTTATATCAAATAATAAATTTAAAGCAAGGAATAACACAACTGAGAATTTACTGTAATGAACATTTTTATAAAAAAGTTAGAGTATTTTAACTGGAATATTTAAAATCTTACCTTCTAATCCATGAGGAAGTAACAAGACAATACTTAATTGTCTGTCCCATTTTACTTCTGAAGATGAAATGTATGTATCTACTACTACTTGTCCAGTGTCTAGAAAGTCTCCAAATTGTGCCTCCCATAAGACAAGTACATTTGGATTTGTCATTGAATAACCTAATTCAAATCCAAGTATAGCATATTCACAGAGAGAGCTGTGAAAATAAACAATTCCATGTAAGAAACTCCAAAAATGCAACCAGCAAATATAAGAAAATACAATAATAATGTTTAACCTTTAGAAGACTTGTGGGACAAATTTGTCCATACAATGTAAAGCCCCAAAAGACTTAGTGGACATATTTGTCCATGATATAATTCTTTTTTTTTTAATATTAAAAAGTCCAAAAAATAAATTTCAGGGATGTTATCAGTTGACGATTTTTATTATTAATTTAACACTTCTCATTGAAGGATAAATTATATTTGAAGAGAAAAATTTTCGCCTAGACCGGGACTCAAACCCGGGACCCTTGGCTTTCCGGGCCAAGTGCTCTACCAACTGAGCTACCGAGGCGAGTTACGATCTAGACGCAAATTTTTCTCTTATGTACGTTGTAATTCCCTCGCGCCAAATGCTTGAAACCATAGCTTCTATCTTTGCAAATGGCGGCTTCTTAGTTAAGAAGACATTTATTGGGAATTTAACACTACTTTATAGCCAGTAGGACTTCTATTGACGATTTTTATTATTAATTTAACACTTCTCATAGAAGGATAAATTATATTTGAAGAGAAAATTCTTAATTCAATGAATGAATGAGTCACTTCTTATCTTACCACATATATTTTTTTTAAACACGGGATCTGCGGTTTTCAAGAGGAATCCCTTTTATCTTCAGCTGACAATATGACAACCAGATTTTTGTTGGAATCATCTATAATGTTGCTATCTGGTGCTGATTTGATAAACTTTGAGATCAAGAGGAATCCCTTTTATCTTCAGCTGACAATATGACAACCAGATTTTTGTTGGAATCATCTATAATGTTGCTATCTGGTGCTGATTTGATAAACTTTGAGATCAAGTCTTGTTTATTGGAAATTTCAAAATTTATGGATCTAAATTTGTTTTCTGAACATACGGGGTGTAATTGAATTATACCGCATACATTTAACTACGCATAGAGGGGTATTATATAAGCATTTCAAGATAATGAACTAATATTCTACGAATAAAAATGGTCGAAGTTATGATTCAATTTGTAAAATGAGTGGCACGCCACTGATTATTTCAAATTAAAATGGAAATAATATGATACAGAGACTGTAACTTGCAACAAGCATGCGCACCTTTAGCTCAGTGGTTATAGCAGTCTAATACCGATGCAAATATAAGATTTATGTATCACATTCGAAACTTCCTACGGTACGAGTACACTTTTGTTCCTTTCTTCCTTTATTAAGCACGTACTGTAAATTAGTTACGTGCGTAGATTTACTTCTGATCTTGTTGTTTATTCATTATTTTACAGAATACGATAATGGAATGTTGGAGCAGTACACGAATTACAAAACAATCTATGTACGTATTGTACAGACAATGGTTTGAAATTTGTATTAATAATATGCATACTGTAGAGTGCAATAGGTTTCACAAATAAAATGTGTAATTGTACTGTACAGTACTTATGTACTTAGATAAATTATAGTGCAGTGATTAATAACATGAAGAGGTATAATGTATGTACACATGGCATACATAATGTTATTGGGAAATAACAGCAATGCATTTGAGTAAACCAGAAAAGAAAGTAAAGCACCTGCAGACTCATTAAAGAAATTTTTCAAATTGGCCACCTCCATTTTCACAACACAGATGACATCGGTGACGAAAGGATTCTCGTATCCCGTTCAAGGTACCAGGTGTCTCACAGATCACATCACATGCTGCGATTATGCATGCAACTATCTGATCTGTATCAACAGGGGTGGCATACACCAGTGTTTTCAGATGTCCCCACAAAAATAATCAAGTGGACTGAGAGCGAGGTGGCCACACTATAGTTGGACTACCTCTTCCTATCCAATGGCCACGATACACTCCATCCAAATGATTTCGCACATTCCGGCAGAATTGGGGAAGAGCTCCATAGTGTTGAATCCACATGGTAATGTAGATAGGACATGCTCTAAAAATGTCTTATAAATGACACCATTTAATCTCTGGGGGAAGAAAGTAGGTGCCAATGATGTGGTCAGAAATTATGCCTACCCATACATTCACTGAAAATCTCTGCTGGTGACTCCTCTGGAAGATGGCATGATGATTTTCATAATCCCACACATGATTGTTCTTCGAGTTTAGAACCAGCCCATCCCTATTAAATACTGCCTTATCAGTGAATAATACTGAGGAAAAGAAGTACAGTGGCTGCAGCAAAGCCCAATTACAAAATTGGGCTCGTTGAGCAAAGTCCAGTGGCTGTAAGACTTGTACTGTTTGCAGATGAAAGGGATAGAGCTGGTCTTCATGCAGGACTTCCCATACCCTTTGATGGTTCGTACCCATTACATGTCCGATAGCATGAGTACTAGTGGAAGGTTCCTCTTTTACCCTATGAAGAAAATTTTTTTCAAAATCTGCAATGCGGCGCATACGTCTTGCACTGGTGTGTACTCTGTTTACCGTCAATGTCCAATGCTCCTGCAAACGCCTATCAACAGACTCGAAGGTTGTTCGGTGAGGATGGCTCCGCTTACATGGCAGCAGCTCTTACACCATTACCTTGTGCTGTACCATAAATCAGATGCATATCGGCAAGTTCAGCATAACTGTAAAGATGTTCCATGATGCTTTCATGTAATGCAACTGAGCTGATACTGAAGTAACTTCTAATCAGATGTTAATATAATCACCAATAGAAGAACAGGAATTTTGCGCATGCTCTTACTAAACAAATTTCAGTGTCAACATATCACAGTGAAGAAAGAAACGAAAGAAAGAGAAAAAAAAAAAGTCGCCTGCCGTGATTTGAACCATCAGTGTTCGAATCTTAAATCCATCACTTTGACCATTAAGCCACAAGTTAACTAGACAGATTCTGCGTGTTTCACTCTGTATTAAGGCTCAAACTGTACCATTTCTACTGTAACCAGTGCAGTGGTGTGCAATCATCTGCTCAGATTGAAATTTTAAGGAATTTGAAAACCCAATATTTCATAAACGTTGATGAATTATTAGCAATCAGGATCTTGGAATTAATATTAAGATATGAAGTTATCAATTAAAAATATTTCCGAAAAAAGGACATACATAAATATACAAGAAGTGGATATAACTCAAGATCAATAATTGACTATTTAATCGTAAACAACAAGCTAGGAGCCTTGGTAAAAGATGTGAGAGTACATAGAGGCAGCGATATATACTCTGATCACTATCTCGTGATAAGCAAAATAAACATAATAGCTAAATGGCGGAAAAATAACATAAAGAACAAAAGAAACCAAGAAGAAGTGATATAAAAATATATTATTACAAGATCAAAGTATTAGACAACATTATGAAAGCAGAATGAATAAATATATATCAGAGATAGCGACGTCAGAAGATATAAATATTGAATGGGAAAATATATCAAATGTAATACATAAAACAGCAAATGAGATATTAGGAAAGAAAAATAGAATAAGGAATAGGAAGGGCTTGAGAACTTGGAATGCGAATATACAAAATGCAGGTGAATGAAAAACAAAAAGGCATATCATACATACTTACGACTGAAAAACAGAAGAATCTTATGAAGAATATAAAATGAAAAGGAGAATTGCTAAAAGCATTATAAGAAAATCCCATCAGGAGTCATGGGATAAATTTATAAGCTCAGTAGAACATGATATGTATGGAAGACAAGAAATAGGTTATAAATTAGTGAAACATCTAAATCAGACTGAGAAAGATTCTGCCAGATTGAATATAATCCCAGAACAAGAATGGATCCAGCATTATGAAAACAAACTTTGGAAAACAGGAGGAAATTGAAGGAAAAGAGAACAATGAGGAAGAAATAAAAGTGGAAAAATATTGATGTAATAGACATAAATGAATTAGAAATGGCTTTGAAAACCACTAAGAATAGGAAAGCAACAGGATTAGATAATATAAATATGGAATTAATCAAATATAGTGGAATATTGTGTAAACTACGAATACTTCATCTAATTAATATATGTTGGCAGACCTATGGGATTCCAACCACTTGGAAAACAGCAATTGTCAAGAATATATTCAAAAGAGGAGACCGGAGAAATTGCGAGAATTACAGAGGGATTAGCTTAATGAATACTGGCTACAAAATATATACGAAAATAATAAATAATAGATTGAGAAACATAACAGAAGTAATAATAAGTGAAAATCAAAGTGGATTCAGAAAGGGAAGGTCATGTATAGACAATGTCTTTACACTGAAACAACTCATAGAAAAGAGAAGAGAACATAACTTAGAAACTCACATAGGATTTATAGATTTGGATAAGGCCTTCGATCGAGTAAACAGACAAACATTATGGGAAATATACGAATGAAAGGATACCCGCTGTGCCTTGTTGAAACAATAAAGACATTATATGAAGACACAAATATAATTATAGATACCGGATTCAAAAGAACAGATGCAATCAAAACAAATACTGGATTACGACAAGGATGTAGTTTATCACCCACTTTGTTTAATATATATATAGACGATATTTTTAATAAATGGAAAGTTTTAGTAAATCCAGGAATAAGAATGGATAATAAAATGTGCATAAATAATCTTTTATTTGCTGACGATGTAATCATAATACAGAAAAATGAAGACGACTTACAGAAATCAATGCATGCATTAAATGAAATATGTAAATTATACGATCTAAAAATTTCTGTAAGGAAAACGAAGACCATGGCTTTTAGAGGAAGAGATCCAGTGAGAACCAAAATTATTTTAGAAAATCAAAGTATAGAACAGGTGTCTAGTTTCAGATATTTGGGCTGTGATGTTGGCTACAATGTGGAAAGAGATATTGACTCCAAAATAAATAAATTTCAGACGGTGTGTGGAACAATACAGAGAACATTCAAAAATAAAATTAGAAAAGAAACCAAGATAAAAATGTATAATGTTATGGCGGTTCCCACAATATTGTATGGATGTGAAACTTGGGCTCCAGTGAAAAGACAGAAGGATAGAATACAGACGGCAGAGATGCGGTTCCTAAGACAAGTAAAAGGATGTACAAGACTTGATAGAATAAGAAATGAGGATATAAGAGAAGAATTGAAAGTACAGCCTTTATTGGATAAAGTCACGAATTACAGACAGAAATGGATTGATCACATGGATGGAATGAGCAAGGAGAGATATCCATTGTTAGCCAGAAATTATCAAGCAAGAGGAAGGCGTGATGTTGGAAGACCTAGAAGACGTTGGGCTGATGCAATATGAAGTCGGAACGGGCAATTGCCTAATCCCTGGAGTGATGATGATGATGATGATGAAGTTATTCTAGTATAATTTTCTCTCCTAGCATGCTCTCCTGTGGATTTATCTGTATCAAATGTCGTTTAGTTTGATTCCCTATAACTTGCCCATTTTCCCTCGTAGACCATTAGTTCATTATCTCAAAATGCTTTATAATACCTCTCTATATGTAGTTAAATTTTTTCTTCTTCTTCTTCACTTCCTGGTTTAGGCAAGAGTTGCCTGTTCCGTCTTCGCTAATAGATCTAAGACCATCTCTTCTGAGGACGTCCAACATCTCTTCTTTCTCTTGGAAAATAATGGAAGATTTTATTTGGTAATCTACTTTCTTCCATTCTTTCTACATGTTCTTTTACTGTATCTTGTTGTTAAATGTCTTTTCTTTTATGGAGTAGATCTGCAGTTCTTCACGGATATCCTCGTTTCTTATCTAGTCCATTCTAGTGCAGCCTTTTACGCTTCTTAAAAATTTCATCTCGGCTGCTTGGATTTTACTTTCTTGTTTGGTAGTGGTAATCCAAGATTCACTCCCATACAAAAGGACAGGGACAGCCATTGTTTTATAAAATGTAGTTAAATTTATGCGGTATAATTCATTTACACTCTGTATATATTTTCCTAACTGTCAATTCCAAAGGTTTTTCCAAATGTTTTAAAAGTTTAGCCTCTTTTTCAATTTCATAACTCTCGAGCTATGTGCTGCAATAACTGATTCTTCAATTTCACCAGTTTTAATATTTCTAAAGCATTCTCTTGTGCAAGTGTCCAAATTCCTTTTTGTTTTTCCTATGTATACTTTATTTCAGATTTTTTACTATCTAGGGTGTTCACTTTCTTATTGGTTATTAATAGATTACCAAGGCTAAATTTATGTATCAGTGCCAATGTAATATCAAATTTGTTTGAAATTTGTTATGTATTTCAGGGTGATAAGGAATTTTCTTGAATTGTTTTCCTTTCGTTAAATCAGATTGCAGGGTGGTGTATACATTTAATCTTTTTTGTTGCCTGAATTTCTTGATTTAATTATTTCATTTCCAAAACCATTTAAATTAGCTATGTTTAAAATCAAGATTTTTAAAATACATTATGAAACTCCATTGAGGTCACTGTGTTAAAGTTTTAAGAATTGTAAAACAGTACCTGATATCTCAGTCGTCCTCAATAATTTGCAGTGTTGTTATAGGAGGTCTTTCGATAACTTAGCCAGCAATATAAACCCTCTGTACGAAATAATTACTAACAACAGTCAGTACCAAAATGAAAGCAGAAGAAATTTTAATGCATCTTCAATATATTTAGAATTGGCAGTTTGGGAAAATATATATATTCAGAAGAACAAATTTAGATCCATGAATTTTAAAATTCCTGATGAACAGGACTTGATCTCAAAGTTCATCTAATCAGCACCAGATGACAACGTTATAGATGAAGATTCCAACGAAAATCTGGTAGTCATAATACAGCTGAAATAAGAGAGACTCCTCCTGAAAACTGCAGTTCCTGTGTTTAAAAAGAACATGAAATATGAGGTAAGATAAGAAGTGACTCATTTATTCATTGAAACAGAACTATTTAGTGCAGGAGGTAGAGATTGATAGGTATGTAGCTTGCATGGATGAGAGTAGAAATGCTTTCAAAATTTTTATTGGAAACACTTGTGGAAAATACCATTATGAAAATCTAGATTTAAGTGAGTGAATAATATTCAAATGGATCTCAGGGAATTAGATACCAATGATATGAACTGGATTCAGTTGGTCGAGGATAGGGATAAGTGGAGGGCCTTAGTGAATGTGGCATTGAACTTATGAGCTCCATAAACCATATAAATAGTTGTTGATGGTGATCTGTTTATATTGTAAAATAAGTAGTTCTATTTTCTTTTCTAAATTTATTATGAATGTGATTATTAATAAATTAATATGAGACAAGTGATTTTTGTGGGAAATTTTGACCTGAATTTCCTAGCATTTGCTATACAGTTGGTAAAAACTGAATATTTTCAGTCATAAAATTTGATAGGTTTATAGTGTCATATCCTGAAAATTGAAATTTAAAAAAAATGGAGGAAATTTCTTTTAAAACTTGTTCCAGATGAGAGACAAAATATGAGATGAGGTATTTAATAACCAATTCTTTGTGGTGATATTTTATTTAATGACATTCTTTAACAGCTCAGATAATTACCATCACAATTCAAATTGGCGGGTAGCAGATGAGAACCCTCTATGAGGCAGTCTCATCCCTTCCCTCGTGAGCTTCAGGTCACACTGGCCCAGTGTGTAGTACCTGATCGAAGGGTCCCTTGCACAGGGTAACATGTGAAGACATCAAAGGACAGAAATAAATGTGCGGAGGAGGCACCCATTTTCCAGGGAAAAATGTGGAGACCATTCCCGGGGTAACAAGGGAGAAGTCCTCAACGGTCCTAAGGAGCGGAAGAGGCAGCCCTCCATTTGGGGTTCATACAACTGGGGGCTAAGATGTCTAACCTTAAGATGGCAATCCCATCGTACATCTCACTCTGCGGAACGCCAGTAACGTACCCAGAGGAAATACTTTATTACTAAAAGTCTCATAGATAATGGAAACAGGACTGTCCCAACGTTGACAACCTTGGCTAGAAAACAGGAACAAAGATTTAGGCAGAAATGAAATAATGAAAATAGGAGTTTGGAATCCCAGAGGTATCACAAATAAAGAAACTGAACTAGAAAATGAACTAGACAAAATTAATGTAGATGTTGCTGTAATTTCAGAAACTAAAAAGAAATTAAAAGGATCAGTCGAATTAGAGAAATATATAATGATTTATGATGGGGTATCACGAGAGAAAAGAGCAGCAGCTGGAATTGCAATATTAATAAGAAGAAAATGGAAGAATAGAATTCACAGTTATGAGTATTTCAATGAAAGAATAATAAAAATAAGGTTAAAAACGGTGAGAAATTATGTAACGATAATAGGTGTTTATAATCCAGGGGAAGGTAAATTAGAAGAATGTACTGACTTTTATGAAAATCTACAGAAACAATTTAATAAAGTTAATCCAAATGACTAAAATGACTACTTAATAATAGCTGGAGATTATAATGCCAGAATAGGCAATAATCCTATTGAAAATATAATGGGGAAACATGGAGAAACAACCCAAAATAAAAATGGAAGACTTCTAATAGATTTTACAAGTTATAATAATTTAAGAATTACAAACACCTTTTTTCCACATCGAGATATACATAAATACACTTGCTCAGCAAGAGGACAAAGAAGCGTAATAGACTACACTATAATTAATGAAAAATGTTATAAGTTAGTGCTTGATACAAGAGTATTTAGAGGATGTGATATTGGTTCTGACCATTACCTTCTGATTACTAAATTAGCAATACCAGCAAAGCGGAAAAGTAGTAAAATTAATACGGCAAACAAAAAAAATGAAGAAACTTTTAAAGTGCACCTACTTCAAGATGAATCGATTAGAAATTTATATCAACAACGATTAGATCTATATATAAAACAAAATGCTATAAGTAGAAATATTAATAAAGAATGGGAAGAATTAAAAGATAATATAATACAGGCTGCTTCAGAATCACTTGGTACTAGAAATAAAAGATATACTAATAAAAGATTAAAAATTTGGAACGATGAAATAGCAAAACTGGTTAAGGAAAAAAAAAAGGATGCATACTTGAGATACTTGAATATGAGAACAGATGAAAACCTGATTGAATACAAAAAAAAAATGCCCTTGCTCGAAGAGAAATTAGAAAAATTAAAATGAGTTCATGGGAAAAAAATATTAGTGACCTGGAACATGATTTACATGGACGACAAGATAAAGCCTACAAGATTCTAAAACACATTAATAATCAGGAAAAAGATCAACTCAAATTGAACATAATTTCTGAGGATAAATGGATATCTTATTTCAAACGTCTATGGACAGAACAATCAAATGATGAGGTAATAAACGTATCATTAATTGACGAAAATATAGATCCAATTTCTTTCGATGAATTAATAACTGTCGTCAATCATTGTAAAAACAAAAAAAAAAACTCATGGCATTGATAATATTAATAATGAACTAATAAAATATGGCTCTATTCAACTAAAACAACGTATCTAAGAATTATTGAATATATGTTGGAAGACTGGTCATATCCCAGAAGAATGGAAAATGGCCAAAATATATCCTATTTATAAAAAAGGAGATCGTCATGATTGTGAAAATTACAGAGGCATAAATATCTTGGGTACCTGTTATAAAATGTATCCAACTATATTGAAAAATCGTTTAAAAGTAATTATGGAAAGAATTATTCTAGAAGCCCAGAATGGATTCAGGAAAGGCAGATCCTGTTCAGATTGCATTTTCACTATAAATCAAATAATTGAGAAACATAGAGAATATAATCTACCAACTTTTATGGCATTTATAGATCTTGAAAAGGCAATTGACAAAGTTAACAGAAATAAATTGTGGAATATAATGAAAGAGAAAGGAGTACCTCAGCACCTAATAACTGCAATAAAAAGTCTATATGTTGAAAATAAATAACAATAGAAACTGGAGGCAAAAATAAAAACAATATAACAGCAACAATAAATAGAGGTGTAAGACAGGGATGTCCACTTTCATCCTCCCTTTTTAATATTTATATTGACGATATCATATATAATTGGCAGATAAATTTGGACTCACATTTCAAAATAAGAAATAAGATGTTAGATACCTTACTTTTTGCAGACGACCAAGTTCTAATGTCTAGTTCAGAAGATGGTCTACAGAAATCACTCTTTCAGTTAAATAACATTATACAGAAATATAATTTCAAAATATCAATAAGTAAAACGAAAATCCTAGCTTTTAAGGGATCAGATACCGTAAGAGCTAAAATAATTCTGGAGGGGAAACCCATTGAACAAGTGAACCATTTTAAATACCTGGGTTATGAAATCTCCTATTTTAAAAATGAAGATCTATTTAACAAACTTAATAAATTTAATTATATATGTGGAACAATCAAAATGATATTTAAAAGCACAAGAAAAGAAACAAAACTAAAATTTTATAAAGTAGTGGCAGTCCCCTTACTATTGTATGGTAGTGAATTTTGGGTTTTAACTAAAAGAGAAGAGAAGATCATAGAAGCAGCTGAAATGAGATTTCTGAGAAGTGTGGCTGGTTGCAAACTTCTAGATAAGAGAAGAAGTGAAGATATTAGAAATGAGCTAAATATCTTTAAACTCTTAGATAGAATAAAAGAATCTAGAAAAAAATGGAAAGAACATGTTCAAAGAATGGAAGATGATCGCATTCCCAAAATTATACTTAAATACAAACCAAAGGACGCAGGAATGTTGTTAGACCGAAGAAGAGATGGATCCAACTTTTGAATGAGGATCTATGAGACTGGAACAAGCCACATGGGCTTAATCCGTGATTGTTGATGATGATTCAAATTGGCTGAAAAGGCTGACAAATTTTACTCATTCTGTAACTAGAAAGAAACAAATTTCCACCTGAGTCAGGATTTGAACTCATGATCTCCAACTTTACATGCTGCGCTTCCAGTATTGAGCTTCTTAGCCACACCTCCAGGAGCATGCACAAATTTCTTTCTGTTTTAATTCCTACTTCCCCATATGTAATGAAATTTTTAATAGAGGTACTTTAACTGCAGCAGGCCATTATGATGGGGTTTTGTGTAATGTAAGCTAATTATGAATTAAAGAAGAAATAAGTAAGAGAATTCAAATGAAGTCGTACTGGCTTTATAATATAATGTAAAATTCCCAATTAAATGTCTTCTTAATAAAGAAGCCACCATTTGTAAGATAGAAGCAACAAAGGCTTCATAGCATTTGGTTCGCTGGAATTAACAGCTTATATAAGAGAAAAAATTGCGTTTAGATTGGAGTTGCTTAGATAGCTTACTTGGTAGAGCATTTGCCTAGAGTGTGAAAGGTCCTCGGTTGAAACCCCAGTCTGAGCGTATACTTTATCTCTTAAAATATAATTTATGCAAATAAATGTTACTATGGAATGGTAAAATATCTCACTTTTAACACACAAATAAGATTATACAAGACATTAATAAAGCCTGTGCTAATGTATGGAAGCGAGACTTGGGTCTTGACTGAAAATACCATTGCTCAGCTTGGAGTTTTTGAAAGAAAAATTCTAAGAAGAATATATGGTCCCATTCAGGAAAGAGGAAAATGGCAAACACGATGTAATGAGTAGTATTCAAATGACCTGAAGCTCTTGATTTGTCATCATTCACTTGATACGATGTAATGAAGAATTATATAATTTGTATAAGTCACCAGACATTGTTACAGACATTAAAATAGCTAGATTGAGGTGGGCAGGACATATCCAGAGAATGGATAATAGTGAAACTGTTTCTGTAGGCCACAGTTGATGTAACTAGAGAGAAAAAAATGTTTCTTGAGGTTACCCAAGTAGCGAGTGGTAGAGGGCTTGTGTGTGTAAAATTGAAGATCTTGGGTTCATATCCTGGCTCAGTTGCAAAATTTTCTCTCTAGTTATATTAACTGTAGCCTACAGATAACTTATCTGGAAAAATTAATTTCTTTTTTACTTATTTCATGTTTGTGATTCTTTTATGCACTATAAATCTATGACTCAAGGCCCATGACTTTACTTCCCTGCAAAAGGTCAGGTTTGAACCCATGAAGTTCAGAATCATAGATGGGCATGGTAGCTACATCACAAAATTAACCCAAATGGGAATTGAATCTGGGATATCAGATGCAACAATGTTATCTATATACCTTCTTTCCTAATATGCATTTGTTTATCCCTTCCCTTGAAATTATTTTCAATTATTCAGCTATTGCTGTAGTGCATAACATGACTCAAACCATTATTTAATTATTAGAAGGTATTTGGTCACATAAAAAGATTGAATGAGTACAGATTATCTAAGAAATATTTTGTATTAAAAGAGGATAGAACTGTATGTATACTAAGAGACATGTGGACAGAGCAAGTTAAGAGGGATGTTAAAGGAAGGGAAAGAAGTAGAAGGAAGTACTGAACAGATATTATGTTGAATAATAATGATTATTGGATATTTTATTAAATACTTGATCCTTGAAAGATAACATTAAATAATTAATGAAAAAATAAAAGAAAATCTAGGTTTATGACAAGAATAATAATTTGATAATATTTAGATGGGATAAGTCGGCCACAGCGGGCTAGTGGTTATGTGCCTTCCCACTGGTTCCGAGAGTCACAGGTTCAAATGTGGCTGAGGTCGATGGATTTTTTAGGACGGAAAAATCCAAGGATCAAGTCCTCCGATAGAGACTTTAAAGTCATGGGTCCCGTGTCTGAAGATTTTCAGGCTCGTAAAAGATCCTTAAGCCTTAAGACCTCTGAGCAAAATTTACTAACCTTAGAGTCCTAGTAATACCTTAGTTGCCTGATAGATGCCTCATTGGGTCTGTGTGTTGATTGCATACCATTCATGACATCTATGAGCAAATAAGGTAACTAAATTTATGATTAAAAGAAAAGGTAACTAAAAATTAACTCCTTTCAAAGGAGAGGCTATGACTCAACAATAGGCTACACCATTATCGATAGATAGATGGAATAATATAAAAATAATAACAGATATAAAAGAATAACATTGCACTATTTAAATATGTACCTGTTACAAATGGTACAGTCACCTTGATTGTCAACTAAATGTTTCAGTGGAATATAAACTTTCATATCCTCAGACTGATCATGATATACACTATGTCGATGTCCAAATGTTCCTCTTTCTACATCCTCTCCACTCAATCTGACATGATACCCTTCCATAACAAGAGAACCAAATGCCATGGCTTCTGCTAGACCCCAATCAACTTTCATTTCATTCAAGAGTTCCATTCTGTTAGAAAGTATTTTTTTTAACACCTTCATGTAGATCAAACTTCAAATTAGATGGAGGCGGTGTTGCGACTTTCATACCAATCTGTTTAAGTGTTCCTTCTTTTACACCCGTGCTTGGAATGTTATTGGGATCTTGTTTCTCAAAAAAGCAATCCCAAGATTTATCAATCCATGTTTTTAGATCAACTTGATGATCTTTCTGAGATTCTTGATATGCTTTCTCACAGCTTTTGATATAATCTATGCACATCTGAATACAGTTTTATCATATTTAGTATATTTTATAGTTTTATGAATATGGATAGTATTAGAGCAGATAATCAAAAATTGAGACCTCAAAAATATTAAAATATTGTTAATCTTTTTTGTAAGATTATATAAACAATTATTGATAATTAAGTTATGTAGATAGGAAATAACACTATGAGGTTCTTTAATATTGTTTATTTTTTATCATTTCACTCACCTCATACTTCATAAGTATGAGGTGAGTGAAATGATAAAAAATAAACAAAATTATTGATAATATTAATATTATTTATAATAATCATAATATTTGACAAATATTCAATATAAATTTTAGTTTTATGATAGAATTAACAATAAACTGTAATAATATTACTGTTAATGTTATAATTGTTATTAAATTAAAAAGGGAGATTGTATTTAAGGACACACAAAAAGTATCCACATAAAATTAATTTCAAAACAGATTATTCAAATTTTTATCTTAAAAATAATCCAGTATTTAAATTAACATTTTCTGAAGGATAAATGTTGAAAGCAAGAGGAAAACCATCATGAGATGGGAGAATAACATTAATCATGATTTGAGGGGAGTGAATTATTCAGAGACTATTATGCATTACAGAGACTCTTGACTTCCCAACTCTTTTCAAAAAACGTAAAAATAAAAATATATAAAACTATTATTCTACCAGTTATATTATATGGATGTGAAACATGAACTCTTACTTTAAGGGCGGAAAGGAGATTACATTTGATAATAAAGTTCTTAGGAACATTTTTGGGCCAAAGAGAGATGAAGAGACAGGTGAATGGAGAAGAATACATAACAGTGAACTACATGGTCTTTGTAGGAAGCCAGATTTAATAAGAACAGTTAAGTCTCGTAGACTGCGATGGGCAGGACATGTGGCACAAATGGGAAATGAAAGACGTGCATGGAAGCTTCTTCTAGGAAAACAGAGGGAAAATGCCCAGTTGGTAGAGCAAGAATGAGGTGGGAGAATAACATTAACTATGATTTGAGGGAAGTAGATTATACAGGGAATGATAGGAAAACATTAGCTCAGGATAGGGATGTATGGAGAGCTTATGTCTGCGCGGCCATGAACTTGCAGGTTTGATAGTGCCAGTGAGTTGTTAGGTGGAATTATACAGGGAATGATTGAAAAACATTAACTCAGGATATGAATGTATGGAGAGCTTATGTCTATGTAGCCACAAATCTTTGGGTTTAATAGTGGCAGTGAGTTAGTAAGTTATAAACTATAATATATTTATTATCTGTTATTAATATCATCTAGAAATGTTTCTTCAGAAATATTCAATTTAAGGGAAGATAAAAATTATGAATTCTCTCTATAAAATAATAATTATTTATGTATAATTATATATATAGCAGGCTCAGGTTCGATCCCCGGTTGGGGCAGTTTTTCTGGGTGAGGTTTTTATCGGGGTTTTTCCTCACCTGTAAGACAAATGTCAGGAAAACTTTAAGGCCCAAATGGTCCCCGAAATCATATGGCCATCATCATCATCCTTATCATTATCATCATCATCCTTCACCGGTGTGGAAAGCAACGGGAAGCTACCACACCTACATTTCCCTAGTAAAGCTGCAAGCATAGCATGAATGGATGGATATGGATTAAGTTAGGTTAAATTAAATCAGTTTAGTATCAAACAAACATAACTTTATTCATCATCATCATTATCACCATCATCGTCATTGATAAAGTAAATGAATAAAATATTATTGAAAAAAATGATTTTATATGGGGGACATTATGAAAATTCTTATTAATTTGGGGGGAAAAAATGGACTACTAATTTATATCTGTTTTTATATTAATTTAGAATTCAGATGATAAGGCGCAGACAAAAAAAGGGGAGGATGAATTTACCTATTTTCACCTGCTCCAGAAATAACTTTCATTCATTGAATTTGTCTCCTGGGTTACATAGATCACGAGTGTGAATAAATGAGTTAAACATTTCCCCTTAATTTTAGTAGATGGGGTATAATATTGTAGATTGAGATAAGAATTAAGAATGATGATTACAATCACATAAAATTTTAATTTTTTCAATTGTATGTTATTGGCATCGTATCTCTTAAACAGCCTACAATCAGGAAAGTAGATTTTGCACTTATAATATATTTTGTAATTAATTTTTATTTGAACTTAATTTGGTACTTCAGCATTGTATTGATCATCCTTATAAACCCAAGAAAATATATAAAATATAACTTACTTCCTTTGCCTCATCTCCACAAATTACGTTCTCTTCAACAAGCTTCTTTATGTAAATTTTAAGAACATTTGGCAATTCTTTAATTTTTTTGTACATATGAGGCTGTGTAAAACTTGGATCATCTAGTTCACTGTGTCCATGTCGTCTGTAGCATACAATTTCTATAACAACACCTTTTTGAAATTTGTCTCTAAAATCCACTGCAAGATTACAGCAGTTTATAAGTGCATCAGGATCATCACCATTTACTCGAAAAATAGGTGCACGTGTTATTTGTGCCAGATCTGAGCAATTTGGAGTAGAACGTGCCACTCTGGGATCTGTTGTGAAACCAATCTGATTATTAATTATGAAGTGAATTGTCCCTCCTGAAGTATAGTTTGGTAAATTGGAAAGATTAATTGTTTCATACACAACACCTTGGGCAGAAAATGCAGCATCTCCATGAATAAGAATAGGCATAACCTGAAAATAAATTAAATTTGATAAATTCTCCTTTTATCATGTTAAATGTCTACATAAATGTGTGTTCCCATTAAAATAGTTATGCATTCAATAATAATACAAATAAACTCCTTTTTTCATGCATTACAAACTTTAGGACAAGCTGTAATACAAATCTAAAAATCTGATCAGTGTTGAAAATATAAAACAAATGCTTGTAGAAGGAAATAAAAAAAAAAGTAAATAAATTCAGGAATTGGTTTACCATGGGTAACAAATATACTGGTACTTCTTTTTTTCTTGTTTCATTTAATAATATTCAATAATACATATATAATTGCACTGCTTGGTTTACCATGGGTAACAAATATACTGGTACTTTTTTTTTTGCTTGTTTCATTTAATAATATTCAATAATACATTTATAATTGCACTGCTTGCAAGAATAATGACATTCTTATATTTGAAAGCAATTAATATTCTTATGAGTTACTATGTAATTGGTCTCCTATGCCATAGTTGATCGGTCTAATGTATCATATTTTGATGCAAAGCTTATATAATATATATGTAGGTTTGAGTCACCATGGAATTTCGACCAGTATAAGACTGGTGCCCTATCAGCATTTTGAGAAATTTGGGTATGTAAAATAAGTAGCCGCTCCAGTTTGAGAATATCAGCTATAATGTCTGGGGAACCCAATATGATAACCACATGTCTCCGCTGTACTGACTGGATGATCATCTACCTCTGTAATTGTCACATGTGGATATACGAGGGTGGATCAAATATAAACCGGAATTTGTATCTGGAGGCTCTGGTAGCGAACTGCAAAGGTTGCGGTTTGGAGGGGAAGTTGGTGGGGGTGTCTGGAGTAGGGATCTTGATGTGTCGCACTCCAAAGAGCGGCCGCTTGCTTCAGTACGCCATGAGCGAGCAAGAGGTACACACGTCTGTTGCGCAATGCATTATTATTAAGTTTTTGGCGAAAGAAGGCACTAAACCTTCTGAAATTTTGAGAAGGCTCCATGCGCAGTTCGGGGAAGTAACCCTTTCGAAGACGCAGGTGCATGATTGGCGCAAAAAAAATTTAGCGGGCCGGGATTCAGTGGAAAATGAGCCCCACCAAAGACGGCAACGAACAAGCACCACTGCAGACAACATTCGTGCTGTACGGGACCTTATTGAGGAGGATTGGCGCGTAACAATTTCTGAAATTGCTTCACACGTTGGAATAAGCTTCGGAAAGCAGCATATCGCAAGAAGCGCCGCTGGAAACCGATCCGAAATGTAATTGTGCTGCATGACAATGCAAGGCCACACACTGCTCGGTTGACACAAGAAAAACCGATGAAAATGCATTTGACACCCCTGGAACATCCTCCTTACAGTCCAGATTTGTCACCCTGTGACTACCATTTGTTTGGGCCACTGAAAGAAGACCTGGGAGGAAGGCGGTTTGGTGACAATGCAGCGGTAGAGGAGTTCGTGCGCAACTGGCTGACTACACGTCATCCCTCATTCTTCAAGGACGGCATCAAAAAGTTGCCAACTCGATAGTAATAGTATGTTGGAAATGCAGGAGACTATGTAGAAAAATGAGGTGGTGGTTTTGTATTTTTTTTGTTAATTCAATAAAATTGTAAACAATAATTCCAGTTTATATTTGATTCACCCTCGTAAGACCAACAGCCAGCTGATAGGCCAAATGCTTTGAGGGCCTATCACACTATGGAGTTTTATGTAATAGATATTTCTATAGACTCATTAATTGAAAACACAACCTACGAGAATATCAGAGTATGGGACACATGAACAAATTAATTATTTATGGTGTATAAAATTATCTGAAGTGAAGGAATTAAAAATGTGTTCTTAGAATATTTTTTATTTTATACCAAAATGTAGATTTTAAAAAATCATGATGACCCAGAAAACAAAAATTAATTGGCATAGTGTAAGTAATTAAAGATAGTGTTTAATTTAAATGAGAAATTCAAAGTTTATGCATCAATGAATCATGAATCCTTGGTTAGACAAAATTTTGTTTAATAAATTACAATAGGAAGTAACATTATAAGTATTATGCTCCTAACATTATAGGCTTTATAAAGATCAATCAATATTTATTAGGCTGTAATTTATCTCAGGATAACCAAGACATTATAGATATTTTATTTAATTATTTTACTGAATATTTCTTCTTCTTCTTCCGTATGCAGTATTGGGTGATGATGCCCGTTCTGCGACTACAAAAACTGATCTTTCCATCGGTTGAAGGGTCTTCCGAGGTTATTTTATTATTTATTATTTTACTGAATATTTGATCAATATAATCAATAAGGCAATTTTTGCCGATTTATTTAAAAAAGTGTATATATATCCAGTTGCCTCATACTTGGCACATATTGTCACGAAAACATATTTTGCACACACTTTCCCGTGAATTGAAAGTGACACACTTATAATTAGATATACTTGGGGATTCCTCCCTAAAATCGATCTCATCGGGGGTTTGAAAGAGTGCTCAACCCACCATGTAAGTCATCACAGCGCCTCGTCTTCACTTGGAGTTATTTGTCATTACCATAGAATAGTATTTGATTGATATTGTTTAACAGAATAAACTCAGCATAGAACTTCACAGAAAAGAAATTTAACTAGAGAAAAAAGACTTAATTAAGATATTGGTGCACCAACTCACTTTATAAGCATTGTAAATTAATAACTTCTATTTTTATTACGTTTCACTTTCCACTTATTTTAATTTGTTAAATATATATATTTGTTATATTATTTTTGGTCTGGACATCTTACCTCAATATTAATGTTGATTTGTTCTTGGACATGTTTCAAAACAATTCTGTTTTATCGTCAGCTTTCCCAGACTGGTTTTATTTATGTTGCATTATGTTGCACCACCTGGATGTCGATGTCAGCTCCATCCTGTGGTTGGCCAAAGAACCTCCAAACAAGGTCACCCTCCATCGGAATATCAAAATTCATAACTCTGTTTCTGTTCTTCTGAATATAAATTTTTTCCCAAATATTCAGCTCTTTTGTATTTTCTAACTGTTTTAATAATTTAGTGTCTGAATTTATATTATGTTTCTCAGACCAAACATGAGCAGCAACTGCAGATTTTTCAATTTCTCCATTTTTAATATTTCTTACTTGTTCTTTGGTTCTAATTTTTAGGTTTCTTTTTGTTTTCCCTATATATATCTTTTCACAACCCATGCATTCAATTTGATATATTCGTGACTTTTTATTTTTATCAGTTTTTTCATTTTTGTTGGTTTTTATTAGTTTATTTAAACTGTAGTTATTTTTTGGTGCTAATTTAATATTAAACTTCTCAAATATATTTTGAAATTTATTATGTACCCAAGGGTGATATGTGAATTTCCTATATTTTTTTCATAGGTGGTTCTTCTTTTTCAAGATTACTTCTGTTTATCATTTTTTGTTTTTTATACTTTTCTATCCTTTTATGTACCATTTTTTCATCAAACCCATTTTCTCTTGCTACTTTGATTATGTGTTTTTTCTCATATATTTTTTCATAGGTGGTTCTTCTTTTTCAAGATTACTTCTGTTTATCATTTTTTGTTTTTTATACTTTTCTATCCTTTTATGTACCATTTTTTCATCAAACCCATTTTCTCTTGCTACTTTGATTATGTGTTTTTTCTCATATGAAAAAATATAGAATTGTTTTGAAACATGTCCAAGAACAAATCAACATTAATATTGAGGTAAGATGTCCAGACCAAAAATAATATAATTAAAATAACCTCAAAATGTAACTTCCTAAAATTAAATATTATATATATTTGTTTTCATATTTATTTTATTTATGTATGTGTCTGCTTTAAATTCATATTTATTTTATTTATGTATTGATAACCTAGTTTTTGCTATCATTTGCAGATTTATCTAAATTCTGATCTTGAATTAATGTTAAGCCCATCTCATTTATGTCCTGCCACCCCTTAGCAGCAGACATGTTTCAATAAGCTACGCACATCATCATCAGCTTGGTCCAGACTGTTGAATTTTATGTTGAGGGCTGATAACATAAAATTCAACAATCTGGACAAGCTGATGGTGATGTGAATAGCATATCGAAACATGTCCAAATAGAACACAACAATTTATGAGGTAAGATGTACCATATTCACCTTGTTTATTAAAATTTTGTTTATTTAAAATAGCTAAGAAAAATTAAAATATTTTCATCAAAGTTTTGTCCAGAATTAAAATATGTCTAGCTATTATGATAAAAATATTACAGAAACAAAAATTAAGTTACATTTTGTATATTTTCATGGGTTTATAAAGGTGCTGAATACAGTTTTTAGTTGAATGTAGCAGATTTCTTGTCCGTCTTATTTATAATACCTTTATCTTTGTAGTGGATATCTTTCTGTTCACAGTACATAAGAACTTTATTCTATAACATCTTCAATGGTTTTGTAACTTTTACTTCTTATTATATTAATATAAAAAATGTATATACAGGGTGTATAAAAAAGGATGGCATAAACTTACATGGTTGAAAGTACACGATAATAAAAGCAATAATGTCCCAGTAAACATGGGTCCGCAAACGAGCCATTTGTGAGATAATTACGAATGTATGGTTACAAGCCGCCACTGACTTCATTGTAAACATCGTCCTAGTTAGTACAAATTATTTTGAATTTAGACTTTACTATTAATTTTTCATCTCATTTAGTTCACATTTCACAGTTCACTTCACTTATGGGTTACCTATTAAAGGAGGTGTTTGAAGCGCCTTCCTTGCATCTGGATGCAATACTGTGCTCGTCTCTGCAATGAATGTCGAATTCTTTCGAAAACCCCTGGATCATTTCTGAATTCTTGACAAGCATGTACAACTCTCTGCTCCAGTTCTTCAACCGTGTTAACTGGTGTGCTGTTCACTTCGCTTTTGAGGTGACCCCAGACACAAAAATCCAAAGGATTTCGATCAGGTGATCTTGGAGGCCAAGGTACAGATTCGCCTCGACCTATCCATCTTTGGCCGTATCTGCGCGTTAGATGCCGTCTCACAGCAGCAGCAAAATGTGCCGGAGCTCCATCATGCATGTACCACAAACTCCGACGTTGCTGAAGGGGAACATCCTCAAGCAATCCTGGAAGATGACGCCGCAGAAACCTAAGGTACCTCCATCCATTAAGTTTTCGTGGAAGAATGTGTGGCCCAATGAGATGATCACCTAGTACCCCTAAACACACATTCAGTGAGAAACGGTGCTGATGTGGTGACTCATGAACAGCATGTGGGTTTATTTCACACCAAAAATGTGTATTATGATAATTAAAAACACCATCGCGTGTGAATCCTGCTTCGTCTGTAAATAAAATGTTACATGCGAAACGAGGGTTTACTACAGTCTGTTGTTGCATCCACTGACAAAACATCACTCTAGGAACAAAGTCCGCATCATTGAGACATTGAACTCGTTGGAGGTGGTAAGGGTACAGTAAATTGTGCTGTAAAATTCTCCATACACTACTGTGGCTTAGTACAGGCACTTGTGTGGCAATTCTTCTCGTCGAGGTTCCTGCTTCCAACACTATATCCTCGACCTCAGGCGTAATGCAAGCAGGCCTAACTACTGCTCTGCCATGTGCAAAACCCCCATTTTTCTCTCAGGCGCTGATGGACCCTTGTAAATGTACGACTTTTGGGGTGTCTTCGATCAGGATATGTTTCTTGGTACAAGCGTGCAGCCTCCCGTGCATTGCCATTAGCCCTACCGTACATGAAATGCATATCAGCATACTCTTCGTTACTGTAAGGTTCCATTGTAACTACAACACAGCACAAGTGGCACTCCTCAGACGAGACTGATACCTTTTGAGACTGTGTATTGTATCCGTCCTGTACGTTCTGTGTGTATGGTTTGATTACAACTCCACCTCTCGGCAATGTTCAGTTTTGTAAACAAAGAACATAGGATGGCTTCAAGTGCACAAGGAGTAAACCGTATGATGTTACAAACAATGACATCAGTGGCGGCTTGTAACCATACATTCGTAATTATCTCGCAAACGACTCATTTGTGGACCCATGTTTACTGGAACATTGTTGCTTCTATTATAATGTACTTTCAACCATGTAAGTTTGTGCCATCCTTTTTGATACACCCTGTATATACATACACAAAATATCCCATAATTCATGTTCATAATTTTCAAACGTTTTGAGAGTAGGGAACTTATGGTCTATGAGTTGAAATTCCACATAATGCCATAACATTATGAAAAGAGTTGTACAGTTACACGTATATTGATTAATCTTCTATGCGATAAACTAATATGGATGGGGAATGAAGTCTAACATTTCTTATTAAAGTGATGCTCAGGCTACTTGGATTGTCTAAAAGATATCATTGGAAGTCGCCAGTCTTGGTAGTAACAGATATGATCTGACATGAACTCATTTACTATCATTGGCATTGAAACTTCTACCAAAAGTACAATCTTGCTAAAACAGCAAAGCCTTTAATTTTAAATTTATCGTGCATGCATACAATATTTTTTTTAAATTACCGGACCTGGAATGAAGCATTGTCAAAATAAATCACATAATGTATACATTTTATTCCTTTTATATTGAGTTATGAGCATGAATCTTTAGTCTCAAAAACACTTCATAACTTTGAAATTATGCACTTACAGACAATAAGTTCCTTATCTCAAAATTATTGTCTGAGAAACCTCTAGAATTCTGAAATTATTGTTCATGTAATCTGGGATGTTTATATACACATATACCATACATACTTGTTTTCCTTGTTTATCACCATGGAAGAACTGTTCTGATCTGGTTCTTCCTACGACTAATGGAGAAACAGTTTCTAGATGTGATGGATTTGGCATAAGTGTCAGAGTGATTTCCCTTCCATCAATTTCCCTCTTTATGGTTGAACCTAAATGATACATTACATCACCCGATCCATGGTGAATTTCTGGTGAACCAAACTGACTAAAAGTGTCTCTCAAAGGTTTATGAATTAAATTTGTAAGAATATTAAGACGTCCACGATGTGCCATACCAATTATGAATGTATGTATGCCATTATTGCCTGCCCTACAACAAAAAAGTTGACACTGCATTTTATTTTTTTTTACATAAAGTCTTGTTATCCTCCTCATTCTGGAGTCAAGTTTGCTGCAGAACATTTTCCAAGTGCTTGTGAGTGTGTGCGATAGAGAAAGAGGATATATCTACACATTTAAGTAGGCCTATAGAGGTTGGGAACCATTTGTTCAGCTAACTGAACATTGGTTATACGAGGGCGGATCGGAAGGTAACGCACAATAATTTTTTTCTGCCTTGGTATTGCAGCTAGAATGTTGAAATTTCACAAAGATATAGTTTGAAGTTTTCACTACAGATGGTATTTTTTCTCAGGTGCACCTCTTGCGAGAGAAGCTTGAACTATGCAACAAAGATGGCGCGCATGCTACAGTCGTCCACCTGTGAGGATCGGAAAGTAACGCACAATAATTTTTTTTAAAAAAGTTTAATAGTAAAAAAAAGGAAAAAATCACAAATGAACTTACATCTTTTACCTACTTTTCGACATAGTCACCAACTTTCTCAACACATTTTTCCCATCGTGTTGCGGGATTGTTGCTGTTGTCGGCCGGCCGGAGCGTGGCGAATCACTAAGGTTCCGCGTCCCTCTTGGAAGAATGTGCACCACCTGGAGACATTGCTACGGTCCATACAATCATCCCCATACACGCCACGCATGTCCCTGTCAATTTCACTGGGTTTATGCCCTTTGGCCCACAAAAATCGAACAACACTTCTCTGTTCCTCACAGGTGGACGACTGTAGCATTCGCGCCATCTTTGTTGCATAGTTCAAGCTTCTCTCGCAAGAGGTGTACCTGAGAAAAAATACCATCTGTAGTGAAAACTTCAAACTATATCTCTGTGAAATTTCAACATTCTAGCTGCAATACCAAGGCAGAAAAAAATTATTGTGCGTTACTTTCCGATCCGCCCTCGTATCTACTGTATACATTTTTTTCATAAGAGTTTTCATTGTTGGATAATTAATCATACTGCAAGGAGGAAACTGAAAATATAAAAAGTAGCAAAGTCAAAACTTTAAAAAGAAAAAATTAAAAATCATTAGGACAAGCACTAAACATGATTAATATTTTAAGTGTTGTATTAAAAGTATTGTTTAAGGTCTGGGGAGATTAAGATGTCCTTTGGTTAAAGTAATTAGAATAATATACGAATACTACAGCATAAATTTTGTTTTAAATTTATAATTTTCATAATTTAATATGTTCACTCTTTCTCCAATAAATATGTTAGTTCCTAAAATTATTTTTATTAGATTCACATAATAAATATCCTCATCTCGTGTCCAACTCAGGGTAGAGTCAAGAGATGAGATGAGATGAAGCCCTCTATATAGAGGTCTGTGAATGACAAGGGTGCTGGCCGACCATGCCTGATGCATCATCATGGGGGCAGATGAACAAAATGAAAAGAAATGGATGAGATGAGTATGGAGAAATGGTCGAATGAAATTGGGGCAGGGGAAAAAACCCCGAGAAAAACCTGCCCAAGCTCCGTTTTGTCCATCACAAAACCCACTTGGAGTGACTGAGACTCAATCTTCGGACCCCAGCACTAGAGGCGAGCATCTAACTGCTTGCGCCACGGAGCCGCCTTAGAGTCACATAATATGGGGTTATAAAAATTATAATAAAAAAATAAAAATTGTTCAAGTTGTTTGATGATAATAATAGTATTAGTAATAAAATTGATGATGATGATGCTGCTGATGATAATATTACATTAATGATAATAATAATATGAGTATAATAATAGTAATAGTAAGTAAGAAGAATAAGAAACAGAAATAAATAAAATTTAGTATTTATTAAAGTAGATAAATTAATTTTTACATCCATTCTTGAACAATTTTTTTCCATACGATTTAACATGTATAGTTTTTTTAATATAATATTTTAATGTAATACATTCCAGTGCTGGACAAATTTTATTTTTTGAAAAGAAAAATTATTATCTGAACTGGGAATCGAACTCCAGACCTGATTTATATAATTCTCTTATGTTCAAAGGCAGATAGCTAGAGTTATTAACAATGCCATCAGACGACTTCTATTCAATGTATTTTTAATGAGAATATTCACAACTTTTTAAGCGGTAAAGTTAATATTTTTGATGTAGCTAATATTTTAGTTTAACATGCTTCAGGCCTGGACAAAAATTTATTTTATGAAAAGAAATAATAACATATATTGTATTTATGTACAAGGACTTTATTTGTACTTGTTTTCTAAAAAGCTTTCTTGAACATTTTTTTTAATTGATCAATTTAAAACTGCTATTATAATTATTCCAGACCCATTTTTAATCAATAGTTTAACTTGATTGCGATGATACCGCTCATGTTATGTTAATTGGATGGCATATTGCATCAACCGCTATGTGCCATTATGTAAGTTTCAAGAAAAATACATTTAAAGTTTAAATCAAGCTTCACTATTTATTGTAGTGCTAAACTAACAATACTGGATATTGCAAGTTATTTTC
Source organism: Diploptera punctata (assembly GCA_030220185.1). Lineage (NCBI taxonomy): Eukaryota > Metazoa > Arthropoda > Insecta > Blattodea > Blaberidae > Diploptera > Diploptera punctata. The sequence goes on along the minus strand of JASPKZ010009351.1, from coordinate 251,082 downwards.
CTTGTTTGACAGTTATGCATCAACAATCTAAGAGCAGGAACATTTGGAGCTTAGCTGAATGATGTAAAATTTAGAGTAGCATTTAGAAGATCTGGTTTCATAGCTGTCTGTTGAAAAACATAGAATCTCTGATAGGACTCATGGTATTTACATTTTTCTTTAATAATAAGGCTATATTTAAAGATTTGGCCCTAAAAGTGTGCCTACACTTACTTCATGAGCCAATGCAACAAATGGCATCAAAATATAAATTTAAAAAAATAGCGCTTAGCCAGTTGATGCATAACATCGTCCAATTATAATATTGGCATTATCTAAGATCATTCTTACCTGTCAATAATTTGTTTTATGCCTGGTATTAGAGTTTCTGCTCCTTCTAAGCCAAATCTTTTTGTTTTTGGCCATTTTTTAGAAACAAATAACTCAAACACCACAGCTTTTGTTAATCTCTTCAGGATTTTTTTCCTTACGTCATTACTTAAATCTAATACTCCTGGTGATTCAACTTTTTTTCTTATAAATTGTAGCATCTCTTCCATATTGCAATACGTATATTCCAAACCAATATGCTGGCAGTATACTTTTTCTAATCTAGAAAAATTTAATATGAAGTCAATTTATATTATTTTATTTAAGAAATTCTTATTTACTTTGTAAAATAATTAAAATATAAAATATATTATATTTTAATTTTGAATAATACTTCAAAGGAACTTTATCATGAAACTTATTAATGTTTGTAAAATAATACATTTTCCTTTAAGATATAATGAAGTTATAGTTCTGTATAATTTTCAACTCTTGCGCTACAAGCCGGAAGGTCGAGGGTTCAAGTCCCGTCGGGGTCAGGATTTTTAAACTGACCCAAACCTTCTGGCGGCACTATGGCCCTGGGGTCGACTCAGCCTCTAATGGAAATGAGTACCAGACGCCTGTTCTGGGGGTAAAGGCGGCCGTCACGCAGGGCTGACAACCCGGCTGACATAAAGTGCCGATTGTCTAGAAAAAGTAGGAGCCTTAACCTCCTACTACCCCAAGGGCCTCCTGTGGCCTGTTGTGGGATCACTTTACTTTTATAGGGTCCTTACACAACACTATTTAATATAATACTACCTTAACATAAATTCTATCCTCTTTTGATCATTGTTATATAATTATATAAATAGATAAATTATATTTTATGTTTTATAAAAAAGTTTGAGAAAATGTTTTTATATCTCACCTCATAAAGTTCCATGTTTTCATGATACTGGTTTCAAAGGTCATTTTTACCATCATCTTCTGTCAAACTCCAACCATGAAGAAGATGAAGGTAAGTTTCATGTTTTCATGATATCAGTTTCAAAGATCATTTTACCTAATCTTCAGCCAAACTCCAACGTTGGAGTTTGATTAAGGATGAAGGTAAAAATGACCTTTGAAACTGATATCATGAAAAGTGAGATATAAAAACATCTTCTCAAACTCATTTATAAATTGAAAAAACCTCATACTGTTCTTTCCTGCTTTTATTTTGAATAAAAAAGATAAATTATATTGAAATATTATAGGAAATATCACTTTTTTAAATATCCTCAACTTATATCCAACTTAGGATCGGGTTGAGGGATGAGATGAGATGAAATGAAGCCCCTATATAGAGGTCTGTGAATGACAAGGGTGCCTGACACACCATTATGGGGCAGATGAATGAAATGATATGAAATGGATGAGATGAGCATAGAGAAATGGTGGAATGAAATTGTGGCAGGAGAAAACGGGAGAAAACCCCGAGAAAAACCTGCCCAAGCTCCATTTCGTCCACCACAGAACCCATATGGAGTGACTGAGACTTGATCTCGGGACCCTAGTGATGAAAGGAGCCACCAGGAAATGTCACTATGAGGTTTAATTAAAAATTTAAAATTAAATTCTTTACATTTCACCTCTTATCTTATCTTCTAATTAGACCCGTTTTGTAATCTTATTGGTTACATTGTCAGTAGTTACACAACTGACTACTGAAGATGTAACCACTAAGGTCACGAAACCGGTCTAATTAGAAGGCAGGATATGAGATAATATGGAATGAATTTTATTTTAAATTTGAGACAAATTATGTTAATGGTAAGCATTCTCTGATAGAGGAGAAAGAGGAACTCTGGTTTGAACTTTACAAGATATATTTTGTAATTTAATTACATTTTAATATATTTGGTACTGGTATCAACAGTATATATATATATATATATATATATATATATATATATATATATATGATTGAACTTTTACGGGAAAAATATGAGGTTTAATTTAAGATTTAAATTAAAATTCTTTATACCTCACCTCATACCCAGTCTTCCAATTATACTTGTTTCAAAGCCTAGATAGCTTAATCTTCAGTATATTGATTTCAAAGCCTAGATGGCTTCATCTTCGGTAATTTCTTGACCACTGATGTTATGTCATTCAGGAGAACTGCTTCTTACTCCCTCTGTTGGTGGAACGATGAACTTCCGGATCAAATCAAAATACCTGAGAATTTCAAAATTCATAACTTTCTCTTTCTTGTTTTTTTTTAATGTTGATTTTTTTTCCAAAACCTTAGATCTTGTTTTTCTGTTTGTTTAATTAAACTGCCTTTTGTATCAATTAGATGTTTTTCAGACCAAGCATGAGCAGCTAGCACTGACTTTTCCACTTCACCAGTTTTTACTTTTCTAAGATGTTCTTTCACCCTTGTTTTCAATTTTTTTTTTGTTTTTCCTATATAAATTTTGCCACAATGCATTTGATCTGATAAATTCCCACTTTGTTTTCTTTTTCAATTTTTTTCATTTTTGTTGGTTTTAATATTGTCCTATTGAGGCTGTATTCATTCTTTGGTGCCAATCTTACGTTAAACTTTTAATTTTTTTTTAAATTTGTGATGCTTCAATGGATGGTAAGTGAACTTCTTGAATTTAATGTTCTCTTCTGTTTCTTTTATATAAGTGTACTTTCATTAATTAATTTTTGTCTTTTAAACTTATTTATTTTCTGTGTACCATATTTTCTTCAAAACTGTTTTCTATTGTTACATTAATTATGTATCCATTTTTTTCCCCATAATTTTCTTTGCTCATTGGCATATTTACTAATCTATGTGTTCAATCCATAGTTTGACACATAGAATAGTAATTATACCTATGAGCAAAGAAAATTATGAAAAAAAAACATAATTAATGTAGCAATAGAAAATAGTTTTGAAGAAAATATGGTGACAAAAATTAATTAATGTATGTACTGCACTAATAAAAGAAACAGAAGAGTTCATAAAATTCAAGAAATTCACTTACCATCCATGAAGCACCACAAATTAAAAATTAAAAAGTAAAGTTTAACATAAGATTGGCACCAAAGAATGAATACAGCCTCAATAGGACAATTAAAACCAACAAATATGAAAAAAAAGAAGAAGAAAAGAAATTGGAAATTTATCAAATCAAATGCAGAGATTATGAAAAATTTATATACGAAAAACTAAAAGGAATTTGAAAACAAGAGTAAAAGAACATCTTAGAAATGTCGAAAATGGTGAAGTGGAAAAGTCAGCAGTAGCAGCTCGTGCTTGGTCTGAAAAACATCTAATTGATACAAAGGGCAGTTTAATTAAACAAACAGAAAAAACAATAAGAACTCACAATTTGGGGAAAAAAATCCACATTAAAGAAAACAAGAAAGAAAATCTTATGAATTTTGAAATACCTGTTTTTTTTAAATTTTATCCAGAGGTTCATCGGTCCACAAAAGAGGGAGTAAGAAACAGTTCACCTGAATGACATAACATCAGGTGACAAGAAATTACTGAAGATGAAGCCATCTAGGCTTTGAAACCTGTATAATTAGAAGACTGGATATGAGGTGAGAGGTTAAGGTAGGAAGCCTTGGTGCAGAGCTACGGGACTTGCGCTGGTTCGAGTCTCCATGGAGGAAGAAATTTTCTCATGGTATTTCGGCCAGTATGGGACCGGTGCCCACCCAGCATCGTGAGGCAATTGGGTAGCTACAATAAGTAGCGGCTCCAGGTTGAGGAACCAGCTATAACGGCTGGGGGACTCGACATGCTAACCACATGTCACCCCTACACTGGCTGTTGATCATCTACCTCTGTGATTGACACATGTGGATGTGAAGGGCCAGCAGCCGGCTGGTAAAAGGGCAACCGCTGAAAAGTGGAAAGACCCTCAATCGGATAAAGGATTTTAATTTAAATCTTATATATGTGTGTTTTATTTTTTCAAATGAAATAAGCTTATATAATATGATGATATATTTAAATAAAATGTGGCATTTTTGTAAACCTTTTGTTAATTTACAAATCAAAGCTTGAATTTTTTTAAATTGGGTCGTATGCAAATACATTACTCTCTACTCAAATTACTTCCAATCACTGGTGAGCTGAGATCGAATTAACGGCCGCCTTAACCGGTGATGCATGAATGTTGACGTTTTCGTAATATTGGCAACGAATTACCCAGAATTCTCAGCGATAAACCACTTCCGTTATTTTCGTCTGCTATAGAGGAATGCATTTATGCTTGCATCCCGCAAATAATACCGTATACAAACACGTCTGCGACGCGCAATATTACGCCGATTCTCCTGTTCTTCCAGTTGAATTCTTTGGTAGACTCTATCAAATTCCTCTTCTCCGCGTATACCGAAAACATGATCGAAGTCTTCAAGGTCCGACATCTTGGATAAGTTTCAAACTACATCGGTTACCATCGGTTCCCTTCAGGATTTTCACATAAGTTTATATCTTGAGCTACGATCTTAAGGTACCTTGTCAGGTAGCTTACAATAATTATTACCGCGTGAATAGAGTTCTGAGTAAGAAAAATGTGTTTGAATAAAACTTTATCAGCAGAGAACGCCTTTTACTGTCTAATGCTACGGTTTATTATACAGCGTGTCGCGCCCGACGTGACGCGAATTCGCATTTCGCTCGGCGTGAGGCTGGTTTCGCATGGAGCGCATACGCTACAGCGCATATGTTTATGGAATTGTCGCCAGATGGCACCACATATATGGAAAATCAAAATGACCAACGTTCATAATAAATTTCCAAATGTGTTTACAAAAACTAATGTATACAAACCTGTCCCTACATAACCTAATAAAATAAATTACATACATGCTATTTAGTAAACTATAAACTAATCTGATGTACACTAAACTGACCCATCGGAATCTAACAAAATGAAGTGATTGAACATTTATTTCTTAAAGTATGGTTTGGAATTAAATGCAAATGTTGGTCATTCACACATATGTCCTGCCATCTGGTAGATTTAATGTTATGAGCGTTCACGTATGCCAACTTCAATTCTAATAAAGAACTTTGAAAATAAATTGAGAGGAAAAGTCATATATAAATACATAGATAAACTTCATAAAAAAGTTTCACGAGTTGTTGCAAAACGATTAAAATAGTTCGAAATATTAGTAAAGACAGAAAAAGTTCCTACAGCAACAGCATCATATGAATGTTGTATGGAAAATTATAGAATAAATGATTCTTTAGTTCTTAAATAAACATATCGTTGATGAATATACCAAATTTTAGAATTCTTCAGATTTTCGTCTGAGCATTTTTATCAGGTTTTGAATTTAATAGAAGACGAAATTTATGCACATCCATAATATCCCCGAGATACAATATTTACAGCTTTTATTTATCTCTTGACTAAGTTCAAGCCACAATAACTTTTTTCTGTGCATCTCTGTACTCCTTCATGCTCATATTGTATAAAACATGTATAGAACTCGATGATTTGCAACAAAACTATCTAACTTTCGTCGTTAAAATTGGAAAGTTATAAAACAAGTACTGTATTTTTGACATTTTGTTGTAAAATCTTAGTTTGTTTTTAGCAATTACACCTGAGTACGGGTAATATTTTCTATATTCTTTGTTTGCGCTGGCAAATTGCGTCCTGGATTCAAGAGATTCCAAAACACGACGCGACATGTCAGCGCAAATTTTTTTGCGCCAGCAATTTGCGTTGTAGATAAATCACCTCCATTTAAATACATGAGGAGCAATTTTTGCGCTGGCGCGTTGCGTCGTAGATAAACCACAGCATAATGCGTTCAAACATTCGATGTTCTTAAATTATCTCTAATGTGTAAGCTCTACATAATAATATTCATACACTTTTAATTGTTGTAATGTACCAGTATCTCTTATTTATGGCATTACAAATTCCTTAATGTAATTTCCTAACATTTATTAATAACTCATGCAAATAAATGCTAATAGGCCTATGTAAAATCTTTCAATGCGTTCTAATGTGTCACATTCATATAGCATGGATTTTTTAATGCCAATTAGAACATATGTTACTGTCTTAATTAATTGTTATGTTTATGTTTGCATACAGATTGGTTTATGTCTTACCTGGTTATTATTTCCTTCAGTTTTAAGGATTTTTCTTCTCCTCCAATAAATGTAAATTGGGGAATTTCAAATTCACAGTTTAAATCTTTTCCTGAAAATTCTAACCCAAGATTATGAATTATTTTTGTTGGTAGTTTGTAGTTACGTTTTACAAGGTCCTCAATTTCTTCTTGTATTCCCAATGGATCGAGCTTCGCTACTAGGTGACCACGTGATTGATATGCATGAATAATTCTATATACAGCAACATAACTTTTCATCATGTGTTCACCTTTTGGATATTTTTCTAACATTTCTTTTAGAGACCAAGGACAGTCGTTTTCCTGGAAATGTAACAGTAAATAATTACATCTTTAAAATATGAGCTATGAATTTTATAAGTAGGCCTCCTTTTGAACATAACACTGGTCTACAGTGATTTTGCTACTGAACAAAAACAAGTGTATCTAACCTAATTCGAGTGTGCTGATTACAGGTCTGAAGTCCATTTTTATCTAGCACGTTACAACTTTATTATAATTACATTTTTAATTTTTACATTTTTTTATTTAGATACGTTTCCTCAATTTCATCGTGCATGGAAGCTTCTTGTAGGAAAACCAGAGGGAAAACACCCAGTTGGTAGACCAAGAATAAAGTGGGAGAATTACATTAACTATGATTTTAGGAAGTAGATTATATGGGGGATGATTGGAAAACATTGGCTCAGGATAGGGATTTATGGAGAGCTTATGTCTGCATTGGCCATGAACCTACGGATTCGATAGTGCCAGTGAGTTAGTTCCTTAATTTCATTATGTTTAATTCCTTAATTTCATTATTGCTTCTCTAGATAAATGGGATCATATCTGATGAGACCATGGCCTTAAAATAATTTCATAAATCTTTTGTTTTAACGTTTTTGTATCTTCTCACCAGGGGTATACTTTTCCCCTCCAAAATTGTTTATTTCCACTGTAGTGAGTGCTTGTGTGTGATTCTGTAAAAGAAAAGTAATATCAACAGCATTTTGTTCCTTATAGCACTGTAATGTAAGTATTTTCTAAATAAATTATTTAAAAATTTTCTGTTAATGGTTTAATACTGTTACATACCAAATGCAATATTGATATGTCATACTAGTAATGTCCACCACTGTGGTCTCGAGGTAGCATGCTGCCTTGTCACGCAGTAGGCCCAGGTTCGATTCCCGGTCAGGACAGGCTCCTGGGTGAGGTTTTTACGGGGTTTTTCCTCACCAGTAAGACAAATGTTAGGAAGCCTAGGGCCCAACGGTCCCCGAAAATCATCCGGCCTTCATTATGATCCTTACCATTATCATCATCATCCTTCACCAGTGTGGAAAACAACGGAAAGCTACCACACCTATAATTCCCTAGTAAAGCTGCAAAGCATAACATGAAAATGCTATGATTACAGTGAAATACCTGCTCTCAGGCAGAATTACTATAGAATAGAATACTGGTAATGTAGGTTAAGAAGTTCACATATGAAAGTTGAAGTATATTGCTTTCACTGAGGTCGGTGATCCATTTCATTTCAGAATTTCATTAATATGAAGAAAAACAGAAGCTGCATTAACCATCCGAACAATTTCTGCTATATCTATGGGAAATATACACCAGATGGTCAGCAAGAAGATAACAAGTAAAGTGAAGACTGCTTACAGGCACTAATTTGGATATAGAGTAGGGGACCAATACAGAGTTTGAGCACCCTAATATTGTTGCACCAAATGTTACACTGGTCTTACACAATGACTACCTGGTAATATAAAATCTCCGCCTTTTGCTGTGTCAATGATATGATGTGAACAAAAGAATCACACTGCAGATTATTATTTTTGCATGACAAAAATTGCTGGGTTTTCGAAGAAAAATAAATCCAAAATGTTATATCCAAATTGTGAATCTGCTCAGAAACCAGTTCCTCATGATTCAGAGAATCCTATACCACTTACTCCCAAATATTTTATTGCCGACTTCTCCCATGAAGACAAGGAAGAAATAGAGAGCTCTTCACACAATGAATTCCGGTTAGATGAGTTAGAGAATTCTAAACCTCATTTGCTAAATCAAAATGATCTCAATGACTTAATCAGGGATTTGTCTCTTTCAAAAGAGAAGTCTGAACTCTTAGCATCTAGACTGAAGGAGTGGAATTTATTAAAGAATGGTACCACAGTCACACTTTATAGAGACTGCAATAGGAAACTGGTTTCTTTTTATACGGAAAGTAATTCTTTGTGTTTGTTGTAATGATGTAAATGGCCTCATGAAAGAATTAGGATATGTACATGAGCCCATTGATTGGAGGTTGTTCATTGACTCATCCAAAGTGACTTAAAATGTGTTTTGTTACACAATGGTAACAATAAACCATTAATCCCTATAGCTCATACTACTGGATTGAAGGAGACATACGAATCCATGGAGATCCTTCTGCAAGTGATACACAACATTTCAGTGGCAAATTTGTGGAGATTTGAAAGTTATATCACTTCTACTTGGTCTACAGTTGGGCTACACAAGAAACATGTGCTTTTTTGTGTTTGTGGGATAGCCTTGATGACAGTAATCATTTCAAGATTCAACAATGGCCTGGAAGGATTGAAATGACTGTGAGGAAAAACAATATGAAACATAAAGCGCTTGTTGAGGCAGAGAACATATTTCTTCCACCCCTTCATATTAAACTGGATCTCATGAAGAACTTTATGCGGGCACTGAATCATGATGGTGAAGGTTTTAAGTATCTGAAAGAGAAGTTTAGGACAATGAAGAGTGATGCAAAATTGAAGGCAGGAATTTTCATTGGACCAGAGATCCGACAGTTGATGTGTGACACAATGTTCAGGACAAAACTAAATGCTCTTGAACTTGAAGCTTGGGATTCATTTGTACTTGAGGCAACAATATTTCTAGGAAATTATCGAGCTGAAAATTATGTTGAGCTAGTGCTTAACATGCTTAGAGCATTTCATAATCTGGGTTGTCGCATGTCTTTAAAAATGCACTTTTTACATTCTCATCTTGACTTTTTTCCTACAAATCTCGGGGCTGTGAGTGATGAAAATGGCGAGAGGTTCCATCAGGACATATCAACGATGGAATCCAGGTACCAGGGTCAATATGGCTCAAGTATGATGGGTGATTTCTGCTGGTTTCTACAGTGATCAACTACATTCCAACATAAGCAGAAAAGTAAAGACACTAAGCAGCAATTTTAATAGATGTTTTAGTGCTTTCTATTAATTGTAAGTTTATATATTGTTATAAATTTATTTAAAGTAATATAATTTAACAATATATATATAAGATAAACTCAATTTATACCACTGACTTTATGATAAATTACTATAACTAAATAACTATTAGTAAGATTTTCGATTATTTTAGAGTCCCATAACTCAAAAACATGACATGCTAAGATAAATCTGATTACAGATCTGGAATCAGCACGTCACTTTCAGTATAAAACACCAGATTTTCCTCAGTAGCAGACAAAAAGTATTTTCTGTAGACCAGTGATAATCAGAGACAGAGAAGTAGACACTGTTGTTCAGTTTTTATCAGAGAAGAACATACTCCTACTATTTCTTGTATCTAACGTGGAATTTTGTTAGGTGCAACTCTAATGATGGGAGTCATATAACTATAGAAGAACGACAGACGGCGATTGCATAGTATCATAGTTGAACAGACATAATGACACAGCTTGTGCACAGTCTGTTGCTCTCCTGTAACCATATGGTTCCAGTTGCTAAAGTCTCAAAATCTAAGAAATTTCACCTTTACCCCTAACTTTCAAAATTTACCATAAGTAGGATATTTTTAAATCAAAAGTGCCATAACGATTTACATTTTTGTACTGGATAATAACAATATATTTATATGCCATAAATAGATTATCAACTCACTTTTTGCAAGAACTTATACTTGATGTGATTTATTAAAGATCAAAATACATTAAAAACACAATACCATGATTTACAACACATTTTCTAAGTAACTCGCTGTTATTATCAAACTCAGAGGTTCATGACTACAAGGACATAAGCTTTCCATACATCCCTGTTCTGAGCAAATCTTTTCCAGTCAACCCATGTATAATTTATCTCCTACAAATAATTGTTAATTTTGTTCTCTCATCTTATTCTTGGCCTACCTTTTGAGAACTTTCACTCTAGTTTCCCTACAAGCAGTTTCCATGCCCTCTTTCATTCCCCATTCATCTTGCTCATCACAGTTTACCTCACTTATTATTCTTATTACATCTGGTTTCCCATAAATCAAGGGAGACATACTACCTTGAGGCCGTGCCTGGCATATACTAGAGCCACTGGGAACTTACTCCCTAAGGCGTGCCTGGGATATGCTAGAGCCACTGGGGTAGGGAAGTGAACAGCGACCCTTAGGAGGAATCAGTGCGAATGTAAGAGAAAAAGGGAATCAGGAGAGGAAACAAGGGAGACATACTATCTTGAGGCCGTGCCTGGCATTTACTAGAGCCACTGGGGACTTCTTCCCTAAGGCGTGCCTGGGATATGCTAGAGTCACTGGGGTAGGGATGATGATGCCAGGGAATCCACCGGTGGTAGTGAAAAGGAAAGACGTGCGCACAGGTAGAATATGGTCCAAGCGGATAGATAACAAATGCTAGCAAAATAACAACGGAAACATTAGTGCACTAGAGGGAGCAGAAAAAATAATTGGGGAAACACACATACACACGATTTTGCAATTAACAAGTAGAGCCAAGAGAGATAGATTGACCTAGGATGGAAGGGAAGAAGACGACATAAAAACGAGAAGTTAAACACCTAAGGTCGTGTAGACAAGTTTAAGCAAACATAAGCAGTCTGAAAAATTTAGAATCCCCTAGATTACAGAGCAGGTACAGAAAGGAGGAGGAGTTCCAAGTTTCTCCCTTTCTCTACCAAAGTTTTAAATATTAGAATATTACAGTTGTTTAATTATTCATTTAATCATCTCAACTAACCTCAAATAATAAAGTCATCAGCCTTACCGCTCGGCTAGCCCCAAATCCGTAGGTAAATCACACGCTATCTTACCGTCACAAGTAATCCATGTTCCAAAGGTCCTTTACGTCCTAAAAAAGCTCGCAAATCTTAATATTGAGCCTACGTTTAATTTCTTTCTGCTCCTCATTCCTATTTATAATTCAATTTTATGTTAAAATAACTTCCTTGGCTGGAATTTATATCTGAATTCCATTAACAAACTTTATGACTTCTTATGGAACCCATAGTTTCAATGTCAAATTCAGTAACGCCTTCCTCTGCCAACTGAATCCATTTCTTATTTATAATATCCAGTTCTCTAAGATTCACTCACCCATGCCTAGAAGTTCCGATGGTCTTCTCCCTAAGGGTTTTCGAATAAAAATGTTGTGAAGTATCCTTAATTCTAATTTCTTATGGGAATGAATATTCGCCTCAGGATATCATTTTTCAATACATTTAGCTTATTGTCATCCCTTAATATATAATACCATGCTTCAACACCCATAGATTACTATAGGCAAGACTGTTGTTTTATAAATTTTAATCTAAACTCCTTGATATACAAATTTCCTGCTTAATTTGGTATTTTATGTCTGTTAATGTGATTTTGATATTTAAATCTTTTTGCCTTTTTGCCATAGGCAAGCAATTGAAAGCGTGATGCCTTGGTGTGTAGCTACATTGTAATGGTTTGAGTCCCCATGGGGAAAAATCTCATGTAATTTTGATCATTATGAGACCGGTGCCCACCCAGCATCATAAGGAATTTGGGTAGCTAAATAAAGTATCGGCTTCAGGTTAAGAAAACCAGTTATACTTGCTGACCAAATGTCACCTCTATACTGGTTTAAATGATCATAAACCTCTGAAATTAACAGATGTGAATGTGAGACCAGCAGCTGGATATTAGGCTAAGGCCATTCTAGGCCTATCGTACCATGGAGAGAGATTTTATAATAATTATTGCTTATTCCTTAGTTACCTGGTCATAATCTAGGTCTACTGTATTGTGATCATGGCACAACTTCATGTACCGTAAATCTACTACTTTTTTAAGTTGTACATCTAAACCAGTTTCCTTGAAAAGACTAACGTTTCTTCCTAACTTATTAACACTATCTCCTACTAGATTCACTGCGCAAATAAAAAATCTGGTGATTGCCACGCACATCTAAGCTCAAATTGTTCTCAATAGTTTTCCTAACAGCGAAATTAAATATAAATTGTGATAAATTGATAATGTTTCTCCTTGTTTCAATCCATTATTGATGGAGAAGCTAATTAACATATGTTAACAATATTTGTACTTTATTTTGATTCCATCCTATGATTTCTTTATTAATCTACATTTTGAGTAGGCTATACAAATTTCAAACAAAATTTTATAAACAGCAGCTCTTTTAACTGAATCAAGCTTTTGTGAAATCTACAAAGAAAGGCTAATTGCATTCCCAATTCCCCCACCCTAAAATCGGCTGGGTACTGGATTTGATCAATTATTGATTTATTCCACCTAAAACTACATTGGTTTATGTTATTATTTTATCTGCATTGAAGTTTCAATCTTCATTATTCTCTGCATTAAATATTTCCCCAGATAACCCGTATTATGGCCGATCCTGTGAATGATAAGATGTTTCTGATCTCTTCAACATTGTATTGGGTCGTCCTACTGGTCAGTGCTCTCCGAATATTCATACTTTTAAGAGACTGGTATAATAGACGACTCCCTGTGACGGTGGATTTCACCAGTTTAATGTATGTATGTTCCAGTAATGTTGTACATATAAGATTTACCATAATTGAGATATTTGGTCTGTGTATTCGTACCTCTACAAGCAATAAATACTACTGTAAAACTTTTGTTTGGTGGATCAAAAATATTACAAAAAATAGAAAATTACAAATATAGCAACCCATACTTCAGAGAATTTCACCGTATGGTGCTAAAGTCTGGCAAATCCCTACCATAGAAACGACGATAATTTTAAAGTACATAAATGGCTGTTTTAATATCATCGATAAAATAAATACAATGGATAAAAATACGAAATAAGGATATCATGGAAATTATGGGTGTCCCAGAGTAGCCGGACATCATAGACATTACAGAAAAGAAAAGATTACAGTGGTATGGCCATGTAAAAAGAATGCCAGAGCAAAGATTGCCTATAATTGCTATGGTATGGATCCCAATAGAAAGGAAGAAGAGAGGAAGGCCGAAGAAAACTTGGATAGAAGGGGTACAAGCAGCTATGAATATCAGAGGATTGGAGGAAGATCAATGGATGGACAGATGGTGGGTACAAAAAGTCGAAAAAATTTACTTGTGGACGCTGCAAGTAACTTGCCCGGAATGTGTTTTTGATGTTTATTTTTGTTTTAGTACTTATGTATTGATTTTCTTTTTTATATTTATCTTATTTTCTAATAACAATTTCATGAAAGTTGCACATAATCGTGCGTTTTTTCAGTTATCCAAATAGCCCCATCCATTATTCAAATAGCCCCGCTCATTGTTAGATATTTAAGATGTGGAGGGTAAATCGAATAACTGCATAACTTGAATAAGTTAAAATTTATTGCACTCAACTTTGATAGTGAGGAAGACGACATGTAGGGCAGTTTTACTGTATACTTCAGTTCTAAGGATTGCACATATTTTTCGGATAAATTGTCAACAAAGTTGAAAGTATTCAAATACCCGCTGTACCCTATAGACATTATAGGATTTTAAAATAAATAGGTCTACAATAGATCTTATAATAGTATAAGACATATTCTAGAAAATGAATGGGAATATGTCGACTCTCTACTTCAATAATATGTAGACTTCGAAAAGGTATAAGATTCGATTAAGGGAGAAAGTAAATAGAGTGCGGGTCGGTAAACAGTTTTTAGGTATTTTAGGAATAACCTAACGTTTCGGGCCTATTATTGGTAAAATTTTGAGCAGCTGCATAATTAACCAACACACGTCTTCCTCGGAGGAGTGATTTTGGAAATAAACAGGATGAAAATCCTACAAATTAAGTTTAAGAAGAAGAAGAAGAAGAAGAAGAAATTTGCTTGTTTAATTTTATTTACCAATACAATAGGTTGCATTCTGATCAAACCACGGTTTATTTATATTTATTATTAAATATTTGATTTATATTTTCTTGAACAGGGGTATAACAATGCTTGTCTTCCATTCTTGTGGTATATCTGCATTTTTGAATACATTATTAAAGAAGGACAACAGTCTTTCATGGAACTGTTTGCCTGCATATTTGTACAATTCAGAATTCAAGCCATCTGTACCAGTTGCCTTCTCATTTTTTAATTTCTTTAAACTATTGTTCAATTCTTCCAATGATATTATGGAATCTGTCTCAGAAGGATATACAGAGACTTAGATCTGCTGAAATGAGATATCTTCGGAGGACTGCAGGATACACACTACTAGATCACAAAAAAAATTGAAGACATCTTAGAAGAATTACACATGGAATCTTTAGAAAACAAAATTTCTGATTATAAGTCAAGATGGATACAACATGTTCATCGAATGGAAGATCACAGAATACCCAAACTAATGTTAAGATATCAACCTGCAGGAAGAAGAAGACCAGGACGTCCACTCAAAAGACTTCTGGATGGTGTTTCTCTTGAGGCCGAAACAGGTCAACAAATGGCCTAAATTCGTGAATGTACTATGATGATGATGATGATTTATATTTTGCCTATGTTTTGATATTATTCCTAATACGTTATCCACGATCATCAACACAAGAATATTCTTAATTATAATAATCTAGAAATGCAAATCTGTTCTCGACATCAATATTATACTCTTCTCTACACTTAGGCAGTGCCGTCTTAGGCCACACAAGAATTTGGGGCCCTGTTGGAAAGTAAAAAAAAAAGTTGAATGACAAAAACATTTTTCTGCAATGATCTCATATTTATTATGTTGTGTAAAATATTCTATTATGTCCTCAAAGTCTATTTTTTTAAGGATATCACTTTCTATGCACATAAATAAAAAATAGTTGCTCTTGTAACATTATTGTTCGTAATTAATTTTTTATTCTCTTTAATTGTGAAAATGAGCGCTCTCCACTACAATTGATAACAATTAAGCAAAGGAATATTCTTGTAGCAACTTCAACATTTGGGAAAGTTTTTTTTATCTAATTTGTGCTATATAAGGTTGAGGCACTCAAATCCGCCGATTCCTTTGCTATGTTCTTTAAATGCTGCCATAAATGGGAACATTCTGATTTGAGCTCATATGCATTAATGTCTTCGTGATGGAATTCTGCAAATTATTTACATCATTTTTCGTCAATTCGTCAGAATGGATTGTTATTAACTGACAAATAAAAACTAAAACGATTGCCAATTTCTTTGTATGCTGCCGAACGATTTTTTAAATATGCATATAATGTGTCGATTATAGGAATAATTTTTCTTTGTCATTTAATAATACAGCCTCTGATGATCCTTCGAAAAAAAGTTATGCGTGTGCTGCGAATTATTTTTCTTTCAGACTTATCTTTATAGTCAGCATTTGGATTTTTTTCTTTAGCAGCCGATTCGTACTGATCGAAATTATTGCATGTGTTATTGACATAATCGATCAGAGATGCGTAAAGTTTTATTGCAACGTCCATGGTCATAGTGCTATTCTGTAAGCTTAAGTTTGTTTTTTATAATTCCCAAAAGATCATTCCATATATCTTTTTTTTTCTTATAGGATTTGGGCTTTTTTTCTTGTTTCTCCTGGTTGATTGGCGTCAGTTGCAATTGATGACGAAGCTTCAGAAAATAATATTTAAATAACAATTTTGCAAAGCATTAAAAGCATAGCAAGTGTAGACCATCTAGTAACCGGAAGAGACTTCACGACTTTATTTGCACCCAAATACTGTCATAATTTTGCATTGTTTGGTCAAAGCCGAGAAAAAATTGAACAACTTTTGGATAAACCGAAAGTGTGGTAGTGCTTCAGAAACACATTCAACTGGCTGGACACTTGCTAAATTTAGCGAATGTGCCGCACATGGGACAAAAATAGCAAATTTACATTTTTCTTTTATTCTTGACTGAACACCAGAATACTTTCCAGCCATATTTGATGCATTATCGTAACTCTGCCCGCGACAATATTTTAAAGGAATATCAAGGCTTTCAAAAAAAGTTTAAAATTGTATTATCTGCTATGTATTGGGCATTATGTTCATCCATAGGCAAAATTGCAAAAAAATCTCTCAATAGGCTCTCCGTCTTTTACGTATCTAACGATGAAGGTCTGTTGGTCAACGTGGGAGAGATCTGGCGTAGAATCCACGCCAATAGAGTAGTATAAAATATGATGTATTTCCTTTTCCACGATTTTCGCAGTTTCGTATATGATCAACAAGAAAAGGATCAAATTCGCTAATCAGTTCTAAAGCATACCAAATAATTCCCGTTATTTTGAGATCCCAATATCTCATTATCACCACGAAGAGTAAGACCGCTTATAGCCAAACATTTCACTACTGCAATAATTCTTCTAAGAACATTCTTCCAATAATTGGCTTCTGTACGAGTAATACGAGGACAGCAACAACTCGCCCAATAGTTTTGCTCCATTAATTGCCTGTGCTGTAAACTGTTCTCATGCTCCGTTAATAAATTACTTATATGCTTCCAATCTTTATATCCATTCGGAGAACTCAAATTATGTATTAAATAGACGGCAGCAATAACAGTATACAGATTTCTTCGACGGTGAATGAAGGAGCCATTTTCTTTCTAAAGACTCGCCATTCGTCAATTTACGGGTGAAAATATCTAGTTTTTGTTTTACCGCTCGAATCTGGAAAACCTGTAGAAATTTCGGAGAAGTAACAATTTTTATTATGAAAAAACTCTGACATTTTTCAAATACAAATATCACTTACTTCTTCTATTAAAATTGCATCACAGTAGGCTATATAGGCCTACCAGGATCAGGAGAACATTTCCAAGCTTGTAGTTATTAATTCACAGTAGCTTGAAGTGGAGGGTCCAACATCCGATGTGTTTTTGTCACACGTAAGCTCATTTTCCCGTTGATATTCTTATGAAGAAGTATTTTGATCTTGAGGTGGTGATGAGGATGAAGAATCAGTCGGCCTGTCTGTTTCTTCAACCATAAAAGAATTAAGTTTAGGAAGTTTTTTTGGTTATTTCTTTTTGAGCTGCAACATAATTTCTTTCTTTTTTGAACCACTTAAATAGGCCTATGTTTTTACGACATAATGAAATGATTTATAAACGAACATGCCAACACTTCTATTACCCTAATTTCTATTAAACAAAACAAAATCTATGTATAGGCAATTTCATAGACTATACAAGCTCGACTTTGCAATCGGAGTGGTTTGTGTAGGTGACCGCTAGATGGTGTAGTTTAGATATTTATGCCGGGATTATTACATTCCTTTAATCTATGATTTGTGCTACGAGACAGAGAAATGGCCAATTATGGCATGAGTGAATTTCAGAACGAGCTGATGGGTGAGGCTTATATCACAGGAGAACGAGTGAAGATTAATTATCATCCCGAGCATAGCGTAGTGTAAGCGATTATATCTGGACCCCCGTGAGTATGGGGGCCCTCTGATAAGGACGGTAATGCACTTCAGTTAATATCAGCCTATCAGTTAACATCCTAGTTAGTTTATGGAAGTTATACAGTTCTGTCATTAAAGTTTAGCCAACAGTGATCGGTATTGCAATTAGCTCCTCAAAATATAGGTCTCTATGAATGATACATTTTATGCTTGATCATCTTCTCCCGTCTATCAATACACGATTAATTTGAATGCGTTATAGCAATTGCCGAGGTCTAAATATGTATCGAGGTATGGAAATTTAGTGTTCTTTTGATGTCGCAAAATTTTGTAGGCTAGTCGATTGTCAAGCTATGCAAGATTTCGTCCCCCATTGTTGGTTTGAAAATATCCTTCCTTCCTACTCTCACAAAAAAATCCTCCACGAGAATTATTATCTGTCTTATTCCGAGGCTTCACTACATGTTGAGGTTGTTAGTATCTGCTTATTCAATTACCTTTCCTATCTAAAGGCCATATTAATTTCATTGGGCAAAACACATTTAAAATAGTTCTGGAAATAAGCTTATCTAGACATTTATGTTAAAAATTAACTAACGAATTTAGTATTCTTTACTATAGGTAGGTTATAACAAAATTAAAAGTTTATTTCAATTTTCAGAAAAAAAAATACAAATGTAACTCATGTTTACTATGACTATTTAACTCATGTCGCAAATGGTAGTCACTGACCAATCACGTTTCAATGAATTCTGTTTTACACCAATGACAGTCGTGTTTCACCTCGCTCTTTATCAGCTCCTGCTTTTGTGATAAAGAAAGCTCCTCCTTTTTTAATATTCTGAACAGGTTAGAGAGTTATTTTTCTCCAACAAATACATTGAATATAGCAAATAATGAATAGATTCAGTGATTTTACTGATTTGTTTATTCAAAATATGAATGATTAACCTATAATATTGATTATAATAGTTTTATGTGTTTAATTATTTCTCCACTAGAGTGCATTCTTACAATATTGCGATCCTATTTGGCAATAAATAATATGATCGAGTACAGTGAATATACATAACCTCACATTTCTAATTTGTTTTCAAACATCGCCGTTTACATTAAACTATATAAATATTTTAAAACACCGGTAACTATATTCAAATAATTATTTTTTAGTAAAGAGCTTAATTTTATTCGTTAAATAGTCCTAACAATTGCCACTCTTGATTTCCAAATTCTCTAGATAAATTGGAAATCACTCGTGGCATAACTTATGAATATTACATTTGCAGAGGAAAACATTATATTCGGATACTTTCAGTATTAAGAAATAAAGACTTAGCGGTAATTTCACAGTCCTATATTCGTTTTTTCTCTGTACTTATGTGGTTTGTAACGCTACTTACGGAGTTTTTTTTTAATATGTGGAGGCTAGAGTAGAGTTTAAAATATATATTAGATCACATGAAATATTGGGAATATGTATAAAGATGATGTAAGCCTGCAAGAAACAGCGTAAGTGTTTAAAGGAATGTATCACTCTTTTATGTCCAATCGAAATAAGATATTCGGTATGTACGTATATCTAGGTTAGGAAAAATTTAAAGGTCAGGATGAGTGATTTTTATTATTATTATTATTATTATTATTATTATTATTATTATTATTATTATTATTATTATTATTATTATTATTGTTTAGGACTAATCAGTACTACAATTATTAATTAAGTAAATGGGAGTTCGAATGTTAGACCGAAAACGACATAAAGAAACTTCCCAGCAACGGATGACCGCTTACAGAGCTTTACATGGGGGGACGCGGATGGATGACGGCCCTCCAAATATTTGGGGTTAACTTTTTTAATTACATTCTTTTATTTAATTATAATTATAATTTGCTGTAACAATATTGCCGGAACCATCTGTACATAGTTTCTTTTTTTTGCTAAAATCCCTTTAAAACTCTTGTTCTATATGCAGTAGGCCCCTATATGGTAGGCATATAAATATGTATGTACTATTCTTTACGGAAACTCCTGTGAAGGTGAAAACATGTATATATATGTTTTTTTTTCAACTAAAGCACTGATTTGCTGTAGAAAATGTTGGTTTTTCTTTAATAATAACTGAAATAGCATACTTTACCTTAGATTTAGATATTTCACAGGTGTCTTCAACTTTTTCTGATTTTTGTTCGGGCTCATTTAAACTTTGGTTATTAGAAGAAAGTTTGGACATTTTAGATGCACCCTCGGTCTGAGATACAGACTTAACAGGCAGTTCTTGCAATCCACGTAGTGAACATAACAAAATATGTTGGAAATAACTATCCCATGTTATTTCCACACTCTTCCTATCTTGTAGCCATTTTTTATACATTGACAATATTTCATTTGGAATTCTCATTATACTTTGTTGAAACCCCGATTTCAGAGTTCGATTATTTTGAACGTCCTTGATTTTCGTCGTAGATTTTGGGTAAGGTCGCACACTTAAAGTAAGAGGTGGATCACCATCTGAAATACCTTGATGTTTAATATTTACGCAAGTATCAGTACCAATAGTTTTACGATTTCTATTTCTCGAAGTCTCGAAGCTTGAATGTGATTCGTTTTTACTTTCATTACGCTTAATTTCTGAATAATTATCTGTCCTGCTGTGCCATTTATAATCCCTAATGAACCTATTTATATTTCCATTAACCGCCGTGTACTTTTTATTAAGTATTTGTAAATACGATGTTCTTTGATGGATGAAATTACGCAAAATTTGAAGCCTGAAATAGTTCATTTCTCACTGTGTAATCTAAATCCAGCATTTGTAGTAATGTATATTCACAGCAATGTAACCTATTTCGACTCTCTAAACATTTGGAGTATTTTTTTATTTATTTTATCATTGATTTGTATTGTTATACAGAAAGGTATATTTTATTTAACTCTGATTAAATTTCCCGTAGTCGTATCAAGTAGGCCTATAATTGATCCTGGAGTTTTCGAATTGATAATAGTTTTTGTAGGTTATGATGAATCTTACGAGAAAACATTTACCGTATCCCTACTTTTTTTTTTGTATAGCACATTATAATAAAACTGAAGTTCATCATGCACAATATAAAAAAATTGTAGAAATTGATTCATTTTATTTTCACAAGGTTAAGAAAAATCAATCTCTTAAAAAGTTGTAGGAGGCTTTGGCACTGACCTCTTTCTTCTTATTTTTATTAACAGTAATCTAACAAGAGGTTGTGTTTTTCTGAAAAAATCACGAGCGACAAAGTCGCGAGTGATTTTGTCTAATGAAAAACTCAATCTCGTGTTGGATTTGGAGTGACTATTTAACGAATAATACATCACAGCTAAAAATAATTATAATGTTTAATATTTACCAAATGTGAGGTTACGTATTCCGATCATACTTCCGGGCGGTTTCTAAGCCGGCTGGATAGTTATAAATATCGTATCTTTACTGTTAAATCTTTTTGGGCTTTGAAAAAATCAGTGATCAATGATTGTATGAGAAATAACTATTAGCGATAATGCAGATTTATTATACAACACTTAATACTTTTTAGAGCAACAGAACTAACCCTTTTTTGTTGTAATTTTTGAAGTAGTTTTCTTTTGACATTTCCTGCTGTACCATATCGATCGTACATTGTTCAATCGATATCCTTATCAAAAGAAGTTAATTTGCGGAGATATCTCTCATTACGAACAGGAAGAGGCATGATTATCAACAGGAAGAGGCATGATTATCGGTCTATGAGTTAAATAGTCAATTTAAATTCCCCTCTTACCCCCTAGGGGTGATAGGGATATTTTACTCCTTACAGCCTCTTTGCCAGACTTAAACTTATAAATGCATATATATATATATATATATACACACACACACAGATAATAATTATCATCTTCTTCCACAGCACCATCTGTCTTCCCTATTTTATTTATTTTCCTCTCTGTGGCTTTCTGAGACAGCTCTGCTATTTATTGAAATAAAAAAATACAAACAAAATGAATGTATATTAATTATTTTTTGTTTGTTTTTCAGGGAAATCGTGTGTCTTCTGATGGAGACACCAGAATATTACTTGTTGGTGAAGAGTATGGTCCAAAGTCCAAAGTACAGTTTCAAAATAATAGAATTATCACATCTAAGGTAAAAATAAAATTTAAAAAATCATTGGGGCTCCATGAAATAATACGTATGTATACATATTGAGCAAGTTGGCCCAGTAATAGAGTTTAATATGCACATTTGGGAGGTCCTGGGTTGAAATTCCAATGCCAACAAACTTGAGTGAGGTTTTTTTCCCTCAATCATCAAGGCAAATATTGGGATGAATTTATTTACTACGATCCATTTCATCATAATCACCATTTCAAAATAGGCCTATATTTTAATTAAAATTAAATTGATTAACTCCTTCAGAAAATATTGCTTGGCTCATAGTCATTATAATAAAAATTCACTATTTACTGGGTACATCTAAATATTCTAGATATTATATGATGTTCGATATTAACACATCAATAAATAAAAAAAATTAAATTAAAAATATAGGCCTAACTATCTCACTGGCTCTATCGAACCCGTAAGTTCATGGTCGCGCAGACATAACTTCTCCATACATTCCTCTCCTGAGCTGAAGTTTTCCAATCCCCTGCATAATCTACTTTCCTCAAATCATGGATGTTATTCTCCCACCTCATTCTTTGTCTACCAACTGGACGTTTTCCTTTTGATTTTCCTACAAGAAGCGTCCATGTACCTCTTCCATTCCCCATTCGTGCAACATGTCCTGCCCACCACACTCTATGAGACTTAACTGTTCTTATTATATCTGGCTTCCTATACATACCATGTAGCCCACTATTGTTAGTTTTCCCCATTAACCTGTCTGTTCATCTCTTTTTTTGGCTAAAAAGTTTCCTAAGAACTTTATTTTCAAATACTCGTAATCTACTTTCCTCCCTTAAAGTAGGAGTCCATGTTTTGCATTTATATAATATAACTTGGAGAATAACAGTTTTATATAAAAATATAAGGAGTCCATGTTTTGCATTCATATAATATAACTTGGAGAATAACAGTTTTATATAACTTGTAGAATAACAGTTTTATATAAAAATATAAGGAGTCCATGTTTTGCATTCATATAATATAACTTGGAGAATAACAGTTTTATATAAAAATATAAGGAGTCCATGTTTTGCATTCATATAATATAACTTGGAGAATAACAGTTTTATATAAAAATATAAGGAGTCCATGTTTTGCATTCATATAATATAACTTGGAGAATAACAGTTTTATATAAACATATAAGGAGTCCATGTTTTACATTCATATAATATAACTTGGAGAATAACAGTTTTATATAAAAATATAAGGAGTCCATGTTTTGCATTCATATAATATAACTTGGAGAATAACAGTTTTATATAAACATATAAGGAGTCCATGTTTTGCATTCATATAATATAACTTGGAGAATAACAGTTTTATATAAAAATATAGGCCTATAGTATGTTACAGTTTTATAACATTCTATGTTTTGGAATGTATAAATAATTATATTTATAATAATGTAACATTTTGAAATTAGTTTTAAAATAAATAATATTATATACTGGCATATATAAATAAATTAGTGTGCACATGGATTGAATAGACTGAAGCATAAAAAATGAGACTATAAAAATGTCCTTACTGGATATTACTGTCTTTATAAAAGTGTTTATTGACATTAAGCATATTTTGATTGGTATATTTTTAAACCTGTACCTATTTAAAGATAAATTGTAATTACATTTTATATTATTAAATTAACTATGAAATAAATGTGCAAATAAATCAAAATGAGATCACAGTAATTGGCAGACTGTATATTGAAATAGTTAGAGACAAAACATACAGTAGCATTTTATTATTATTGTTATTATTACTATTATTGTATATTATTACTAATAATTGCATAGTAGTCTGGTCAAAATACAAAAATACGCATAGATCTGAAAATTGGTACGGATGTTGGGAACACCGTTATAAATGAAATGTGTGCGAAAAGTCCTCATTGATCCCACATCTGCAAACAAATGTATTCAAGGTCGAAGTTCGCAAATACTCGCAAGCAGCACTTATGGCCATCTCTAACAAAAGAACTACACAACCAATAGCAGTCAACACCAGAAAGAAAATTATCACTCTGAAGAAGACAACTCAAGTCTCACTAAACTGGGTCAGAGGACATGCAGGAATCAGAGGTAACGAACGAGCCGATTATCTAGCAAAAATAGCTGCCAGCTATAAAAATACTGTAACCTATAACTCCATCCCTATTTCTCGAGCCAAGCAACTTCTGCTAAACTATTACATCAACATATGGAATGCAACATATACCAACTCCGAGGTATCATTTCACACCAAACAGTTCATTCCCTCTATTCACCACCGGCTCTCTATAACCCTATGGCCAAACTTCATCCTTACACAATTCCTAACCAACCACGGACGCTTCCGTACATATCTTCACAGGATCAAAAAGTCACCATCTCCCCTATGCAACTGCACCGAAAGTCCACCACAGACAGCAATACATCTTCTGACAGAATGTTCACTGTACTCAAGAGACCGGCCTCCTGTTCTAACAACCCAAACTCTACCTCAGATACTACAGCTCCACATCAACACCGTCATCAGCAACATCTTCCGCTCACTTCAAGAATAAACTCTTAAACAATCAAACTACAGCAAAACAAAATGTAAATGTATGTAAATAACTGTAAATATCCCGTGATATGCCCATGGTAAAACACGGGTTGAAATTATAATGTAATGAAATAAAAAAAAAAAGTTCGCAAATACGGAATGTTTGCATTTTCAGCCAAACGGTAAGTTTTATCATAGAAATAGGTCATACAAAAATTGTAGACCATATAATTATCTACAAATATTGTTCTTATACCTTTTTTCATAAGAATCACCATTCTTGAGATACCGCGATTTTAAAATTTGAAGAAGTCGTATTCTACGTAATATGCACATATTTCCGCACCACCTATGTAGTAGTGTACTTGGCGTATTTTTTTTTAACGTGGTGTCTCCGATAGGTATACTCGACGATCTGTTGTGATTAACTTTTAATAAATAATATTCAATCAATTAAAAAATGGTACTATTGGGAATGATTTAGGTGACTTAAAAAATAGTCTTGATTTCTGGCAATGTTAATCTGATAGATAACACCGTTCTGCATTTTAAAACTTTTTTTAAAAATCTGATAGGTGATTCTAAACGGATGTTTTGTGCTGAATTCGAAAATTATCTCCATTTTCTCCTATCACGTCAGGTTTTCAAAATATTCTTGAATAATTAAAAATGAAATTATAGCTCTATAAAACGTAATAAAAATTACTTTCAACATGATTTTTGTGTGAAAAACTCGGCCAGAATTTATTTGCCACTAATTAATCATTATTTAATAATAATAATTAATAATTATAAACATTCCAGGCATACTTCACTTTTCGACTCATGGAATTCTCGAACTGTCCATCATCAGTTTTCGAATTTGTGGGCCAACGATTACAACAGCTTTAATTTTCTCATAGGATAATGAAGGAAATGTAGCGCAAAGGTATTTAAAGCATTCGTTGTCTTTATCTAGAGTTTTCACAAATTGTTTAATTCAACCTAATTTTACGTGGAGAGGTTGCAACAATACTTTTTGAGGGATCAATAAAAGGTTAATTTCTTTTTTTTTTTTTCGCCCGGTATTAAATTAGTCCTACGTGGCCACTGTTCCCTTTCCCAGTGTTCTGACCTAGCTCTGCTATCCCAATTACATACAAAACAAAGGTATTTTGTTAAACCAGCTTGCTGACCAACTAATAGTCCAATAATCATGAAATCTCCACAGACTAGCATAGATGGTTTTCGTACTGCAGGTTTTGTAACAAAAACTTTACATTTTCATATGTATCCTTTAAAACAAAAGAGTGGGCCACAGGAATGGAAGGATGAACATTTCCGTTATGCAGCAAAACACCTTTAAGACTTTTTTTGAGAAGAATCTATGAAGAACTCTTTGGAATTATAGATTAAATTAGATTATAGTTTATGTTATAAAATTTTAGGACAGCAGGGATGTCTTGGCAATACACTAAATTTTCTTCTTCAGCAAAAAAAGGGACAAGTTTCTCCTCACGATGCCTGTAACATGAAAAGTATGTACTCTCAGTCAATACTTTCTTTTTTTTTAACCTAGAGTCTAACAGTTTTATTGATTCTTCAGGCACTAAATCATTAAGGTCACTTTGATTAAAACATCTATCATGATCAGAATTATATGGTTGAGCATCCACAGGAGATTAAGCTTCAGTGCTACTGGATGCAGACGGCAATGTATCTGATTCAGGATGTAAGGGAACTAGAATATCAGGACCATGAGGTACAGACTGAACAGCAGAGGGAATGTTAGGATATTCAATATCTTTCTTGTTTTTAGCATTATATTCTGCTACCGTAACTGTGCAAAAATCGTTTCCATGATTTTTAGGTTCCCTTCAAATCATAGAGCAATGACTTCTTGTTTCCATTTTTGCAACTTCTCAACTTTGCAACAAAACTACGACACACTTTGTGAGGGCACCATGATTTATCCTGGTCTCCTAACTTAATGCCAAAGTATTGAAAGTAAGTTTTCTTTACAAAAGTAGTTATATTCTTTGTTTTACTAACGTATACGTATGGCCCACATATATAGCAAAACAGATTTGGATTATTTTCACAACCACAAATTTTTGTACGGACCTAGGACGGATATAGTCAGTAGATTTTAATAAATATAAACATAATTTAAAATATAAACATAATAATAGTTTTATTATTTCACATTTTAAGTAATAGATTATATTAAAACTCAGCAATTAAGATGGTACGGACATGTCCAGAAAATGGAAGAGGATCGACTACCAAAATCTGTTTTGGAATGGAAGCCTGAGGAAAGACGAAGCAGAGGAAGACCTAAAACATCCTGGAGTCAGGGAATATGCTTATATATGAAGGAGAAACATCTACAACCAGGATATTGGATAGACCGACAAAATTGGCTATTACGAATCGGACGATGTCAAAGACATTAATCAACCGATGGTCTATCTATCTAAGTAATAAAGTTGAAATTATAAACTGTTGGGCCTTTCTAACAAACGATAAGCACACTGTAATATTACTACAGTACCTACATTACGAAAAATATTCAAAACATAAAATTTTGAATTGTAAAAAATTCTGATGTGGTACGCAAAAACGGATTTCATTTTTGCAATCAGTGTGAAATTGTGATTCAGAAACGCTCATTTATTTTTAAAAAATCCATGCAGAACAGTGTAATCTTCGAATTCTATTTCGACAGTAATGTCTTCTTCGATTTCTTCTTCTTCTTGCTGGATACTTGTTAATTGTTCTGATAAAGATATATCATTGAAATCATATAAATCTTCATCTGTTCCATTTGATTCAACATTGTAGCAAGACACTGGTCTTGACAATTGGTACATACTGGTGAACAAAATAATCCGACTTGTTTACAGCCACATTTTGCACTACAACCCTTTTTGCAATTGCAAAAAATGGTATTAACCCTTAAATTCGTAATGTATCCTTTTGGATACATCAGTTGCTTCAGATAATTTAATATTTTAAATAAATCAAAAGAAATCGATCAAAAAGAAACCACTTTAATGTGTGTCTAATTATACAATATACCTAATAATAACAGTTATACAAGATTCCGTTTTCACTGCGGTCCGCCATATTCAAATAAGTAACAGAAGAAATTTGTGTTTTGCCAATTTAAGGGTTAAGAAGTCTTTCTGGAGCAGTTGGGAGTAACGTTTGAATTTGTTCCAAACTATTGCAATTTTGATTTAAACTATCTAGGCTTAACAGCAGTCATAATACTGTGGCCGATATTAGTACATACTAGTTTTAAATGTTCTAGTTTAGATTCTTTATTTTTAAGAATTACTTGTTCCAAAAAATAAGTCATTCACTCCGGAATATAGCTGTTAATATTTTCAAACATTCGACTAGGCGGGGGGTAATTGGTGTTATCAAATACTAATCCTCTCGAATTATTGCTGCTGTAGCTTTGAGGATTCTAAATTGTTCTTCCTTTTCATTTTGACTTTTTTTTTCTCATACCAAGCTTGTCATGATGACCATCAATGAAACAAAATAATGTTAATCCTCCCGGTTTTTCAGTGATGATAATTTTATTATCATACTTTTAACTTCAATCGAATTTTAATTGTTCTCTTATCTAAAGCTGGATTGTTGAAATTATTTTGCAATGTTTCTAATGAAAACCGACAGTCATCACAATTTTCAATGTATACAAATATTTTCTCCATCGCGACATTAGTAGATTCATCTTGAGAACGACCGATTTTATCCTCATTGGTGGGTCTCAAGAAGGGATTATAGCAATTATTATGGTACCTAGGCTCGGCCGCAACTAAATCATTTTCGTACTGAATACGTGCAGTAACATTTTTTGTTACGTCATAAGAACCAATCCGAGCTACCTTCAGAATGGATTATTTAAATTAAGTGTAGCAAATTTATAAATTTTACGCCTAACATTTTGCGCTTTTTTCTTCTCAGCCTCTTCATTCGCTTCATCTCCACAAAATAAACAATATTTTTTAACAAAAAACGGATTCACTTACGCGTGCTATAAAGGAACGTTCAACACTATACTAAGGTCGGTATTCTAGAACCAAGCTCTCTATTAGGCCATGCCATCGCCGTCTTACATAAGCTGAGGATCTCATCTTTCAATTAGTGTCCCCGGCTTTTTCTTTTTAATAAATAGCTTGTTAGCGCATGATGTTGAATAGAGTGAGCCAGTTAGAGTAGGCTCTGCATCACCCACATAATTAACCACGCAGAGACGGGCTCTTCGTGGAAATCTTGGTTCTTGAATACAGGCCTAAAAGTCTTTCGTTTATGCCTTCCAGAAAAAAAAAAACAGGTACACGATTGTCGCCACTGGGACAACAATAGAATAGTCGGCAGATATTGCTCAAGGTTATATGGGCCAATTAAATTAGGAAAAGAGCTTCTTTTTTATGTATATTCTCACAATCATATAATATATAATTTGTATATATAAGTTATACAACCAATATCTTTACCTATATTAAATATCCCATGATGTATAGGAGGCTAACTTGTGGTTGTAAAGCATGCATATTATTCTTTTCAATGTTTCAAATGGTGATATCGCAAGAATGGTGACTCTTATGAAAAAAAAGTATGAGAACAAATTTTGTAGATAATTGCATGATCTACAAGTTTTGTCTGGCCTATCTTTATGATAAAACTTACCGTTTTGGCTGAAAAATGCAAAAACCTCAAATTTGCGAACTTTGACCTTGAAATATATTTTTTTGCAGATGTGCGATCGATGGAGACTTTTCGCATTTAATTTATAATGGTGTTCCCAACATTCAAACCAATTTTCAGCTCTATGCGAATTTTTGTAAGCCTACCTGTATTTTTTGAGCTATCTTGACAAAGCTATAGGTTTCAGACAGGTTTCAAAATATGTCCTTTATATTTATCTGTTTTATTTATTTAGGTAATTAAATGTATTTATTTGTGCTTTCAGTATACTCTGTGGAATTTCTTGCCAAAAAATCTTTTTGAACAATTCCGAAGAATAGCAAACTTTTACTTCTTGTGTATGACAGTTATCGCAGTAAGTAAAAAAATATGTGCCGGTGTATACAAATACGAACATACTGAAATTAATGTACTCAGGCAAGCTATTCTCATGCAATAGTTAATGCACCTAAAGAGAAACAGTTATGTATGAACTGGGGTTTGAATCCGAGATCCCCAGCTTAAGGTGTTGTCTTCTGAGAAGAAGCAGCTGTTGTAATATGAATAGAAGTTCACTGCTATACGTATACAGGGATTTCAAGTAGAGGAAGAAAGTTGCATTAAATTAATATTGGGAAGTAAACATTACGAGGTATAATCATTGAAATTCATCGGAGAACATTTTTTGACAACTCACCTCATCAATTTCATGTTTTTCATGATACTGCAGTTTCAGACGATATCACGTCCAACTTCAGCCATGACTTTGATTGATGAAATTCTTTGGCCGTCAACTCTTCTATTGTCATATCTTCAGCGCTGCCATCTATGGTTTAATTTATTAACTTCGAAATCAAATTTTATTCGTTAGGAATATCAAAATTCATTGATCTATATTTATTTATCTCAATGTATATTTTCTCCCAAACTGTCAATTCCAAAGGTTTATTTATCCACTTGTTTTAAAAGTTTTGCTTCTCTTCCAATTTTATGATGTTCTAATAAGCTATGTGCAACAATTGCAGTTTTTTTCAGTTTCACAATTTTTAATATTTTTAAAAGTTTTTTGGTACGAGTTTCCAAATTCCTTTTAGTTCCTCCTATATAAACTGTATTGCAATCTTTACATCTTATTTGATAAATTCCAGATTTCTTACTATCTGGGACATTGACTTTTTTATTTGTACTTAGAAGATTATCCAGATTAAATTTATTTATTGGTGCCAAAGTAATATTTTATTTGTCTTTTTTAAATTTTCTATGTATTTCAAGAAGGTAAGTAATTTTCTTGTACTTTTTTCTTTTCTTTGCAATTTTATAGAGTAGTATATTCATTAACTCATTTTTCTGTTTGAATTTCTTTAACTTATCTATAATTAACTCTTTATCAAAACCATTTAATCCAGCAGTGATTAAGATGTGATTATATTCTTTCTTGAAATTTTCTTCATTTAATGGGATAGTTGTCAATCTATGTATTAAGCTATTAAATATTGCATGTTTATGTGATTGAATCCTGACGATTTAATATAATTATCTGCATGACCTTCTTTCCTATAAACATCAAATTCAATTTGTTTGTGTCTGATCATTCCTAATTAAATATAAATCCAAGAATGGAATTTTATTTCCTTCTTCCAATTCTACAGTAAACTCTACAGATTCATCCTGAAGGTTCAATAATAATTTTAGAGCATCTTCAATATAATTAGAATTTATTATTGCAAAAATATCATCAACATATCTATACCAAATCTTAAACATCCATGGTATGCTATATTGATTTGACACTCCAGGTAACCCATAGACTTAAATATTATTTCCACTCAAAGACTTCAACGTGTTCATAATTCTTGCGCACGTTTTATTTGTGGTATTCGCAAATTTGACCATGTTACACCGTCCCTGGAACAATTATCGTGGCTTCGTCTAAGAGATCGTAGAACTGTCCATTCACTATCCCTTCTCTATAAAATCCTTCACACATCATCGCCTAATTATTTATCACGCCGCTTCATCAGACTATCCGACACACATAATATTGACACTCGATCCCATCAGCACATTGTCCTTTATATCCCTCCTCATCACACAGTATATTATTCATTATCTTTCACGGTCTCGCTTACCAAAACATGGAATTCCCTTCCGCCCTATGTCAGAGACTGTCAAACTATAACATCCTTCAAAAACAAATTAAAGAATTATTTAATAACAAACTAACTTATACACCTCACTGATAGTATTCTTTTAACAATTAATAAATTTAATTATCTATGAAAATAATATTAAGATTAACAAATATTTTATTTTGTTTTGTTTTATATATTGTACAAACGTAAAATTAGTTTTCTATATCTCATTATTTTTCTTTGTTTTTATATACGTTAGGCAGGGACAATTTAATATGTCTTGATTGTATACATTTTATTATTAGTTTTAGTCTTAATTTTAACTAACATTAACTAGTTGCATTATAGATCATAATTTAATAGATATTATCTTTTTGATCAATTTTTTATTTAGTATTTAATATTAGAGTTCATTGTGATTGTTATATTCTGATGTAATATATGTTTGCCCTGGTGAGTGGAAGAGAAGGCCACATGGCCTTAACTCCACCAGGCTAAATAAATAAATCTAAATCTAAAATCTAAACAAATCCGCCGAAAATGGTGAAAGTCCATTGACAAAACCAAAACCTGTTCGTAAAATTTTCCATAGTAAGTAAAAGAAGAATTACTGACACAAAGTTTAGTACGGTTTATATATTCTTCTATTATTTCATTTTTGATATTCGGAGAACTCAACCATTTTCTCAAAAATAATTAACATTTTCTCAACTGGAATGTTCGAAAATAAAGAAATTACATCAAAATAGACAAATCTGTAATTGTGTCATAGACTAACAATATGAAATAACAGAAGAATATATAAACCTTACAAAATTTTGTGTCAGTAATTCTTATTTGACTTGCTATGGAAAATATTACAACAGGTTTTGGGTTTGTCGATGGGCAATCCATTTTCGCCATTTTTGGCAAATTTGTTGATGGGTTACCTGGAGTGTCAGATCACTAAAGCATACCATGGATAGTTAACATTTGGTATAGATATGTTGATGATATTTTTGCAATAATAAATTCTAAATATATTGAAGATGCTCTAAAGTTATTATTGAACCTTCAGGATGAATCAGTAGAGTTTACTGTAGAATTGGAAGAAGGAAATAAAATTCCATTGTTGGATTTATATTTTTAATTAGGAATGATCAGACACAAAAAACTGAATTTGAAATATATACGAAAGAAAGCCATGCAGATAATTATATTAAATCGCCAGGATTCAATCACATAGCTCATAAACATGCGATATTTAATAGCTTAATACATAGATTGACAACTATTCCGTTAAATGGAGAAAATTTCAAGAAAGAATATAATCACATCTTAAACACAGCTAGATTAAACAGTTTTGATAAAGAGTCAATTACAAATAAGTCAAAGAAATTCAAACAGAAAAAAATACTTAATGAATATACTACTCTATAAAATTGCAAAGAAAAGAAAAAATACAAATATATTACTTACCTTCCTGAAATACATAAAAAATTAAAAGAAAAAAATTCACTGCTACGAACGGGTATATGCGTTGACAAAGAACATGCTTGCCGTGCTATGGGCGTATATATCCGTTCTGAACTTCAAACGCCTGCTAGTTATATAATATTTATTGCATTGCTTTCAAACTAAGCAGGCATATACTGCCATCTCTTAGGAACCTAAATAAACTTATTCCATATTTCACTCTGCATTGAGTCGCCCCCTATTTAAAAACATCCAGACCCATACACAATGAAATAATTTTCAACGCGCTAGCTGTCTGCTGGCGGTCACGTGATTACGAATTCCAGGAATGACAAAAATGGCCTCTTCAAGTCGTGTTTTTCTTGCCGATGCGGAGTTGGTTCAAGTTTTGGAAACATTAGATTCTGATTTATCGGATATTAGTGATTGTGATGATGCAGTATATATTCCTGAAGATAGTAGTGATAGTGAAGTTGAAGAAAATGATTCCATGCCGGTACTGCAGCCGCCAAAAAGAAATCATGGTTCATGTGATTTATTCCAATGTCGTAGCGGAAATTTTATCCCTACTGTTCACAATTTCAACAGTGAAAATTCAGG
The DNA here is from genome assembly GCA_030220185.1 of Diploptera punctata. Taxonomy (NCBI): domain Eukaryota; kingdom Metazoa; phylum Arthropoda; class Insecta; order Blattodea; family Blaberidae; genus Diploptera; species Diploptera punctata. Next base: position 217,465 of record JASPKZ010009351.1, on the reverse strand, counting down.
AATTTCGGTGAATGCAGGCTTAAGTGATGATTCTAAAGTGCTTAGTTATTTTGAATTATTATTTCCTCTAAGTATTATGCAGCTTATTTCAGAAGAAACTAATAAATATTATTTATTTTAAAGTCAGAAAATACGATTTAGAAAATTACTTTCATTATATATTTGTACATCCTTAATTAAAAATTAACACTCGTAAATAATTTTATTATAAAATAATTTTAAATGTGCTAAGAAAAACGTGTTGAAGTATGATTAGTTTAAGAAGAAAACAGTTAAAAATTTATAAAACTTGAATGGGTAGATTTTTTGTGTACATTTGTTGTCAGTTGTGGACAACTCTTTATGATCTATTGCGTGTGGTATTTCTCCCTGCAATTTAAAATTTATATTTCTGTGTTTCTGGAAAATATATAACCATCTACATCATGTAAGGTGAGTCTTCTAAATATATTTATTACTTTCGGCATGGTAGGATAATGTTTATAAAAATATTTTAATAATTGTAAAAATAACTCAGCAAGGAGGATTTGAAAGGCTGGAAATATCTCAGCAGTGAAAAGGTTAATACATAGATTGACAACTATTCCGTTAAATGGAGAAAATTTCAAGAAAGAATATAATCACATCTTAAACACAGCTAGAATAAATAGTTTTGATAAAGAGCCAATTATAAATAAGTTAAAGAAATTCAAACAGAAAAAAAACACTTAATGAATATACTACTCTATAAAATTGCAAAGAAAAGAAAGAATACAAGTATATTACTTACCTTCCTGAAATACATAAAAAATTAAAAGAAAACGATTGACAAATTCATTATAACTTTGGCACCAATAAATAAATTTATCTGGGTAAGGAAAGTACTTGGGCTCGAACAAACATATCTGTATGAAAGTTTGGTTACAGGATACATTACGTACCTCTCAATGTGCTGTTGGGTGTCGTTTTTCTGCAAAACTCTGCAATCATGCTCTAGATATCACTGTATATGTCATTGTAGAAGCCATACGCAATGCAGATATCTTAACTATAAATGTAAATGGGGACTTTCATTAAATTCTCACAGCAATATAAAGGACTGCAAAATGCACAGTGAAGAAAAGCAAGTTGATCGCATGCCATATTTGCACATTCTATAATATCAGTGTTGAACGCCACGTCAATTACACTTTTGAAGTTGTCGACTGGTTCACCAATATCGTAGCCAGCGTTCTGCAACGCGTAACGAAACATTGGTCTATATACTCCCGTAGATAACTGATTGTAAATGACAGAATGCATATTCATGATAAAGAATCTGTCATGCAATTTTGGCTGCATATTACTGGAACGTAGTTTAATAAAGTGGATCTTTTCCCAAGAGTTTCTTCCGATCGACATAACATCAGTCGCCAAAGAAGTACTGAAGATGAGACCGTTATGGTCTCGAAATCGCGATCTACTTAGAAGATTTATATAAGGAGAGGCAAGAAACATTTAATTTCACCATAAATTAAACCTCATAGTGATTAATTCCTATAAAAGTTAAATTAATAAAGTCTGTTATTCTCTTGGCATATATTTTATATTGCCTGAAGAAATACACACCCAGAGGTTGTGCATATTTTGTAGTTTTAAGTGGAATGATTTTTAAATGTACATCTTTTCCGCTAGATGCTTCCAGTAGTACTTGTTCATCCTTATGGCCAGACCAAGAGTCACAAAGTACTAATGACTTTCTCGACAAATTTGGATTCAAAACTGACAGAAAAAAACGCCTTCAGATGTTGTTTCGTCATCTTCCCACTCATACCTGCATCGACGAAGACATTTGGAGGGCACCGAGTTTCTATTTCCCTTGATGCACAAGGTCCAAACTTTCCACTAGGTTCTTGGAAGCAAATATAGAGTTTGTCTGCCAATCGTCCTTCCATTGATATAGCAACATCGATCGTGTAACTATGTATTGCACTGTTAACTGATTGCAATATCGAGACAGTGTTTCTCTCCACTTTCGTGCATAGCGTTCTGTCAGAAGAAAGCTCATAGTTGAACTGACTCTGATCACAGTTCCATACAGAACTAATTTCGATTTTTTCTGTCGTGATATGCTCAATGACGTCAGCAACAAACGTTTGAGCTCTTTGAATCAACTCTTCTCCGTCATCCTTATCTGTTCATGTTTGGAGCCTAGTGATACGGCGTGAAGTTATCCTAAACTCCTTTTTCAAATTAGTAATAAATCCTGGTGAAGCTGTAAAGTTTGTACACCCGAGATTTCTGGCTATGTCCAATGCCCAATGTTGCAAATGCCAATAATGAACGGTGGAGCCACATTCTCAAGCTTCATCGAATTTCGCCATTACACACTCATTGATGATCTGGAACTGCAGTGTACGATTTCCTTTGAAAACTGTATTTCCTTCTCGTTTCTTTGCCACGTAGTCCAGTATGTTTTTAATATTGCTTTTAGCCTTCAGTTTAGGGTATCTTTTGAGAAGCTTGTTCTATGTGTTGAAACTTCTTATGTGATAATCATCATATATGTTCTCTAGTGTGTTGTCATCAAACGCCGTGATGATACTTGCGACTTTAACCTTCTTATCAGGAGAGGGCTGGAATTCACTTTCACTCCTTCCATCGCCTCTTCCCACACTTGCCGGATCACTACCGCTTGCAATGAGTTGTTCGCCATTATCATCACTAGCATCATAATTATGTGTTAATGTTACAACAGTATCTGTTTCTATCTTATGCTCATATTTCTGCACTATAATTGATACCAGAAAACATGCGAATGGTTAATCTGTACCGAAATCACTTTCTCGGTACGTAACAACTACGTCATCGTGTCTTCCCTTGTAACACGAATTTCCCTCCAGATTGTTTTAGTTTCAAAATATTAACTAAATATTTCATTAAATCTAAATTATTTAAATATAGGACCATAATTTGAGATAAAGATTATAATATGTATAAACATATTGAGTTTGGACTTTAATTACTCAGGAATTTATATTTTTGCAATCAAATGATCATATTAATGAATAAATTTTAGTAATTATATAAAAGTTGATTTCCTTTTTTTTTTATAAATGACTAAGACAACTCCTTTAGTTAAATTTCGGTTATTCCAATATAGACAGCGCCAGAAAGTCTATAAGACATATGGTATAACAAAGGAACACATGAATCACAGCTATCTGAATACAATAGGAACCTATATATACCAAACTCTTTGTTAATAGAAATATATCAGAACGTCTATTTAAAAACAGATTAGAATGCCTAGTCAAAATAATGTTTATGAATGACGAGTATGACAAAATGTTTACAATTGGAGTTTCACTATGAAGTTTCAAATTAAAATTTGGACACATGTATCAATTAAAAGATAACTACGAATAACACATTAAAATTAATTCAAACTAACGGTTTTTAACTAAGCTGTTAGGCCCTTAATAGAAAACCCAAAGGCCTAACTATGAAACAACTTGGCAACATTGTCAATAAATAGCGCGAGATAGACACACCTATTATTAGCTACATCACAAACAGAAACAAAGGAAAGTCACACCCTTTATATATATGTATATGTGTCCATATATGTTTAAACCAACAGAAATATATTGTAACCCCTTCTCCTGTAGCGATCTGAACGATTGAAGGAATACTGAGGTTTTCAATATATAAAACGGAGACGCGTACAAAGAGAAGCCTCCCAGCTAGCGAAGAGAGAACATCAATAAGTTTTCATTTTAACTCCGGAAAAATAACTACCGCTACTGGTTCTAATAGAAAATTGTAACTCCTAATCGAGGAGGACGAACTTAGCGCAAGTTCAAATAGCTTTACAAATTACGTTAAGTGCTCTAATAAGTAAAATATTTGAACAGAATATCGTAATAAATCGATATTTGAGGATACTGATCAGTAATTTTTATATTACTATATTAATAGTAATAATTCTTCATTATTCCGTAGAGAAGTCAGATCGCTATACACATCGTATCATCAAGTGTTTTCATTGTATTAAATATATGTATATCAACTCCTATACTAAATAAATCGAGTGACTTGTGAACTTCAATTATTGATAAAACTATCGCTGCCCGTACAAAGTTCCTTCGTTATTCCCTTTGAAAAGTTATCCTCCTCGCTCACCGAATCCACCCTGACTAGACCGCGAGCATAAAAATTCCCACATTACGGGAATTCCTTGTAATAAATCCCACATCCTGTGATAAATTCATCACCATCTACACCATTTATTAACCCCTAATTAAACACTTTTGTTCCACCCTCTACAATGATATTAAAGAACAGTGCCAAATTCCTGTCTTCGTTGTCCTCTCTCCTACGTACCTCCCCATTCCTTCTTTGTGCGCTGCGTGTGACTGCGTATCTTCCCCTCGTTATCAAAAGCCTCGAAGAAGCTGTGCAAGTTAGTACCAGGGTCATCATCAACTTTGCGATCGTCGTGGTTAGGTCGACGGTAGCTCGAGGGAGCTCTTTGGTTTCATCAGTCCCATAAGCCAGGGTAGGGTAACCAGGACTGTGAACCCTAGCCCTTGGCTGGACTGGATTGTGTGTATGTATGTATGTATGTATGTATGTATGTATGTATGTATGTATGTATGTATGTATGTATGTATGTATGTATGTATGTATGTATGTATGTTTATTATTATTACTGTCGACTTTTGAATTATTGATGACCGATTTATATTTTTTCTGTAATGATTTGGAATTCTTATTCTTTATTACGAAAGGGCATTACTAAATAATAGGTAGCGTGTCGAGGAAAATATAGGAATTCATGAAGTGAGATCAGGACTTATAGTAAGAATTTAGCACACTTATTCTTTAACATAAAAGAAAGCCATTGACACTGTTTACAAAACACTTTAATATAACTATGAGAACAGGTTAACCACCAATTTAACATATTATTAGTACATATGAAAAATGCGTAAGATAGAACTTGACAAATAGAAGGGGGAACTTGGAAGCACCATTTGGTATTAAATTGGCTTAAGAGAATTCTTCAAAATATGTCTCCAGCCGTTAAACATTTGGTTTTCGCTACTAAACCTAGAAATGTGGCAGAAATGTATGTCTTGACAAGAGAGGTAGGCAACTTTGAGATTGCTGAAACGCAAAGAAGTCTTAGTAAAGAACATATTGCAAAAGTTTCAAATAATGCAAATGTTCCTTTGTATCGTTCCTCATATAAAACTCCTGGCGGCAGAGAAATAAGATCCAATGTTGGAGATGTCATCGTTTTGGGCATTCTTCTAAGGAATGCCGAGTTGAAATTTTAAATACTCCGCATGTTTAGATATATTGTGAGAGAGTTTTTTATCCTAACAATGTTTTGGGCTAGTTGAGCCACTTCATTCGGATATATATATATATATATATATATGTTTATATTATGGGGAATATCTTGAGAAAGTTTTTGTAATGTGGACCAGGTTTTGCTTTGTAAGGTGCTATCTAAATTCTAAATTTAGAGTGAATAGAAGTTAGAAAGCGTCGATGGCCACTAATATGAGCAGCATGGCTAGTCTAATAAAAGGTGTTCTGTGGTTGAGTAATTACCACTGTTGTATATTTTTGTGAAGGACACACAGCATTCGTTAACTAATAGTTGTATATTTCTTGTGTTAAGCTTTTTGAGGTTCTATTTTCTGTTTTCCTGTGTTATCTAATTTCAGTTACCCTTTCCTGATTTGGCACTGATTGGAAGATTGCACTTCTGGCAGTGGTGTACTTGGTGGGTTAGGCCGACCCCGAGTACCCGCTGACCTGGAACTGGTTCTCAAAATTTGTTGTTGCAAATGGAACGGCTGATCGGGATTGCGACCCGGCAATCCAAGTTTTGCTTTTCGTCTTCCTGAGTTCGCCTGGAACACCGGCCGAGTTCGGCTATGGTGTCTGTAGTATTTGCAAGGTTCCTGTTACAGCGCCTGGATAGCTGATGAGTTGGTTGGTGTGGTGAAGATTTTGGAAACGAGAGAATATTTTTGAATATTTTCAGCCGAATAATATTGTGAACTATTACCTTACCGTCCCAACGTGGGATTACATCAACTCGTGTCTACCTGAATGATAGTTTTCTTTCAACATTATTTCTCCGTTTTGGTGTTATTGTGACTCTTTTCCCGGAGGGCCTGAGAGGGTGATATTGTACCGAAATCACTTTTTCGGTACGTAACAACTACGTCATCGTGTCTTCCCTCTACAGTGATGTTATAGAACGGTGCCAAATTCCTGTCTTCGTTGTCCTCTCTCCTATGTACCTCCCTCTTCCTGCTTTATGCGCTGCGTGTGATTGCGCATCTTCCCCTCGTTATCAAAAGCCACAAAGAAGCTGTGCAAGTTAGTACCAGGGTCATCATCAACTTTGCGATCGTTGAGGTCAGGTCGACGGTATCTCGAGGGAGGTCTTTGGTTTCAGCAGTCCCATAAGCCAGGGTAGGGCAATCAGGACTTTGAACCCTAGCCCTTGGCTGGACTGGATTGTGTGTGTGTATGTATGTATGTTTATTATTATTATTGTTGACTTTTGAATTATTGATGACCTATTTATATTATTTCATTCATATATTTTCTTTCAATGGTCAAGAAGATAAAATTTTGTTGAATTATTTGTATTTCAATGACCTAATGATTTCCATTAAAACTTTTTAGTTTACTGATTGTGTAGCTAGTTATGACATTGTCTATTTCGTATTGATATTTTCTAAAGCTTTCTCAAGCTAAATTAATCCCCTTTTTGCTTCTAGCTTCCACGATTATAATACTGTTTAGCAGTACTATATGTTAAATAATTTACAAAGAAAAGGTGGATTAATCTTGGCCTTCTATGAGCCCGGGCAAAGGAATGTGGATATAATCATTCAAAATTTTCAGACTCAATGTTATAAAAAGGTAGGATCGCGAGGCGCACATCTACTACACCAATACCATCTTCACGAAGAAGAGTTCTTCGTAACTTCATCTCAACCAATCACAATACATTAGCAGGATTGATTACCAATCGACGACCGATCTGACGCTTCACTACACAAATAACTTCACAAAACGCAACTTCAGAGGCACACTGCACCGTCCCTACTGGTCTCGACTGGTGTACCGGCAGGTCAGTGTGCAATGATGCATGGCACACGCAGAGGCCTCTAACGGACGACTGCAGAGTTTTGCAGATGAATGAGTATCACTAGTGCAATAAGGGACCTTTAAATTATCTCTTACACGATTTTGGTGTATATGTGTTTGTCCAAGCCCAAGTAATTTCCTTGTAAGTACAAATAAAAAAGTCAATGTCCCAGGCAGTAAGAAATCTGGAATTTATCAAATAAGTTGTAAAGGAGAACCTAAGAGGAATTTGGAAACTCGTCCAAATAACATTTTAGAAATATTAAAATTTATCATCATCATCATCATAGTACATTCACGAATTTAGGTAATTTGTTGACCTGTTTCGGCCTCAAGAGAAACACCATCCAAAAGTCTTTTGAATGGACGTCCTGGTATTCTTCTTCCTGCAGGTTAATATCTTAACATTTGTTTGGGTATTCTGTGATTTTCCATTCGATGAACTGTGAAATTGGAAAATCTGCAATTGCTGCACATAGCTTATTAGAACATCATAAAATTGCAATAGAAGCAGAACTTTTAAAACGTTTGGAATTGACAGTATGGGAGAAAATATAAATTGAGAAAAATAAATATAGATAAATTAATTTTGATATTCCTAACGAACAAAATTTGACTTCCAAATTAATAAATTCAACCATAGATGGCAGTGCTGAAGATGGTGACAATAGAAGAGTTGACGGCCGAAGAATTTCATAAATCGAAGTTATGGCTGACGATGGACTTGATATCGTCTGAAAATGCAGTATCATGAAAATCATAAAATTGATGAGGTGAGTTGTCAAAAAATGTTCTCCGATGAATTTCAAAGAAGAAATTTGTGTCTGCTTCTGGACTCTCTGAATAATACAATTGGTTTGTGCACCAGCACATAAAGCTGGAGATCTTCGGTTCAAATCCCAGTTCAGACATACATTTTTCTCTTTAGTTACACATTGTATATATGTATATATATTTATTTATTTATAATCATAAATATATTAAAATATACATACAGTCAATATGCCCATTTCACCAATTAATGTTTTAAAATGGTCAACAAGTTTCCACAGCCAAGCTGTCATTCTCAAGACCAGATATTGACTGAAGACAAAATTGATAATAAATAAATAAACAAATTCAGTTAAAAACAAACTACGTCACATGACGCAACATTCATAAGTAAACAATAAAAATGAATGTTGCGTCATGTGACGTAGTTTGTTTTTAACTGAATTTGTTTATTTATTTATTATCAATTTTGTCTTCAGTCAATATCTGGTCTTGAGAATGACAGCTTGGCTGTGGAAACTTGTTGACCATTTTAAAACATTAATTGGTGAAATGGGCATATTGACTGTATATATATATTTTAATATTTTATCACCAAGAAGATCACTTGTGTATTAAATAAATATATTACATTAGATTAATTTTATATATTATTAATAATTAAATTTTTAATATTGCAATAGTTACTGATATATTTTTTAATTATATAATCATATTTTATTTGTAATTTGAAAGAATAATTCTTATAAAATTAAATTATTATGAATATTTCTGTAAGTTTAAATCAGTTTTATCAATAATATTAATCTAATAATTAAGAACATTTATTCATGCAAATTGGAACCAGATCCTATTTTTTTAATTAGCCAAAATGGAATTCTACTTTGACATTATTCCAGTAGAAATGATTGCATTATAATAGTTTTATAAATTTAAATCCGATCTGAAAGTTACAAATCCAGAAATAATAGAAATGGTGTTGTTACATATTGTATAACCATCATCCTCTTATTGTGTCCTACTTTCGGAAGGTCGATTCAACATACTGCATACTGTGTACAATTATTAAAAGAGGAAGAAAAGCTTCATTTGTCTGAAATAATAGGTGCAAACCATTTTGGATAACTTCTTTATGGATGGCACTTAAGATATTATTTTTGTTAATAATAGTAAATATTTTTGCTCTCATCCTACAATTAGACTAGAGTTTTATAATAAAATACTAAATATTTTCTGTACAAAAGTATAGAATGTATATAACATTTCATTATAATACTCTAGGAAAACTGAAGGATGAGAGTAACTGGAGGCAATGCCATTAGATCATTAGCATTTTTGAAGAGATCTTTGAAAATTATTTACTAGTTGATTACTTGGTGTTGTATAGGTAGTTATTTATCCTGATCATCTTGTCACCAATCAGTTTAGTGACCCCAGAAATATGGATTTGACACTAATCTCGGTCATTATTGTCATTTTATTTTGCACTCCTTTTCATTCCCCATGCAAATGAGGAGTGAACATGGGCTTCAATGACATAGGGAGTGTCATTATTTGTCTCGGCAATCCCAAAACTATGATTAATATCAGCGTTTTTTTATTACCTTCACAAGTCACTCCCTCTCATCCCGCTAGGCTGCTTTGGTTCAAACTTGGGCTTAAATTTCATTGGGACTGTGACCAATCACCAGAACGACCCCAAAAACTAGATTCTATATATTAATCTCAGCCATTTTTGACATTTTATTTTTCACCCCATCACACACCTAAATAGATTCTATATATGAATCTCAGCCATTTTTGAAATTTTATTTTTCACCCCATCACACACCTGCTCCTTTAACAGTGCTAGGGGTAAATTTGGCCTTAAAGACATTGGGGCAGTCATCAGTCATTTTAGCAACTGTGATCTTAAATGTCAATCTTAGGCTTAAATATAATTCTGACTTATTATGAGTTAGTTATTTTGACTCGCCTCATATTTTTTTTGATGTTGTGCAGACTATAGTTTTGTCGCAGATACAACAAAACTATAGTCTGCAGAATATAAAACAAATTAGGTGAGTCAAAATAACTAACTCATAATAATTAGAAGATCCCTCATAGTGTCATTTGCTATAAATATTAAATAAATAATTCTGACTGTCACTAATCTGATAAGCTACCTAAAAAACTATGTATTTGATACTAATATCAATTTTTTCAATTATTTTTACATGTCACCACATCTCATCCCCCTATATACTGTTCACAGACGAAGTGAATGAAAGCAGTAGGTATTTCATATTCCATGAGTGTTCCTTTATTCACAGGTAGTATGCCATCCAATCTTTTACAAGTAATTAAACCAGTTTCAAAACCTAGGTGGTTTCATCATCACTAATTTTATGACCTATGTTCTGTTTCTCAGGAGAATGTTCTCTTGAATGACAGAACATTGGTTCGTGAAATTACTGATGATGAAACCGCCTAGGTTTTGAAACTGGTTTAATTAGATATGAGGTGATGTCTAAAAAAAATTAATTTAAATCTTAAATTAATCCTCATAATGACTTTTCCTATAAAATTTCAATTGGCATTATTTATTAATATTATTTGTACTCTCTCTTTCCTCAAATAGCTAACTATTGAGAGTCCAGTGGAACCTCTTACAAGTGTTCTTCCTCTTATATTTGTGATTGCTGTGACTGCTTTGAAACAAGGATATGAAGACTGGCTACGTCACCGGGCAGATAATGAAGTCAATTGCTCTCTTGTTACTGTTATAAGAAAAGGAATTGTGCAGGTATAATGATTATTTAAACAAGTAGGGAATATAAACTTTTTCTTTATGAGTTTATTCGACAAGGCAAGTAAATGGAGAAATGCCATTGTTTATCACTTCTCACCAAATGACAAATTTTATTTGAAGAGAAAAATATACCGGTATGCCTAAATCGGGATTTGAAACCAATGTTTCTGGTTCTGTACACCAGTGCCTCCAACTTATTTGCAGAATTTTCTCTATACTAATATGATTCCCGAATGTGAGAAAGCAGTGAACATTTGTTAAGTTAAGGTAGAATATTTTTATCACTCACCTCATATTGTTCTTCTTATTTGATTATAAACTAGTTTCGGAACATAGTTTCTGTTCCATCCTCAGTATCGTCACGACCGTTGTTCTGAGGATGGAACAGAAACTATGTTCCGAAACTAGTTTATAATCAAATAAGAAGAACAATATGAGGTGAGTGATAAAAATATTCTACCTTAATGAATATACCTCATAGTGAGAATTCCTAAAATAAGTAAGTAGTGAACATTTGTTCCATTAATGCCATCTAACAGCTTCTTAAACAAGAAGACTTTTAAATGGGATTAACACTACATTTGTAGCCAGTAAAGCTTAAATTCGTTGTTTAATATTACATTTATTACTTCCCACCAAATGAAAAATTAAATTGTTCTCTTTTAAGAAGCCACTAGATTGCGTTAGTGGAATGAATGTTCACTGCTTTCTCACGCATGGGAATTGTATTAGTTTTAAGAAAAATTTGAAAACCAGAAGCCTAATAGCGGAGATGAAAGAGCACTGGTGTACAGGAACAGAGACATTGGGTTTAATAAGAATAAAATGAAACGTGAATTCTTCTTACCTCATATATCTATGTTTTTTTAACACAGCACTGCAGTATTAGAAAAAAAAACATCTTTTCCACCCTCAGCTGTTTTCACAACTATCAATTTTTTCTTTTGCCGGTAATTTCCAAACCGCCATCTGGTATACTTTTGAAGAACTTTGTAATCAAGCTTGGTTCGTTGGGAACCTCAAAGTTCATTGGGTTTAAATCCCAATTTAGGTATATAATTTTCTCTTCTAATTTAAAGAAATTTCTCTTTATTCTCTAGTTGCATACATTTTTTTTCCCCCATCATATTGTTAAAAATCTAGAATATATATATATATATATATATATATTGTATTACATCATCATCATCATCATCCTTCATGGATTAGGTCTTTGCCTGTTCCGATCTCACATCTGTTCAGCCTAGCGCTTTCTTGGTCTTGCTACCGATCTTGTATTATTTTTACATTGATAAAATATGGTTGGTTGGTTGGTATCTAATGTCCAGCACTTGATAATGAAATCATTCGCTCTCTTGCACTCCAATATTTAGCAGAAAGGCTGGTCTCTTCCACAAAAGCTGGGCAACGGAGGAGATGGCTTCTTTCCATATCTTCATTTAAATTGCAAAAAGGGCATTTAGGTGAATCTGTTATGCCAATTCTGTGTAGGTGTTTATTCAAGCAGTCATGTCCCGTTAGCAGTCTGAATGTTGCTACTGCAGATTTTCTTTGTAATGTAGTAATGTCATAAGCTTGTAGATTTTCCCATTCTTTTCCAGATGTTTTGGTGGTGTATTCTTCTCTAAGTTTATTGATGTATTTATTTGAGATAATTCTTTTGATAGAGTGAAATGAAACTGGAGTAGGAGTTGGGTTTGAAATAATTTTGCTACCCTTCTTGGCCAGAAAATCGGCTATTTCATTGCCTGTCACTCCACAATGGGCCGGAATCCATTGAAGTACAACTTTTTTTATGTAGACGGAATAACTGTTTTATCATTTTGTGACATTCGATAATTTTGATGCTTTTGGGTGTTGTGTCTCGTGTTATAGCGAGAATGGCTGCTTTGGAGTCACATAGAATTACAACTTTTGTAAATTTTTGTATGTGATATAAAATATTTTGTAAACTTAAGAAAATTGCTAGAATTTCGCCATCAAAGTCATTGATAAAATATAAATTGATAACAAAATGATAATAGATCTCTTCTGTATTCTAAAGAGTGCTGTTCGTCTTTTTCATATCTTTCTTATGGATATATCTGAAGAAAGAAGTCTTGAGGATTAAAACAACCTATAGCATGCTCCTTAAAATTTATAAATTAATTTGTGAGGTCACAAGAAGTCTAATTTATTGATTTTCTAAATATTTTCGTGAGATTAAATGTTTGATTTAACTTCATCTTAATGACTTTGTGACAGTCATAGCAGGTTATTAAGGATTTTATTTTAAAAAGGATTTGTTTTAAAGGGAAAATCCTGGATATTTTTATAAGTTAAACCAGGATGTCCCTAAATGGTTCAAAATAAATGTGTATGTCAAATTTTATTTTTAGTGCAACGAAGGAAAACACAATAACACATTGATGCAAAATCGAATATTATACACATAATTTATAAATAAATAATCCATAAAGAAGAAACATAACTTTCTTCAATTCAAAAATATAATTCATATATATTTCTTTCAAGTTTTAAAATAAGAAATTTAAATTCATATCTTATCAACTTGATAACCGATAGCGAGGAGACACTAAAGGACAACACGCACACACTATTGAGTAACACTAAAAAATTGGGACTGGAAGTAAATATCAGTAAAACTAAATATATGGTCATACGTAGAAATTCAGTATATAATGGAAATGGACAGCTAAGGACAAATGAGGGAAATTTTGAGGAAGTGGCTGAATTCAAATACCTAGGAACAGTAATCACAAATAGGAATGAGATGCACAAAGAAATTAAACATAGGCTCAATTCTGGAAATGCATGCTATTATGCATTGCAGAGACTTTTGATGTCCCAACTCCTTTCAAAAAACGTTAAGCTGAAAATATATAAAAGTATTATTCTACCAGTTATATTATATGGGTGCGAAACATGGACTCTTACCTTAAGGGAGGAAAGAAGATTACGAGTATTTGAGAATAAAGTTCTTAGGAAAATTTTTGGACCAAAGAGAGATGAACAGACAGGTGAATGGAGAAGACTACATAACATTGAACTACATGGTCTTTATAGGAAGCCAGATATAATAAGAACAGTTAAGTCTCGTAGACTGCGATGGGCAGGACATGTTGCACGTATGGGGAATGAAAGACATGCATGGAAACTTCTTGTAGGAAAGCCAGAAGGAAAACGCCCAGTTGGTAGACCAAGAATGAGGTGGGAGACAACATTAACTATGATTTGAGGGAAGTAGATTATACAGGGAATGATTGGAAAGCATTGGCTCGGGATAGGGATGTATGGAGGGCTTATGTCCGCGCGGCCATGAACCTACGGGTTCGATAGTACCAGTGAGTAAGTAAGTATCAACTTGATAAACAGACACATCCTGTGTCTTCATTATTTGGGGACAAACATCGTACTTTGAAAATTATCGTTTCCACAACATCTATTATTTATAATTAATATTGACCTATATTGGATATATCAGGACTTTTGTACCCCATGTTTTCTAGTTTCATGAACTCTTGCCGATCTTTGACACCATTGTTTTATCTAACCAACAATGTTGAGTGTGTGACATCAATGATAGGCATATAGGAACGATATATATTGTAGCGGCCATCAGCCGAGAGAGAAGCAATAACCACGTATTAATCTACTGGACATGTGAGTATAAATTACTGTTTCTATAAGCATCTCCAGTTTGGATATGATATGACATAATAAATAATAAGAACTAATTACTTGATTCAGTTGCTATATGCAACTATTAACTTAACTTATTTCGCTTAAAATAAATAATTAGAGATTTATTAACTTGGAGAATTTCAAAGCCTTGACAAAAAGAATGTAACTTCAAATAAAACTTATAAAATATTAATTTCAATTAAGATTATTATTAAAAACAAAAACTATTGATCCGAGCTCTCTCATACCAAGAGGATATAAGTCCTTCATAAGTAAAACATTGTGTTTTTCATCGTTGACGTTTTTCTGAATAACTTGTCATTTCTTTTGTATAAGGAGTTAACATATGTTTTTCTGTGAATAAAACTGATTAAGGGTGGTTTTGCCTTTAACTAAAATCCCAAATAAGCATAAATTCATACAATACTATATTAAAATACCAGTGCCGAGTTCGGCCAAGATATACGCTATCAGTAATCAAACCCGGATTACAACAGACTTAAATTAGTTTTACTGTAGACTATAATTCATTAAATAAAATTGAGGTGAAAGAAGATTGTAAGAAAAATAATTTGTCACAAGAAATAACAAAGGTATTGGGAGAAAAAACTAATTTTATTCTATAGAATTTACCATTTGTATTGCACAAAGGAGAATGAGAAATACAGAAAATATTGAGACAGAGGGCCAGAAAAGAAAGAGCTAAAGGAGACACCTAAGTAAGAGTAGACTACCAGAAGATTGGCTAAGAGGACATTGGGTTTCCTGGAAGAACTTGAGTTCAAAAAACAGATAAAGGAGCAATGTAATGTAATGCAGAGGATATCACAAGAGGCCAAGAAACAAGAGGACAAACTATTCATAGTGACACTCTTTGTTAGGTCTCTGGGAAAAGAAGAAGATGAAAGCATTCTTGAAAATGGACTGTTACACCTCAAAGTAGACATACTAGGACTTAGAGAGGTCAGAAAACTAGGCAAAGCCATAATAGAGAAACTGCCAGTGACATATACAGTCATATAGTAGAAATGAAGAGTCAAAGAGGATTAGGCTTTATAAAAAACACCTGTGGAAGAGCATAAAAGAAATAATAATAATAAAAAAAGAATCACTGGTGTGTTTTTTAATAAAAGGAACCATGCACACAATAGTACAGGTTTATGTTCCTACAGAATTCAGCATGACAGATGAGTAGGAAAACTTCTACAGTTTTCTGGAGGATACAATCAACAAAATGAAAATAATGGGGAGCTTCAATAGCAAAATAGGTCACAAAGATCACAAGGATGAAGAACCTATGGAACCTAATGGTTATGGAACATGAAACGATTGGGGAAAGAGGTTATTCAATTTCTAAGGGACAGAGGCTTAAAATTGTCATCTTTTACAAGGCAGAAGAACATGGATTGCCCCTAAAGAAAGAAGAAAGAATGAAATTGACTTTATCCTAACGAATAGATTACAAGATGTATGAGATATGCAAGTAATAAATTGATTAAAATTCATTACCAACCACCGAATAGTTATAATGAAGCTCCAGATAAAGGAAAGTAGACATCACCTGGACAAGGCATAAATCACACAATGTAGGAAGAGACTACAGGAGAATCTACAAGAGAGAAACCAGAAAGAGGACATTGGAAGTAGAACAACTATACACCACAATTGAAGCAAGTATAGCACAGGCAGCAAAAAAACTCCACAGTAAGATGGAGAAGAAAGTAGAAAGACAGAAACACTCAAGATGATAGATCAAAGAGAAGGTCTAAAAAAATATAAAAGACAATCAAGAGGAAAATAAAGAATATGACGAAATGAATAAGAGTAAAAAGTGGACGATAAGAAATGACTTAACAATACAACATTTAAATAATAAGGAAAATAATGGCTGAATAAATACCAAGAATGAGGTGGGAGAAAAACATTAACTATGATTTGAGAGAAGTATATTATACAGCGAATGATTGGAAAACATTACCTCAGGATAGGGATGTATGGAGAGCTTATTTTCCGCGTGGCCATGAACCTACTGGTTTGATAGTGCCAGTGAGTTAGTTAGTTAGTTAGTTAATGGCTGAATAAAAATCGACAAGAAAGATAAGAGAACACTTAGCAGATGTTGGGGTGAAGGATTCAAAAGGAGATAGAGTAGCCTCTAGAAAACAGATCTCATCACAGGCCACAAAGCTTCTACGAAGAACTGTATTCTAGCACCATACAATGGGGTATTCTGACAACAAACCTTTAGGAAGAAGACCTGAGGAAGGAAGTGAACACCTATGAAGGAAGTGACGACTGATAAATGCCCAGGATATGACGGAATGCTCAATGAGCATCTGAAGATCCAGGAGGAGGAATAAGGCCACTAATGGAACTGTTCAACAATATAGCAAACCGAAGTAATTCCAAAGGAATGGAAACAAAGTACCAATACTACTGCATAAGAAAGGAGCAAAAGACAACATAGGCCAATCAGTCTGACGTCGAATATATTAAAATCTTTATGAAAATGATAAACGAAAGATTTATGAGAACATTGGATTCAACCAGAAGAAGTGCTGGATTTTGATCAGACTATAGCGCAATGGATTATCTTCAAGTCATGAATCAATTAATCAAGAAAACATAAACCTATGTCAGATATTCATAGCTTTCATTGATTATGTCTTCGACTCAAATTCGTTTGGAAAGCTTTGATGGATAAGGCATACAACAAAAATGTCAGACAACTTGTAAAACTCTACAACAACCAGGAGAAAATCAGAACGGAAAGAATTTTTCACTAGAAAGAGGTGTTAAAGAAGGGAATCCCCTATCACTGAATCTCTATAATCTTATTGGAATACCAATTCTGCAAACTCAATTGGGAAAATGACTATGGAATCAGCATAGATGAAGCAAAGCTGACACACCTTTGGTTCGCAGATGACACTGTTTTAATTGTGAGAACGGCGGAGCAGACACTAATAGATTTGGAAAAAGTGAGCATGGGAAGGTAATGACTAATTATGCCAAGGTTCCAATAAAAATTGAAGACCCCCTTAAAATGTGTATTGTAATATGTATACCTGGATCAATATATATATTTTCAGATGAAGATCAAGAAAGATATTAAAAGAAAAATTGGAAAACCTAAAAGAAATTCTGAGTCTGAAGTATATCCTGACAGATGCATCTCAGAGGACGAGCCTAAAAGTAGAGGTGTTTGAGAAATGCTAAAAGTTGAGGTATTTGAGAAATGTGTGCTACCAGTTCTACTGTATGACAACTAAATCTGGTTGTTAAATGGAGAAAAAAAACTGCATGATACAGATATGCCAGGAAAAGATGGAGAGAAAGATATTGCATGCGACAATTACGGACAGAATACTCATCGAAGACTTTAGAAGAAAGACAGTCATGAGAGATACGACTGCTACAGCTGAAGGGCTTAAATGTCACTGGGTTGGCCACATGGCAAGAATGTGGGGCTATACAATAACCATATGGGATCCTAGAATCGGCAAGAGATGGCTGGGGAGGCATAGAGCTAGGTGATCTGACACAGTCACATAGTGGGTGGGAAACCAGTGCACAAGGCGAGCAAAAAACAAAAAATGATGGAAGAAGCGGACAAGTGCAGAACAACAGTGGAAAGTGAAAGTGAAACATATGTGTAAACTGGAACAAAGTACCTCAATTTATTGTTGATTTGAGATAAGATGTTTCCCAATCTGAAAAAAAAAACTTGATTAAAAGTACCTCAAAATATCACTTCCTAAAATAAACCATTGGAACAAAATATCATATCAATTAATATAAATCAGTAATTGTTCCTTAGAGTTAGCTCACCTAAAGAGTTTACCTGAGGTATCCTTCCAGCTGACGGGAGGCCTTAGCCCTTAAGGGATGACATAAGCTAAATTCTAATAATATATTTATTTTGTAATTGTTCTTTGATTTTAGGATCATGATTTTTTTGCATGTATCTTGGATAAGAATCTACAGAAATAAATGAGCTAATAAACCAAATTGTCTTCCCCTTACAAACATTGTCATGGGACCGCCTTCAAATATTCCCCTATATTACTGTTTTTACATTTTACCTTGCATAAACTATAAACGAAACCATGTTATACTATTTCACTAATAAATTTGAGCCTAATAAAATAATAGTAGCAAGAGCTAAAATATGTTTATTAGTGAATATTTTGAAAATGCTGCTACCTTAGATTGACGGAAAATTAAACTTATAATTTTCATTTTTAAGTAATTTAAATCATCAGTAAACAACACAATCAGATGTCAATTAAATCTATCACAACATCGTATGTTTTGTGTTCACTACTAAGAAATAAATAACAACACTGCAACTTGATAAGTGATTGCTAAAACAAAGGTGGCTATTTAACATAATTAGAAAGAAGAATTTGCTTATTTGAAGAGACCGGGGCTTGAACCTGGGACCTTTGGTTTTCTAGACATGTGCTCTACCGACTGGGCTACCAGAACAAGTTCTGATCTAAACACAAATTTTTCTCTATATATGGTGTAATTTCCGCGCACCAAATGGTATGAAACCTTTGCTTCTATCTTTACAAATGGGGGCTTCTTTATTAAGAATTACAACGTATATAGAGAAAAAAATTCATTTAGGTCGGAACTTGCTCCGGTAGCTCAGTCGGTAGAGAATTTGGTCTAGAAAACCAAAGTGCCGGGTTTAAGCCCCGGTCTGAGCGTAAAATTTTTCACTTCAAATATGATTTATCCATCATTGACATGTATGAAATGAATAATAAAAACATCGAGAAGAATTTGCATTTGAACTGCGGCTTAAACATAAGTTCTACCTTTATGTTCTTGTGCTCTACTAAGCCCATGACAGTAATTTATGCTTGATCCATGAGATGTGACTAAAGAGTTCATTGATAGAGTACCAGAATGAATAGTTGGAGATCTTAGTTCATGTCCTGACTCAGCGCTTAAAAATTTTCTCTCTGGTATGTTACGTATAGCTGGCTAATTGGGAAGTATTAATTTTCAAGAGTGTTTATTGTAAAAAAATGTAAACTTTTCACTTAACATTTTATTGAAAATTAAAATCAACTTCTTTAGATAAAATATAGGCCTACTGTGGAACAATTTTGAGAGCTGCTGCAGTCCATAAACATTCCAACATCAAAGGCCATGTGAGACCATTAGTTATGCCTATTTCCATTATTTCACACTTTCCTATGGGTCAATTAGTTACATTCTGGCAATCTCAATCTACTTCCATTCCACACTTGTTTTCTATTCCAGTATTGAAGAATTTAATGTTTTAAATCTGTAACTTTTTATTTATATTTCAATTTTTCTCAGTCTGTTTTGAAATATTTTATCATTTTAGGATATTAAAGCCAAAGATGTACGTGTAGGAGACCTGGTGAGAATTGTGAGTGACGCTGAAGTTCCTTGTGACTTGGTATTACTTTCTTCTAGTGACCGTGATGGCCGTTGTTATGTTACCACTGCAAATCTTGATGGAGAAACAAACCTCAAGGTAAAATAAAATATTTAATAAGTTTAATATTGCCTATTTCTATAATAGGGATTACATTAGTATCATCTAAAAAAATTATGGTCTTTGACTGGGATCAAACCTGTGAAAATTTGGATCCAGAGTCAGATGTTCCAGGCCTATTCTTCATTCCGTATTAAAACTCTGTTCATAGTAAAACATAACAATTGTATTATGTCAAGCAAGTTATCCCTCTTTTAGGAGGAACCTTTCTGACTCTGTGGTTACAAATGCAGTTTGTTTGTAATAACTAGAGCCAGGATTTTTATGTAGTATCAAATTGAGAAATATGTACATAAACTTATAGCAAAATATAGTAAAATATGTAATATCAAATAATATGTCTTCTTCTTCTTCCTTCCAAGTATTAGGCCAAGGCCTGTTACGATCCTATAGAAAATTTTCCCTCCAGCGTAAATAGTTTGATCCTTCCGGAAAATTCTCATATAAGATTTGAAAGCATAATAATGGTCCCTTCGATTGGTTGCTGGACAAAGGAAGGCAAGACCAGTGATGGGGCTGCCATCTTATAGCCTCTGGTCAGGCTTTTCTGGAGAAGAAAAGAAAATAAAGGAAAGAAGAAATGGAAGAAAGGAAAGACTCCCTAGCCCTCGGATGCCCTAATAGCGTCGGGGTCGAAAAAACAAGAGTTAACCAAGGGAGGTTAGATAGTAAAGTTAAAAGAGTGCAAAACACAAGTAAGTGGAAGAAATGTTTTGCTCAGCTTGGGCACCTTGTGGTCGCCATCCACATATCCTCTAGATGAGGACCCCTGAGGGTTCAAATAATATGTAATTAAGAATTGTACACGAATATTAGTTAATTTTACTCACATTCATTGATCCTCCGTGTAATATGTTTTGCTTTTGTTGCTACAAAGTACTAATAATTAGATATTTTAAGCACTGCACAAACTTCACTTTTTAGTTTTAATATCTTCCGAATACTTGTGGTGTTGAGCCTAATTCACATAGGCCTCTAATTTTTCTGCACAATGTTTAAATTTGTATACAGAAAAAATTCTAGAAACATTTCCTTATAACCATTGAAGAAATTAAGAAAAAGTAGCATATTTTGTTTATTTCATTGCACAATGCACTATGAGACACTTCTCCATGTTTTCCGGAGAAATGATAGACGTCTGTCAAATAAAATGTTCTTGTATGAAGAAAATGATCGTTTTACATCGCAAGATGTCACAGGGCTGTACTTCAATAAGACCATTTTCCCTAGAGATATGCCCACCGGAGATGTTACCTCTTCACCATTAAGTATCTTGTATGTACTGAGGAAAGTTGGATAGTCGGGATTTCTATAAATTACTGCCTGGAACTTTCGAAAAACCTCGATTCCAACTTCTCCTTTTACAGTAATAGTTTTGTTTAACATTTTCCATAATATCTATGGATTTATAGGATGTTGTGCCGTAAGATGCAAGAATAACACACTATTCACTACATAAATTTGCTTTTATCGAGTAACAATTGAATACAACGTCCTTTCACCACTAAGTCCGTTGAGCTACTGACTAACTGGATCTCGGAGCATGTGTTGTCTGTTTGGTTTACGGCGGCTGCAGAGTGCTGCCATCTGATGACGGCCGGTTGTGGCGAGAGAATGCCTTGGGAGAAGAGATGATCACGGCTCGAAGAAATCCGGAAGTTGACCTTGCACCCTGAACGCGTGGTCAGAGGAGTTGTCCGCTTGTTGAGCCCTGTCGTCCGTTGGATGTGGACGTGTTCGAACCTGGCTGAGGGTGGTTTGAAATTTCCCACTGGGGTCGACACGATTTTGGTTTGCTGGCAGTGCTGGAAGGTTCGCGCCCAGGTGCGAAAATCTTTTTTTGCATGCTGGGCCACACGAAGCGTTCTGAGACCATCTTGGCTGTGTTCTTAATACTAGGGTGACTGAGTCGTGGAGAGAGTTGAATACTTGTCGGCGATATGGCAAGGTTTTGTAGGATCTTGGTCGGGGCGTGGATGACCGGCATGCGCTGGAGCTGAAGAATAAAGTCGCCGAAGTTCGGGGTCGTCCTCTTGAGAGCGGTACAAGCTGAAGATATATAGGTGGCTGTCGGTGATGGTGTTCACTCTTCAGAAAGAATCAGCGACCACGTTGGAAGGGCCGTCTATATGTTGTATATCTGTGATGAATTGCGCAATGAATGATAGTTGGTTCAATTATACCGGCGGAAGCTTGTCTTTTCGTTTTTGGAAGGCGTAGTCAGAGGTTTGTGGACTGAATAAATTGTGCAGTGATGTGCTTCCAGGATATGCCTGAAATGTTGCACATACTCGTATATTGCTAATAGTTCTCTGTAGTACGCAGGCCAGGTGACCTGCCGCGGGTCAGCTTGTTGGAGAAGAAGGCGAGCGGTGTCCATCGCTCTCCTTGTCGTTGCTGGAGAGTGGCGCCTAAAACTGTGCCGGAAGCGTCTGTGGTACTGTCGGGTCCGGGTGTGCCGGAAGTGTTGCTTCTGCCAGAGCAGCTTTGCAAGACGCGAAGCTGTTAGTCAAGTCTTCCGTCCATTGGATCAGGCTCGATCCTCGGAGGCTAGAAATGGCTGCATGCAGCGGCGCTTGGTGAGTCGCAGCTGATGGAATGAAGTGGCGATAGAAGTTCATCATCCCGAGGAATCGTCTAATGTCTCGAGCTGTCTTCGGTGGTGGAAACTCTTGCAGGGCTGTGATATGGTCTGACAAAGGTCGTGTGTCTGTTGCTGAGACTGTATATCCGAGGAAGGTAACCTGTGGAGCGCCTAGTACATACTTTTGGTATTAATGAGAATACCGTGCTCGGAGAGTCGTTGGAAGACTTTGCGGAGGTGCTCCTCATGTTTGGCTTCCGATTAGGAGAAGATCAGGATGTCGTCGATGTACGGAAATGTGAAGTCTAAGTCGGTCAGAACTTCGTCAATGAATCTCTGGAATGTTTGTCCAGCGTTTTGCAATCCGAAGGTCATGAAAAGGAACTCAAAGAGGCCAAAAGGAGCGATGATTGCGGTTTTTGGTATGTGCTCAGGATTGACGGGAATTTGGGTGTAGGCTTTTACAAGGTCGATGACGGAGAAGATTGTACAACCGTGTAGTTGATGAGACATCATGGATATGATGAGGGGAATATCTGTCGGGGATAGTTCGGGAGTTCAGCGCACGATAGTCTCCGCACGGACGGCAACCTCCGTTCTTCTTTGGCACTAAATGCAAAGCTGATGCCCATGGTCCTTCCAAATGTCGAGCTGTGCCCTCCCGAAGCATGGCGTCAAATTCTTGCTTTGCGATGCTGAGGCGGTTTGGAGCACGTCGACGTGGTCTGCAGGTGACGGGTGGTCCTGGAGTGGTTCTGATGTGATGTACTGTGTGGTGGCAGACTTCTCTAGGAATTCCGGCGGGTCGGGTTAGATCGGGGAACTCTGCAATGATGTTGTGGTATGGAGTAAGGATACTTAGGGCGGGTACGGACACGCTGGTAAGGCCATCCACTAAACGCCTGTTACTACAGTCTGGAAGTGGGAAAGGAAATCTGCCCAATGATTGAAATATCGACGTCAGCAATGACAAATTTCCAGGTAAAATCTCGTCGTAGCCCAAGGTTAAGTCACACTGACTGAGTGCCGTATGTTTTGATGGGAGTGCTGTTGGCTGCGACCAGTTCATAATCCGTGTGTCGGCGATGTCATTTTAGGAGGCGCCGCGGATAACAGCAGAGATCGGATCCGGTGTCGATGAGGAATTTGTATTTGCTTTTCCTGTCTGTGACGAAGAGGCGGCTTCCGGTTATATGGCACCCATTCGCCGCAATCACAGACTGCCAGTGGAGTTTGCAAGCGGGTATACATTTCTGCGGAATTTTTGGTGGTACCAGCAGAAAATATCGTCTGTGGCGTTTTGTGGTGGGATTGGACTGTTGGAGCGGCGGTGTTGTCCACGGGAGCGGGATCGCGGGCGACATTAGGTCTACAAGGTGGTCATTTGTTGCGCCAGCTGGTCAGTGCATTTACTCAGTTCACTAATTTGACTTTTGTGAGATCCGGGTTGTACTGCATGAACGCCCGGATGGAGGGGCGTTGATAGTGTTACTTCTAGGATCTTATGAGCCACTCTGTCCAGTGGAAGCTCGGCCTGTGTTTGCAGAATGGCTTATACTTGCTGTGGGAATCGTTGTAACCACAACTGTCGTAACCGCAACTGTCTGAACCTGATTGGTGCCGACCAATGATCGGAGGTATCGGAGGAACTGAGAGGGTTTCTTATCACCTTAGCTCTTCTTCCATTAAGAGTTGCCTCACTCGTCGTTCCTCGGATATGGAGAGGCGGCGGATCAGGTCTAATTTTAGAAACTGATAGGCTCCCTATGCTGCAGGATTCATAATTATGTCCTCCACCTAGGCTACGAACAGTGGCGGAGCGTCCATGTTAGCACTGTTAGCCCGGCTAACACTTTCAAAAGTTAGAATTAAACTCTTTGATATTTAATTAAAACGAAACATAATACCGGAACAAGATACAACAATACATTGATAGTAGTCTAAATGTTGTAAACAATAGTAACTTAATAATATATATTGTATGCTTTGCGAATGTTCTGTAGCATTCCAATACAATACCATGTGCTTCAACGTTTTAAATGCCCACACTTTTAGCCGATTGCCCGAGGCTAACATGGAAGATGACTATGAGAGTATATTGCACAGGCGCATTCAAGCTCATTGGTAGTACATCCTGTAGCATTTCAAGATGAGCCCAATGCTACTCTGTAGCTGCCCTGTTAGCACTCTATAAACGGCTAACAGCGAGGTTTCAGTTGCTCGGAGTAAGTCCTATGTAAACACAGTGCTTCTGAGCGTATCAAATACAACAATTAAACCACTAAATAAATATTATCATGGGAAACAAATGTGCTTGAGTTACTAAAGATTTGTTAAGGAGGTCATCACTTTTCCTGCCGAAGCTTTGTAGAAATGAAAAAGTTATAAATCAACTCCTTATTTAAATATCATTATAAGTGAAACAAAAACAAAAGTATGTCGTTTAATGAAGAACATGAAGCTTGGTATGAACATGACATATGGCTGCAGGAAGTCATTAGTCCCTGTTAGCCCCGCCTGTCTTTTTTCAATACGCGAGAAAAATGTTTGGACAACAAAGGGGGTTTCCGATGTCACATCGTTTTTCATTTCATGGCTCTTAAACCAAAAACACGTCGTGAACTAGTTGAAACCATTGTTAACTGTGAAATAGCGCTACATACCAGTAATTTTGGAAACACTAGAACTGAAGAGTCCCGAAGCTGGGCTATAAAAATCAAGTTAATACGGATAAGCATAATGAAAACATTAAAGCAAACAAGTACATTGTTAGCTGCCTAATAAACGCTGTGTGTTTTTTAGCTAAACAAGAGCTGCCATTTAGAAAACTCTGAATCTAACAAAACAGGTAGTGCCTAGTTATATTGAATTATTGCACCATAGACGAGAAATTAAGAAACAATTTGAAATTTTCTACTGTGTTCATTGTCACATCACACGATGTTAAAAAGGCTTAATATGTTCTATATCCGCTACTTTGTTCAATAGAATGAAACAAGAGATCTCACCCTTAGCATCTCTCCGAGGCTACCGACGATAGAGCTCACTTTCAAGCTCTAGGAACCAGCTGGTCGTGGAGATGAATATCTGCGTTTTTAAAATCATGCATTTATATATTTAATTAACTTTTAATATGTCCAATTACCTCCTTCCATTTCCTAAACCCTATACCTATTACTTACTTACTCACTAGCACTAGCGAATCCGTAGGTTCATGGCCGCGCGGACATAATGTAGTATTCACTAAAATATGTATAGGCTAATTAAACTTGAATACTGCAATGTCCATTCTTCAATTCATAAACATTTTCTGTTACTGTACGTCTACATATAAAGGAATAGAATAAGTAATTATATAAGAATCTGGACTCTAGTAATAACATTCAATAGCATAAAAAATAAGAATGTTTTAATCAAAACATTAGCTGCTAATTGTTCGCATATTATATATATTGATAGAAAGTTAGCATATGGGAGGTGCAGAAAGCAAATTATTTCCAAGTAGGAAGTTGTTAAGCTTAATTTTACAAAATAGTGATCATTGCTACATAGAACCTCTGAAGAGTGAAATAATAACTGATTACAGTCGAGAACATGCTACACATTAAATGTATAACGAATAGGAGTCATTGTTTCTGGTTCAGTGAAAATCTTCTATTAGTGCCTCTAATGGTAGAGGTATAGCCAAATAACTTGTTCGCAATGTGCGCAAATGGTTTAGTGACATTTAAGGTCAGCTGACTGGTGGGAGAGTACCATGGGTGGGGACGCGAGCAGGTTTAAATCCAGATACGAGAATATGACTGACGCTGTCAGAGAGAGGAGCTGTGTGTGGACAATATTGTGTATCTACGACTCTTACAAATTATTTGGCTTTACCTCTATAATGGTGGATTTACAATAATATTGGCAATTAAAGAATATTATTCTTGATCTTCTCTCTTATCCCTAGAGTGTTGAAAATGAACTTCTGAATGTAATATGAATCCCTCATAGTGTTATTTGAGAATAAAGTTCTTAAGAAAATTTTTGGGCCAAAAAAGAGATGAACAGATAAGTGAATGGAGAAAACTACACAATAGTAAGCCACATGGTATGTGTAGGAAGCCAGATATAATAAAAACAGTTAAGTTTCAAAGACTGCAATGGGCAGGACATGTGGAATGAATGACGTGCATGGAAGCTTCTTCTAGGAAAACCAGAAGGAAAACACCCAGTTGGTAGATCAATAATGGGATGGGAGGATAACATTCATTATCCATGATTTGAGAGAAGTAGATTATATAGGGGGATGATTGGAAAACATTAGCTCAAGATAGGGATGCATGGAGAGCTTATGTCCACACAGCCATGAACCTATGGGTTCGATATAGCCAGTGAGTTAGTTATACCTCATAGTGTTACTTCCTACTAAGTTTAAACAAAGGTCTTTTAAATGTTTGCCTTGTTTACTGATGCCATTACATCATTGTTAAGTATATAGTTACACTATGTTGCAGTGGTACCAGTACACTTGCCATTACGGTATATTAGATTACTGTGTATGATTGCTGCCACAAGGTAAATTTGATTGCCACCAGATCCAACCCCCACAAACCATTAGCGGGTAATGTTTTAGTATGAAATTACATTAGGAAGTAACATTATGAGGTTCTACTTAATAAATACCTCATAATTAATTTTTTCTTGTAAGATGCATTTCAAAGCTTCTTAGCTTCATCGTCAGTTGGTACAGACTGATCTTCTGGATCTTGACTCCTGCTCCCTCTTTTTGTGGTCCAAAGAACTTGCTTATTAAGTTTCTCTTCCCTGTAATTTCAAAATTCATGATTCTCTCCTTTTCTTCTGTATGTAGATTGTTTTCCCATATCGTGAGTTTGTTTGTGTTTTCTAACTTTTTTGTAACTATAAACACAAAATTATTAAAACAGCTGAGAAATACAGTCACTCTTAAAGTGTACAAAAAAGCATATGAGGTGTATTTTGAAAGTGAAGTAGATAATGGAAAGAACTGAGCACTGGGTAAAATTTGTAGTAATTGTTTGTGAACTTTATGTGGTTGTCTTAAAGGCACTCATTAATCAAGTCCTTTATTTATTTTTAGATTTATTTATTTTAGATTTATTTAGCCTGGTGGAGTTAAGGCCATGTGGCCTTCTCTTCCACTCACCAGGACAAACATATATTACATCAGAATATAACAATCTTAATTAACTCTAATATTAAACACTAAGTAAAAATTTGATCAAAAGATAATATCTAATATACGTATTACGATCTATAATACAACCAGTTAATATTAGTTAAAATTAAGACTAAAACTAATAATAAAATGTATACAAGCAAGGCATATTAAATTGTCCCTGTCTAGTGTATATAAAAAACAGGAAAATAATGAGATATAGAAAACTAATTTTACGATTATACAATATTTAAAAACAAAACAAATAAAAATATTTGTTATTCTTAATATTATTTTCATAAATAATTAAGTATATTAATATTGCTAAAAGAATACTATCAGTGAGGTGTATAAGTTAGTTTGTTATTAAATAATTCTTTAGTTTATTTTTGAAGGATGTTATAGTTTGACAGTCTCTGACATAGGGCGGAAGGGAATTCCATGTTTTGGTGACACCGTAAAAGATAATGAATAATATACAGTGTGATGAGGCGGGATATAAAGGACAATGTGCTGATGGGATCGAGTGTCAAGATTATGTGTGTCGGATAGTCTGATGAAGCGGCGTGATAAATAATTAGGCGATGATGTGTGAAGTATTTTATAGAGAAGGGATAGGGAATGGACAGTTCTACGATCTCTTAGACGAAGCCACGATAACTGTTCCAGGGACTGTGTAACATGGTCAAATTTGCGAATACCACAAATAAAACGTGCGCAAGAATTAATGTATACAAAGCAGGTAAGATAATACTATGGATTGTTATTTCTGTTTAACAAATGTATCAGGATATAATTCTAAATCAAAACATTCTATATTTTATCCTGATGCTCCATCAACCAAACTCCTATGAGTCATGATTTAATACCATTTCCTAAGCCTCCCAAAGAATCGACAATGGATGTAAGAGAACTAAGCAGTTCTTCTAAAGACCAGGAACCTGGATTCTTATATACAAAACCGATCCATGTGTTCCAGAGCCAGAACCAAATATGCCTCACTTTATTTCCCAATGTGAATTAAACAATCTAGTCCAAGACGTTGTGAGTCATTTGAAAAGTTCTATACAAACAGCTGCAGAGGTAACAATAGGATACAAAGAGAGCAAGAATATTAAGAAACCTTGTGTCACAGAAAAATTGTTGGAGAAGCCAAAATAAACTACAGGAAACTAAACAATGAACTTAGAAGAGAAACTAATAAGGCTAAGGAAGAATGGATGAAGCAGAAATGTGAAGTACTAGAGAACTTGGAGAGGAAAGGAAAATATTATGTAATATACCAGGAAGTTAAATCAGGGATTGATCTATGGTTAAATGCTTAGATTATAGAAAGAAGTGCAGGAAAACTATGTGGCTGATTGAGGGCAAAAATAATGAAGAAATAACAGACAAACAGGGAATTTTGAATATGTGGGAGAAATGTGTAGAAAAGCTATATGAGATAAGAAATCACCCAGCTAACTTGGATATAGAAAATGCTGAAGATGTATCAGAAGATGAAAAGATTTTCAATTCTGAAGGAAGAAGTTGAATTACCAATTAAGGAAATGAAAAATGGGAAATCTACAGGAGTAGATGGAATCCCCATTGAATTGGATAATGCTTGGATGAAGGAAATTCTGTTTTTATGCAGCAAGATATATAAAGAAGGTGAATGGCCCGAAGAATTTACTGAGACAGTGTTAATACCAATACCGAAGAAAAATAATGCAAATAAATGTAAGGAGTTCAGGACTATCAGCTTGATATCACACTCTGCAAAAATTCTCCTGTGAATACTGAATTGACATTTATGTTCTACAATGGAAAGTGAATTGGAAGAAGAACAGTTTGGCTTCAGGAAAGGAATGGGTACGAGAGATGCAATTGGATTGATACGAACAATAGGGGAAAGATATATAGAAAAAGATAAAGAAGTTTATGCAGTAGTTGTTGACTTGGAAAAGACCTTTGACAGAGTAAATTGGAATAAACTCATGAGGATCTTGAAGAAAATTGGCATGAACTGGAAGGAGAGGAGGCTCATAAGTAATCTTTATATGAAACCCGTGAATAAAAGTGAAAATAGGAGAAGAAATGTCAGAGAGAAAAGAAATTGTAAGGGGAGTAGGGCAAGGATGTCCTCTATCACCTATTCTTTTCAACATCTACCTGGAAGACCTAATTAAGAACTGCTTTAGGAATACGGGAGGCATAAACATGGGAAGAAGAAGAATTAAGTGTGTAAGATTTGATGATGATAAGGCTTAGCTAGCAGAAGATGCAATAACACTGAGGAACATGCTGATAGAGCTATGACAGCTGCATGAATTATGAGATGAAGATAAATAAAACTAAGACGACGGCCACGGTTATAGGAAGGAAACCAAGGAAGATAGACATGAGGATTAAAAATGAGGCCATTGAGCGAGTGGAGAGTTTCAAATACTTGGGTTGTACTATAAGTAGTAACATGAACTGCTGTCAAGAAGTAAAGCATTGGATAGCAATAGCAAAGGAAGCTTTTAACAAGAAGAAAAGCATTTTCTGCAGACCTTTGACAAAATAATTATGGAAGAGGCTAGTGAAATGCTTTGAGTGGAGTGTAGCTTTGTATGGTACAGAGACTTAAACATTACGACGGAATGAGGAAAATCTACTGGAAGCTTTTGAGATGTATATATATGGAGAAAGATGGAGCGTATAAAATGGACAGACAAAATAAAAAAAATAAAGATGTGCTAGACAGAGTGGGTGAAGTAAGAACATAAAGAAGAGGAAAATAAATTGGAATGGCCACTGGCTAAGAAGAAACTGCCTGTTGACAGATGCCCTAGATGGAATTACCAATGGAAAGAAGGTTAGAGGCAGGAAAAGATATCAGATGATAAACAATATTAAAATAAATGGTCTGTATGCAGATACAAAAAGGAAGGCTGTGTGAAGGAAAGAGTGGAGAATGCTGCTATTCTAGGGTAGAACAATATTTATGTATATCATATAATGTTTGTAGTTGGTAGAATTCTGATATGAAATAAAGATTAATAGAATATAGAACTATTATATTGATATTTAATTTTAGGAAGTGATATTTTGAGGTTATTTTAATTATATTATATTGACATTATACATTTTTAACTTAAAGTAAAAAGTAATTTGTTATATTGAATTTTCTTCTTTTCAGACGCTGGTATGTCCTAGACTTCTACGAAACTTCTCTGAGCCAGAGCAGTTGGCTAGACTGAAAGCTCAGATTGAATGTGAACAACCTACTCCAGATCTCTATAACTTTTATGGCAAAATTGAACTACTTCACAACAAAGTTTCTACTTGTCAACGCACCAGTGTACAGAGTACACATGCCTATATTTTTGGTGATATTGCTTTGCAAGATGCTAATCTTCAAAATGGTGAAGATGGTCTGCATCATAAACGTAACAAAAGTGAGACTAATTTAAGGACAAGTGTTGTAAGTGGAGAC
This sequence comes from Diploptera punctata, assembly GCA_030220185.1. Lineage (NCBI taxonomy): Eukaryota > Metazoa > Arthropoda > Insecta > Blattodea > Blaberidae > Diploptera > Diploptera punctata. The sequence goes on along the minus strand of JASPKZ010009351.1, from coordinate 186,305 downwards.
ATTTACACCAATCACAATAGGAACACTAATTTGAATAGACATAGGGGTTCATATTCAGATGTAGGTATACCGAATAGAAATATAACACTTGGAAATATTAATCAGGTAGCTCGTAGAATTAGTCTAAACATTGAACAACAAGGCTGTGATGATAGTGAAATAGTTCGACAGAGATTTAGTGCTGTTAGTGCAGATCCAATAGGGGGTAGGGCTAGAATTGAAAGGAATGATTCTATCACAGAAAATTATTCTTTGAACAGAACAACAATAGGTGCAGTGCCATCAACAAGATTGAGTGATACCAAAGATATTATTCTACAAAGGAACACAATCATAGGAAATGTGCCATTTAGAGAAGAAAAAGATAAAATTTCAAATTCTGATTTCCAAAGAATTAGTGTAACACGAAGTGTGATTTCTAATCAAGGAAGTGATTTAGAATCAATGCTTAATGCAGGACATTGTGATTCTGTGTTCGAAAATACCAAATCATCACCACTTGGGACTGAACATTTACTTCTTAGAGGTGCCAGGCTCAAGAACACTGAGTTTGTAATAGGTAAAACTATACATATTTTCTTAATTCATGATTCCTTCTCTTTTTTAATTGGCAAAGTCATTTTTTAAGTTATGATTTTTTTTGGATTCAGAGTCTTAAGATACAATTCAGGACTTAAAGTATTATTCCTGATAAAACTTTCCACGATTCTATCAATATTTAGTAAAGTAAACTTATATTGTTGTTTTATTTAGGCTGTGCAGTCTACACTGGTCAGGAAACAAAACTTGCTCTGAATTCTAAGCTGACTAGTAATAAATTTTCTACTGTAGAAAAGTAAGTACATTTATTAAATAAAATAAATCATTATATAAAGGCCACAGGAGACTCTTGGGGTAGTAGGAGGTTAAACCTCCCATTTTTTTCTAGACAATCATCACTTCATGTCTGCGTGATGGCCAACTTTACCCCCAGAACAAGCATCTGGTACTCATTTTGTTAAAGCTGCATTGACCCCAGGGGCATGGTGCCATCAGAAGGTTTGGGTCAGTTTAAAAATCCTGACCCATCGGGACTCGAACCCTTGACCTTCCAGTTTGTAGTGTATTGCCTCAACCAGCTACGCTAAGGCATGCCCCCAAGTAATTATATATTATTATAAAATTACAATAGGAAGTAACATTATAAGGTTCTTCTAACATATAAGGTGAGTCTATTGCATCATATGTCAGAAAAGATGAGTTCTTTTAGGACATGTTTCAAAACATTTCTGTTTCATCAACAGCTTGTCCAGGCTATTGATTTTTAAGCTATTAGTCCTGGATATCGACTCCTACTCTATGTAATTCTGTATTAAACTATGAGCTACAGTTGCTGTATTTTCAATTTTACCATTTATAGTATTTCTAAAGTGTTTTTTTTTTATACGAGTATCTAAATTTCTTTTAGTTTTCCTATATATACTGGTAAATGTAAGATATTTTTATAATTTGGAATTTTAATTTTCTTATTTGCTTCGAGAAGGTTACCCAGGCTGAATTTGTTTATGGGTGCTAACTTAATATTAAATTTGCTAAATATTTTCTGAAATTTTCTCTGTGTTTCAGGATGAGAAGTAAATTTCTTGATTTGTTTTTACTATTAGCTTGTAGGATGGTGTATTCTTTCAATTGTTTTTTGTTGCTGGAAGGGCAGGGATTCGAGTCCCAGTGGGGTCACGTTTTTCAAACTGACCCAAAACTTCTGGTGGCACTGTAAGCCCTAGGGATGACTTAGGGTCGAATGTTTGAATGCATTAGACAGTAAAAGGCGTTCTCTGATGATAAAGTTTTATTCAAACACATTTTTCTTACTCAGAAATCTATTCACGCGGTAATAATTGTAAAGCTACCTGACAAGGTACCTTAAGATCGTAGCTCAAGATATAAACTTATGTGAAAATCCCGAAGGGAACCGATGGTAACCGATGTAGTTTGAAACTTATCCAAGATGTCGGATCTTGAAGACTTCGATCATGTTTTCGGTATACGCGGAGAAGAGGAATTTGATAGAGTCTACGAAAGAATTCAACTGGAAGAACAGGAGAATCGGCGTAATATTGCGCGTCGCAGACGTGTTTGTATACGGTATTATTTGCGGGATGCAAGCATAAATGCATTCCTCTATAGCAGACGAAAATAACGGAAGTGGTTTTATCGCTGAGAATTCTGGGTAATTCGTTGCCAATATTACGAAAACGTCAACATTCATGCATGACCGGTTAAGGCGGCCGTTAATTCGATCTCAGCTCACCAGTGATTGGAAGTAATTTGAGTAGAGAGTAATGTATTTGCATACGACCCTTAGTCTCTAACAGAATTGAGTAACAGATATTTGTTCTGAGGGTAAAATAACCCCTCAGAGACTGTTTGACAACCTGGGTGATATCTAAAGCCAATGTCTAGAAAGAGGGAGCCTTAATTTCCTACAACTTCTTCTAAGGCCTGTAGTGGAATCACTTTGCCTTGATACTGATAGTAATTTTAAGTGGTATTGTATTCATTAATATAGAGTTAGAAATTTTCATGATTCATCTCATATTTGTAGTATTGTTGCACCACCTTCGCTAACTCAATGGTGCAAATAATTTACCCAGAGGATACTCAAAGTCGTCGGTATATAATTCTCTTTACAAATGAAACACATAGAACCTAACACTACTTCTAATCGGAACTTGTGGAACACACAAGTAAACATGTAGTCTATAATAATGAATGGAGAACATATTTTAATCGACTCACCTCATACATTTTCAAACTTCTTTGATACCGACGGTTTCAGACAATATCATGTCCTTCATCAGTCATGGCGTCCATTGATGAAATTCCGTGATTGTTGATTTCTTTAGTGACATCACCTCTTGTGCTGCCATCTTTCGTTGGGATTATAAACTTTGTAATTAAATTTTTATCCACCGGAATATCGAAATTCATAGATATTTATAAATATCGATCTATGAATTTCAATATTCCGGTGGATAAAAATTTAATTACAAAGTTTATAATCCCAACGAAAGATGGCAGCACAAGAGGTGATGTCACTAAAGAAATCAACAATCACAGAATTTCATCAATGGACGCCATGACTGATGAAGGACATGATATTGTCTGAAACCGTCGGTATCAAAGAAGTTTGAAAATGTATGAGGTGAGTCGATTAAAATACGTTCTCCATTCATTATTAATGATATAACCTCATAATGTTTACTTCCCGATATTAATTTAAATATGCAGTCTATAGCCGAGCCCAAAATATAGACTTAGTTCATCCTTCCTGAAATAAGACACCTCTTGTGTTTTGTGATTCATAATACTCTAGAAAGCTAAACATATTTGAAAGTCTGCATAATAACAGTTGTTACACAGTCATGGGAGCAAATGGGAACCAATATTTTGCTCTGAACTTAGGTTTAAGATTAGTATGGAACATCTAAGCAAATTACTAATTGAAAGGCTAACTAAAAGGAATATAATTAAGATAGTCATAAAGAATAAATACAATATTTAGCAGTAGCTTTAACATAGTTAAACATGAACATAACAAAACTGAAAATATGAACAGTCACCAAGATAATTAATTACAATTCACTCATGCATACCCAGATTTCCACTCATTCTCCAAACCAAACATATTTCTTATAATATAGCTATCTGCTACCAAAATTAGTCTCAGGCAAGGGATCAATTCTCCAACCCCTTCCTGTGTTGAGGGAACGAAAATGTAGCTTCGACTGTTATGCTACGGTTTATTATACAGCGTGTCGCGCCCGACGTGACGCGAATTCGCGTTTCGCTCGGCGTGATGCTGGTTCAGCATGGAGCGCATACGTTACAGCGCATATGTTTATGGAATTGTCGCCAGACGGCACCACATATATGGAAAATCGAAATGACCAACGTTCATAATAAATTTCCAAATGTGTTTACAAAAACTAATGTATACAAACCTGTCCCTGCATAACCTAATAAAATAAATTACATACATACTATTTAGTAAACTATAAATTAATCTGGTGTACACTAAACTGACCCATCGGAATCTAACAAAATGAAGTGATTGAACATTTATTTCTTAAAATATGGTTTGGAATTAAATGCAAATGTTGGTCATTCACACATATGTCCTGCCATCTGGTGGATTTAATTTTATGAGCATTCACGTATGCCAACTTTAATTCTAATAAAGAACTTTGAAAATAAATTGAGAGGAAAAATCATAATTTGTGTACATAGATAAACATATTCAAATTCTTCATTAAAAAAGTTTCAAGTGTCGTTGCAAAACGATTAAAATAGTTCGAAATATTAGTAAAGACAGAAAAAGTAACAGCTTTTATTTATCTCTTGACTAAGTTCAAGCCACAATAACTTTTTTCTGTACATCTCTGTACTCCTTCATGCTCATATTGTATAAAACATATATAGAACTCGATGATTTGCAACAAAACTATCTAACTTTCGTCGTTAAAATTGGAAAGTTATAAAACAAGTACTATATTTCCGACATTTTGTTATAAAATCTTAGTTTGTTTTTAGCAATTACACCAATGAGTACGGGTAATATCTTCTATATTCTTTGTTTGCGCTGGCAAATTGCGTCCTGGATTCAAGAGATTCCAAAACACGACGCGACATATCAGCGCAAATTTTTTTGCGCCAGCAATTTGCGTTGTAGTTAAACTACCTCCATTATGGGGAGCAATTTTTGCGCTGGCGCGTTGCGTCGTAGATAAACCACAGCATTAGAGTTACAAGGCTTTGTCACGGACGTTACACATCACGCATCCTTTCAGCACACCATGACGTAATGAAAAAGGGGGGAACTAGGAAGGGGTAAGCAAGGAAAGGTAGAACACAGATAATACGAATGGCACAGAGTCTAGTGAAATAACGTCACTGCAGGCAATATTTATGTCATTACTAATCATTGAATTATTTTCACTTTTCTGTAAATTTTTATTGATATGGTATTTTTGATAAGAACTCTTTGGTTTTTGAGTGGTCAATTCAGTTTATGTAGAAGTTATTCTTTTAATGCTTTTATTGTGTATAATGTATTAATTTAATTTGCACTAAAAAGCCTGTGATCGGATCAATTAGCATAAGTAATACCATGAGTGATATCCAATTTATCTAGAGCATTTGGAAATCAAGAGTGGTATTTGTTAGGATTATGTAACAAATAAAATGAAGCTGTTTATTCAGAAATCACTATTTAAATATACTTACTAGTATTTTAAAATATTTATATATTTAATGTAAAGCATGGGAAGAAATTTATGAACTATACAGAACAAGGAAGCAGTAGTGAAATTCACACTGTTGTTGGGACATGACTGCCTGGTTCACCATCTCCACAGGACCATGTTTACCAATCACACAGATGTGTCCTATGCAAAAACCCAGACCTAATCATGCACAAATATCACCTTTTAGTCTGTCCAGCTTTAAATCCAACTGCGCAACACTCTAAGGACTTTGTTTGCTTGTAATGGGAAGCCAAAATTAGAAAACAAATGAACAAACAATTCCTTGACGATTTTATTATTAATTTAACACTTCTCACTGAAGGATAAATTATATTTGAAGAGAAAAATGTTCGCCTAAGACCGAGACTCGAACCCGGGACCCTTGGCTTTCCGGGCCAAGTGCTCTACCAACTGAGCTACCGAGGCGAGTTGCGATCTAGACGCAATTTTTTCTCTTATATACGTTGTAATTCCCTCGCGCCAAATGCTTGAAACCGTAGCTTCTATCTTTGCAAATGGCGGCTTCTTAGTTAAAAATACATTGATTGGGAATTTAACACTACTTTATAAAGCCAGTAGGGCTTCTATTGACGATTTTATTATTAATTTAACACTTCTCACTGAAGGATAAATTATATTTGAAGACAAAATTTTCGCCTAGACCGAGACTACATCGCAACTCTCCTCGGTAGCTCAGTTGGTAGAGTACTTGGTTTCTCTTCAAATATAATTTCCCTTCAGTGAGAAGTGTTAAATTAATAATAAAATCGTCAATAGAAGCCCTACTGGCTTTATGAAGTAGTGTTAAATTCCCAATAAATGTCTTCTTAACTATGAAGCCGCCATTTGCAAAGATAGAAGCTACGGTTCAAGCATTTGGCGCGAGGGAATTACAACGTATATAAGAGAAGAAATTGCGTCTAGATCGCAACTCGCCTCGGTAGCTCAGTTGGTAGAGCACTTGCCCGGGAAAGCCAAGGGTCCTGGGTTCGAGTCTCGGTCTAGGCGAACATTTTTCTCTTCAAATATAAACAATTCATTTTTTATATACGTTGTAATTCCCGCCCACCAAATGCTATGAAGCCTTTGCTTCTATCTTTGCAAATGGTGGCTTCTTTATTAAGAAGACATATTTGGGAATCATAAACAAAAAGCAAACAAAAAATACTCTTGGAATTTTAGAAAAGCTAACTGGGAAAAATTTACAGAAGTAACTGAACATAAATTAAACCTAATTCAGTACTAAGTATCTACAGATAAACTTAATAATACCATCTCAAACATAATTCTTGAAGCAGCAAAAAATTGGATCCCAAGAGGAAAAACTAAACACTATAAACCCTTTTGGAACACAGATTTATCCAAGTTAAAAGAAGAAAGGGACACAGCAAGAAGAAAAGCAGAATTGTCCAACAACCCGATAGATACACAAGAATGGCGAAGAAAGGCAGCAAAGTTTAAAAAAGAAATCTATGTAGCAAAGAAAAATGCATTCAGTGACTTTATTGAAATAGCTGATTACAGAAATGACTCAAAAAAGTGTATAAATATATAAGTAAAATCACAAGTCAGAGAGATACAAAGAAAGAACCACTCAAATTTAATCGGAAAACACTTACTTCCAACAACTCTATCGCTGAAGCTTTTAATAAACACTACAGCTCTCAACACAAACTCCCTCCTAAAGCTAAAAAGAAACAAAGGTAAATTAAAAAAGATCTCAAGACTTTTAAGAAGCATCAAGAACAAACAAATGATATATTGATCAAAGAATATGGGAACTAAATTCTGCAAATCTCCTGGTCCAGATAAAATACATGTTGAATTTTTGAAACATCTTGGCCAAAAAGGAAGGAATACACTACTGAAATTATTTAACCTATCATGGATCTCTACTATACCCACAGAGTGGAAAAAAGCAGTAATGACCCCTATTTTAAAAAAGTAAAGACAGCTGATGATATAAATAATTACAGACCAATCTCTTTAACAAGTGTCATTGCAAAAACAGCAGAACGTATGATTTCAGCGAGACTAAATTGGTTCTTAGAAAGAAAAACATACTAACAGCAGCACAAACAGGATTCAAGCAACATCTATCTACAAAAGAAAATACAATTCGACTTTCTCAAGATGTTAAAGAATCTTTTAACAAAATTCAAGATACGCTAACAGTTTTCATTGATTTTTAAAAAGCATATGACTCAGCAAGTTCCTTTCACAACGTTTCTGTGCTACAAAATACAATGACAGTACTTCCAAATTCCGACAAATAAAAATGGGCCTCCCTCAAGGTGCAGTACTAAGTACAACCCTGTTCAACATCTACATCAACGATCTCCCACCAGCTATATCAAACACAGAAATAAAGACAGCTCTTTTTGCAGATATGATTATGTGGACATCTTCCTCACAAATGGAAAAATCTAAATTTTCTATGGAAAAGGCTCTTAACCTATTAGAGAAGTGGACACACAACAATTTAATGGCCATTAATACGGACCAAACAACGTTTCAAATATTTAGCTTGAAGAAAAAAGTCTCAAAACTAAATCTACAGTTCAAGAAAACAAACCTGAGACAAACAAATGAAACAAAATATCTAGGGACAATTTTTGATTCAAAATTATCTTGGAGAAAACATATTGAAGCAGTAGTAAACAAAGCAACGAAAAGATTTTCAATCTTAAAAAGATTGGCTGGAGCAAATTGGGGTAGTAATCGCCAGACTCTGAACATCACGTATAAAACATTCATCAAGCCAATACTTCTATACAACGGTGAGGTAATAATCACAGCAAATAACTCAAACCTAAATCGCCTTGAAGTATGCCAAAATCAGGCTTTACGTCTTATAACTGGCGCAGCTAAATCAACCCCAATTACAGCAATGCAAGCACTAACTCAGAACCATACAATACGTCTAACTTTATAGGAACAGGCAATAACACAACATGAAAAAATGTTACGTTAACAGCATCAAAATGGGGAAAAAGACAGTTACAACCAACCAAGTTGAAAATACAAACAAGTTTCTTGTCCAAAGTAACGGAAATAGAAACAGATTTGAATCTTCCTAAATCTAAAGAAAATATTTTGATCAGAGAAAACCCTCTTGCTTTTGAACCAATTAACATTCAGCTAAATCTAGAAGAACCAGTTACAATATCTAAAACTCTCACACCTGTACTAAAAGCTCTAGCGTTAGAATCTGTGAATAAGAGATATCCACCAGAAGAATGGTTACATGTCTACACAGATGGATCTACTATTGATAACAACTCAGGATCAAGAATTACATGTGCATTATTTTCATTTTATCAACCCGCAGGATACCACACAACAAATTTTTATGCGGCTATTCATATTTCACTCCAACAATTACTATACAGAATAAATAAATTTCAAAATGCTGCCATACTCTCTGATTCTAAGGCAGCAATATATGCAATAAATTCACACAAAATGAAGTCAATAGAAATTAAAGAGTGCTACAAATAATTCAACAACTTCAAAAACTACAGAAAAGAATTCAATTGCAATCGATACCTGCACATTGTGGAATTGCTGGAAATGACACTGCTGATTTTCTTGCCAAAAAAGGCTCCAATCTAATTAGTAATACTACTAAAAGCTCACCTTTCACATCCATAAAAAGAATAATTAAAAACAAATATAAAATCAAACAATACCAAGACCTATGTAATAAAGCCAAAAACAAAAAATGGAATATTTTAGTAAAGAAGCCAGATATTACTCCAGAAATTCCACGTAAAACTACAGTAGCAAAATTTAGACTGCTTACAGAACATGACTATTTGGCCAAACATTTATATAAAATAGGAATCTACACGAATCCAAATTGTCCTCTATGCAACAAAGACGAAGAAATGAACGAAGAACATCAACAAACCTGTAGGATCCACCATAGAGAAATATTGGACCGCTAATGGCTTCATTGCCAAGGCCCAGCATTTGAAAACAACAACAACAACAACATTACATTATTAATGCCAGTACGGCTTTTTTATGTTTTAATTATTAATTTCATACATCTCAATGATGGATAAATCATATTTGAAGAGAAAAATTATACGCTCAGACCGGGATTTGAACCCGGGACCCTTGGTTCTCTAGACCAAGTGCTCTACCATCTGGGCTACCTGAGCAAGTACCGATCTAAACGCAATTCTTTCTCTATATACATTGTAATTCCCGCCCACCAAATGCTATGAAGCCTTTGCTTCTATCTTTACAAATTGTGGCTTCCTTATTAAGACGACATATTTGGGAATTATACATTACATTATTAATGCCAGTATGGCTTTTTTCGATGTTTTAATTATTAATGTCATACATCTCAATGATGGATAAATTATATTTGAAGAGAAAAATTATACGCTCAGACCGGGACTTGAACTCGAATCCCAAACTTGAATCCCAAATATGTCTTCTTAATAAAGAAGCCACCATTTGCAAAGATAGAAGCAAAGGCTTCATAGCATTTGGTGGGCGGGAATTACAACGTAAATAGATAAATATTTAATTCATACATCTCAATGATGGATAAATCATATTTGAAGAGAAAAATTATACGCTCAGACCTGGACTTGAACCCGGGACCCTCTGAGCTACCTGAGCAAGTACCGATCTAAACGCAAATCTTTCTCTATATACGTTGTAATTCCCGCCCACCAAATGCTATGAAGCCTTTGCTTCTATCTTTGCAAATTGTGGCTTCTTTATTAAGACGACATATTTGGGAATTATACATTACATTATTAATGCCAGTATGGCTTTTTTCGATGTTTTAATTATTAATTTCATACATCTCAATGATGGATAAATTATATTTGAAGAGAAAAATTATACGCTCAGACCGGGACTTGAACCCGAATCCCAAATTTGAATCCAAATATGTCTTCTTAATAAAGAAGCCACCATTTGCAAAGATAGAAGCAAAGGCTTCATAGCATTTGGTGGGCGGGAATTACAATGTATATAGAGAAAGTTTTGCGTTTAGATCGGTACTTGCTCAGGTAGCTCAGATGGTAGAGCACTTTGTCTAGAGAACCAAGGCTCCAGGGTTCAAGTCCCGGTCTCTTGAAATATTATTTATCCATCATTGAGATGTATGAAACTAATAATTAAAACATCGAAACAATTAATTGACATATATATAATGTATAGTATTTGAATGTTTGTTTTCAATTATTAAATTATTTTTGTAAATACATAAGTTAGTGATTTTTTCTGATTTTATTAAATTCTCTGTATCTTTTTTACCTTATTATTACTAATTATTAATAATACTAACTAATTAACTCACTGGCACTACTGAATGTTAGGTTCAAGGCCAGACATAAGCTCTTCATACATCCTATACTGAGCCATCATTATCCATCTCTATAATTTACCTTACTCATATCATGGTTGTCCACCGCTGTGGTCTCGAGGTAGCGTGCTGCCTTGTCACGCAGCGGGCCCGGGTTCATCCCCAGTCGGGGCAGTTTTTCTGGGTGAGGTTTTTATCGGGGTTTTTCCTCACCTGTAAGACAAAGGTCAGGAAAACCTTAAGGCCCAAACGGTCCCCGAAATCATAAGGCCACCATCATCATCACCTTTATCATTATCATCATCATCATCCTTCACCGGTGTGGAAAGCAACGGGAAGCTACCACACCTACAATTGCCTAGTAAAGCTGCAAGCATAGCATGAAAATGCTATGATTGCAGTGAAGGACCTGCCTTGGGGCAGAATTACTATGGGTGGATATCATGGTTAATGTTATTTTCCCACCTCACTCTTGGCCTAACTATTTGTTGTTCTTTGGTTGTTGATTAGTTGTTGTTTATTGTTGGTTGGCTGTTGTTTGGTTGGTTGTTTGTTTGTTTTTTGATGGTTTGTTTGGTTGGGTGTTTGGTTGTCTGTTTGAATGTTTGGTTGTTTATTTGTTTAGTTACTTGTTTGTTCGTTGTTTATTATTGTTTGTTTAAATGTTGTTCATTTGTTTGTTTGTTATTGTTATGTCATCATCGTCTTTGTCATTGTCGTAAATGGCGTGCCGATTCTATATTAGGATTTTATTTTAAAACAAATAATAAACATATTTAACCACAACAACATGAAATAAATTTTATTTCTGTTTAGAATAGTGAGAATATCTTTATGCTTTATGATTATTGTGAATATATCTGCCTTATATGATTTCCTATGAATTTCTGTACTGTGTGATTGAGAGAGAGTTTCCAACTTAAATTTTAGACTTAATTTACTAAATTACATTTATAGCTGGAATGGTATAGTTTATTATTACGCGCGGGGTCAGTTAAGCCCCGCTTTACGGTAGCGTGTGGGAACTCCATTGTTTAAGTGGTCTTTGGCCCGAGCGGTTGGCCTTGGTTTTGGAGGATGAATTCCACATTTAAACATGTTAAACACAGTAAACATTATTTATTCAAATAAATCCAAACATAGAGAAATATTAAATCAACAACATATAATACAATTATTAAAATCAGCTAAAATCGCCATATTGTCAAGCGTCAAAATACTAAAAGTGTTAAAATTCAGAGAGAGAAAACAAACATTTACAAGATTCAAATTTGTTCATTATTCTAAGTTCTTTGGACCATTTGGTCCTGTAATTAATTCTATGTCTGGAAAATGACCAAAAGAATGATAATAGATAACGGTTCATATTTACCCATGTAGAGCTGCCTCCCCTGCAGGGGGACCGCGTTCGGTCCCGCCGCCGTTCTGCCTTCGTTAAAAAAATCGCGATTATTTATATGATAAATTTTAAGTTTCTAATTGGGGAAATTTGGGTGGAAAGTTCATGATCTAGTTCGAAACCTTCATCTATGTCAAAATGGAAAGCTTTGTTCTACTTTCACTTCGCGCAACTCACATTACTCTTATCTAATGTGGTCATCTTTCTGACTAAATAATTCTTGGAATCTTGTGACATAGTTTTGATCCAGGATATAGAAACATGACTTTTTATTAGCGTTTTTTATATTATATGAGTATGAACTAATATGTTTTTCCGTGCGGTTAATTATACCCTATTTTCTGATATAATACACATGTATATGTGTCTATCCTTTATTGGCTGTTTATAGTATTTTATTATTATGACAGTTAGGCCCTAGTGTAGGCATAACATTTATTACTTTTGACTTTTATCATTCTAGTTTAATAATGAAAACCTAACTGTTAGAGTTCTGTATTAAATTCTTCTTAAATGAAAAACCACCAAAAATTACAACAAATTATTCTCTACTTACAAATAGCGAATGAACATCATGCTAAGGACCCCAAAGGTCCACATCTCTTGCTGATTATCTCCTGTCAAAAATCAAAAGATAGATCCATGTAACATGTGGGTTAGTGATTTATACCTTCCAGATGTGTCCACTTTGGACTTTTAGCTTTAAACTTTACATATCCCCTTTCAAGTTGGTTCAAACATTTATTTTGATAATCATATATTGATAGTAGTATTTGCTGTCCAAAGGTTATTTTAAGTTTTAATTATTTATATATTTCTATTATTTTATGTAAGTTATTATTTTTATATAATTTTAGTTATTCCAATTCATTACAGTCATTATTATTGTTCTCGACATATTGAAATGGATTCCATTTGTCAGACTCTATCGGGATAATTTTTTTAGACCAGTAAGTCAGTGGTTTTATTAAATAGAGTTAAATTAGTATGTCCACCGCTATGGTCTCAAGGTAGCATTCTACCTTGTCAAGCAGTGGGCCCAGGTTTGATTCCCGGTTGGGACAGGCTCCTGGGTGAGGTCTTTTTTGGGGTTTTTCCTCACCTGTAAGACAAATGTCAGGAAGCTTAGGGCCCAACGATCCCTGAAAATCATCCAGCCATCATCATTATCCTTATCATCATAATCCTTCACTGGTGGAAAGTAGCGGGATGCTACCACACCTATAATTCCCTAGTAAAGCTGTAAAGCATAGCATGAAAATGTTATGACTGCAGTGAAAGACCTGCCCTCGGGCAGAATTACTATTAAAAAAAATTAGTATGCATTTTCCCTGCCAAGTTAGGTCATAAGTTTCTATTAATGGACTCCACTAAATATTTAATTTTTTTTTTTATTTCTTGTAACATAAAATTATTGACTGTACCAATATTACTATATACCGGTAATTTAAAAAATATTATACCCATGAAAGGTTGTTAATGAAAATGATATTTCACAATTAACATATTTTGGCATGAAACTAAATGCTTACTTTTTTATGTGATTGATAGGTCAATTAATGGGTTCCTGATCTTCTTTCTTTGCCTGTTGATGACTGAAGTGGGAATATCACTTGCTTTCAAATATACAATATTCAATGTTGATGGCAAGTATTAATGTTGATAAAATATTTTAATTTCATAATTTAATAAGCATAATGTAATTTATTTTCTATTACCTTTAGTAAATATGTGAGTGTAACTAATGATTTATTCATAGTTTCACAAGAAAAATATTTAATTTTAATGTAATGTAATTGAAAAGCAATGTAATTTTAGAAAATTTAATTTTCAGCACTTTTAGACTTACTGTAAAATAAAATCATATTAATGTTAATGAAAATAATTAGAACTTATAATCTCAGAAGCACTTTTTATTGATAAATGTACTACCGGTTATATTAATTTTTTTTTCCATAAAAATATGCAATTTAGTAAATTGTGAGCAAGTATTTAGTAAAATGTTACCTTAGATCTCATTTGCTAGCATATATATATACTGATGCCCACTATTTCAGTGACAATTTATTGAAAATATATGTTATATAAAATATTCTAAAAGCATCTACCTTCTTTTACTTCAGATGACATACCTTGGTATTTGGGTGAAGCATCTTCAATTGACTTTTCAAGTGTAATACAAGATTTGCTCTCATTTGTTATTCTATATAACTACATCATTCCTATTTCACTTTATGTTACTATTGGTAAGTATAGTTTCTTATCATACATTTTTTTTATTCTATATACATTATAAGTTGTCCCATGTCATAGCTGAGTGGTTAAGGCAAGATGCTTTGGCAAAGGGCTATGGGACTTGTGCTGGTTCGGGTCTCCATGGGGAAAGAAATTTTCTCATGGAATTTCTGCCAGTATGGGACCAGTGCCCACCCAGCATCTTGAGGAATTTGGATAGTTACAATAAATAGCAGTTCCAGGTTGAGAAAACCAGCTATAATGGCTGGGGACTAGACATGCTGACCACCATCACCCCTATACTGGCTGGATGATTATCTACCTCTGTGATTAACACATGTGGATGTGAGGCCAGCACTCGCCTGGTAGGCTATGGGCTTTCTAAGCCTGTTGCACTATGGAGTTAAAATATTATATGGTAGTTTTTAAATGTTATAATATTTTTTTCCTTTGGTTCTTCTTTATATGTAAGGCACATAAAAAAAAAAGGATTGTGCAGATACATTAAGTTGAGGCATCAGCCATTATATTTTAAACATTTAGGAGCTATTTAATTTTAATTATTCGGTTTTTTCTTTAAAAGATATAAGAAAATTAAAAAAAGTATGACATTTATATTCATTGGAGAAAATTGTTTGAAAACTCACCTCATAAATTTCATGCTTTTCACAAAACCGTGGTTTCAGGTGAAATCTCGCCCATTTTCAGTCAACTCTGACTGATTATGACATTGTTGGCACTATTAAAAAAAACAACATTCTCTAGGACAATTTCATCTTACTAAAAAGTGATGTGATAGGTGTAGGATTGTATGATAATAAATTCAGACAAAATGAAAAACATCTGTCACAGTAAGGGGTGCTCAAACTGTCACATCAATATGCAGCGTTCCCCACCCTGGAGACAACATGGGCATGTATTCTTCTTCTTCTTCTTCTTTGTCATGGTTTAGGCTTATTTACTAGCCTATTCCGGATCCAAATTGCTGCTGTTTCCGTCTTTTCTTTGGTCTTCCCAAACTTCTTCTTTCTCATGGTGAATAGTTGTATGCTGCTTTTGGTATACTATTCTGTCATCCTTATTAAGTGTTCATTCCAGTTTGTTCTGTTTTTCACTATTGTTGTGTTTAATTCCTCTACTTTTAGTTGTCTTATTTCTGTGTTATGTTTTTTTGTCTGTTCTTTGATATCCTGCTATTGGTCTAAGGAATTTCATTTCAGCAGCTTGTATTCTGGCAGATTGTGTTGTCACTGTCCATGTTTCGGATCCATAAGTAATAATAGGAACTGCCATTGTCTTGTATAATTTCATTATAGAGTCTTTCCTGGCTTCATTTTTCAAAGTTCTTTTTAGTGTTCCTGTTATATAATTAAACATATTTAGTTTGTTATTTATATCTGTTCCCACTGTGTATGATATTTCACACCTAGGAAGTTATATCTTACCACTTGTTCTGTTGGTTTATTTTCCAATATTATCTTTGTCCGAACTGGATGAGCGCCCTTGATAGCCACTGTTATCAATTCTATGTTTATATTGTCTATCCGACATGCTTTATTATTTTTACACTTCTTTAATATTTCTATCATTTCTTGCATCTCTAATTCATCTACTTCTGCATATTGTTTGTTTGTTTGTTTGTTTCTACGAGTATTATTTCTTCTTTATTTTGTTTGTCTGTCCACAGTTCTTTATAATAATTTTCTAATTCTATATCTTGTATAGTTAGTAGAATTGTTTTGTCTCTTACTTCAGAATTAAGGCTTCTTATAAATTTATATGCTTTGTCTTGTCTTCCTTGTAAACTGTGTTCCATTTCTGCTATGTATCTATCCCAATGTTCTCTATTTAATTTTCTGGTATAATTTTTTACTAATGCTCTTGTTCTATTATATTCTATTCTGTTTTGGTCATTCTTGTTGTTTAAGTATTTTAAGTAGGCCTACTTTTGATATATTTTCTAGTCCTTTGTCTTCTTCCTACTTCCTTTGTTCCTAATATTTTTTTTTGCTGTTTTATGTACGAGTCCTTTGTTAGTATTATTCCATTCTTCTTCAATTTCCTTTTTTGGCTCTTCTGCATTTGTGTAATCTCTTAGCCTTATTTTGTATAACTCTTGTATGAATTCCTCTTCTAACAATTTTATTTTATAAATTTCTTGTTTGTTTTTTTCCTTCTTCTTTAATTCTTTATTCCAATTTCTATACCATTTCTTTTGTATTTCTATTTTACTAATCAATAGGTAATGGTCGCTATGGATATCGCTTCCTCTGAAGACTCTTATGTCTCTGACTAGATTTTTCATTTTTTGATTAACCATAAAGTAATCTATTATAGAGCATGGTCCTCTCTCACTTCTAATATAATTTATATATTTCCTTATGTCTGAAGTAATTGTTCGTTTTCTCAGTTGGTTACAGCATGCAAAATTTAATAATGTTTTCCCATTATAATTTAGCATTTCTTCTCCATTGTTTCCCGTTACATTTGTAATTGGTGTTTTCCCTATACGTGTATTTGCATCTCCTGCTATGATTAAGTAATCGTTTTGGTCTATTATCTTTTGTAGTTGGTAAAATTCTGTTGTTTCTTGTTTTCTGCCTTCCTCTAGTGCATAGATTCCTATTACAGTAAGATTTCCTTTTGGTATCTTGCATCTTATTTTCATTATTCTCTGATTTATCCATTTGTTTTCTTAATCTTGCTACTCCTGCTTGAGCTCTTTCTGTTATTACAACTCCACTATTAAAACATTATATAATTACTTAGATCTTGACTTCCTCTTTGTTTCTTTTTTGTTTCTGTTACTGCTTTATCCATACCTCTTTCTTTTAATTCTCTTTTCAGTTCGGTTTCTTTATGATGTATTCCTCTGACATTCCATGTTGCTACTTTAATTTGGTCTTGAATTCCAAAATGTTTATCCTTATGCTTTGCGTTGTTGTTATCCATTGAACAGTCCGGGTATCTCTCTGGAGCTTTTAAGTATTTTTAAGTGTCCCCTGAGTAAGCTACTGACATTCTACAGGGTTAGTCCTTTGAAGGGGCTGCCTCCTTAAAGCCTTTGGACTCACTTCCTTGTGTTTTATCCCCACAAGGAGGGTTGCCGCTTCTGCCTTTTGCCATTGAGGACTTTACTCTTGTTTCCCTGAGCTGAGTCTCTTATTTCATCCCCAGAGATTGGGTTGCCACTTCCGCCATTTTCTCCGTTCTGATATTTCTATCTCTGCTGTGTCTGCCGTTGTGGTCTTCCATGTTTGCAGTGTGGTCGTTGCTCCCACATTGCAGATTATTCTTAGTTCCCTCTCTTATCTAATTGCAAGCCAAGGCTTCTTCATCTGGGTCATTGGTACTAAGCCTCTCTACCATGCCAAGGTGATAATCCACAGGGAGGAGACATGAGTTCTTGGATGCAAATGGTCATATAGGTACCGAATGGCATGCTGCAATAGATTGTCCCAAGCATCTTGCACCTGTTGTCGCAATTCAACAATGGTTATTGCAGGTTCTGGAGAAAGAGTAAGTTCCCATTTCATCATGTCTCATATGTGTTCAATTGATGAGAGATCTGGGCAGTTGTTGTATACTATGGAGAGCACATGTCACATCAACCATATGTGGACATGCTGAATAAGTACATCATCTTCCTTCTAAGAAATGGTAGTAACAATGTAGCAGGTAAGGTTTAGTTTACTCTGCAGAAATATCAAATGTGACTGTGAGTTGTAACTGATGGCTATCCACACCATGAAGACTGGGGTGAGGCCCGTGCTCACCAGGTCTATGCTGTACACATGCATAGACCCTACTCTCATCACTGAAGACACTATAACTCCATTCCACTCTCCAGACACCAGAGTAACTATGCTTTGCAGTGCATGGTATAAGTGATAGCCTGACCAGAGGCACACGTGTTCTTAGTACTATTGCAAGAAGTTGGTTCCCAATGGTCCTTGGTGATATAACAGCTACAACATGTGTCTGAATTTCTTTCCTGGATGCTGTTCAGGCAAGCACGGCTACTCGCACCATGTATTGATATTGATATGCATCTGTACTACATGACCATCCAGATCCTGGTCAAAGGATGTGGGAATGTTCTATAGACCACTGCTGAAAGCAGCGACACACCACAATTACATTGTACCCAACTTGTGCAGTAATGCATCAATATGTCAGTCCACCTTCCTTTGCAGGTTTACAATGCAACCCTATTTAAATGGGTGAAGTTGTTCAACAGGAGTACATATTCGTCAGCGGGGGATGGTTGTACCCTAGAGTGGAAGTTGCAAACACTATTCATCTGTAAAAGCACCACAGTTACTACATGTAGATCAAAACACACGGTGCACAGAAAGGGCTCCTGGAGTGCCATCTACTCACTGATGATCATGACAAATGTATCACTATCACTACTATGCATACTGTGATGCCAATGAACACAGTCCTTAAGGATATTGCATTTTTTTTTCCTGGCAGTGTATATACATTTTTGCTAATATAAATTTCATGAAAATCACAATTTTGGTAATTCTTATATTATTAATGTTGTTCAAGAAAACATTCTGTATTAAAATAAAAGCATTAGTTTTAAATAATCTCTGTTTTAAAAGTGAAGAAGCAACTTGATAGCTCTTATTACTGTCTATGAATCTTGCATAATATAGTGATATATAATATAATCATATATAATATTATTTTAAAAAAGACAATGTAATTTTGATGTTATATTTAGTTTAACATGTTCCAGTTAAACTAAATATAACATCAAAAAATTAGGCTTTACAGCTTAAAAGTAATGTAAAATCTCATTAAAAATACCTGGAATAAAACTCGTCTGATGGTGTTGTTAATAGCTGTAGCTATCTGCTTTCGGACATAAGAGAATTGTATAAGTAAATAGAGATGTTGGCATTAATGCTGCATCTTGAATGTGTAGTGGACTGCACACCAACGTACCGAGTCAGAGGTCTGCAGTTCAATTCTGATCCAGACATTATTTTTCTTTTAAAAAAATGAAGACAATGTAAGCTATAAATTAATCAGAACATAGTATATATTTGATGCACTTACGTACAAGTAAGTCTATATTATACTTTAAAATTATATCATTTGGAAAATTTTAATAATCAGTTCATAATGAAGACATTGATCTCTGTAACAGGTCTTGCAAAAAATTTGGATGAGATAGTAATCTTCAAAATGATATTTTTATATATGAAGGGTACAGGGAAAGAATCAGGCAAGTCATCTTTTCTTTAAAACATACTTTTAGTTGTACAATATCCATACTTCCTTACCTGTATGACAAACTTTGGAGTTAAATAAATACTGAACTGTATCTTTTACTTTTTCACACTTCTAAATGATGGTGCTCTCCGTGGAGAATCTGACACCTCAAACCCATTTCAACAAAAAAGTGACATTTATTTGAAGAGAAATATACAAGCCTGAATTGGGATTTGAAACTGATATCTCTGTTTAAGTACACCTGCGCTCTGACCACTGAGCTACCAGGCTTCTGATGCAAATGCATATTAATTTCCTCCTTTATATGAAATCCCGTGCACTGAGGTTATGAACTTTTCATTCTACATGCCATCTGCGGCTTCTTTAACAACAAGCCTTTATTGGAAATTAATACCACATTTATAGCCAGTGAAGTTTATTTCAATCTTATATATTAAATTTATCACTTCTCATCGAAAGACAAATTTTATTTGAAGAGAAAAATATATGCCTGAATCAGGATTTGAACCCGATATCTATATAAGTGGCTTGCTTACCTGTTATTAATATATTATTTAAGAGCATTATTTCTTATAAGTTTTTACTTGATTGAGAATATAGTTCATAAATGCTATCGAATTTGTAAAAAATTACATCAGCAAACATTTGCTTTTATGATTAAGTACAATACCACTCGTTCTGCTCTCTATCTCTATTAAAGTTTTCAAAATGTTTAATTTTTACAGAAACACAAAAATTTATTGGATCCTTATTCTTCAAAAGTGACGTAGAACTTTATTGTGGAAAAACCAATCAACCAGCAATATGCAATACATCAGATTTAAATGAAGAATTGGGTCAGGTATGTTTGTCTTCATTACCTCCAATGTTTGTTTAATCTGAACAGTAGGACGCTGAATTTAAGTTTTGCCAATCTGTTCAGGAATGACAAACAGTGGCTTCTAATATTATGAATCATCTTCCCGGTTTAACTATTTAAAAAAAGGAGTAATGTGTCAAAATGCTTCGTTCGAGAAGAGAGAAAAAACCCTGAAAAAATGTTCTATCTCCTAACCTTTCACTTATCCTTAGTTAAAACTTAATGTTCTGTTCCAAAAATCCTTGCTGGTAAGTTGGTACGTCTGAGTGGATCTGTCTTAAACTTCTTTTTAATAAACCGAAACATTTTAAATAATTTGTTTTTACAATATTATGTGACATAATTAGCCACGGGAAAGTAATTTGTCAATATCTAGTATTTTCTAATCATTACGACAACGTAATTATGTTGGACATGAACTCCATAGAAGAAATGACAAACACGCGATTTTCAAATGGCATCATGATCAATTCCACTGAAGAACTGGAGACTTCCATAAATGACTTCCAGGCTTCTATTCAAACCGCACTTGACACAGCAACAACACTACACGTCCTACAAAAACAGATCAGACACTTCTCGACCTCCTGGAACATAAGCGGAGAGCCCTCAAACAGTACAGACTCTATAAAGCACCTCAAACAAAGCAGGAGTACAATCGCTATGCTCGACTGGTCAAAGAACGACTGCAAGGTCACAAAATTACGCAATGGGAAAATTCCCTGGCTAACTTTAATGTAAAAGAGACCCCACCTTGGGAGATTATAAAAAGAATAAAGTCAAACCGCGGACCTTCTAAACCGACTGCAATTCAGAATAATGGAACTTGGGCTTATCATCCTTACGATCAAGCACAAGTTCTCGCGGAAAATCTTGCAGACCGATTCAGACCACAAGAGCTAACGACGCCAGTTCACGAAGCTGAAGTCAATGACAGAGTAGACACCTTTCTAGCTGCTCCCTTCCCTAATGAAAGACCCAATATCCATCTAGCTGACTTACGCTCTCATGTCCAGGCCCTTCGCACTACAAGTGCACCAGGACATGATCGGGTCAGTAATCTAGCCATAAAGCACCTACCGCGCAAAGCGCTACTACGTCTCCTCACCATATTTAAATCCTGCATACAACTTAACCATTTCCCTGCAGCTTGGAAGATGGCTAAAGTTATTGTATTACCGAAACCAGGTAAAAATCCAAATAATCCAGACAATTTGCGACCAATAAGCCTCCTGCCAGTTCTAGGAAAAATCCTAGAAAAACTCATTTTGGCAAGACTCAAAATTCAAGTTACAAACAAGGAACTAATTCCTAACCATCAATTTGGATTCAGAAATTCACGCAGCACACCGCTGCAACTGGCCAAGCTTATAGACCAAATTGTCACTGGTTTCAACGCCAAGCGTAGTACAATAGCAGTCTTCCTTGACATTGAGAAAGCGTTTGACACAACTTGGATAAACGGATTGATTACAAGCTAATACAATTCCAAATTGATCCAAATTTAGTCAAAATTATCTCCACTTATCTGAGAAAAAAGAACCTTCTATGTCTCAGTAAGTGGTAATAAATCTGACATGAAGTCCATATTGGCGGGAGTTCCACAAGGAGCTGTCCTTTCACTCTTATGGTGCTCACTATATGTCTCGGACCTTCCTTCACCTCCATCACTCCAAGTAGCCTCCTTTGCTGATGGCACTTGTCTCTTCATGCAATCGAAACTCAAATCCATTCCCCACAGACTTGCAACATTCCAGCGAGCAATAACCATAATATATGAATGGTTTTGCTCCTGGAACATTAAACTTAATGCATATAAAACACAAGTCGTCCTGTTCACCAAATCAAACTTTCCCATGTCCAATTCAGCTCACTATAGTGGGTGTGCAACCCCTACCAGTAGAAACTTCAGTCAAATATTTAGGCCTAATATTGAATAAAAGACTCACACTAAGAGCTCATATCGACATATCACTTTTAAAGTTCAGCAAGGTATAGCTATATTATATCCGTTTTTCAAGTCGCCGTCTCTGTCCCGAAGGATCAAGGTCACTCTATACGTGGTCGTGGTCCGTAGTATGCTATTGTACGGCTGCGAATCTCTGAGTATCCTTGCGAAATGCCACAAAAAGAAACTTAAGATACTGCAGAACAAATGTCTCAAAATTATACTTTCGGCACTTCGTTACACAGGGATAACGGAGATGCACGAGGCCACGAAGGTGCCATATATTGATACTATCATAACTGAAAGGGTTACATTCATGCTCCGAAATATAAATGATCATGGAAACCCTATAGTACGCAACATAGGACACCTTCCTCAATGGCGTACTACACATAGAAACATATTCGACACATTAAACCACCCATAGTATTCAGCATGAAATAACCAAGATCAGAGAAGTCAGCAGAGATTGGCGTGGCTCATTCCAGTCCTGAAAGTTATCAGCGACACGGTTTCCGATGCCCCAATTAAGCGAGATCTATCAGCCTTGGAATCAAACATCCACATTATATCAATAGCAATAGCACATGCTAAAATATAATCAATCCCCATATAACCGCCGTATAGGCTAGGGAAAAATAGCGAAACCTAATACTGCACATACCTACGCGAATTCGCCGTCAAGGCACAAATAACAGTCCCAGTAAAAGGCACACTGGGCAGCGCAAACAGCTGTCAACAACAGTCAGTCAGTCCGTGTGTTTGCCACGAGTCAATTGATCTGCTAACATATGAATATAACATCACAGATTTGAAACTCTCTTCGAAATTTTCATCCATATTACATAGCACAAACCTATCATCATTATTATAATACTAAATTCCGTGTATAAATATTTCCAACATAGATTTCTAGTAATAATTATGTGCGCCCAAATAAAGTAAAATGGTTTACTACGTAGACATTTCCGTTATTCTCGCTGCTACCTTGCCATTGAATGCGATAGTGCAGCGGCCTCACAAAAGGAGAATTAGACTGTGTAAAGAGAAAAAACTGCAGACTAACATGGTTGTGCACTGAATGCAAGCCACGGTTATTAACGAAACACCATCAGGAAGCAAACCAGGTGGAAATGATAACAAATAAACTCAAAGAGATGCTTGCAGAAATGGAACTCAAGCTTAGAGATAGAATTCGACACGAAATCACATCTCTGAAGGAAGAACTACAGAAGCATCTCGCAAGACCAACGGTCATAAAACAAGCAAAACCCAAAGCACCAGAGCCACCAATAGAAAAAGTATCATTGGTAAACCCAGAACAAGAACTTACTCAAGTGATAGACAGAGAAGATGAGAGAACAGAACCGCCAGCGAACGCTGATCCCACAGAAGCAACACTAGAAGAATCCAACGAAGATTTCACCGAAGTGGTTCATAGACGGAGACACCGAAGGAGTCCTATAATTGGGACAGGAAAAGATGATGGAGAGGGAAACGATCTACAAGCTGGAGAAAGAAGAGCTTGGCTCTATATTGGACGTCTGTCAGGCAACACAACAGGAGAGAAAATACGGACCTTTTTGAATAAGAAAGGCATACCCCAAGATCATACGGTATGCGAGGAACTCCGGACACTAGGTACAAACTAGGCCTACAAAGTTGGGATACCTTTCCATCACCTTAGTGATATCGAGAAACCAGACTTTTGGCCGAGAGGAATTCTTGTGCGGCCCTTTCGCCTCTCACGACGAAACCCAATATCGAGGGGTTGACCTGGAATAAAATAACTGTAATGTTATGGAATGTGAAGGGACTAAACAGTATCCTGACACTTTGCACAGAAGACCGTTTTTAAAGCAGATATTATTATACTAACAGAGACTTTCTTAACACAGAACATCAACATTGAAGGATACTACAAACATCCATTTGTTGGCAGCACAAGGAGAACGGGGACGTCCAAGCGGCGGTATATCTTGTCTGATAAAACCATGGCTATCTCCACATGTCATATCCTACAGTTCACTTAGCATACTAGTCATTAAAACTGGAAAACTGAACACTTATATGCACGTACTTTCAACCAGAAAAAACAGCACAAGACATCATCGAAAATCTATCTAACACGATGAATCACATTGAAAGTCATATGGGAACGTTAATAGCAGGCGACTTCAACTGTCGCATTGATAAAGAAAACTCGAAAAGCCGTACAGTTAAAGAATATTTAGAAGGAGAGGGCCTAAACCTTATAAAATACACACATGTTCCAACCTATATATGTCACAATGGCACAAGCGCAATACACTTGATGTATACTAGCCCACCAATAAAAGGGATAGAATTCAGAACACTCATTAATTGTGAATTGTCCCCCTTAAGGAAGCACCTGCCTGTGTTTTGCCTGGATCGAAACAACCAACATGAAACCACAAGAAATAAACATTGAAAAAGAAATAACAAAAAAAAAGGACATTGAACATTCAAGCATTAGAGGCTTTCGCACCATCCACAGATCACATCATAAGCAAGATAGAACATGGGGAAATCGAAACTGCGGCACTAGAACTAGAACTAGAAGGCTATATCCAAAAAGCACAGATAAAAAATTACAAAAACAAAAAAGAGATCACAACCTTGGTTTGATGCCAAATGTTACAACAAAAGGAGAGAATTTCTAAAATGCATTCAGAGAGCTAGAGGTACCAAGACAGAGGAAGACCTAATAATGTATAATACTCAGAGGAGAAATTACAAAACCCTGCTGAAAGAGAAAAGAGCAATCTGGTTAGAACAAGAAGACGAAGATAGGAAGTTAATAGAGAAAGCCACAGCGAATCACTTCGAGGCTTTAAAGAAAAAAACACCAACATTCTCGCAGGCAATAGCGCCAGAAACATGGGAAAGACACTTCCACCGGATACTAAATGATGGAACCACTCTCAGAGCGCCAGAATATCAGGAAACAAAGGTATTTCAGCCCATCTCAGAAAAGGAAGTGGAGAACATTGTGGAACATCTAAAAAGTCACAAAGCTCCTGGATCGGATGGAATATCAAATGGACACTTAAGGGAGGCCTGGCCGTATATAGGGAAAATGTGGACCGCTCTGTTCAACAAATGTTTAGAAACAGGAAAAATACCGGAAAAGTGGAGAATATCCATTCTCAAGATTATGTACAAAGGAAAAGGCAATCCGAATTCGCCCGACTCCTGCAGAGGAATTGCTCTTGAGAACACAGTTCTCAAGATCTTCACGAAAATTCTGACGGATAGACTAACCGAAGAAGCTGGTAGCAACGTACCTGAGCAACAGGTTGGCTTCAGGAAAGGGATGGTCAACTTCACTCGCCATAGGAGATCTACTGCAAAACATTCATGACGCGATTAGTCATCAGGGAAAGAAATTTCACGTTGTCTTTGTGGATCACAGGAAAGCTTTCGATTTTCTCGACCGTCCGACTCTGATGGATAAGCTTCAGAAAATGTTCGATGAAGACAGTTATTTGGTAGACATCATAGCCAACGTCATGCAGTACAACTATGTAGTAATTGCAGATAATCTACAGTCCTCACAGCACCGATCACACAGACAATTGGTGTCTTACAAGGAGACCCTGCTGTCCGTTGCTATTCAATCTGGCAACAGCAGATGTAGTGAGAATACTTGAAGGTATGGAAGAGAGTGTATCTCTCTACGCTTATGCTGATTTTATGGCGATGGGATCCACGAATCTACGAGATCTGTAAGAATGCTGGAACCGTCTAACAATATGGGCCAGGAACAATAAGCTGCATCTCAACAGAGAAAAAAACAGTACACATGATCTTCAGAAGGGGTGGAAGGATAGAAGTCAGAGACCGAGTCTTTCATGATCAAGATCCACTGAAAATTGTAAGCTCTTTCAACTATCTTGGCATAACATTATAGACCAAGGGAACTACTTTCAAAAAGCATGTAGAAGACAGAATGACAGCGGCAATAGTTGCTATGAATGATATCCAATTCTTAAGAAAATTATCTATGACTACGGCAATGCATATCTTTGACACGAAGATAATCCCGATCGTGAGCTATGGTTTGGAAATCATATGGCCATACCTCACAAAGAATGACCTTAAGAACATAGAGAAAATTAAGTCAGTCTATCTAAAGAGAATATTATGTATACCCAAATTTACACGCTCCCGACTGGCATATGAACTCTCAGGATAGAACTTCTTCATTCAACAATTGCGAATGCTGATACTCTTACCATCCACCGCAGCCTACCAACACCTCCTAGCAGAGCTCCAAGCTAAGAAAAAATAAATTTGGATAGAATTTTACGCAACAGAAGCAATGGTAAATCGAACGTGGATGGCTACAAACCAAGATCTTCGCCATTTTGTAAATTCCCTATCAGTACATGGATACCATCCCAAAGTGTGTAAAATGAAGACCTACCACGACCCAGGCGCAGCATGCGTGTGCGAGTATTGTGAACTGTCTTGCGATCGTTATCACGTCACATCATGTAAAAAAGACCCAAATCATTAATTGAGACCTGCGCAGATTCATAACAACTGCAAAAGCAAAGTGAACTAATAAAACTCTAATGCACAACTTGTGCATTTTCGTTTATATATTAATCCTGTTTTTACATATACTACTCTCTGTGGCTAAATCTACTCTTACTTATTATTTATTGCAAAAAAATAACATATAAGGTCACAATACATGTAAGGTTCTTACAAGAAATGGTTGTTCAAAACCTATCTTTCCCCATGTATAAATCGTGGATTCTCTCTTATACGTCTCTCTTTCTCTTGCAATTTACTATTTAATTTGAATATACGTTATCTACTGGAACGAATATTTTCATTCACCATCTTAGTTAATAAATATTTAAATAGATTATTAATTACATATTAATTCCTCATTGTGCCTAATTTACATAATAAACTTATTAATAGTGTACTAAAAATCTTATACTAAACGAACTTCCGATTTTAATCAAATGTAAGTATCTCAACTCATTATTTAAACTGTGTGGCAAGAAGTAATAGACTCGTGGGTATTAAAACGTACCATTAATAGTAATAACTGGAAGGCGCACAAACGTGCACACGAGTCTATTACCAACATAGAAACCTAAACGAATGGTACCTACCCTTCTTAGCTATATGATAATGAATAACATATACACTCGGAGAGGGGATGGCGACTTATGGGAGGAGTCATCGCCCTTATAAGGCAAGGACGCGTGTGAAAAGACTCACGCTCCTACGTTCCACAATAGTCAAGTTCTTCACTAACAGTTCGCGAAGGTGATATTAAAACACGTTGGCGGAAGTAATTCATCAACTCCACTCCGAGGTAGTTAAATATCAAATATTGTAAATACAATTGTACACACAAAATTGTACAATAAATTGAAATAAAATGTGTATAATATAAACATCCCTGAGTGATCATATTCTACCCTGAGCGAACCGGCACAACTGTAATTTAGATTCAATTTGAGAAATAAAAGGGTTCGTTTCTTTAACCGAAAGTATACTAAAATGTGATGATTCCGAATAATTCCAATGCTCTAACACGAATATTGTAACTTAGAGGATTTCCCAAAAGGGCTCAAAGGACTTTGAAACATGGATTAATTGGGGCGGTTAGGTAGTGTGTGTTTTACTCACGGATTAGGGTTTCGCCGAGCGGGAAAGGTCGGAGATTCTACCATGAAGGGGTATTTGTGATCATTAAATAAATAAATAAATAAATGACTTTAACACTAAGTATTTAAAACTATAAGCAATGAATTATAGGCTACAATAAAAGTAATTAAACTAACTTAAACTATTTTACCTTTTTCCCATACTTAACTTAAGAAGGAGTAAGACGTTTACACGATAGTAGGTTGAAACTCTGCCACATGACCCGACTTAATCATGGACATAAATTTAACTTCATCCTATTCTACACTCTAATGCAACTGGTTCTTACTCACAAGTTACAAGATCTAGAAATGTAACCCTTTTTGTTTTCTTTTAGAGCTCACAAAATCCTATTAAGAATAACATGGTACAAACTTACCTAATGCCGATTCAGGTGTATATGGTCAGACGGACAGACGCTCGTCCATGTCCTGGCCATTGTTTTATTGCTCCATCTGAAGCCCTAACTGTAAAATCTATTCTGATGCCTGTGTTCAACCCACTCTCTCTCCTTCTCTTTCGCTCTCTCTCTCTCTCTCTCTCTCTCTCTCTCTCTCTCTCTCTCAGCAGAGCAGAATTCTATGCTGCTAACGGTACTTTCTGTTCTAGATAATATAGCTTTGGTATTTGGGAATATATTTGTATATCCTGTTAAGCCTGAATATCACCTCCAAACCAGTATTTCCTATAATATGAGGGTTTTGTATCATATATTTTCCTAGTCTAATAAGACAATTAAATAACTAATTAACAATATGTTTAATAACTGATTAAATATATTTCCCTTGGTTTTCCTAATTATAACAATCTCCTAGAATGTTATCAATATAATGAGTAAGTCTGCTTACCAATATATTTCTTAGAATTTAGTACGAAGTTGAAAGTAGTGAGATGTCCCTGTAGTTGTTGAAATCAATTTTATCCCTTTATAAATTGGTAAAATAATCAATTTTTTCCATTCATCTGAAAGAGCTTCTTTTTTCCAAATCATAGCATATCTTGTCCATCCATAGAGAAACTTCGAATAGAGGGGAAACTGAGTACAGTGACATCTAAAATATTTCGGTCGTTTACGATGAACTACAATGAGCAAACTACAATGGTAGCGCTGTTTCGTAGTAACAGAATATGTAACTAAATAAAACAAATGCAAGGCACACGGCGTCGTTCACGGCGTGTTTAACGGTGTTCACTCGGGATTATGGGAAGTTAGCCATTTTGTAAATTTAAATTTTTAACTGCTATCCTTTCGTTCTATGTAGACGGTACTGTAAATTATCGAAAGTTAAAATCATTACTTAGATTTTATTTTACTCTAATTTGTAAGTAAATTCAAGCTTGTTTACATTTTTAATGTGAATCTATTTTCAAAGATAAACCTACTAGAAGTGATAAAATTCTAAGATTTGTTAGGTTAGGAAGAGTGATGTTAGTGTACAGCCATTTCTAATAAACATTTTAAAAATGTGACTTTATAATGGACAGATGTACGACATGGCTAAGGTTATTTAATAAATATTGTATAAGATATTTTAGGGTTAATAAATTCTATCTTCAAGCCACAGTTAGTCCAAAAGCATTCAAGACTGAAAGTGTATAAAACACTGGCTCTTCCAACTCTTTTGTATGGTAGCGAAGTATGGACGTTGAAACAGAAGGATATACAGAGACTTAGATCTGCTGAAATGAGATATCTTCGGAGGACTGCAGGATACACACTACTAGATCACAAAAAAATGAAGACATATTAGAAGAATTACACATGGAATCTTTAGAAAACAAAATTTCTGATTATAAGTCAAGATGGATGCAACATGTTCATCGAATGGAAGATCACAGAATACCCAAACAAATGTTAAGATATCAACCTGCAGGAAGAAGAAGACCAGGACGTCCACTCAAAAGACTTCTGGATGGTGTTTCTCTTGAGGCCGAAACAGGTCAACAAATGGCCTAAATTCGTGAATGTACTATGATGATGATGATGATGATGATGATGATGTATAAGATATGTATGTGAGAATAAGGGGGTAGGTCAATTGTACATGTTTATTAAAAGAGCTCATAATGCACGTTTTAAAATTTTAATAAACGAAAATAAATTAACATGTTTTATTTATTTCCATTCTTCCTTTCTGTTAAAATTAAAGAAAATCTGTAGGTCTGAGAGACTGGGTATACATAATTCCACAATTTAAGATTAATTAATACGTTATTTATTCCTATAAAAGTTAAATTCCATAATTATTCACCAGATGGCGTTATATAATTATAATTCATAATTTTACCACCAGGCGGTGCTGAATTTCATATTAGTACCAAAAAAAGAACCGAAAAAATTTAGGTGTCGTTAGTTGTATTACACTAGCGCCGCCTGTGGCATGTACGCGCAACTCGTCCACTTTCTTCTCTGGTACTCTGTGTTGTCCATCAATTCTTCCTCCTGATTTTATCAGTTCTGCTGGAATCTCATCTGAACCTGATGCTTTATATATCTTCAATTTTTCTATTGCCATTTCAACCTCTAATGCACTTGGTTCTGCAACTAGTGTTATGCCAACACTAGGGCCTAACTGCAATAATAATAAAATACTATAAAAAGCCGATAAAGGATAGACACATATACATGTGTATTATATCAGAAAATAGGGAATAATTATCCGCACTGGAAAACATATTAGTTCATACTCATATAATATAAAAAACGCTCGTAAAAAGGCATGTTTCTATATCCTGGATCAAAACCATGTCAAAAGATTCCAGAATTGTTGAGTTAGAAAGATGACCACATTAGATAAGTGAAGAATGAGTACAAGAAGGAAAGTAGAACAAAGCTTTCCATTTTGACATAGATGAAGGTTTCAAACTAGATCATAAACTTTCCACCCCAATTTCCCCGATTAGAAACTTAAAATTTATGATATAAATATTCGCGATTTTTTTTAACGAGGGCAGAACGGCGGCGGGACCGAACGCGGTCCCCCGGCAGGGAAGGCAGCTCTACATAAGCATTTTTTATCATTACCTTAATGGTCATTTTACATACATAGAATTAATTAAAGGACCAAATGGTCCAAAGAACTTAGAATAATGAACAAAGCTGAACATTTTAAAATGATTATTTTCTCTCTCTGAATTGTAACACTTAATATTTTGTCGTTTGACAATATGGCGATTTCAGCTGATTTTAATAAATTGTTTTATATGTTGTTGATCTAATATTTCTTTATGTTTGGTTTTATTTTAATAAATAATGTTAATTTTTCGTTTACTGTGTTTTAACATGTTTAAATGTGGAATTCATCCTCCAAAACCAAGGCCAACCGCTCGGGCCAAAGACCACTTAAACAATAGTGATCTTCACGCTATCAATACGGCGGGGCTTAACTGACCCCGCGCGTAATAACTAGCATTTCTGCTAGTTGAAATTATCCTCTTCAATATCCTGTTTTGTATGTACATTTAATAACTGATTAAGGTAACTTTTCCATCTATTTAATAATATAACCCTGGGATCTACAATCATATCCCTATATTCATTCCGATTATGTTTGTTCTAGCTTGAAACCCTTTCTTCTCTATCCTGATTCCCTGATATAATTCACTAATGTTCCTATTTTGGCATTAATTTCAAAATCATTAATCTTCTCTCTCAAATATTCCCTCATTTTACTCTTTAGTAACCTGGTGGTTTCCCGACTAATACTACCCAATTGCTCTAAATTTACTTCATTTAACTCGTGTAACGATTTCATTTTTTCTAGCTTTCTTTTCTTTACCAATGTTGGCAGATTGCTCATCAAATCATTTCTTGTTTTGCCTCTTTTTAAAATAACCAATGCTTTTTGATGCCGACAATATAATAGTATCTTTATAGCCTCCCATTCTTTATTTATATCAGTTTCTTCTTTGTTTGCCACATTGTCATTTGAAGGTTCCAGTACTTCAAATCTATTGGCAAATTTTGATTTGGTATTCTTGCCTCATTTAATCATTTTTCAAGTTTCTTAATAAAAAATTTCCAGAATTATCTAGCATTTGTTCCTCTCATAAGCGATAGCCGTTTTCTGATTTTCACTCTGACCAGATGATGGACCGAATTGCAATCTGTCCCTCTAACTGATCTAACATCGATGATGCTACTGTACCAGCGTTTGTCCAGGTTCCGAGTTTCGCCATCTGAAGACGTCAATGTGTATTTATGAATATCCTTATGATAGAATTTTGTACTCTTAACAATGAGATACTTTGATATGGCAGAGTTGACTAATCTAACTCCATTGTCGTTATTATTTTCATGAAGACTGAATTTGTCTACTGTTGTTTTGAATATATCTTCCCATCCCACCTTTGCATTAAAATCTGTTAACACATTTTCACATGATATCAAGAAAGGCAATCAGATAAGCATTTCAATCTTCATAGAACTTATCCTTGATCTTGTTATCTTTTTCTTCTGTGGGAGCATGTGCATTTACGATTATAAAATCATATCGTTTACCCTTTAGAATAATGTATGATATCCTATCACTGACAAACTTAATATCTCAGATAGCGGACAGGATCTTCCTTCGGACTAAAAAACCTATTCCAAATTCAGGTCTTTCTGCACCCCTATAATATAATGCAAATCTTCCTGATTCCTACCTTCTCCTGGTCATCTAACTTCCTGTAAAGCGACTATATCCAAGAGTGATTTATCTAATTCCCACGTTAATACCTCTAGCACCCTGCTATTGTATAATGTTCCTAGGAACATGTCCCTGTGTTTGAGCCTTCGGCATGGATTCTCTGAAGTAGTCTTATGCCTGGATAACCAAATGGGGGACTATTTCATCTCCGGAAAATTTTACCACAATTTTACCACCCATGTCCGCATTTCTTGACGGTTATATTTTTACTGTGAAAGATCGTCACACCTTCGACCAAGGTACTTTTTTCGTCTGGCTTATCACCTTTGACCAGTTTGGCATGGGAAACCCAAATGGCAGCAATGCTACTGCCAGCGTAGCTCTTGGGATAGTTTAAGCACGCGAGCCACTCCACCACGACAAGGTAAAGATACCACGGAGGGATCTAGTTGATTATTATCTGAGACCGGAAATTTGGCAGATTGTGTTTTTAAATGTGTCAAATCTATCTTCAATTTGAAAGTGAATCTTTACTAATTATACCTCTGTGATTCAAATGTCACAGTTTTATGTTGCCTTTTTCTGCCTTTTTAAATATAAATGCCTAATTTACGAAATAAATGTTTTTTGTTGCCTCTACTTGATTATTTTTCCACTATCTATTAATTTATTACTAAAAATTGCCTAAAGTGACTTCACCGAATGTATATTAATGTCGTTCAGTCAGTTCATAATTCTCTTTTCAAGAGTGAGTGCTGCTGTGCAAAAAAAAATATAGGCCTAAATAACAAATATCGTTTTAATTATCTCTTCTTCTTCTTCTTAATTATAATTTGTAGGATTTTCATTCTGTTTATTTCCAAATCAGTCCTCGGAGGAATACGTATTGAATGTGCATTCACTATCTATCCATCTCTTGGCTGGTCTTCCTCTTGTTCTTCTCCCGTCCATTAGTCTATCTTCTTGGACGGGAGAAGAACAAGAGGATGACCTAGCCAAGAGATGGATAGGTAATGAATGCACATCCAATATGTCTTCCTCCGAGGAGTGATTTTGAAAATAAACAGAATGAAAATCAAATTATGATTAAGAAGAAGAAGAAGAGGTAATTAAAACAATTTCTGTTTTAATTACCGCTTGTGTTTATTTGAAAACGTAACAATGAGTGCGGGTTTAACTTTATTTTTATTTCAGTTTTCATTGTAACGTAGAAAGAATATGCCGAAATTCAATGTTCCTTTACACAGTAAATTGCAAAGTTATGTTAATACTTTTGGATCCCATTTATTTTGTACTGACAGTAAAGTACTCACATGCAAAATATGATTTCAAATTGTCCTTTATTGCCAATTTTAGGTATTTAAATTGCTTTTTGCCTGCCTATTTTAGTTCTTTATAATGCCTTTTCCTGCCTATTTTTGCTATTTATAATGCCTTTTTCCTGCCTATTTTAATGATTTGTAATGCCTAAACTTCCGGTCTCTGATTATTATGATGAAATATTTTCAAATAATCATTAGAAAATGGTAGGAAATATCTTTAAAAATGGAACCGTAAGAATAAAATTTGATAGGAGTAATTAAGGTATTAAAATGTCATGCACCACGTTGGAAACTTGAACCAAGATTTTGTTAGATTCTTCCATTACTAGTACTTCAAATTTGCACAGGATCTTGTTCATGTATTTTACTTTTTGCACTTCTTTCTTTATCACATATTTATATTCTCACATTATTTTCCACATCAATAATTTTTCAATTGATACAAATAATACTAGATTTGTCATTAGAGGTTTATTTCCCAACTTTTTTTACATAATGGTTTACTTATAAAGATATACTGTATTGTGCAGAGATATAAATATTTGCTTTGGTACATCAAATTTAAAAAATGGCTACAAGATATTAGTTCCATTATTTTCAATAAACACAATATTTTAACTGGTGATTTATTTAGATTTTCACTTAAAAATATTTATTTGAAGTCTAATATAACTTTAGAGAATTAAGATATTAAAATATTAATTTATTAATTATGAAATTACAATAGGAAGTAACATTATGAGATTCTACTTAACAAATAAGTTGGGTCTGCTTACATCTTACATCATATTTCGTTGTTTCTTGTAAGACATGTTTAAAAACATCTTTGCTCCAATTTTCAGTTGGTACAGACTGTACCAAATAAGTTGGGTCTGTCGTTACCTTACTCATATTTTGTTTTTTCTTGTAAGACATGTTTTAAAGTATTTTTGTTGCATGTTCAATTGGTACAGACTGTCTGTACCAACTGAAGATGGAACAAAAAGATTAGAAACATATCTTACAAGAAACAACGAAATAATGAGGTAAGATGACAGATGGTTTATTTTTTTGAGTCTCTGATATCTTACCTCAATTTAATGTTGATTTGTTTTCGAACATGTTTCAATATAGAAGCTTTCTCAGTCTGAGAAAGCTGACGATGATATAGAAGATGATATCAAAACATGTTCGAGAACAGATCAACATTAAATTGAGGTAAGATATTACAGACTCAAAAAAAAAGTCCCGCGCCGTAGCCGAGCGGTTAAGGTAGGAAGCCTTGGCGCAGAGATATGGGACTTGCGCTGGTTCGAGTCTCCATGGGGGAAGAAATTTTCTCATGGTATTTCGGCCAGTATGGGACCGGTGCCCACCCAGCATCGTGAGGCAATTGGGTAGCTACAATAAGTAGTGGCTCCAGGTTGAGGAACCAGCTATAACGGCTGGGGGACTCGACATGCTAACCACATGTTAACCATACACTGGCTGTTGATCATCTACCGCTGTGATTGACACATGTGGATGTGAAGGGCCAGCAGCCGGCTGGTAAAAGGGCAACCGCTGAAAAATGGAAAGACCCGCAATCGGAAAAAAAAAAAAAAAAAAAAAGATTAAGATGACGGACATTAATTCTGAGATCTAAAATTAAAGTTTGTTTGAGATAGATTTCATTCCACCAAGTTTTCAATTATTCTTCATATTGTTGCATTTACATTAGTCTAAACTAAAAGGACTAACAGATTCAATGTACAACATATTAATTAAAATTATAAGACTCAATAACCAGCTGAGAAACATTAGAAGAAAGGCTGAATAAGCAACAGAAAACATTGGAAGAAATTATCAGACATTTTTGGTACTGAACTTGATAGAAAATCCACACCAACAATTTTCAGATTGATGTTTTGTTATTAATTTAACACTTCTCAAATTTAATTTACAGATTGCTTACATAATACAATTATCTATGTAGAATTGATGTAGCTGAATCTCAAACTTTCTCTTTTTGTAACCTTATTTGAGGATCTGTCTAGGCGAAAATTTTTCTCTTCAAATATAATCTATCTATAGTGTTCTGCCCAAGAGCAGGTCTTTCACTGCATCATAACATTTTCATGCTATGCTTTACAGATTTACTAGGTGTGGTAGCTTGTCATTGCTTTCCACACCAATGAATGATAATGATGATGGCCGAATGATTTTCGGGGACCGTTGGGCCCTAAGCTTCATTTGTCTTACAGTGAGGAAAAATCCCAAAAAAAAACTCAACCAGGAGCCTGTGTCAAACAGGAATCAAACCTGGGCCTGCTGCGTGACAAAGCATCACGCTACCTTGAGACCACAGTGGTATATAGATTGAAATCATCATCTTCTTATTTTTTTAAAAGTCTTTCTTCTAAATACTGCAGTGGAAACAAGGTGTATATCAGCTGCTCAATGTTAGATACGAGTAGCAACTAACATTAGCCTAGTGCAAATTTGTGTTCAAGCTTGTAAATAATTCTTTTTTATTTTGTAGGTTGAATATCTGTTTACGGACAAAACAGGCACTTTGACAGAAAATTCTATGTGGTTCAGGAGATGTTCTATAGCTGGTATTTCATATGTTGAAGAAAGTGGGAAACTGTTGCAACTTATGTCAGATGGTGATGAAAGGAATAGCATTTTTGTTGAGGCAATAAATGTAAGTCATATTAATTATCAGAGTTTTTGTTTATTTTGACAATATAAAATAACATGATTTGTAAAATTATTTTTTTTTTTTGCAGCCTGAGATGGAGCAGTTCCTATTAGCTTTAGCATTATGTCATTCAGTGCAAGTAGGAATGGGTGGTGGACATATCAACAATAACACCCCATGATGAACCTATCGCACAGC
Source organism: Diploptera punctata (assembly GCA_030220185.1). Lineage (NCBI taxonomy): Eukaryota > Metazoa > Arthropoda > Insecta > Blattodea > Blaberidae > Diploptera > Diploptera punctata. The sequence continues at coordinate 149,484 of JASPKZ010009351.1, read as the reverse complement.
TTGATTACCAAGCCTCTAGTCCTGATGAAAAGGCATTGGTTGAAGCAAGTGCCAGGTAAACATATTTACAAAACATAATCATGGGGAATCCCAGCCAGATTTTCTAAAATCTAAGCATACATGTGACAATTGCTGCTGACCAACAAATCCTTATCATAAAAATCCATTGTCTACCCATATATTCAATATTTGCATAACTTTACTGATAACAGCTTACAAGCAGTTTTATTTTATAACAAACCTTTCGTTAACTGTATTAATACGAACTTAAGATAATCCAAAACACTCCACTTTACAGTGGCATATTTGTCTAAAAAAGTGGAACATTCAATACATAATTTTACAGTAAAGTTGAATCCTGAAATAATGGATAACACAGGCCTGCATTTTTTTTTCTGCAGCACAGGGTTTAACAGATCTCTAAACCTAATTCTGGTGTGCTGAATTCAAATGTGTTAACAGTTTTTTTTGTATTACGTAAAGATTATTTGCCATGTTGAAATTAAATATTTATTACTTATATGTAATAGCAATAATGCTTTAAATTGCTGTAAGTACTACAGAGACTTGATACAATATCAATTGTGCAGTTAAGACAGTTTAAAATAAATTAAAAACTACTAATATTTTGATGTTATATTTTAAATTAACATGTTCCAGAATTGGTTGTAGTTTTATTTTAGAAAGAAAATATTACGTTCGAACCGGGAGTTGAACCCACGTATGAAAGAAGAATTAATTATATAAGTAGAAAGAAATGTGGCGTTCATATCGGAAGTTCGAATGGGATAACAGTTACCGCACTAACGTACAGAGTCAGGTGTCCAGGGCTCGACTCCCGGTTCGAACATATTTTTCTTTCTAAAATAAAACTACTTATATACCTTAAGATCTCTATTTTATCCTCTGCTTAGCAAGAAATGAACGGTAAGTTGATTGGCATTTGCTCTCCTGCCGGATTTTCTCTTACCAAATACCAACGGTAGTAGACAATCTTGGAGACATCCCATCGATTTTGGTACCTTTGTTTCCATTGGAATCTCTCGCCGCGTTCTTCACTTAGTGCTTTTAAATTCTTTGGGAAATGTTGAAGATTAGTGTGGAGGAAGTGTAACTTCTACCCTCATATTACATTCCAGTGTCCTGAACTTTTCAAGCATGGTTTTTACAATTTTTTCATATTGATCATCTTTAACATTACCCAGAAACTTCTCGATGATCTCCTTGTATGATTTCCAAACTTGTATTTTCATATCAAACATGCAGTTTATAAAAGTAATTCCCTAATAAGTTTACGAATCTGTGGCCATCAAAACGTCATTCACTCTATCTTCCGACAGTAATAGAATTTTTTAAGTAATGTATTGGTAATAAGGAACATTTTTGTCCAAAAAAGTTAACAAATTGCTTCATTAATCCTAGTTTTATATGCAATGGAGGTAACAATTTTTTTTATTTCATTTTTTTTCCCCCTAGCACCAGTTGTTTTCTCGGCCAATTAGTAACTTTCTAGTGTCTTTCCCTGGCTCTTCATTCCCATCCGCACGAAAAACACAGATATTTTGTGTACCCTCCATGTTGCCCCAATAAAATACCACACACCTTAAGGTCACAGTACACGTACCACTTGTGTTCATTATATATTTTTCTAAAACAGTACACATGTTTGTATATGTTTATTTCATATACACTGACTGAACTATTGGAACTAAAGCTAATTTTCTCCTATTATGTAGAAGAATGCCCTTTAGACTTATTTTGTTATAATCAATAAATATATGTCAATCTGCCGATTCATAAACTGTTCATAGACGGCCATTCAAGCCATGGATATAACAGCAATACACTATTTCCCACCACTATGAAATACTTTTTAAATATTTCTTCATGATGTCTACACCAATTAAAAGATGTAAGATTGTCTTCTTTAAATCTCGAAGCTAAATTTCCCTTTCTCTTTTGTAAGACCGAAATTGGGTATGAGATCATTTAATTTTGATTAATTCATAGGATGTATATTGTTGTCTTTTGTTTCTAAGGACAAATTGAAAATTATCTTCTGTACTGGAGGTGGTAGGAGTGCTCGTACTACTCTCTTGTAATGTTGTTGCTGGTATTGGAATTGTAATATCTGACCCATGTGCTGGCAGCTTATTGCTTCTGCAGTTTTTTTGCCGGAAACTGTGTAATATAACCAGGAGAGGGTCATAGGATGAATCTACCCTCAGTTAAACACAATGACAAACTAGTATGAATAAAATCAGTGATTATATCATAACATTTCATTATTTTTAGGTGTTTACATATTTTAATGCAGCATGTATATATCGCATACAAATGGTGGCCTGTGCGCTCTGATTTTTTGGGTTAAAAACAGAATTGTACAAAATCTGTATGTGATGTGCAAAAACTAGCAACAGTTCCATTATATGGGTATTTGACTTGACTTATTTGAATTGTTGTGGAATAGAGGTTTTCAAAAGGGCTTGAAGGACTTTGGAACATGGATTAATTGGGGCGGGTTGGTAGCGTGAGGTTTCCTTTACGGATTAGGGATTTAATCACCTGAACTAGCCGAGCGGTCCAGTATGTGGAAATGTTAGTTACAAATGTATTCGTGTCTTCATATATAAATAAACCGATTCTTAAATTAATATGTTTACTACTTACATAAATTATTACACATTTTTTCAGAAATTTTAAACCTAACTAATCTAACTTACAATTAAGAAAACCTACATTCTGACTTTCCTGAATTTTGAGAGGGAGGGAGATGGTGTACGAATCTACCCCGATTTACATACTAATATTAATCTAATAACTCTTACAATTTGAATATTAATCTAATAACTCTTACAATTTGAAATATTGCTTTATACTCCGAAAAATTGGTATTACTCTAACCAAGGTACTTGATTTCATTTCTAAAACCATGAAATAAATTAAGAAAAGTGGTATGTAGACTTACCCATCTGAACTCAGGACACAAAAGACAAGACTGATCTAATTTCGGGGTTTTTATACCAAACTAACTGTACTTATATTCCTACAGTCTAAAAGCAGAGATTTTATAGTTAGCCTTGTCCTACATTGTACCTGGCTATAATTATAAGTTCTATCATGCAATATAATATGTCTAAATGCTTCCTGTTTCAACAGCTGTTTTTATAGACACTCTGGCAATGTTTATTGATTTCCAAGGAGCATATGACTCTATTTGGAGATATAAATTATTAGAAAACATGCAGACTTTAGGCATTCAAGGGAATATGCTACACTGGATCAGCAATTTTCTCATCTAGCGGTTCATCGCTACAAAGTATAATAATCACCTCTCTAAATACCAACAAACACATCGAGGTTTACCACAGGGTTCTGTACTCAGTACCATTCTCTTCAATATCTACATTAATGATCTACCTAAGCATATAGAAAAGCTCCAAACAAAAACCCTACTTTTTGCTGATGATGTTGTAATATGGGTCTCCAAACCGAAAAACCAAAGTCAACAATTAATAACCATAGCCCAACAATCACTAATACAGTTAGAGAATTGGACATCCCAGAACTTAATGAAGATAAATATACAGAAGACAAATTATCAACTATTTACATTAAGAAAGAAACCACTACCCATCACTCTGAAATTGGAGGGTGAATTATTAACTCAAACACATGAAGCAAAATATTTAGGAATAACTCTGGACACAAAATTAACATGGAAGAAACACATAGAGAATATATGTACAAAGATAGAAACAAGGTTACCGTTATTAAAACGATTAGCAGGGAAAAAGTGGGGTTGCAACACACAAACTCTAAACACCTTCTACCAAATGTACATAAAACCTATACTTCATTATTGTGAAGAAATCCTAGTAACTACAAAAGTGGAAAAACTTAATAAATTGCAGAACCAAATCCTCCATCTGATAACAGGAGCCGTTAAAACAACACCAATCACTGCCATGCAAATCTTAACAAATAACCCAAACATAGCATTTGAAATTGAGAAAACAGCAATCACACAGTATGAAAAATTTTTAAGGCTACCCCATAATAACTGGACCCAAAGAAAACCACAAGTATGTTTAAAATCTCAGCAAAGCTTCTTAAGCATTGTACAAGAAATCAAACAGAAATTGCAACTTCCACATTCAAAAGAAAATATGCAGATGAGAAACAACCCTCTAGAATTTTTGGAAATTGAATATAACCTTCATTTAACAGAAGACATCAAGAAATCTGAAACTCCTCCATATATTTTAAAACAAATGTCACTGGAAATAATAAATCTAAGATACCCTGCTCCTGAATGGATACATATTTTTACAGATGGCTCCAGCCTACCAAATGATGGTGGCACTGGTGCTGGTGCAGTATGTCCACTTTTTTCCTTTTATCGTAAACTAAACACAAATTCAACAAACTTTGATGGCAAAATTCTAGCAATTTTCTTAAGTTTACAAAATCTTTTATATCACATCCAAAAATTTACAAAAGTTGTAATTCTATGTGACTCCAAAGCAGCCATTCTCGCTATAACACGAGACACAACACCCAAAAGCATCAAAATTATCGAATGTCACAAAATGATAAAACAGTTATCCCGTCTACATAAAAAAGTTGTACTTCAATGGATTCCGGCCCATTGTGGAGTGACAGGCAATGAAATAGCCGATTTTCTGGCCAAGAAGGGTAGCAAAATTGTTTCAAACCCAACTTCTACTCCAGTTTCCTTTCACTCTATCAAAAGAATTATCTCAAATAAATATATCAATAAACTTAGAGAAGAATACACCACCAAAACATCTGGAAAGGAATGGGAAAATCTACAAGCTTATGACATTACTACATTACAAAGAAAATCTGCAGTAGCAACATTCAGACTGCTAACGGGACATGACTGCCTGAATAAACACCTACACAGACTTGGCATAACAGATTCACCTAAATGCCCTTTTTGCAATTTAAATGAAGATATGGAAAGAAACCATCTCCTCCGTTGTCCAGCTTTTGTAGAAGAGACCAGCCTTTCTGCTAAATATTGGAGTGCAAGAGAGTGAATGATTTCATTATCAAGTGCTCGACATTAGATACCAACCAACCAACCATATTCTTGAACATCAGGAACTTCAGAATTCATGGATTTGTATTTGTTCTTCTGAATGTATGCACCAGATGGCAGTTTAAAAGTTGTTGGTCACAGCAGAAATTCAACATTCAGAGATTTGGCTGAAGGTAGAAACAAAGGCTTTTGAAACTAGTTCTGTGGAAATCACAGAGTTTTATGAGATGAGATGTAAAAAGTTATTTTTAACTCACTTATATACATTTATATGTTAAAGTCAAACAATATACCAACAAGTAAATTTTAGCAAGAGATGAACAATTAAGTAAATTAATATTACTAGGCCAATATAGTAAAAACTCTAATTCAGATATCTGTTGGAGGAAAATAGGAAGATAGTTATAATCTGTTTAGAGAAAGAGAAAAGTTATGTAAACTAATGTAACAGTCAGCATTGCCTTCTTTGGTAATTTGATTGATGTTAAGTAACTGTGGTCTCAAAATATGAAGTTTTTGAAAAAGGCAATGACAATTGTTATACTGGTTTATGTCACCTTCCTCTTTCTGTGAGTAGACAATGGAGATGAAAGGGAAGAAATGTTTCTTTACATAAGTGAGTTAAAAGGCTGAAGTAATAATTATAAATTTTATGTTTGATTTAGATGTGGTGTTGTATTTTTGGGAGAAGATGGAGAATCTATGTCTGTAAAAGTGAAGGAGAGAGTATGTCATTATAAGAAGCTTAATACACTTGAGTTCACTTCTGGTAAGTGTAATTGAAATTTCTAAGTTGTATCAAATATATAAATCAATGGACAAACAAGTAACTGACTAAATAATTGTGTCACTTTATTATCATCATCATCCGGTAAATGTAATTGAAGTTTTTAAGTTGTATCAAATATATAAATGAAGGGACAAACAAGTAATTGACTAAATAATTGTGTCACTTTATCATCATCATCATCCAGTATCATGGCAGCTGCCACCATCTTCCAGAAACCAAATGCCATTCCTCTCTGTCCACCCATTGATGTTTTTCCGAGGCATGATGTTTGGTTTTTTACCATTTTTTCTTTTTATGAACAGGGAGCTGGCAACAATGCATCAAACCCCAACCTGGGGGATGGGTAATTTTTGTTCAAGGTTTTCTTCCTCTAGCCTTTGATAGTCCAGTATCTTACTGCAAGGCAGCAGCAATAGTTTTGGTCTGCCCTGGGTATTTTATTTCCCCAGTACTCACCATATCTGGTGAGCATTCCCCTATCCGCCACTTGGGGGGACTCGCAACTCCACAGGGTTGTGTCACTTTATAGAGAATAGAAGCAGTGATAAAGTCAGAATATGAGTTGAAAACTTCACCCTTTACCTCATAATTCCTGTAACCTGGATATGTTTCCGAGACAAAAATTTTCAATCTCAACTAATTTCAACATTGCACTAGCATCAAAAAACAAACTTAGTCTACATAATCATCTCAAATCAATTAAAAGAATACTCCTAATAGCAAAAAAAATCTGGAATTTATCAAAGTAGTTGAAATACTACAGTAAAATGTACATAGGAAAAACTAAAAGAAATCAGAACACTAAAACTAAATAAAATTTCAGAGCATTAACCCTTAATATCATTGAGATGCCTGTAGTAATTGCTTCAAGTAAGTGACAATGCAACTTGCAACTTACAAACATAATTTAGAGCACATTACTTCTTATTCATATATTAATGTTGGGAATTTTACATTATGAGGTTGAACTATCTTAGCCTTTGGAATTAACAGTTTGGGAAAAGATATACATTCAGAACAACCATGTTATATCCATGAATTTTGAGTTTCTGGATGAACTAAATTTGATTACAAAGTTCTTCAAATCAACACTAGATGGCAGTTTAGAAGATAACTGGTATGATGAAGAATTGTCAGTCGTGAGGTGATGGCTCTCGATACTGCAGTTCTGTGTTAAAGAACATAGATATATGAGCTGAGAATAATTATTATGAAATGAAGGTTTTCTTAGGGCTTAAAGGACCTTTGGGACATGTATTAATTGGGCGTTTTTGGTAGCATGAGTTTTTTTACGGTTTAGGGTTATACTTAACCATGAAACTAGCCAAGCGTTAGTATATGGATGTATTAGTTATAAAGGTAAACGTGTCTTCGAACATAAATAAATGGATTCTTAACTTAACTATTCTATTTCTAGCATAAAATGATTACAATAACCTTAAGTAATTCTAACCCTAAATAACTAATCGAGGCTTATATTAAGAAAACCTACATTCTAGCTTTCCTGAATTTCCAGAAGGAGAGAGAGATGTTGTTACGAATATACTCTAAATTACATTCTAATAATTATCGAGTAAAGCTTACATGTTGAAATATAGTTGCTCACTCTGAACTTAATATTACAAATCAAAATACTTGATGGTATTTCTAATTGTCCTAGGCATTTATTAAGAAAAATGGTATGTAGACTTACCCATCAGCTCACTGCTTCAACAGACCAAAACTCATCTATTTTTGAAGGTTTATATACCAAACCTAACTGTACTCCCATTCCTACAGTCTGAAACTAACTGTACTGACATTCCTGCAGTCTAAAAGCAGAAATTTTACAGTTAGCCTTGTCCTACCTTGTATCTGGCATAATTCTAAGTTCTATCATGCAATATAATATGTCTAAATGCTTCATATTTCACCAGCTGTTTTTATATGAAATAATTAAAATAATCTATGAAATAATTAAAACAATCTATATATTCCTTACAATAATCATGATTCAAACTGACATTAATTTTTGTTACATTGATTTATAAAATGGCGGAGAAAAAAATTAAATACCATGCTATACTTCATCCAGCGGTACTTAACAATGGGGGATTTAAACATTTTTTAAATTTATTTTTATTCAATGCCATCATTGTCATTTCTACATTCTGATATTCTCTTCTGGCATGACATTATTATAACCCGCTACTGAGGTTGGGGCACCTGGAAGGCGGAGTTATGCTGCCCCGATGATATATAATGAATATCTCAATGATAATAATGATCATCAGATGATATTCGGGGACTGTTTGGGCATTAAAGTTTCCCGACGTTTGTCTTTCAGGTGAGGAAAACCCAAAAAAAAGAAATCACCCAGGAAGCTTGTCCTGACTCGGGATCAAACCCAAGTCTACTGTGTGACAAAGCAGCGCACGCTCCTCAAGAGCATAGCGGTGGACTCATTAAGAAGTTAAATATGGATAAATAGAAAAATCGCATGATATGCCCTATACTGAAGAAAGGTGATGTATTAACTTGTTCCAATTATAGGGGAACCAGCCTTTTGTGTATTGCTTATAAAGTGTTTTCGAACATCTTATTTAAAAGGTTGGTACCGTATGTAGAAAATGTGGTTGGAGATTATCAATGTGGTTTCTGGCAGGGACGGTCCACGGTAGATCAAATCCACAACCTTGGCAGAATGCTTTAAAAATGCAATGAATATGGAATAGAAACACACCACCTCTTCATAGATTTTAAAGTGGCATATGATAGCATAGACAGGGCACAATTATTTGCAGCAATGCAAGAATTTAAAATACCTCTGAAACTTATTGCATTGGTTAAAATAACAATGAATTATACTAAAAATCAGATTAAGATTAATAATGCATTAACTGAGTCTATTCATACAAAAAACGGAGTATGACAAGAAGATTCTCTTGCATGTCTAATTTTTAATATTGCCCTTGAAAAAATGATAAGAGATGCAAGTCTTAATATAAGGGGGAAGCAATTTTTCATAAATCTGTGCAAATTCTTGCATATGCCGACAATATAGATATAATAGGGAGAAGTCAATTAGCCATGAAGGATGCATTTATTAGCCTGGAGAGGGCAGCAAAAAGAATGAATCTTAAAATTAACCAGGCCAAGACAAAATAAAGGTACATGTGAACTAATTTGAAAGTTGGCGCATATAAATTTGAACTGGTTCATAGCTTTATTTGTCTTGGATCTGAAGTAAATTGTAGAAATGACAATTTGGCTGAAATTCATCTATGCATGATGGCTTTTTTGGACTCAGGAAAATGTTTAGATCTCAGTTTATATCTAGAAAGGCAAAAATATTCTTAAACCAGTGTTAACATATGCATCAGAAACTTGGACCATGTTGAAATCTTATGAGGAATTATTAGGGCATTTTGAAAGGAAGATTTTCAGATCCATTTTCGGGGCCATGAAAGAAAATAATGTATGGAGAAAGAGATACAATAATGAATTGTATAAACTGTACAATCAGCCAGATATTCTGAATTTTGTTAAAATTAATAGATTGGATTGGGCTGGACACATTATTCGCATGGACAACAAAAGGATATCAAAAATAATTTATAATGAGCAACCTCTATTGGCCAGAAAAGTTGGAAGATCTAAATTAAGATGGGAGGATAGTGAAATTCAAGAAATCAAAATTTTAAAATAAAAAACTCAAAGAATGAAGCTCATGACAGGGAAGTCTGACATAAGCTTCTGAAGGCGGCCAAGACTCACATGGGGCTGTCGAGCCATTGATGATGAAGATGATGATGAAATATAAAAATCTGCAGTAGTAGCTCTTGTTTGATTCAGGATCATAAAATTGAAGAAAAAATAAAGTATGATAACATTTAGAAAGACCAACAGAATCCACAGTATAGTAATAAAGATTACATTCAGAAAAACAAAACAGAATTATGAAGTTCCTGATGAGTAATATTTGATCTTGAAGTTAATTTACCTTCTATCAGAGACACAAAGAACATCTCATGTCAATGTCCCAATTCATACAGTTGGAATTTGAGTATGAAAATGGTGGTCTCTGAAACATGTGCAGGTAAGAAAATCTTATTTTATGAGTTGAGGTGTAATATTTATGATTTCATATTTTGAGTTTAATTATGTTTGTCTCATTGTTTCATTATCAATTAATTTTTTATAAAGATATAAATACTGAGTTCAACTCTTTATCATTTTTACAACAGATCGTAAGAGGATGTCGGTTGTCGTACAAGATGAAGAGGGACAGATTTGGTTATATTGCAAGGGAGCAGAATCTGCGGTGATTCCCTTGACTGAGGCTGGACCTATTAACATTACATTGCAACATGTAGCAGATTTTGCAATGGTAAGTCATTCTTTTAATAGATAGATCATCGGTTGATTAATGTCTTTGACATCGTCCGATTCCTAATAGCCAGTTTTGTCAGTCCATCCAATCTCCGGGTTGTAAATGTTTCTCCTTCATATATAAACATATTCCCTGACTCCAGGAGGTTTTAGGTCTTCCTCTCCTTCGTCTTCCCTCAGGTTTCCTTTCCAAAACAGATTTTGGTAGTCGATCCTCTTCCATTCGCTGGACATGTCCATACCATCTTAATTGCTGAGTTTTAATATAATCTAAAATAGTGTCTTCAATCTTCATTTTCTCCCTTATAACTGAGTTCCTAATTTTTTCTCTTCTTGAAATTCTTGCGGCCCTTCGTATAAAATCCATTTCCGTTGCCAAAAGATACTTATTTGTTTTTGTTGTTAATGGCCAAAGTTCTGCTCCATAAGTAATGATGCTTTTAACAATTGTTACATATTCATTTTATTTTTATTCATTTTATTTTTATTACTTATATTTTTATCCCACTATATTCCATTGAGGCAAGCAATTGCAAATTTTCCTTTATTATTTCTATTTCTTATTTCCTCTTCATAACTCCCTTTTTATTTATTTAATTCCTAAATATGTGATCTCACTACAAGATTTTATTGATTCTCCAGTCTCCAAAATTAAATTTTGTTCTGGTTCCATCAATTGAAAAATATTTTGTTTTTTCATGTTCAAATTTAATCCCCATTTTTTATATTCTTCTATTAATTTTCTAATCATATATTGTAAATCTTCATAATCTTGTGCAAAATTGATCATCTGCAAAATGTAAGTTGTATAATGTTTTGTTGTTCGAAATAGGAATTCCCATGCTTGAACATTTTCTCCTCCAATTCTTTAATGTTTCATGTAGGCCTACATATATTTTAAACAGAGTCGGTGATAGACAACAACCTTGATGAAGACTTTTATTTATCGAAAAACCATGTGATAATTTAGTGCCAATTTTAATTTTAGACATGCAATTGTCATATAAATTTTGTATAGCTTCAATTATTATAGTCTGAATTCCCATACGTCTTAAAGCAATCCATAGTTTATCTATAGGGACATTGTCGTATGCATTCTCTAGATCTACAAATAGAAGGTGCAAAGGTTGTCCATATTGCATTTCCTTTTATATTACCTGAGTAATGCAAAATAAATTGTCGGTTGTGGAACGACCTGCTCTAAATCCTGACTGTTCCTCTAATTCCATATCACTATAGTTTTTTTCCAAAATAATATTTTAGTATACGTCCATAGAGTCTACTCATAGTACTTGTTACTGTTATACCTCTATAATTTTCACATTGGTCATTTTTTCCTTTTTTATGGATTGTCGAAATGTATGCTAGTTTCCATTCTTCAGGAACTTTTTCACCATTCATAAATTTTATAAATAATTTTCTCAGTCGTTCAAATAAATGGTCGGATCCATGTTTTAATAGTTCCCATTCTTTTAATTATATTATTTTTAATCTGATCATCTTACCTCAATATTAATGTTGATTTGTTCTTGGACATGTTTCAAAACAATTCTGTTTTATCGTCAGCTTGTCCAGACTGTTTTGATTTATGTTGCATTATGTTGCACACCCTGAATGTCGATGTCAGTTCCAACCTGTGGTTGGCCAAAGAACCTCCAAACAAGGTCACGCTCCGTCGGTATTTCAAAATTCATAACTCTGTTTTTGTTCTTCTGAATATAGATTTTTTCCCCCAAATAGTCAGCCCTTTTATATTTTCTAACTGATAATAATTTCATGTCTGAATTTATATTCTATTTTTCAGACCAAACATGAGCAGCAACTGCAGATTTTTCTATTTCCTCATTTTTACAAACACATATACAGGAGGAAATTCACGTATCACCCTTGGGTACACAATAAATTCCAAAAGATATTTGAGAAGTTTAATATGAAATTAGCACCGAAAAATAACTACAGTTAATAAAGTAATAAAAACCAACAAAAATGAAAAAAGAGATAAAAATAAAAAGTCAGGAATATATCAACAATTGAATGCATGGGTTGTGAAAATATATATATAGGAAAAACAAAAAGAAACCTAAAAATTAGAACCGAAGAACACATAAGAAATATTAAAAATGGGTAAATAGAAAAATCTGCAGTTGCTGCTCATGTTTGGTCTGAAAAACATAATATAAATTCAGACACTAAATTATTAAAACAGTTAGAAAATACAAAAGAGCTGACTATTTGGGAAAAAGTCTATATTCAGAAGAACAAAAACAGAGTTATGAATTTTTAAATACCGGCGGAGCGTGACCTTTTTTGGAGGTTCTTTGGCCAACCACAGGATGGAGCTGACATCGGCATCCAGGGTGTGCAACATAAATCAAAGAAGCTGATGATAAAACAGAATTGTTTTGAAACATGTCCAAGAACAAATCAACATTAATATTGAGGTAAGATAATCAGACTAAAAATAATAAAATTAAAATAACCTCAAATTTCACTTCCTAAAATTAAATATTAAGTCATTCTTTTGTTAATTGAAACTTTATTTTAATAAATTCCAATAGTTTTTTTTGTTTTTTTTAGATTTTACCTCATAATTTAGTTTTGTTCTTGAGAATATGTTTCAATATGCGTGCATATTGCCTTCAGGTCGTTCAAACTGTTGAATGTTTGGTTGTTGGTCCTGGTTTTTGCTTCCTCTTCCATCTTTTGGTTGATTGCAAATCTTACAAATCAAATAATTTTTCCAGGAATTTCAAAATTTGTGATGCTATGTTTGTACTTCAGTATGTAGATCTTCTTTCAAAATGTCAGTTCTTTGGATCTTTCTGTAATTTTGATTTCACTTCTATTTTATGTTTTTCTGATCAAGCAAGAGTTTTACTTCTCCATTTTTCACATTTCTAAGACTTTGTTCATTTTAGTATTCAAGTTTCTTTTGGTTTTTCCAGTGTATAAAAAAATAATTGAACACTTGAATGAAGGGACACCTTAGAAATGTGAAAAATGGAGAAGAAGATGAATCTGGAGTATCTGCTGATGCTTGGTGAGAAAAACATAAAATCAAAGTGAAAGCAAGATTATTGAAACAGTTAGAAAAATCAAAGAACTGACAGTTTGGGAGAAGATCTACACCCAGAAGTACAAACATAAGATCATGAATTGAACTTTTATAGGAAAAAGAAAAACACTATGTATTGCGACTACAACAGGGCATAATCACAATGATAATAAATATATGATAAAAAACTACAAAACATATACGATATATACTTGTTTATTATACCGGAAGATAGGAAATAAATAATCACCTTTATAATGCTGATTAAGTCATACTCAAAGTTCATACAATGGCTGTCAGGAAGTAAAACTGGTATAACTGGTAGAATAATAGTTTTATATATTTTCAGTTTAATGTTTTTAGAAATGAGTTGGGACATCAAGAGTCTCTGCAATGCATAATAGCACGCATTTCCAGAATTGAGCCTATGTCTAATTTCTTTGTGCATCTCATTCCTATTTGTGATTATTACTCCTAGGTATTTGAATTCAGTCACTTCCTCAAAATTTCCCTCATTTGTCATTAGCTGTCCATTTCCATTATATAATGAATTTATACGTGTGACCATATATCGTCAACATATCTGCTCCAAATTTGAAAATTAAAGGGTGTCCACTTGTTATTTTCTTCTCAAAACTTCCCATAAATAAATTAGCCAAGAAGGGTGAAAGGGGGTTTCCCTTAGAAAGTCCACAACTTTATTTGTAAAATATTCCATTATATGTAAAAAACGTTTGTTCATTGCATAATTTTACCAACATTATATATCCCTTTATGTTTTCTTTTTCTAATATGTTTTTGTTTAACCATCTTTCCATAATGTCAGTAGTGGTTTTCCTAGGGACACTGGGAAACCATGAAACTACATTAAATGACACTAATCTGCCTGTTGGTTGTAACTACTGGTATGACTTCTCTTATTTTTCTATCAATAGAAATGAGTTGTCAATTGAAAGGTTATCAAATCCTGTAATTTTCTTGTATTCACTACATAACCATTTGAATATTAGATATGTAGGTGACCCTATACTGTTAATAACGGGCCTTATGAGTTTTTTTGGGGGACCATGCATTATTGGATTTTTAGGGTTTGAAGCTTTCAACTTGAACTTTTCTTGTTTTGTTAAAATTGTATTTATGTTTTTCAAGGTGTTGTCAACTTCTTGAACACTTTTGGGAAGTGGGTTGGATTTTATTCCAGTGTATTTTGTAGATTCCAAAACTTTGTCCATTCTATTTTTATAATCTTCAATATCTATAATTACCAACTGATTACCTTTATCTGCTTTGGTAATGATTTATTTTACAATTTTCCTGTTTCACAGTCCCATTTAATTTCTCGGAATTTCATTAATTTCTTCTATTATTTTTCCACATTCATTCCTAATGAATTTTTTTCTTCTCTTTTCATATCCATCTATTATTATTTCAATGTCTGCTACAAAGTTTTCAACTTTGTTAGAAAAGTCCACACATTTAATTAAAATTACAGTGGGAGGAAATACTATGAGGTATTTACGTTAATAAGTGAGTTGCAGAAAATGGTTTAATATCACACCTCACAAAGTTGCGTATCTTCATGATACCAGTTTCAAAAGTATAGATAATCATGGATTGGGAACCACAGGGTAGGAAAAAGAAGGGTAGACCAAATATTACATGGATTCAGGGAATCAGTGAAACTAAGAGGGAATGGGAAATGGAAGAAGATATATGGATAAACAGACAAGAATGGAAAAATGTGTTGAAACAAATGTGTAGTTAACTGTGAACATGGGTACCGGAAAAATGTATATTCATTGTAAAAGCCGGAAAAATAAAAATTTAACAAATTTAGCCTGGATAATCTACTAGTAACTAATAAGAAAGTTAATGTCCCAGAGAGTAAAAATCTGGAATTTACAAAATCAGTTGCAATGACTGCAATAAAGTATATAGATATAGGAAAAGCTAAAAGGAATTTAAAAATTCGTACAAAAGAACACCTTAGAAATAGTAAAAATGGAGAAATTAAAAAATCGGCAATTGCAGCTCATAGTTTGCTAAAAAATCATAAAATCCAAAAAGACACTAAACTTTTGAAACATTTGGAGAAACCTTTGGAATTAACAATTTGGGAAAAGATACACATTGAGAAGAATAAATATAAAGCAATGAATTTCAATATCCCCAACGAGAATAATTTAATCTCAAAGTTCATAGAATCTACACCAGAAGGCAGTTCAGAAGATGATGTTAACAACGAAATTTTGACAGATGGAATGTGACTGAAGATGAAAGTAATACAATATTTTTGAAACCCCTATCGTGAAGACAAGCAACTTTGTGAGGTGAGATGTTAAAACATTTTTCCAACTCATTTATTAAGTCCGCACATGTTTTAAAAGCTTTCTCTAATGTTCCCATTTGCCTTTGGTTGAAAGTTTTAAATGACATGTTAGTCACATTATTTTCTTTTTTTTTCTTGATTTCAATTTCAAATTTTCAATTTTTTTATTTTGTCTGAATTTTTACTTTAAAACTTTTGTTTAGTTTATTGAAAATGTTTTCTTCTAATTTTTCCCAATAAAATTGCCTATATTTTTAGTGATTTTTAAATGCAGAAAATATAATTTTGCGTCCAAATGCTAATAATTTCGTAATGTTTATTTCTTTCTGTATTTAAGATTTCCTTCTCGACTGTCTTCTGTTTCATACCATTGTTATCCTTAATAGTTTTCCTCACAAATTTAGGGATGATGTCCAAATCCAAACATTTATTAATAATTTTAATGTCCATCATCTTCTTTCTTCCTTTTCCTCTTAATTTAATGAAAGTTTTGATGTCTTTTCTTAAACCCAATAAATTTACATTGAAATCCGATGTTGAGGTTATGTTGTTTACCTATTCAGACTTGAATCGTCACTTATGTGAAAACAATGTAATTAACATGTCTCCTAAAACTTTCAACAAAAGGGGATGGGAATGTTAGACAAAGGTTTTAAAACGTGTGTGGACTTTTTGAACAAAATTGATGACAATGTAGCGGACGTTGAAATATTAAAAGATTATATGAAAACAGAAGAAAAATTTTCATTAAGAATGAGTGTGGAAAAATAATAGAAGAAATTAATGAAATTCCGAGAAATAAACGGAACTGGGAAACATGAAACCAGTAAAAGAAATCAACAAGAAAAATGTAATCATACTGAAGATTATAAAAATAAAATGGACAAAGATTTGGAATCCACAGAATACACCAGAATTAAATCCAACCTACTTCCTAAAAGTATTAAAGAAGTTGACAACACCTTGAAAAAGTAAATAAAATTTTAACAAAACAAGAAAAGTTCAAGCTGAAAGTTTCAAACCATGAAAATCCAAAAATGCATGGTCTCCCAAAAAACTCATAAGGGTGGAAACAAAATGAAGCCTATTATTAACAGTATAGGGTCACCTACATATCTAATATCCAAATGGTTATGTAGTGAATACAAGAAAATGGCAGGGTTTGATAACCTTTCAATTGACAACTGATTTCAATTGATAGAAAAATTAGAGAACACACAGTTACAACCAACAGACAGATTAGTGTCAATTGATGTAGCTTCACTGTTCCCCAGCGTCCCTAGAAAAACCACTATTGATGTTTTGAAAAGAAGGTTAAACAAAAACAAATTAGAAAAAGAAAAGATAAAGGCATATATAATGTTAATCAAATTATGCATTGAACAAATGTTTTTTACATACTAAAATTCCCCTTACAAAATATCTAGAATTGGAAACCACGTCCGGAAACTTGCCATTTTTCGTGCTACAGCCATTTGAAAGCAAGCATTGCCTGAACGTACGTCATGTGTCTTAACAAGTAATAGCTTCGCGATTCGTCCACCTACAGAGTTACATGATGAGGGGCACTTACGCCGTATCATGTGATGTCAATTGACGTTTATCCTACCTCTCGGAGCTTGTTCGAGCCTCATACACGTGTCTTTCAGTGTTAGAGCAACATGGTTGAAAACACTTTCGCTGAATACACCGACATGATCATTCTGTATGGCAATGCTCAAGGTAATACCCTTTTTGCCATAGCAACAGCTTCGAGAAAGGGGTTCCTTTAACGCCAGGAGGAATAACTGTGGAGCGAATTGGAAGTGGCCATACTGCATCAAGTTGAAGAAAACCCGTCAACGAGTACACGAGCAATTGTGCGTGTAATGGATGTTGCTTCTAGCACCATCTGGAATATTATGCAACATCTACATGCATACCACCTCCAAAGGATACATGCACTTCTGCCAGCTAATTTTGCTCCATGCGTTGAGTTCTGTACGTAGTTTCTGCACCGCTGCATCAATGAGCCCATATATCTAAGACGCATTCTCTTCACAGATGAATGATATTTACTAGGGATTGTGTACTCAATTCACGAAACAGTCATGTCTGGGTAGACGAAAACCCTCATGCTGCGCATATCCAGGGATTCCAACACAGATTTTCAAATAATGTGTGTGCAGGTATTCTGGATGGTCATGCTTCCATCCAGGCTAACAGGTCCCATCTACTTGATCTCCCTACAAACAAGTATTGAGTGTGTTATTGGATACTACTGTTCCATTTAAAGTCCGTCAAGACATGTGGTTTCAGCATGACGGCACACCCACCTCACTTTTTACTTCATATTCGGGAATATTTGCACCGACAATTCGAACAAAGATGAATAGGCCGAGGTGGTCCAATTGCATGACCTCCATTATCACCAGATTTGACTCCATTGGACTTTTTCCTCTGGGTTGTATGAAGAGTTTGATTTATGACACTCCTGTAGAGGCAGAAAAAGATCTGGTGGCACGAGTTGTAGTCGCTGCAGGAGAGATTGCAGATACACCAGGTGTGATAGAGTGCATTTACGAAAACATCATTCGTAGGTACAATGTGTGCAACGAAATTGCTGGTCGCCACATTGAACCGCACTTGTAATGGATCTCAATGTCATTTCAAAAGGACGAAAACAGTTTAAGTGTAACTGTAAACAAAAGTGTTTGTAAAAATGTGTCAGTATCCATTTTGTTTCTTTGGTTATTAATGAGTTGAATTGTAAAACAAATGACGTACTATGATGATCTTGATGAAGATTTTCGGGATGTAGGCCGTGGTCGTGAGGCTTGTAGTTCCCCGACGTTTCGCCAGAGACTGCGTCTGGCATCCTCAAGGGTTGTCTTGAGAGTGACATTCCTTGAGGTATGCTCGCTTCAGGTTCTCGAGGATACCGGTGTAATCACCTTGATCTCTTCTTTAAGAAGTGTTAAGTTCAATCAGTTATTTATACTTCTGTAGTAGGCCTAGGAGCATCTAACTTTCTAGGCCAGATAGAACTTTGGCATTTTATATTTCGTCCGTTCCTTTTCGTTGTATGCCCGTAGGCTATTAATAAGAGCATTTTCGCTCAGAGTCGCTTTTTGATATAAGTTTCTTGCCAATTTAGTCATCACCTCCTGAAGAAAGTCAATGTTTATATCTTCATGAATTTTGGTGATTCTCGTCCTAATTGGACAATCTCATGCACTTCGTAAACACTTGTTCTGAAGAACCTGAAGCAAGTTTATCTTATCCTTTGATAAGGTCAGCCATGCGGGACATGCATATATCATTTGGCTGCGTATACAAGCCCTGTATACAAAGTACGTGATTGAGGTGTCAGAAAATGGGCTCTCAACATGGACTTGAGTTATGAAAAAGTTTATAAAAGTTATTTCGAATCTTCTCAACATGTTTAGCCCATGTGAGGCGACGATATCCGATTAGAGTTCCGTCATATTCCAGTATTTCTGCACCGTTAATATTAGGTCGTTGCGTAAAGATTATTCCTTGATTCTTCTCTTTACCAATTTTGATTCTCCATTTATCAGCCCACCGCTCAATATCTCGTAGTGGTTTACATTTTGCGTTTTTTAGAACCTGTATCCATACTTTGTTGACTTTTAATGATTTGATAATGTTTTTATGTTTGAATATTTCGATGGCTTCTCGTTGTAAAACAGTGTGTGCGGTTAGATAATATGTCTGTATTCTGGTATTGTACTCTGTGGCCGTCAAGTAAAGAGTGTTCTGCTACTGCCGACTTATCCATTTGCTTAAGACGACTGTATCTTTCATGCTCCTTAAGTCTGGTTGCGATGCTGCGTTTAGTAGTCAGTGTACAGAAATGTCAGTCTCAAGACAACCCTTGAGGATGCCAGACGCAGTCTCTGGCGAAACGTCGGGGAACTGCAAGCCTCACAACCACGGCCTACAGCCGGAAAATCTTCATCAATCTTGATGAACATAGCAACTCCGGCCGTGAAAGTCTACGTGAATACAAATGACGTACTGTGTCACACCTCATAATAAATTACTTGTAAAAGTAGTTGCGTTAAAAACATGTTTTCATGGCTGCAGCATGGAAACGGTAAATTTCCGATTATGGTTTCCAATTCTAAATATTATCAACTCAGTCCCCTCTAAAAGTCCTAGAAGTTTGTAAGGGGAATTTAAGAGCACCCTGTATAATGGAAAATTTTACAAAGTTCTGGACTTTCTATGGGAAACCTCCTTTCACCCTTCTTGGCTAATTTATTTATGGGAAGTTTTGAGAAGAAAATAATAAGTTTAATTTTCAAATTTGGAGCACATATGTTGATGATGTTATTGCTATTGTGAACCATAAACAAATAGAGGATGCTTTAAAGCTTTTGAACACTGAGACTAGAACTATAACATTTACAAAGGAAACTGAAATCAAAAGACTAATCACATTTTTAGATCTAAATTTAGCAAGAAATGAAGAAAACAAGATAGAATTTGGAATATACAGAAAAAATACACATATAGATAACTATATTAAAGCTTCGGGATTCAACCATTTTGCTCAGAAAGAGGCAGTGTTCAATAATTTCACACATAGATTAGTAAATATATCTATGAGCAAAAAAAAATTATGAAGAAGAAAAAGAATACATAATTAATGAAGCATCAGAAAATGGCTTTGAAGAAAATATGGTACACAAGAAAATAAATAAATTTCAAAGACAAAAATTAAATAATGAAAGCGCACTTATAAAACTAACAGAAGGAAACATAAAATTCAAGAAATTCACTTACCATCCATTGAAAACCCACAAATTAAAAAAAAAATTAAAAAGTTTAATATAAGATTGGCACCAAAGAATGAATACAGCCTAAATAGGATAATTAAAACCAATAAAAATGAAAAAAATTGAAGAAGAAAACAAATCAGGAATTTATCAGATCAGATTGTGTGACGAAACGAAATTTGAAAACAAGAGTGAAAGAACATCTTAGAAATGTGAAGTGGAAAAGTGAGCAGTAACTGCTCATGCTTGGTCTAGAAAACATCTAATTGATACAAAAGACAGTCTAATTAAACAAATAGAAAAAAGCTCACAGTTTGGGAAAAAATCCACATTCAAAAAACAAGAAAGAAATATTATTAACTTTTTCGCGGATTCTAATATGATCCAGAGGTTTATCTGTCCACCAACAGAGGGAGGAGGAAGCAGTTCTTCTGATCGACATAACATCAGTCGACGAAAAATTACCGAAGTTGAAGTTGCCTAGGCTTCGAAATTAATGTAGTTAAATGACTGGATATGAGGTGAGGTGTGAAACATTTTAATTTAATCATAAGATCATGAATTTTGAAATTCCCGGGGAAAAGGATTTCATTTATAAAATAATTTGATTTGTCAACCAAAAGATCCTCGGTTAAAAGTGAAAATTCAAAAAGTTTGAATGAGCTGAAGATAATATAGGCCTACACATATTGAAACATGTAATTTTGCTTAAGTACTGAAACATGTCCTCAAGAACACAACTAAAGTATGAAGTAAGATGTAAAAGACTTATAATAATGTTAATTACATACCAGCAGAGTTGAGAACTTTCTGTGTACATTAAAATAAATTTGAAATTATATTTTTCTCTTATTTTCAGAGAGGTTTGAGAACATTGGTTGTTGGATATAAGAAACTGACTATAGCTGAATATAGTCAGTTAGCTGCTCAAATTGAAAGATCTAGACAAACACTATCTTCCAGAAGAATTTCAATTATAGCCACCAGCTATGAGAAAATGGAGTCAAATTTAACATTACTTGGTGCTACTGGAGTAGAGGATCAACTTCAGGAGGGTGTACAAGAAACTCTGGAAAGTCTAAGAGCTGCTGGTATAAAGGTCATTATGTTTTTATATTGATTTGCATGAACTCACACCTAGCAGAATTATATTTCTTATAATTAATATTTTTAGGAAGTTACACATTGAGGTTTCTTTTTTTAATAAGCATTAATAATCAGAAAAATTAATTTAATATAATAAATTTGGGAATTTTTAACATTGTGAGGTTTTATTGATAAGAGTAAAATGAATCGTGAATTCTTTTTACCTCATACTTCTATGTTTTTTTAAACACAGCACCGCAGTATTGGCGACCATCGTCACCATCGTCAGCTGTTTTCACGACTGTCAATTTTTTCTTTTGCCGGTAAATCAACCAAACTGCCATCTAGTATTCTTTTGAAGGAGTCATTTCCTAATCTGCCATCTGTCGTATTTTTGAAGAACTTTGTAATCAGCTTGGTTCATCCGGAATCTCGAAGTTCATGGTTCTAGTATGTTTTTTTTGAATATACATCTTTTCCAATATTACGCGCTGGGTCAGTTAAGCCCTGCTTGAAGGTAGCGTAAAGATCTCTATTGTTTAAGTGGTCTTTGGCCCGAGCGGTTGGCCTTGGTTTTGGAGGATGATTTCCACATTTACACATGTTAAAACACAGTAAACAATAAAATGACATTTATTTGAAAAATCAAAACATAAAGAAATATTAGATCAACAACATATAAAATAACTTATTGAAATCAGCTAAAATCGCCATATTGTCAAGCGTCAAAATACTAAAACTGGTAAAATTCAGAGAGAGAAAATAATCATTTAAAATATTCAACTTTGTTCATTATTCTAAGTTCTTTGGACCATTTGGTCCTTTAATTAATTCTATGTCTGAAAAATGACCATTAAAGAATGATAATAGATAAAGGTTCATATTACCCATGTAGAGCTTGTAGAGCTGCACCCATCTGCAGGGGGACTGAGTTCGGTCCCCGCCGCCGTTCTGCCTTCGTTAAAAAAAATCGCGAATATTTATTTGATAAATTTTAAGTTTCTAATCAGGGAAATTTGGGTGGAAAGTTCATGATCTAGTTCGAAACCTTCATCTATGTCAAAATGGAAAGCTTTGTTCTACTTTCACTTCTTGCAACTCACATTACTCTAACTAATGTGGTCATCTTTCTGACTAAATAATTCTGAAATCTTGTGACATGGTTTTGATCCAGGATATAGAAATATTATGGCTTTTTACTAGCGTTTTTTATATTATATGAGTATGACTAATTTGTTTTTCAGTGCAGTTATTTATTCCCTATTTTCTGATATAATACACATGTATATGTGTCTATCCTTTATCGGCTTTTTATAGTATTTTATTATTATGGCAGTTAGGCCCTAGTGCTGGCATAACATCCAAAACTCTTAAATCCGAAGGTTTAGAAAGTTGTTTCAAAAGTTTGCCTCATTTAAATTCTATGATTCTCTAATAAACTATGTGCTGCTATAGCTGATTTTTCAATTTCTCCATTCTTTATGTTTCTAAAGTGTTCCTTTTTAATGAGTTTCTAAGTTCCTTTTTGTTTTCCTATATATCCTATTGCAATCTTCGCAATCAATTTGATAAATTCCAGATTTTTTGTTGTTTGGGGTGCTAACTTTATTATTAGTTAACAGAAGATTACCCAGGCTGAATTTGTTAATTGGAGCCAATGATATATTAAATTTTCTGAATTTTTTTTTTAATTTATTACGAATTTCAGGATGGTAAGTAAATTTCTTGAATTTTTCATCTTTCTTGGAATCATGTTGTAGGATTCCTGTAACCTTTTCTGTTGTTTAAATTTATTTAATTTATTCTTTATTATGTCTTCATCATATGTCATAATATGTACAATATGATTATATTCATTATCAAAATCTTCTATATTAAGTGGAATATTTATTAACCTGTGCAATAGACTATTGAAAATTGCATGTTTATGTGAAACATGATTAAAACCTGAAGGTTTTATGTAGTTGTCCATATGAGTGTCCTTTCTATTAATATTAAATTCAATTTTTTGCTGTTGTTAACTTCTTATTTAGTATATGTCTAAAAATGGGATCTTGTTATCTTGTTCATTTCAGTAGTGAATTTTACTGACTCATCTTGAAGATTACTTACTTACTTACCTTACTCACTGGCACTATCGAATCCGTAGGTTCATGGCCATGCGGACATAAGCTCTCCATACATCCCTATCCTGAGCTAATGCTTTCCAATCATTCCCTGTATAATCTACTTCCCTCAAATCATAGTTAATGTTGTTCTCCCATCTCATTCTTGGTCTACCAACTGGGCGTTTTCCTTCTGGCTTTCCTACAAGAAGTTTCCATGCATGTCTTTCATTCCCCATATGCGCAACATGTCCTGCCCATCGCAGTCTACGAGACTTAACTGTGCATATTATATCTGGCTTCCTATAAAGACCATGTACTTCATTGTTATGTAGTCTTCTCCATTCACCTGTCTGTTCATCTCTCTTTGGTTCAAAAATTTTCCTAAGAACTTTATTCTCAAATACTCGTAATCTCCTTTCCTCCCTTAAAGTAAGAGTCCATGTTTCGCACCCATATAATATAACTGGTAGAATAATAGTTTTATATATTTTCAGCTTAACGTTTTTTGAAAGGAGTTGGGACATCAAAAGTCTCTGCAATGCATAATAGCATGCATTTCCAGAATTGAGCCTATGTTTAATTTCTTTGTGCTTCTCATTCCTATTTGTGATTATTGTTCCTAGGTATTTGAATTCACCCACTTCCTCAAAATTTCCCTCATTTGTCATTAGCTGTCCATTTCCATTATATACTGAATTTCTACGTGTGACCATATATTTAGTTTTACTGATATTTACTTCCAGTCCTAATTTCTTAATGTTACTCAATAGTGTGTGCGTGTTGGCCTTTAGTACCTCCTCGCTATCGGCCAGTAGTACTACATCATCAGCATAAACTAACAACTTATTAATACCATTTAGTTGTAAGCCTTCCTCATTCTCTAAAGATTTAATGGCATGCTCTAGTACAAAATTAAATAGTAGAGGAGATAGTGCATCTCCTTGCTTCAACCCATTCTGGATTTCAAAAGTGTCTGAAAACCGTTTGCCTACACGCACTCTACTCAAGCAATATTAATGCATCTTGAATGTATTTTTTATCAATTACAACGATAATGTCATCCACATATCTGTACCAACACTTAAAAATCAAAGGATAAGCATTGATGATATGTGATTCAAGATACCCCATAAATAAATTGGCTAAAAATGGAGAAAGTGGATTTCCCATTGCCAATCCAGGAATTTGTTTATAAAATTTTACATTAAATGTGAAGAAATTGTTATCAATATAAATTTTGGTTAGTCTTAAATATTCTTCAATGATTTCTGCTTTTAGTTTTAGTGAATTTAACCATTTTCTTAAAAACGTGAGCAATTTGTCAATAGGAATGCTAAGAAATAAAGAGATAGCATCAAATGAAACCAATCTATCATTCGGAGCCAATGTAATGTTATTCAATTTTTCTAAAATTTTATTGAATTTTCGATGCTCTTATTTCCAAATGGAGGCAGTTTGTTAAACTTTTTGGCCAGTCATTTACATAAATTGTAGCATGGGGAGCCAATACTATTGACAATAGGACTCATCTTTTTACCATCCTTGTGGACCATATAATTTCGGATTAGAAGGGTTCGAAACTTTTAATTTAAACTTTAATTGTATGTTTTATATGTTTTAATTTTTTTTTCACAGTCCTGATTTTTTTTTGGGAGAGGATTAGATTTTATTTCTTCATATTCTTTGGAGTCTAACAGAAGGTTCATTCTATGTACATAATCATCCTGATCCAAAATGACAATTTTGTTTCCTTTATCAGTTTTTGCAATAGTAACATTCGTATCTTTAAAACCCTTCAAAATTTTCATATTTTTCATTGTGACTTTATTTTTTTAATTTCTTTTCATATCTACTAAGACTTTTTCACATTCTTTTCTAATTATAGTTTTATCTTCATTTTTTAGTTCAGAAATAGCTATTTCCGCTTCTGCGACATAATCTTCCAAATTATTTGAACAATTTACGCAAGTTTTTAAACCATTGTTAAGTAGCTTTGTTTCTTCCTTAATTAACAACTCTTTTGAAAAAATAATTACATTGGTGTTATCTTGTGTATCTGATTTTTGGTTTTTATTTCCTATTTTACAATTATGTGGTTGGTAATTTTCCCAAGAAGCATAATTTTTGTGGATAAGGTTATTGAATTTTTTCCTTTGAGTTTTGATCTTCTTGCAAAATATGAAATTTGTTTTTCCAAAACAATTATTTAAAAGATTTTCCAGCCAAATGTATCCTAAAAATTTATAAAGTTTTAAATGAAGATAATACATTTCTAAGTCTAATATGCAAAATTAAACAAAAGTACTTAACAATGGTTTAAAACTTGCATAAATTGTTCAAATGATTTGGAAGATTATGTTGCAGATGTGGAAATAGCTATTTCTGAACTAAGAAATAAAGATAAAACTATAATCAGTAAAGAATGTGAAAAAGTCTTAGTAGATATGAAAAAAAATTCAAAAAATGAAGTCACAATGAAAAATATGAAATTTTTGAATGGTGTTAAAAATACTGATAAAAGAAACAAAATTGTCATTTTGGATCAGGATGATTATGTACATAGAATGAACCAGGGGTCGCATTCAAATACATTAGTCTCTACTCAAATTACTTCCAATCACTGGTGAGCTGACTCACCGTGAGCAAGTGCAAAGATCGAATTAGCTACCCACTAACTGGTCATGCATGAAAGTCCTCGTTTTCATAATATTGGCAAGAAATTACCCAGAATTCTCAGCGATAAAACCACTTCCGTTATTTTCGTCTGCTATAGAGGAACTCATTTACGCTTGCGTCCCGCAAATAATACCGTATACAACGACATCTGCGTCGCGCAATATTACGCCGATTCTCCTGTTCTTCCAGTTGAATTCTTTGGTAGACTCTATCAAATTCCTCTTCTCCGCGTATACCAAAAACATGATCGAAGTCTTCAATGTCCGACATCTTGGATAAAGCAGCAAGGTACGCGGCAAGGTTTCAAACTACATCGGTTACCATCGGTTCCTTCGAGATTCTCACGATAAGTTTCTATCTTAAGTTACCTCATCACGTAGCTTACGAATTTCAACAATTATTAATTATCGCATGAATAGATTTCTGAGTAAGCAAAATCGTATTAGGATAAAACTTTCTCAGCAGAGAACGCCTGTTACGGTCTAATGCGTTCAAAGATTCGACAGACTCCAAAGAATATGAAGAAATAAAATATAATCCTCTCGCAAAAACAATCAGGACTGTGAAAAACGCATTAAAACATATAAAACATGCAATTAAAGAACAACAAAAATTTACTTTAAAAGTTCCAAACCCTTCTAATCCGAAATTATATGGTCTTAATTATATTATTTTTAGTCTGGACATCTTACCTCAATATTAATGTTGATTTGTTTACCTAAGGTCCACAAGGATGGTAAAAAGATGAGGCCTATTGTCAATAGTATTGGCTCCACATGCTACAATTTTTCTAAATGGCCGGCCAAAAAGTTTAGCAAACTACCTCAATTTGGAAATAAGAGCATTATTACGAAATGAAGGCTTTCTTAGGGCTTAAACGACCTTTGGGACATGATTAATAGGGCGTTTTTGGTAGCATTAGTTTCTTTACAGTTTAGGGCTATACTTACCATGAAACTAGCAGAGCGTTAGTATTAAAAATTTATATATAATTATGGAATATTCACCTGAAAGGTCCGTCTCCTCAACTTAATTATCATTTAACTGTAGCGCTTTCGGGACTTGTCCCATCATCGGCAGGATTCAAAACTGGTGTTTCACTGAAGATCTGGTGGAGGGGGTTGCATGTATTGGGTTCGTTTTCGTTTATCAGGCTGTCGTTGTTGTGAGCTGCTTTCATGATTTCCATCTCTTCAAGTACGTTTATCTTCGCTGGATTATTTTCTCTGTGCATTACTGTTAGGGTGTTTTCAATATTTAACATGCGATGTCCTTCATGGATAACGTGTTTTGCATAACTTGATTTCCCTTCTGCGTGAATGAATATTACATAATTATATATTAATTTTGAATAATACCTCAACGGAACACATCATGAATATTATAAAAGCGTTAGTATTAGTTATAAAGGTATACGTGTTTTCGAGCATAAATAAATAGATTCATAACTTAATGATTTTATTTCTAGCATAAAATGATCACAATAACCTTAAGTAATTCTAACCCTAAATAACTAATCTAAGCTTATGTTAAGAAAACCCACATTCTAACTTTCCTGAGTTTCGAGAGGGAGAGAGGTGTAGTTACGAATCTATCCTAATTTACATACTAATAATTATCTAAGAACTCTTACACTTTGAAAAATAGTTTGCACCCTCTGAAAATAGTATTAAACTATTTAAAATACTTGACTCCATTTCTAAAAACCCTGAAATAAATTAACAAGAAATGGTATGTAGACTTAGCCATCTTCACACAGGCTTCAAAAGACTATTTTCGAAGGTTTATATAGTAAACCTAACTGCACTCTCATTCCTACAGCCTGAAACTAACTGTACTGACATTCCTGCAGTCTAAAAGCAGACATTTTACAGATATCCTTGTCCTACCTGGTACCTGGCATAATTCTAAGTTCTATCATGCAATATAATATGTCTAAATGCTTCATATTTCACCAGCTATTTTTATATGAAATAATAAAATAATCTATGAAATAATTAAAATAATATATGTATTCGTAACAATCCCCCTCCTCAAACCCAGGAAAGGGTCTTTTAAGGCCGGTATGTGAATCAGCTGAAGTTGTTGTTCTTAGACTATGCACAATGCTTTATAGGTGATTTTTGTTTTTGTTACATTTGATACTACAGATTAGCTCTATCCCCTGTTCCTAAAGATGACTTAATCCTTTCCAAAATACTATTAATAAACAGGAAATTCAATAAGAACACTTTTAACACAGTCATAGAAGTTATTGTGTTCAAGTTAATCCATTTTCTCCTCACAATTAACCGCAGTTCTCTTTCTCTATATGGGACACAGACGTTTTCATACTTTCATATGTTATATCAATACCACATTTATTTGGTTTTCAAAATATCATAGACATCTGGAAAATGGATTAGCTTGTCACTCCGAACCTGAAACAAGAAAACATACATAAAACACCAAATATCTATTCTTATTCTTTTTTCCACTTGTACATCGGTGGACTAGTGGTTATGCTTCTTGTCTTGTCCCAAGGATGGCGGGTTTAAACCCGGCCGGGGTCGATGGATTTTTTAGGACGGAAAAATCCAAGGAGCAAGTCCTCCGGGAGGGACTTTAAGCCGTGGGTCCCGAGTCTGAAGATTTTCAGGCTCATAAAAAATCCTTAAACCTGAATGAAAAGGCATCTAAGTAAAATTTATCGAATTTTCCCGTCCTAGTACTACCTTGATTTCCTAGATGTCAGTACGAGGTGGAACACTGACCACGTACCACTTAAAATGACATCTATACGAAAACAAGTGTAACTAAATTAGTATGGTTCAAATTCTTCCCTGTAGGGGGAGAGCGCCTAAATCTCTGTAAAGGGAAAACATAGGCTTACAATACAATACAATACAATACATAAGTTCTATTATTTTCTTGCTGTTTTCCCTCATACTTTTACTTTTTCACCCTGCAATTCTGAAAAAAAAATCTAAAATCTTTAATTAGAGCTTATCACTTTTCTTCATAACACTAAGCTTTTACACTAAGCCTGCCCACAGAGAAAACCTAAAGCACTATGTTCTTGTTTGGCGCCTCGCCATGTCAGCAGCTCATGTTGATCAGCATTCCTGATTGAATCCAATGTCTGGAAGCACGTTCTGCGATTATATCTTCCTTCAATCGGGAGACAGCCATGCCGGGTACTTGGGTCTCTTCTTTGAAGTTCTCGAAACCAGCTACTTCCTTTTAGGAACCATGTATTATCATGAGGATAGGTTTAATAGGTTATCAGTGTTTTATTATTTTGGTCGTATCTCCACCTTACCCCTACTGTAGAATACAGGTTAGGGATTTCTATACGATCCAAGGATCATCAGAGGTTCGGGTTGATATGGTTAAGGTATTTGCTTGGTCTCTCATGTCGCACCGTACTGATGGGTGGACATTTTCCATATTGAATGACTGTGTCTCTGTTGTAGTGAAGTTGTACCCGCATAGGCCCTGACTTCCTCCGTTGTTCCGGCATCAACTGATCTGACTAGCTGAGGTGGTGTTGGGGATGTCCTAGATGACTAAATATTCGTCGTTAGCCCAGTCGTGTTCGTAGAGTTAGAGCATGTGTGCAGTCGTTCTTCTTGTGCCTAGGGTGTTTACTAGTCTTAATGTTTTCGTTAGCCCAGTCGTGTTCGTAGAGTTAGAGCATGTATGCAGTCGTTCTTCTTGTGCCTAGGGTGTTTACTAGTCTTAATGTTTTTTTTCTTGTGTTTATTTATTTAAATACTATGGGTCTATACTACCTTTTTCTTAACAAATTCCATATGGACTTTTAGAAATGAATCAATAGTATCTCCTGGGGTCTCAAAAATAAATCCTTGTTTTTAACTAAGAATTGTATCCCTTTTTAAGCAAAACCCCGAAATTTTGAGCAACCATGTACATCTTTACCTTTTATAATTTTTCCTAATTATTCATAACTCAATGGTACAAATAAAAATTAATTTTGATTTAATCTTAATACCGACAACCTCTTTCTAATACAAATTTTATTCCTTGTTTTCGCTTTGGGTGTTCGCTAGTTCTTAGTCTGGAAATGGAAAAGAGTGCTCTTATGCTTATCGATTTGTACAGTCATCATCAAGAATTACCTATTTCTAATATCATCTCTTTATCTTCCCTAAAACTTTTATTTTGACAGTATTTCAAGTTTTTATATTCACATTAAGTCGATGCTTAGATCGGTTGATCTTTCCCTATTATTATAAGCCCAAATTTTGTCTAACTCTAATGGTTTATCTAGTCCCCTTCTTTATAATAGAGTCCTGGGTTCGACCGGGTGCGCTAGCCTTCACATTAGTCCAAAGGACTTTACATACTACATGTATTTATCATGTAAATGTTACTTAATCAATGCCGAATTAAACCTTATAATTGCCCATTAACAACTCGCACCCTGAATTTCTGTCATCGTTTCCCTACGGTTCTGAGTTTGAGAGCATTATTTTCCTTTCCCACCTTCGGAAATAGATTGCATTCTCTATCCATTGATTCTCCCTTTTCCTAGCCTTAAATTATCTGGACAGAGATTCAGGTTTTCATTTTTCATTGGTTTAATTTCCCAAGTAATTTGATCTTACTGTTACTATTTCAATCCGCAACGTTTTAACTTCTTAATCAGTACCGACTCAACTTTAGAAATGCACCGTGATGTTATGTAACCTGAGTCCTTGTCCTCATTCTCCCGTTTCCTGCCCTAATTCCTGACACGGTGTACTTTACACCCTGACATCACCTAACTGTTAGTTCGAATGGCAATTTCTCATAGCTGATTTGTTGAAATTTTATGCATTTGTATACTTTATTCCCTGATTGTTTCTTTATCTACACGGGTGTATGTTCTTCCATTTTTTTCTCTACTCCTTACTCCTGGGGTTTCATTCATTACCTATCACATACATATTATCATTTGTATTGGGGGTCGTTTTTCCCTCCATTCACTTTGAACCATTTATCCACGTCCTACTCCAGGGATACTTCCTTTACTTATTCTCCTCCTTACTGTACCTGCTCCGTATCCTAGGGGGGGTTCTAATTTACTTTAGACTGCTTATGTTTGCTTAAACTTATCTACACGACCTTAGGTGTTTAACTTCTCGTTATGTCGACTTCTTCCCTTCCATCCTAGGTCAATCTGTCACTCTTGGCTTTACTTGTCAATCGCACAATCGTGTGTATGTGTGTTTCCCCAATCATTATTCTGCTCCCTCTAGTGCACTGGTGTTTCCGATGTTATTTTGCTAGCATTTGTTATCTATCCGCTTGGACCATATTCTACCTGTGCGTACGTCTTTCCTTACCACTACCACCGGTGGATTCCCTGGCATCTTCATCCTACCCCAGAGGCTCTATCATATCCCAGGCACGCCTTAGGGAGGAAGTCCCCAGTGGCTCTTGTATATGCCAGGCGCGGCCTCAAGGTAGTATGTTTACCTTGTTTCCTATCCTGATTCTCTAATTCTGCTACCTGAGAATTTTTCTTCAATATTCCTGTTGGTACCTCACCGAACAGCGTCGAAAAGTGGATTGGATCCTATTCTCCTAGACGGGGTTTGTTTCTTGTTCACCTCACTTCCTAATCCCGGGTATCACCTAATGTTTATTTCCTCAAGAATCTGTGTTCTTATTCAATATTCGTTCTCTGATGTCTAACTCTCTATCTGTGCTGATGTTCCATGTGGTGCTTAACGTCAGTGTCAAGCCGGCAAGGTGTTATGGCTAGTGCCCCTGGACCATCGAGGAGGTCTGTGACTCCAGATCCTATCATTACGGGGGTGTCACACCTTCCAATTTGCACACTCCCTAACTTCTCATTATTCCTCCCTTGCTTCCCTCCTAGCACGTTGGCGAAGTGTTCAGGCAATCTGCCAAATCGACGAGGGAGGAAACCCTCCCCAACTTCTATCTACTTGCGCGATTGCTTCCCGTTTGTTCCTGGGTGATTGTCTTGCCTAATGTCACTTAGCCAAGATTGACCTAGGTCTCAGTCTATTTGCTCATTTTTTCCATTTAGGGTTCCGAGTGATGTGTAGGCCCAAATCTGGCGAGCCTTAATACGATCCAGTGGTCATTTACTAATCTAAATAAGTTCCAAATCCCATGTGTGTGTGTGTCTATTCTCAACTGGTCACTAGCCCCACTGATATGCTATCAAGGTGCACAGAGGGAGAGATCCCGGCCATAGATTCTCTCTCTGTTTCCTCCTGTGTGCATCTCTGCCAAGTGTCACGATCAGTCGAGTATAATAATTGTTGTGTAATTTTCACTAGAAATATATTCAGTGTAGCCCTTGGGTTCCCAAATTTTTATAATAATACCCTTCACTAGATCGATTAAGACGAACAACTACCTGTCAAATATCCTAACCTCAATCTTCTAAATTGCTAAGGGAATAAATTAATTTGTTTCCAATCATTTCTGCATGCTTGGTACTTGGTAATTCTGGAAAAAATCTTTCAACGCCTGTCCTACTCTTCATAGCGTTTCGAAAGTTTATATTTTTCTCAAAGTTCCCATGCCCCTCTTCCGTTCTCTTTTACTAATACAATTTTAACCAAGTTGGATAATGCACATCCTTCCTTCTTCAACTGTAATTGTTGTCACTCCTCAAGTTTCTCGCGGTGTTAAAATAACTGCTGTTTACTTGAACTTATTATTCGTTTTCCGTTTAGGCTTAACATACTACGTCCCTTTATTGGATTGCTTTCACGTTACTTTCTCGTGAAGCTACTAACTTATCCAAGAATCCATACGTACTTAAATGAGTCCTATATACTAAAATTGAGATTGGTTTTGCGTTATTATTCATTTTATCATAAGCATAATTCTTATTATTGGTAGTTCGCTCTTAATTTATTATCATTATTATTATTGTTTATTAATTTACTGTGAATTATTATTATTATTATTATTATTATTTATTATCATTATTGGTGGTTTTATATCGTTATTATTGTTATTGAGTTTTAGTGTATTTTCATTATTATTATTATTATTATTATTATTATTATTATTATTATTATTATCATTATCATTATTATTATTATTATTATTATTATTATTATTATTATTATTATTATTATTATTATTATTATTATTATTATTAATAGCTTTATCTTTCATGTTACATTAATTTAATCTCACCTGGATATCATATAACTAGTCTGTACTATCCTTTCCTTACCTAACTTGAGGAATGCTTTGAAGCCTACCATACGAAATTGAATTATTAAGGTCATCATCATCATAGTACATTCACGAATTTAGGCCATTTGTTGACCTGTTTCGGCCTCAAGAGAAACACCATCCAGAAGTCTTTTGAGTGGACGTCCTGGTCTTCTTCTTCCTGCAGGTTGATATCTTAACATTAGTTTGGGTATTCTGTGATCTTCCATTCGATGAACATGTTGTATCCATCTTGACTTATAATCAGAAATTTTGTTTTCTAAAGATTCCATGTGTAATTCTTCTAAGATGTCTTCATTTTTTTTATGGTCTAGTAGTGTGTATCCTGCAGTCCTCCGAAGATATCTCATTGCAACAGATCTAAGTCTCTGTATATCCTTCTGTTTCAACGTCCATACTTCGCTACCATACAAAAGAGTTGGAAGAGCCAGTGTTTTATACACTTTCAGTCTTGAATGCTTTTGGACTAACTGTGGCTTGAAGATAGAATTTAATAACCCTAAAATTCTTAAAAAATTAGATATTTTTGCATTTACATAAGCCTAAAATATATTTATTATTAGTAATGTTAGCATTCTAGTCATATAAGTTTTTATTTTTCTTGGAGATGTTGTTTGAAAGGAAAATTGTTTAGTCGAATAAGTGAGTCATATAAACATAGAGAACCGATATGAAGTCGATGGCATTTGCTGAGCATTCAACTCTCAATACCATCAGTGATAATTAATTTTTAGACACGCACATTTTCCTGGAATTTGACCTTCAGATACCCACAGGCGACGGTATAACGTATCAGCTGTTCTAAATACAGGGGTGTCCAAGTATAGGACCTCTAAATTCATTTCAATAACTCACATTTTTTAAAAATAAATTTCTGTAATAATTTATTCATATCTGTAAAAAAAATATAATGTATTGTATATATTACATTTCACTACATTTTCGTGTTCAATTTAATTCAAAATTCACTAAAATCGGATCATATTTAACCGAGATCTCGCATTTCGAAAGTATTCTGGTAAAATTAGCTTTAATTATTTAAATGTCTTCCGTCCGCACACCGGATTCCATTTAAATACTGTTCCAACGCTGAAAGGTTAATTTTGCACCTTTGATATGTAAAATAGCATTTCAGCCCTGATGCATTGTTTTCCACCAGACTGAAAGATAATAAAATAATGTCGTAAAATTATTTAAGTGCTAATTTGGAGTTAGATAATTAGGCTATATTAATCAAAATATGAAAGACGTGCATGGAAACTTCTTGTAGCCAAGAGTGAAATGGGAGAATATAACATTAACTATGATTTAAGAGAAGTAGATTATACAGAGAATGATTGGAAAACATTAGTTCAGGATAGTGATGTATGAAGAGCTTATGTCCGAGTGGCCATGAACCTATGGGTTCGATAGTGCCAGTGAGTTAGTTATTATGAAAATTTTAATTTTAGTAAACAAAATAACTAACTAACTCACTGACACTATCAAACGCTAGGTACATGGCAGCATGGACATAAGATCTCCATACATCCCTATCCTGAGCTAATGATTTCCAATCATTCCCTGTATAATCTACTTCCCTCAAATCGTGGTTAATGTTATTCTCCCACCTCATTCTTGGTCTACCAATTGGGCGTTTTTTCCTCAAAAGATACCATAATTTTAAGATTTATATTGTACAGTGCCTGACTGTCTCAGGAAAACCAATTTAGAATCTACTCTGATATGGTACCTTGCAATGGTTCATTGACAAAATGGCTTTTTTGTTCTACAGCATCCATTCAAAAATTCTCCACATCCAAGAAAATCACCCCATCCATTTAGTTTTTTCAGTCAACTACGATGAATGATTTAGGTTTATTTTTCCTAGCATTAGAAACCTCATATCTTCTGGCATCTGCTAACTCAAATATTGCTATCTGGTTTGTAAGGCCCTTATGTGTGAGATGTTTCTGTGTGTTCAGATTTTTATCCTTAGCGGTATCTTGTTCATTTTCTGTCTAAATCAAGTTAAAAAATATTATATCTTAATTTATCACAGATGGAATGATTATCCGTCCTAGGATATCTAAAATTAATATTGTACCTTCACAAAAATCAATTGATATTGTTCACATGAAACATAATTTTCAGGATAATTTCTCTAATGTAACTGGTGTAATTTTCGAATGTTAAGGTCATCTGATAGGTGCAATTTTTTACATTCATGAATGCTATAATTGTCCCGCGCCATAGCCGAGTGGTTAAGTCAGGAAGCCTTGGCGCAGAGCTACGGGACTTGCGCTGGTTCGTGTCTCCATGGGGGAAGAAATTTTCTCATGGTATTTTGGCCAGTATGGGACCGGTGCCCACCCAGCATCGTGATGCATTTGGGTAGCTACAATAAGTAGCGGCTCCAGGTTGAGAAAACCAGCTATAACGGCTGGAGGACTCGACATGCTGACCACATGTCACCCCCTACACTGGCTGATTATCATCTACCTCTGTGATTAACACATGTGGATGTGAGGCCAGCAGCCGGCTGGTAGGCTAAGGGCCTTGTAGGCCTGTCGCGCCAGGAGAATGCTATAATTGGGTTTACAGCCTCTCAATGACTGTGTAAGTTCATGGATTTTGGATACTGTTTTTCCTTTTTGGTATGTTTTCCTCTAGTTTCCACATGTGCTTTCCCTGTGGTTACCAATTACTTTTTAGGATAATTAGTAGTATATTGGCAATTCCTTGAAATTATATGAATGTTGGTTGTTATACCTGAGAACCTTGTATTTGATTATCTCTATTAATATGCAACTTATAGATGTAAGAAAACTCATGGACATACAGTTGTATAAGGACTTTTCTTAGACATACTTCATCTCGCAGGATTTACACTAATAAGAACTGTTGTAGGAAGCCATTTCATTAAATTGTTTTATTAATCTATTCCTTTCCAGTAATGAAACATTCTGAAAACTTTTCAGTCATGAACACTTATAATCGTCTCCTATAATATGACTCATGGGTTGTATCCTTTTGGATGAATCAGAAAATCGTCAAAACACTTTTGATTTCTTGAAAATAACATTCTATACATGACTTGAAAGTTGATCCTTGTTTTCTGTGCCTCCATTTTTATACAACTTCTTAACTTTATACGTTATCTCAGCAACAACGAACATGAGAATAAAATTAATTCACGCAAAACTCGATATCAGAATTCAGACTCAATAATTGAAAATTATTTTTCAATATATCAGGAAACCAGTAACACGAAGCAATAAAACACAAACCAGAAAAATAAATGGAGTTACTGCTGCACAGTTTATTTTGATCTGCGGATTATACATGGAACTTGATCATTATTCTACAGAAACGAATGGACCTTGATTGTTTTCCTCATGTACATGAAATCTGTAACGCTCATTTAAGATGACCATGTTAATTTTTACAGAAAACTGAATTTACCATAAGATAGTACTCCACTTCTGCTATTGATTGGCACCAATAACTCAATTTCGATTTTTGATGGACCTTGATCGTTTTTACCGTGTACCCTTCATATCATAGTGTTTCTCTGGGAGTAATTTCAAGGTAGGTTTCGGCATGCAATGGCATCCAATTGACTTTAATATTTATACATATGTAGTTTAAAAAAAACACCAGTTTCTACCCTCCCCTTGTATTTTGTGATTGTTATAGAAACTAAAATCCACTTTTCATATACATACGATATTTAGAATACAAATTTTATTGGGAGAAAACTTAGCTGTAACTTGTGAAATATATAATGGATGACAGAAGAAGACAAAAATAAACATATTTGATTTTTATGAGAGAGAGCTCATTCTATTGTCAGATACTTCAACATGTATTTAATCAGAATCTAGAGAGAAAACAAAACTTTAGGATCAAAATTACACTTGCAATATTGGAGATAGGAGATTAATGATTGAAATGCAAACTTTCAGGCATTAATACATACATACCTGTCTGCGCAGCCATGAACTTATGGTTCAATAGTGTTAATACATAAATGTCTTGAACTATGAGAGACTGGGTTCTTCAGAACTTTTTAATTTATGAATGAGTTTGAGAAAATATTTGTAATATCTCACCTCATAAAGTTGTATGTTTTCACAATACTGGTTTCAAAAGTATTTTTTTATTTTCATCTTCAGTCTAGAGTTGGAGTTTGATATCAGCTGAAGAAGAAAGTAAAAAATACTTTTGAAACCGGTATTGTGAAAACACAACTTTATCAGGTGAGAATTAAAAATATTTTCTCCAACTCATTCATAAATTGAAAATACCTCATAGTGTTACTTCTCACTTTAATTTTGATTAAATTCAAAGAGAACTGTTCACATACCAGACTTTGAGATGAAGTTAGATAGTATGATAGAAGCATCATCAATAAGCAAATTGCCATGAGATGCTTGCTAAGGATAGAGAAATTATACCACTATCATCTACTATGGATGCAAGCAATGAGACCCAGGATTGAATTCTGTAAATGGTTTACCCAGCATTATAAATAGCATGAAAATTACTGTGTATTGTTCACATAGGAGGCCTCTCTGTTCGGATCTTTGTGTTTCAAGTATGATTTTTCAACCATTGTGTGTGTGTGTGTGTGTGTGTGTGTGTGTTTCCAATCCCACCAACTGCACTTTACATGCTTCAGTTCCATATTGATCAGATAGATGGCATTAATGTGGTCTGTCTACAATTTACACACCACTTCTGCACTTTACATAGATGATGTAAACTTGTTTTGTGTAGGATGAGCTATGTTTATGTTTGTGTAGTGTAAAATGTGCTGTATAAGGGATGATGATGATGATGATGGAAAGAGGGGAGAAGGTGAAACCCAGTACTGGCTTGTAGTCTACTCCTGTCAAAAAGCACCAAGGAGGGCGCCAGGCTTTACGTCTTCATCCGAACGAATGAATTGCCATCAACAGTACATGTTTTCTTAACATAAGTACTGCTGAGGGATTTAGAATTTAATGCAGGAATCTGGTGTACAATCTTGTGATAAAAATTCTCCCTGAAATTGAAAATCTTACATTTAAATTTAATCAATTTAACAATTAAAATTTTTAACCCTGCTGGGTATCGAACCCAGGCTTACTAGTTAGGAAGCAAGCATGTTACCACCTGAGCCAATACAGTGGACTTTTCATCCAACCATTATTTCCTATCTCAAAATACTCCGTTTACCCTAAAGATTTGATACACACCATATGAATGCTGTATATTAAATATGTAAGTATGAAATATTGACACCCGATGCTGGGGGCATAAGGGAGAATTAAAGAAGAAGAAATATTATCAGGTAAGGTAATTTTATAAAATAGAAATATAAGTAAAAAAACTTGACACTTCATTAAAACAGTTCAAGTGAGAAGATTATATTTTTAGAGGTGAAGTGTCAGGTTTGTAATTCATATTCTTATTTTGTTATCTCATAGTGTCATATCACATTGATTTTTGATAAATAGTATTTGTACTCAGTCAATTACAAGGAAAGTCTGGACCAAGAATATGGTTTTAAAATAAATAAGGTAAATAGAACAAAAGTTATGAGGTAAGATGATTCCAGACTCACCTTATTTATTAAGGAGAACCTCATAATGTTACTTCCTAATGTAATTTATTAAAGATTTTAAAGTTTTATTAATATTTTCTGGGAACTATAAAAAATAAAAATCCACAGCAATGATTATGAAACCATGATTGTGGTTTAGACTTTGTTTTTGCAATTGACTGACTGTGTGTGGTAAAATAATGTTGTCATCAGTTTTAATCTTCTGTGAACAGGTGTGGATTCTAACAGGAGATAAAGTGGAGACAGCAGTGAACATCTCATTTTCTTGTGGTCATTTGAAACCTGGTGCTCGACAACTATATCTTACTGGTCATAGTAGTTCAGAAACTTGTTTGCAGACAATAAAAACACATAGGTTAGTTGAATTAAAAAAAAACAAAAACAAAAAAAGGAAAACATTTTATTGCTAATGGTTTATAATAGCACATTTGACTACCATTTTTATAACATTTACAAAGAGATGCAGTTAAACTTTCTAACCTTGGTTAAAAACTATTCATCTCTTTATGATTTATTCTTCTTCTTCTTCTTCTTCTTCCTTCCAAGTATTAGGCCAAGGCCTGTTAAGATCCTATAGAAAATTTTTCCTCCAGTGTTTGAGGGAAATTCTCGTATAAGACTTGAAAGCATAATAATAGTCCCTTCGATTGGTTGCTGGCCAAAGGAAGGTGAGTCCAGTGATGGGGCTGCCATCTTATAGCCTCTGGTCAGGCTTTTCTGGAGAAGAAAAGAAAATAAAGGAAAGAAGAAATGGAAGAAAGGAAAGACTCCCTAGCCCTCGGATGCCCTAATAGCGTCGGCGTCGAAAAAACAAGAGTTAACCAAGAGAGGTTAGATAGTAAAGTTAAAAGAGTGCAAAACACAAGTAAGTGGAAGAAATGTTTTGCACAGCTTGGGCACCTTGTGGTTGCCATCCACATATCCCCTAGATGAGGACCCCTGAGGGGATGAGTATTAAATAAGTTTATTTGTCTTTTAAGAATTTTTATGATTTATTCTTAACCTTTTCACTGCTACGAACGGGAATATCCGTTGGCAAAGGAAATGCTTGCTGTGCTATAGGTGTGTATATCCATTCTCAACTCCAAACGCCTGCTAGTTACATAATACGTATTGCATTGCTTTCAAACTAAGCAGGCATATACTGCCATCTCCTAGGAACCTAAATAAACTTTTTCCATATTTCTCCCTGCATTGAGCAAGGAGGGTTTTAAAGGCTGGAAATATCTCCGCAGTGAAAAGGTTATAAGGCAAATAACCTTATTTAATACTTATTTTAGGAATTCATACTATGAGGTATATTCTTCTTCTTCTTCTTCCTTCCAAGTATTAGGCCAAGGCCTGTTACGATCCTATAGAAAATTGATCCTTCTGGAAAATTCTCGTATAAGACTTGAAAGCATAATAATAGTCCCTTCGATTGGTTGCTGGCCAAAGGAAGGCAAGACCAGTGATGGGGCTGCCATCTTATAGCCTCTGGTCAGGCTTTTCTGGAGAAGAAAAGAAAATAAAGGAAAGAAGAAATACAAGAAAGGAAAGACTCCCTAGCACTCGGATGCCCTAATAGCGTCGGGGTCGAAAAAACAAGAGTTAACCGAGAGAGGTTAGATAGTACAGTTAAAAGAGTGCAAAACACAAGTAAGTGGAAGAAATGTTTTGCTCAGCTTGGACACCTTGTGGTCGCCATCCACATATCCCCTAGATGAGAACCCCTGAGGGTTACCTCATTTAGGTAAAATTATATCACTGACCTCATATTTTTCTTCTTTTTTTAAATTTAAACTAGTTTCAGAACTTTGTACTTCAATTCCATGATCAGTATCCCTGCGACCATTGTTCTGTCATTTTGAAGAGCCATCTTTCGCTCCCTCTGTTGGCAGACTGAAAAACCTCGAAATCAGGTCATCTCCACAGGAATTTCTAAATTCATCAATTTCTCCTTTGAATGTAGGTATTTTCCCAAACAGCGAGTTCTTTTCGTTTTTCTATTGTTTCAATAATTTAGCCTTCT
Organism: Diploptera punctata; assembly: GCA_030220185.1. Taxonomy (NCBI): domain Eukaryota; kingdom Metazoa; phylum Arthropoda; class Insecta; order Blattodea; family Blaberidae; genus Diploptera; species Diploptera punctata. The sequence continues at coordinate 108,401 of JASPKZ010009351.1, read as the reverse complement.
TTTCGATAAGATGTTTTTCGGACCATGCATAGGAAGCCACTGGAGATTTTTCTACTTCCCCTTTGTTGACATTCCTGAGATGTTCTTTCACTCTGGTTTTCAAATATCTTTTAATTTTTTCCTATGTAAACTTTCTAACATTCTTCACATTTAATCTGATAATTCCTGATTTGTTTTCTTTTTCTATTTTCTCATTTTTGTTAGATCTAATCAGTCTACTGATGCTATAGTCATTTTTGGGTTGGTCATTGAAATCTCACCTCATAACTCCATGATCTTTAAGCACTGCAGTTTCAAAAGGCATCATTCTCATCTTCACCCATCTTTATGACTGTTGAATTTCAATCTGTACCTTCATCTTCAAAGTTGCCAACTGGTGTTGATTTGATGAAGTTCAGGTGAACAAAATTTGATCTCAAATTTCATCAATTCAACGTCAGAACCAACTTTGAAGATGAAGGTGTAGACCTAAATTCAACAGTCATAAAGATGGCTGAAGATGAGAGAGACAACTCTTGAAATTGCAATACTGTGCTTGAAGATCGTGGAGTTATGAGGTGAGATTTCACGACTCACTATTTATTAGTTATTAATCATCACTTTTAATCTGTCCAAAATGGAGAGCCACACAATAGATATGTTACTGTGTAATAACTCCAAGCCTCACAACCACCAAACAAAGTAAAGATACATTTGAAGGGTTTCTTCTTTACCCAAAAGTGGTTTGCATACAATTCCCAACTGTGATTATGTTTGTCATATGTCTGTCCTTTGTTCTCCCTTGAGTATGATAAAGCCATCCAATTATAGGTTGTTGGCGTGTAGCTTTCTCCTCTTTTTATTTGTCCTAGAGGCTACTCATACTATATACTTTTAAAAGTGTTTCTCAAACATTTTAATGATTACAGTTGGGTAGAAGAGAAACCTAAAAGTATGACGTTCCTTTGTGGCATGAAGCAATATTGTGCTGGTACAAACAATGATCTCCACCAAACTGGTCCTCTATCATAGGCATTACCGGTACCTTCAGCATTAAGATTCTATTGTCCAACGACAAACAGCCTCACACTGCAATGCCACCTATTGCAAATTTCATTGTTGGCACAATACAGCTAGTACATATCATTATTCTAGCATTTGGCACACCCAAGTGCTTTCATCTGACTACCACAATGAATAGCAATGTTTGACTTGAATGAAACTCCTGGCCATGATGTCCAATTTCCTCAACTCATGACAAACAGCCATGGTGCTAATTTCACTGCTGGTAGCATGGTTGAATTATTCATTAGTGATTGATTCAGCCAACAACTGGTTTTTTTAGACATTGTTGTCTTTAAAAAATTGATGATCCATTTCAGGCAAAATATGCTATCAGATTATTGTTTATTAGTGGTACTGCTATCATATTTCCACTTTATAATAACATTTGAGTTATTTGATTTTGTCTGCTTTAGAAAGGCTGAAATCTCTCTGATAAACTTACTGCTAAGGTGGGCACCTATGATCATGCCACGATGAAAGTCGTTGACCTCTGCAGATCTAACCATTTTGCTACTATATGTAATATTAAGCAGTACACAACAGAAATTATGGATTCAAATCCCAGTTTAGGCAAAAAATGTTCTCTTATAATATTAATTTTTCCTTCAATGTAAGTGACAAATTAAAATAAAAACATTGAAAAATGTAAGCTTTACTAACTAAAAACGTAGCGTTAAAAAGAAAATAAATAATGAAGCTCTACGAGCTATAACTAGTGTTAAAAATCCCACTAAAATATCTTTTTGAATAAGAAGCTGCTAGGAAGTGTGTAGAATGAAGGTTCTCAACTTCAAGCACATGGGATTATATAAGTTAGAGAAACATTTCCATCTAAATTGGGAGCCTAGATAACTTAATGGTCGAAGTGTTGGTACAGAAAACATGAGACCTTGGGTTCAAATCCCAGTTTAGGCAAAACAATTTCTCTTAAAATATTAATTTGTCCCTTAATAGAAATGTCAAATTTAAATAAAAAAAATATTGAAAAAGTATACATCCTGTCATCATGGAAACCGATGTGTAGTTCATTGTCTGGCAATAGTAGCACTATTCAGGACAGTCTCTACACTTTTGATCTTGGAGTGTAGGCCTTTTTATCCTACAATCCTCTCCTTACACAATACATGTACTTATCACCTACATAACATGATCTGCCAATGGGTTCCTTAAAATTTAAAATCCATCCATCCATAGTAATTCTGCCTGAGGGCAGGTCTTTCACCTCAATCATAGCATTTTCATGCTATGCTTTGCAGCTTTACTAGGGAATTATAGGTGTGGTAGATTCCCATTGCTTTCCACACAGGAGAAGGATGGTGATGATGATGATGGCTGGATGATTTTTGAGGACTGTTGGGCCCTAAGCTTCCTGACATTTGTCTTACAGGCGAGGAAAAACCCCAAAAAAGCCTCACCCAGGAAGCTTGTCCTGACTGGGGATCAAACCCAGGCCCGCTGCGTGACAAGGCAACCTGCTACCTAGAGACCACAACAGTGGACAGAATTTAAAATATAATATTTTATTTTAGGAAGTGATATTTTGAAGTTATTTTAATTAAATTATTTTTAGTCTCAATATTAATGTTAATTTGTTCGTGAACATGTTTCGATTATATCATAATCATCATCAGCATATTGCCAAGACTGGTTAGATTTATGTTGTACACCCTGGATGTTGATGTCAGCTCCATCCTGTGGTACACAATAAATTCCAAAAGATATTTGATGAGTTTAATATTAAATTAGCACCAAAAAATAACTACAGTTTAAATAAACTAATAAAAACTAACAAAAATGAAAAAAACTGATAAAAATAAAAAATCAGGAATATATCAAATTCAATGTATGGGTTGTGAAAAGATATATATAGGAAAAACAAAAAGAAACCTAAAAATTAGAACCAAAGAACACATAAGAAATATTAAAAATGGGAAAATAGAAAAATCTGCAGTTGCTGCTCATGTTTGGTCTGAAAAACATAATATAAAATTGGACACTAAATTATTAAAACCGTTAGAAAATACTATTTGGGAAAAAATCTATATTCAGAAGAACAAAAACAGAGTTATGAATTTTGAAATACCGACTGAGCATGACCTTGTTTGGAGGTTCTTTGGCCAACCACAGGATGGAGCTGACATCAACATCCAGGATGTACAACATAAATCTAACCAGTCTGGACAATATGCTGACGATGATTATGATATAATCGAAGCATGTTCAAGAACAAATCAACATTAATATTGAGGTAAGATGAACAGACTAAAAATAATTTCATTTAAAATACAATATATTTGAAGAGAAAAATTTTCGCCTAGACCGAGACTCGAACCCGGGACCCTTGGCTTTCCGGGCCAAGTGCTCTACCAACTGAGCTACCGAGGCGAGTTACGATATAGATGCAAACTTTTCTCTTATATACGTTGTAATTCCCTATCGCCAAATGCTTTTGAAACCATTGCTTCTATCTTTGCAAATGGCGGCTTCTTAGTTAAGAAGACATTTATTGGGAATTTAACATTACTTTATAAAGCTAGTAAGGCTTCTAATGATGTTTTTATTATTGATTTAACATTTCTCACTGAAAGATAAATTATATTTGAAGAGAAAAATTTTCGCCTAGACCTTATCTTTCAGTGAGAAATGTTAAATCAATAATAAAAACATCATTAGAAGCCTTACTAGCTTTATAAAGTAATGTTAAATTCCCAATAAATGTCTTCTTAACTAAGAAGCCGCCATTTGCAAAGATAGAAGCAATGGTTTCAAAAGCATTTGGCGATAGGGAATTACAACGTATATAAGAGAAAAATTTGCGTCTATATCATAACTCGCCTTGGTAGCTCAGTTGGTAGAGCACTTGGCCCGGAATGCCAAGGGTCCCGGGTTCGAGTCTCGGTCTAGGCGAAAATTTTTCTCTTCAAATATAATTTATCTTTCAGTGAGAAATGTTAAATCAATAATAAAAACATCATTAAAATACAATACATAAATGCAATCTATCTCAAAGCACAGAAAATATAGTAGGAGACATTCGAACACATGCAAACAAAAACAGTATGTTAAATCTGCTAAGAAATGACATTTATCTCCTGACTTCTGGATGGTGTTTCTCTTGAGGCCAAAACAAGTCAACAAATGGCCTAAATTCGTGAATGTACTATGATGATGATCTCTTGAATGAGTTTCAATGATATATCCTTCTAACCCAAGAGTCAAAATATAAATAAAGAATCTGTAATTATGGCAGTATCACATAGAATTATTCTATAGACTCATAAACATATCCATATCTTTTCAGGAAGGGAATTGGAGAGGAAAGAGATGGAAAATCAGCAGTTCACACTTTTAATAAATTAATGAGTCATTTTAACATCTTACCTCATATTTCATGTTTTTCAAACACGGTAACTATAGTTTTCAAATGATCTTGTCATTCATTTTCAACCGCCATTATGACTACCGGATTGAAAATGAATGACAAGATCATTTGAAAACTATAGTTACCGTGTTTGAAAAACATGAAATATGAGGTAAGATGTTAAAATGACTCATTAATTTATTAATTAAGAACCTCATAATGTGTTTCCCAATTTTAACTTTGAATGAGTTCACACTTTTATTTGTAACTATCAGCCTAACTGACATTATAAAGTACCAGTAAATTGAGTTGGTTAAATGTTTTTTCATCTCACCTCTCATTTTCATAGTACCAATTTCAATTGGAGTTTTGACTGATGATGGAGGAACATGGAAATTTATGAGGTGAGATGAAAAAATATTTGACTCAATTAGTGAAACTTCCCATTGTAATTTTGATTATATACCTGTTATACTTAATTTGCAAATAACACTCCTGATTTTTCTGTTTTGCTATCACTGTTATCATGGTAGTGATATGTAAAAGGTAAGGTGCTAATTGAAATCTCTGTGTGTGGATTTTACTAACTTCATGCTATAGAATGGTAAGAATAGTTTCATTCACAAATGGAAAGTTCAGTATTTGCTATGAATAATGATTATGGTTTATAATGAGTTTAATGTTTTTAAAATACCGTTATCAAAAGGCCTCCTATAAAACAACACTACAAAATATTGAGGATGACTGAGATATCAGGGACTGTTTTACAATTATTAAAACTATAATGAGTTTGAGAGCCAATGAAAAGCTGCAAGATTTTAGATTTGATAATATCTACTCTATTTTTTAGTTCTTCTTCTTCTTCCTTCCAAGTATTAGGCCAAGGCCTGTTACGATCCTATAGAAAATTTTCCCTCCAGCGTATAGGGAAATTCTCGTATAAGACTTGAAAGCATAATAATAGTCCCTTCGATTGGTTGCTGGCCAAAGGAGGGCAAGACCAGTGATGGGGCTGCCATCTTATAGCCTCTAGTCAGGCTTTTCTGGAGAAGAAAAGAAAATAAAGGAAAGAAGAAATGGAAGAAACGAAAGACTCCCTAGCCCTCGGATGCCCTAATAGCATCGGGGTCGAAAAAAACAAGAGTTAACCAAGAGAGGTTAGATAGTAAAGTTAAAAGAGTGCAAAACACAAGTAAGTGGAAGAAGTGTTTTGCTCAGCTTGGGCACCTTGTGGTCGCCATCCACATATTATCCCCTAGATGAGGACCCCTGAGGGTCTATTTTTTAGTTAAGGAGTTTAAATAGTAAAATTTACTTGACTGTAACAAATATAGCTCCCATACCTTATAGATAGTTAGTTTGTTAATTGGTATTTTATTTAATGAAGCTTTTTAACAACTCTGGTCATTAGCAATACAATTTAAATCTGGGCATGAAAGAGCTGATCTAATTTTTTCTCACAGGCTGTAAATCTGTGATACAGCATACACAGTTTTACTTCTCATCTGAAGGAATCTGTACTCAGTGATTTTCACATCTAGAAAAATCCATTGACCTGCAGATCTCAGAATCAGAGGTCAGCCTGGTAACCCTAGTCCACTTGAACTAGCCCATTCTTTAATGTATTTATTTCATCTACATTTGGTGGATCTTGTGGTGGTATCACTTAGTTTTACTCTAATATAGAGGTCTTCAAAACTGATTGGGTCGAATGTTTGAACGCATTAGACAGTAAGGGTCGAATGTTTGAACGCATTAGACAGTAAAAGGCGTTCTCTGCTGATAAAGTTGTATTCAAACACATTTTTCTTACTCAGAAATCAATTCACGCGGTAATAATTGTAAGCTACCTGACAAGGTACCTTAAGATCGTAGCTCAAGATATAAACTTATGTGAAAATCCCGAAGGGAACCGGTGGTAACCGATGTAGTTTGAAACTTATCCAAGATGTCGGACCTTGAAGACTTCGATCATGTTTTCGGTATACGTGGAGAAGAGGAATTTGATAGAGTCTACCAAAGAATTCAACTGGAAGAACAGGAGAATCGGCGTAATATTGCGCGTCGCAGACGTGTTTGTATACGGTATTATTTGCGGGATGCAAGCATAAATGCATTCCTCTACAGCAGACGAAAATAACGGAAGTGGTTTTATCGCTGAGAATTCTGGGTAATTCGTTGCCAATATTACGAAAACGTCAACATTCATGCCTGACCGGTTAAGGCGGCCGTTAATTCGATCTCAGCTCACCAGTGATTGGAAGTAATTTGAATAGAAACTAATGTATTTGCATACGACCCTAAAAGGCGTTCTCTGCTGATAAAGTTTTATTCAAACACATTTTTCTTACTCAGAAATCTATTCACGCGGTAATAATTGTAAAGCTACCTGACAAGGTACCTTAAGATCGTAGCTCAAGATATAAACTTATGTGAAAATCCCGAAGGGAACCGATGGTAACCGATGTAGTTTGAAACTTATCCAAGATGTCGGACCTTGAAGACTTCGATCATGTTTTCGGTATACGCGGAGAAGAGGAATTTGATAGAGTCTACCAAAGAATTCAACTGGAAGAACAGGAGAATCGGCGTAATATTGCGCGTCACAGACGTGTTTCTATACGGTATTATTTGCGGAATGCAAGCATAAATGCATTTCTCTATAGCAGACGAAAATAACGGAAGTGGTTTTATCGCTGAGAATTCTGGCTAATTCGTTGCCAATATTACGAAAACGTCAACATTCATGCATGACCGGTTAAGGCGGCCGTTAATTCGATCTCAGCTCACCAGTGATTGGAAGTAATTTGAGTAGAGAGTAATGTATGTGCATACGACCCTAACGAATAAATGTTATAGTGAAGTATTATGATAAGGAAGTCTTAACATCAGCACTTACTTCTTCATATAATGCATCAAACACTTATTCTACATCATCTGGGTGAATTAATGACATAGTCATCATTGTTACTTTAGGCTTCTTTAAGCCCTTTGTTTGCCATTCTTTTCCATATTGACTGGAAGAAGTGTATGATCATAGTTTTTGAAAAAGTGTATTAAATGCATTTACACTAGCAATTTCAAAATCAATAATACTTTTCTGCAAAAGCAAATGTAAGTTTATTGTGGTGCAAAAGTTTCCCAGCTATATCAATAAAGTGATTTTTTTTATTCAGTGCCCCAATGTTGTCATTTCGATGTATGTGTTTTTCTTCTGGGATTGACATAATTGTAACCCATTTCTGAGGAATTATGTGATGGATGATGATGATGACAATGATAGTAGAGCATCAGGAGAGTCCTTAATCCTAAACTTAATCTAAGGCAAATATGAATGATGATTAAATTAATATTGGGAAGCTAAAGCTATTACTATGATAGAAATAAGTAAATTAATAAACACAATTAAATTATTGTAAATCAATGGTAAAGAGAAAAATGTTTGCCTGAACCGGGAATCGAACCCCGAACCTTTAGCTTTCCGTGCTAATGCTCAGACCACCGAGCTAATCCAGGCTTCGGTGGTCTGAGCATTAGCACGGAAAGCTAAAGGTTCGGGGTTCGATTCCCGGTTCAGGCAAAAATGTTTCTCTTTACCATTGATTTACAATAATTTAATTGTGTTTATTAATTTACTTATTTCTATCATAGTAATAGCTTTAGCTTCCCAATATTAATTTAATAAATAATGCTATAGCTGTGTGGAGTCCCTTCATGTCTTCTTCAGGTAGAAGCCATTCATTGTGTATTTGTGAATGATGATTCATTGCAATTGAATGTGGGGCCAGTAGAGTAAAGGTAAAGGAAGGATTCTTGCTTGGATGGGAATGAAGCCTGGATTAGCTCGGTGGTCTGAGCATTAGCACGGAAAGCTAAAGGTTCAGGGTTCGATTCCCGGTTCAGGCAAAAATTTTTCTCTTTACCATTGATTTACAATAATTTAATTGTGTTTATGAATGATGATGTATATGATGGTCATATGATGTTAAGGGGACAGATTGGGTCTTAAAGTTTCCTGACATTTGTCTTACAGGTGAGGAAAAACCCCAAAAAAAAAGTCACCCAGGAAACATATCCCGACTGAGACTTGAACTCGGGCATGACAAAGCAGCACACTATTTGTGAACCAAGTGATATACGTGGTAATTGGTAAATGAATCAGATTTTACATTTTACTTCATATTTTGTATCCTATCTAGGACTAGTTTCTAAGAACTTTTTTCTCATTGTTACTGGCATCTGATTGTTGTTTCAACAGTTGTTTCCAGTTGACAATGAGGAAAAGATCCTTGAAACTAGTCCTCGAAAGAATACAAAATATTAGGTGAGATGTAAAATCTGATTCATTTACTAATTGATAAATAAAACCTTAGTATTACTTCCTAGAAATATAATTGATGTATGTAGATTCAGTTTTTTTTCTAAATAAAGAGTACGCTACCTATGAATGGTATGCAACTCATAAAATATTTAAGTTCCACTGTCATCCTGTATAATGTTTGTTGTGGTGAGGGTGGTGGTGTACTGTGCTCAGGAACCCTCTGGTTCCAAGGTTTACAGGTTCAAACCCTGCCAGCGTCGATGGATTTTTCAGGTCATAAAAATCATGAGTACCACTATGGGTTACTATGAAAGTAAGCCAGAGTCTTCTTGGATCCCATGTTGTGATTTATGATATGTAAAGGAATCTCAACATGAAGAAAAAAAAAAGGGCTCTGAAGAAAATTATTATTTTATTATTTTTTTTATTTAGCCTCGTGAAGTTAAGGCCAAGTGGTCTCTTCCACTCACCAGGACAAACATAAGTTACATTAGAATAGAGCAATCACAATTAACTCTAATATTAAATACTAAATGAAAATTTGGTCAGTAGTGTGCCAGAAACTTTGTGACCGGGAGTCATAACAAAGAGATTGGACTCCAAAGCTAGTAACATCTGAACTTTGAGGTAAAGGTGGCCTTGCACAGTTCTGTTCCCAATTTATACTCCTCAATATTGTTAGCTCCTCAGGCATCAAAACAGGCAAGCTCGTCATTGTTTCCTATATTACCTACTTCCTCTTGTATTATTGTGTTTGGTCATGAATGCATGTTTGTGACTATTCTTCTTACTTTAATTTCTTCCCATCTACATATGTAATTTAATTTTGTAAACATGTATATCATTCATGTTGATGCCTGTATATATGTAGCATTGCAGTTATCATTAGGGTATATGTCCAGTATATTTGTTGCCATCCCAATTTACATGCCTCAAATGCCAGTTAAAATTGTTGTGCACTAGAATTTTTTTTTTTTGACCACTACTCATTATGAATTTATATTTATAAGATTAATAACATAACACAGGATATATAATTTATATTATTGTATAATAGAGTTTTATCTTTAAATTTTAAATTATTATGAGTTATGGAATTAAACTCACTTCACATTTTTTTTAAATTTTCTTGCAGACTATGGTTTCTTCACATCTGTGTGATATTGTCAATGCTTCCTAACTGTTCAATTTGCTGTTGTTGACACTGTAGGTTGATTTCTGCTCACTCTGTTGGCTGACCGACGAACTTCCAAATCATTTTTTTTTTCCCCGAAAATTTTAAAATTAATAGATTAAATTATTACAAATGCCACATTTAAATGATTACAGCCTGAATACATTAATTAAAAGCAACAGAAATGAAAAGATTGATTATAATGACAAATCAGAAATTTGTCAAATTTATTGTAAAGATTGTAAAAAAATATACATAAAAAAACAAAAAGGAACTTGAATACAAGATTGAAAAAGCACCTTAGAAATGTTAAAAATGGGGAAATAGAAAAGTTTACAATAGCTGCACATGCATGGTCAGAAAAACACAGAATAGAAACTAAGGCCAAATTACTGAAACAGTCAGATACATTTAAGGAATTCACAATTTGAGAAAATATTTACATCCTCAAGAATAAGGAGAAAACTATGAATTTTGAAATTCCCGGGGAAAGAGAAAAAAAAATTTATTTGGAAGTTCATCGGTCAACCTACAGGATCGACAACCATAAATTCAACAATCAGGAAGCATTGACAATATCACACAGATGTGAAGAATCCAAGGTCTGCAAGAAAATTAAAAATATATATATATATATATATGAGGCAAGTCTAAATCCCTAACTCATAATAATTAAAAGAAACCTCTTACTGTTACTTTCTCATTAAATATTTAAATTTTCACTTTAGTAGTAGTAGTTCCTGTCACTTCTGAAAGTGCACACCAGACTCTATTTTTTGCCAAATTCCTGACTTCATTCCAAATGTTCCCTTGTTGCCAATTTCTGTTGTTCTGCACCATATAATTTTTGGTTTTCCTCTTTTTCTAGGCAATTCCTGAGGCTCCCATTCCAGTGCTTTCTTTGGCACACTGTCTAGTTCTCTTCTGAGAGTATGTCCAATCCATTTCCATTTGCAATATCTAATCTCCTTCCAGATCTCATTCTGTGATGTTTTCCTCCACATTTCCTCCTTTGATTTGGTTTTTGGCCGCCAGATTCTCAAAATAAATCTCAGCCATTTTCTGTATAATGTGATTGTGCACTTCCAAATTTTCACTTCAGACTTCATTGTAAATTGTACAATTCATAGTAGACTAGACTTAATTCCTGTAGACAATTTTTATACCTCTTTATAAGCATACTTATTTCCAGTAGCCTTGTTAACAGTTATCTGTAAACATAATATCTGGTGACCAAAACAAAGCCCAATATAACTCTTGTTTTTCTGACCAGGGCTAGTTACTTCAACAGGCAGCATTGGGAGTATTTTTATGCAACTAATTATGATAGAGGGAGGGATGTCACTGTTTCAATTACCTATTGGGGCTATTTCTGTATATCATGGTAACCTGTTTCATTATATGAGAAATCCTGCCCCCAATCAAACTTTAGATCATGGAGATGCCATTGATATTTTGTATTCTATATATTTTTTGGAGGAGAAAAATAATACATTATAGAAAATTGCTGGTTTCATTAATTGTGAATTTTTTTAATATTACTTACAACATTTAGTTCTGTGTTGTATTGTATTACTTTGAAATGAAATTCATATTTCAGAGCTCAAGTTAGCAGAGAATGTCAGCAGCATTTTGGATTGATTGTTGATGGTCAGAGTCTTCATTTTGCACTGAATAGTACGGACAAACATCGGGAATCATTTTCAGAAGTTTGTAAGGCATGTACAGCTGTCATTTGCTGCCGTATGTCTCCATTACAAAAATGCCAGGTTAGTAGTTATTCTATTTTTTTTTCTAATTTTGAAGAGATTATTAATAATTATGAAGATGTAGTTATAATCTTAAATATTTATTTTTAATCTGATTATAAATTAATTCTTCTTAAATTATTTATTATATATAATTTATTAATTCTTCATAAATTATTTCTATTACTCAATTGTCTTGACTTATTTTATATTCCTTTTGGTGTAGTGAGTGCATATTGAAAATGTAAGACTACATTTATTTAAATATTTTTCTTAAATAAGGCTTGCTAAATTTTATTTAAATTTTTCTTTATTTATGAGAACATATACTTTAAGTGACTAATTAAATTTAGTTGCAACATTTGTATGTATTGCAACATTGCTAAATCAAAATAATTCTTAATTTCTCTCCAAAATAGAAAATTATTTTCGTATTATTTAAGTGATCCCACTACAGGCCTCAGGAGGCCCTTGGGGTAGTAGGAGGTTAAGGCTCCCACTTTTTCTTGACAATCGGCACTTGATGTCAGCCGGGTTGTCAGCCCTGCGTGACGGCCGCCTTTACCCCAGAACAAGCGTCTGGTACTCATTTCAGTTAGAGGCTGAGTCGACCCCAGGGCCATAGTGCCGCCAGAAGGTTTGGGTCAGTTTAAAAATCCTGACCCCACCGGGACTCGAACCTTCGACCTTCCGGCTTGTAGCGCAGTGCCTTAACCACTACGCTACGGCGTGCCCCCATTTTCGTATTATATAAAACTTAATAGTGATGATGCATAATTAATATAAGAATATATGTAGGCTACATATTATGTGGTATGCTCAGTAACTCTAGACTTTTATATGGATTTTTGTTAAAAAACTGAAATTTGGAAAGAAAATTATAAATACACTTACTTACATCGAATGGCACTCATCAATTGCCATAAATTTAACTGAAGATTTTCAATTTTGTGTAATTTTCTCAAAATCACTCGAGTGAAGTTCTATGAATTTATTTAATTGCTTCTTATTTTTCAGATTTTGTAAATTTTTAATGGATATTACAAAAATTATTTTATAAGATATCCCCTGTATAAAATAAAAAATTTATGATTTGTGACTTTTTCCTTATTATATTCTAACTACTGTATGTATTTGTACCATTCTATTGGAAGAGAAGACTTGGAAATCTGTTAGGAAATATAAATTAGTGTTACTATCAGTTTCACCTCCACCAACACCAGCACTGCTGCTGCACCTGCTAAATGTAAATAAGATGCTTAGATTTTGTATTTTTACAAGTATTTTTATGAAAAAAAATCATATTAGTAATATTAATACTTCATGTTCTTGAAGCATGGGAACTGCAGTTTTCAAGCGGAATCCCTCTCATCTTCAGCCAACATCATGACTGTAAAATTTTCATATATATCTTCATCTACAAACTTGACATCTGGTGTTATTTGATAAACCTTGAGATCAAGTTCCACTCACCGGGAATTTCAAAATTCATAGATCTAAATTAGTTCTTCTGAATATATATATTTTTCCAAACTGTCAATTCCAAAAAGTTTTTTCAAATATTTTAAAAGTTTAGCCTCTTTTTCAATTTAATGACTCTCCAGCAAACAATATTCCTTTAGAAATTTAAACATTTGCACAAAAGAACACTTCAGAATTTTTTTTTTTCAAATGCCCCAGGTTGTCTTTCGACATTCCTGGTTTCTCTCCTGGCATGGCGTACTTGTAACCTACTTTTGAGGTTGGGGCACCTGGAAGGCGGGGTTATGTTGCCCCGATGATATGATGGGTGATGATGATGATAATGGTGCGCCAGGAGAGTCCCTAATCCTAAGCTTAACCTAAGATGAATATGAATGATGATGAATGCGATGGCCATATGATTTCGGGGACCGTTTGGGCCTTAAAGTTTTCCTGATATTTGTCTTACAGGTGAGGAAAAACCCCGATATAAACCTCACCCAGAGAAACTGTCCCGGCCGGGGATTGCACCCGGGCCCACTGTGTGACAAGGCAGCACGCTACCCCGAGACCATAGTGGTGGACTTAAAAATGGTGAAATAGAAAAATCAGCTATTGCAGCTCATAGTTTGCTGGACAGTCTAAAATTGAAAAAGAGGCTACACTTTTAAAACATTTGGAAAAACCTTTGGAATTGACAGTTTGAGAAAAGATATACATTCAGAAAAATAAATTTAGATCCATGAATTTTGATATTCCTTGTGTGACACTTGATTTCATGGTTTATCAAATCAACACCAGATGGCAACTTTGTAAATGAAATTTTGATAATCGTGATGTTGGCTGAAAATAAGAGGAGTTCCTCTTGAAAACTTCATTTTCCTGTGCTTGAAGAACAAGAAGAAAGAGGTGAGAAACGACTCATTTTATTAATTGATGAAGCTCATAATATTATTTCCCTTAATTATTTTATGAATAAATAATATTCATTAATTAAAATTCTTCGGAGAACATATTGTTTAAAAAATATGTTCTCTGATGGATTTTAATGATTATACCTCATAATGTTTACTTCCCAACATTAATTAAATATAATATTCATTAACATTTATGAAAAAGTTCCATTTTGCAGGTTGTACAACTAGTCAAGAGTTTTTCAGAAAAACCTATTACTGCTGCCATAGGAGATGGAGCAAATGATGTATCTATGATACAGGAAGCTCACGTTGGTCTTGGTACGTATGTTAATATACATTTTTTTTTTTTTGTACTCTACTTTTACTTTCATATGGTAACAAATTTATTTAATAATTTAGTTCCTAACAAATTTTCATAATTATTTAATAATATTTAATTTTAGGAAGTTATATTTTGAGGTTATTTTAATTATATTATTTTTAGTCTGGACATCTTACCTCAATATTAATGTTGATTTGTTCTTGAACATGTTTCAAAACAATTCTGTTTTATCGTCAGCTTTCCCAGACTGGTTTTATTTATGTTGCATTATGTTGCACAACCTGGATGTCGATGTCAGCTCCATCCTGAGGTTGGCCAAAGAACCTCCAAACAAGGTCACGCTCCATCGGAATATCAAAATTCATAACTCTGTTTCTGTTCTTCTGAATCTTGAAAAAGAAGAACCACCTATGAAAAAATATAGGAAATTCACATATCACCCTTTGTACATAATACATTTCAAAATATATTTGAGAAGTTTAATACTAAATTAGCACCAAAAAATAACTACAGTTTAAATAAACTAATAAAGACCATCAAAAATGAAAAAAACTGATAAAAATAAAAAGTCAGGAATATATCAAATTGAATGCATGGGTTGTGAAAAGATATATATAGGAAAAACAAAAAGAAACCTAAAAATTAGAACCAAAGAACACATAAGAAATATTAAAAATGGAGAAATTGAAAAATCTGCAGTTGCTGCTCATGATTGGTCTGAAAAACATAATATAAATTCAGACACTGAATTATTAAAACAGTTAGAAAATACAAAAGAGCTGACTATCTGGGAAAAAATTTATATTCAGAAGAACAGAAACAGAGTTATGAATTTTGATATTCCAATGGAGCGTGACCGCCCTCCTCGGTATCTTTACCTTGTCGTGGTGGAGTGGCTCGCGTGCTTAAATGATCCTGAGAGCTAAGCCGGCGGTAGCATTGCTGCCGATAGGGTTACCCATGCCGGACTGGTCGAAGGTGATAAGCCAGACAAAAAGAGTACTTTGGGCGAAAGAGTGACGATCTTTCACCGTAAAAATACAACCGTCAAGAAATGCGGACATGGGTTCAACTGGGATAAAATTTTCCGGAGGTCAAATAGTCCCCCATTCGGTTCTCCGGGCAGGGACTACTTCAGGGAACCCATGCCAAAGGCTCAAACACAGGGACATGTTCCTAGGAACATGGAATGTTAGGACTTTATACAATAGCGGGGCACTAGAGATATTAATGCGGGAATTAGATAAATCGCCCTTGGATATAGTCACTTTACAGGAAGTTAGGTGGCCAGGAGAAGGTAATCAGGAAGTTTTGCATTATACTACGGGGGTGCAGAAAGACCTGCACTTGGAATGGGCTTTTTAGTCAGAAGTAGGATCCTATCCGCTATTTGAGATATTAAGTTTGTTAGTGATAGGGTATCATACATAATTCTAAAGGGTAAACGACATGATTCTAAAGGGTAAACGACATGATTTTATAATTGTAAATGTACATGCCCCCACAGAAGATAAAGATGACAAGATCAAGGATGAGTTCTATGAAGAATTAGATTGCTTATTTGATAGCCTTTCACGATATCACATGAAAATTATCTTAGGAGATTTTAATGCAAAAGTGGGGCAGGAAGATATATTCAAACCAACAATAGGCAAATTCAGTCTTCATGAAGATAGTAACGACAACGGGGTTAGATTAGTCACATTTGCCACATCAAAGACTCTCATTGTTAAGAGCACAACATTTCAGCATAAGGATATTCATAAATACACCTGGACGTCCCCAGATGGAGAAACTTGGAACCAGATAGATCATGTATCAGTGGATAAATGCTGGCACAGTAGCATCATTGATGTTAGATCAGTTAGAGGAACAGACTGCAATTCGGATCATCATCTGGTCAGAGTGAAAATCTGACAACGGCTATCGCTTATGAGAGGAACAAACGCTAAAGATGATTCTGTAAAATATGAATTAAAAAACTTGAAAAATGATGAAATGCAGCAAGAATACCAAATCAAAATTGCTAATAAATTTGAAGTATTGGAATCTTCAGATGGCAATGTGGCAAACGAAGAAGAAACTGATATAAATAAAGAATGGGAGGCTGTCAGCATCAGAAAGCATTGGTTGTTTATAAAAGAGGCAAAACAAGAAATGTTTTGATGAGCAATGTGCCGATATTGTAAAGAAATGAAAGCTAGCAAAAATGAAATGGTTACACGAGCCAAATGAGGTAAATTTAGAGCAATTGGGTAGTGTTAGACGGGAAACCACCAAGTTACTAAAGAGTAAAAAGAGGGAATATTTGAGATAGAAGATTAATGATCTTGAAATGAATGCAAAAAAATAGGAACATTAGAGAATTATATCAGGGAATTAGTATACAGAAGAAAGGGTTTCAGGCTAGAACAAACATAATTCGGAATGAAAATGGGGATACGATTGCAGATTCCCTCAGTATATTAAATAGATGGAAAAGTTACTTTAATCAGCTATTAAATGTACATTCAGAACAGGACATTGAGGAGGATAATTTAGAGACAGCAGAAATGCTAGTCGCAGAGCCAAGTGCATAAGAGGTTGAAATGGCAATTGAAAAATTGAAGATGTATAAAGCATCAGGTTCAGATGAGATCCCAGCAGAACTGATAAAATCAGGGGGAGAAAAATTGATGGACAAGATACGCTGGTTGCTTAGTATGATTTGGGAAAAAGAAGCTCTTCCAGATGAATGGAAAGAATCAATTATCGTACCAATTTATAAGAAAGGAGATAAAACTGAATGCATCAACTACAGGGGCATCTCATTACTTTGAACTTCGTACAAAATTCTAACAAATATATTAGTAAGCAGACTTACTCCCTATATTGATGACATTCTAGGAGATCATCAATGTGCATTTAGAAGAAACAGGTCTACAACAGATCAGATTTTTAGTATAAGACAGATTTTAGAAAAGAAATGGGAATATAATGGTACTGTACATCAACTATATGTAGACTTCAAAAAAGCATATGATTCAATTAAGAGGGAGCAGTTATATAGTATCCTGCTGGAGTTCGGAATTCCTAAAAAGTTAGTTAGACTTATACGAATGTGTCTAAATGGCACAACAAAGAGTAGGGTGCATGTAAGCAAAGAGTTTTCGGACACTTTTGAAATCCAGAATGGGTTGAAGCAAGGAGATGCACTACCTCCTATACTATTTAATTTTGTACTAGAGCATGCCATTAAATCTTTAGAGAATGAGGAAGGCTTACAACTTAATGGTATTAATAAACTGTTAGTTTATGCTGATGATGTAGTATTGTTGGCCGATAGTGAGGAGATACTAAAGGACAATACGCACACACTATTGAGTAACACTAAGAACTTAGGACTGGAAGTAAATATCTATAAAACTAAACATATGGTCACACAAAGAAATACATTATATAATGGAAATGGACAGCTAATGACAAATGAGGGAAATTTTGAGGAAGTGGCTGAATTCAAATACCTAGGAACAATGATCACAAATAGGAATGAGATGCACAAAGAAATTAAACATAGGCTCAATTCTGGAAATGCGTGTTATTATGCATTCCAGAGACTCTTGATTTCCCAACTCCTTTCAATAAACATTAAGCTGAAAATATATAAAACTATTATTCTACCAGTTATATTATATGGGTGTGAAACATGGACTCTTACTTTAAGGGAGGAAGGGAGATTACAAGTATTTGAGAATAAAGTACTTAGAAAAATTTTTGACCGAAGAGAGATGAACAGACAGGTGAATGGAGAAGATTACATAACAATGAACTACATGGTCTTTATAGGAAGCCAGATATAATAAGAACAGTTAAGTCTCATAGACTGCTTTGGGCAGGACATGTTGCACGTATGGGGAATGAAAGGCTTGCATGGAGGCTTCTTGTGGGAAAGCCAGAGTGAAGGCGTCCAGTTGGTAGACCAAGAATGAGGTGGGAGAATAACATTAACTATGATTTGAGGGAAGTAGATTATACAGGGAATGATTGGAAAATATTATATCGGGATAGGGATGTATGGAGAGCTTATGTCTGCGTGGCCATGAACCTACAGGTTCGATAGTGCCAGTGAGTAAGTAAGTAATGGAGCGTGACCTTGTTTGGAGGTTCTTTGGCCAACCACAGGATGGAGCTGACATCGACATCCAAGTTGTGCAACATAATGCAACATAAAACCAGTCTGGGAAAGCTGACGATAAAACAGAATTGTTTTGAAACATGTTCAAGAAAAAAACAACATTAATATTGAGGTAAGATGTCCAGACTAAAAATAATATAATTATTTAATAATGTTAATAAATATTATATTAATAAATAAATGAGCTGTGAATATCTTATCTCATATACTCCATGTTCTTCAAAGCATAGGACCAGTTTCAGGAAACATTTTTTCTGTCTTCAGCCATCTTTATGACTGTTGAATTTTCATCTTCACCTTCTTGTTTAGAATAAAATGAGTATATCTTATCTCATATATTCCGTGTTCTTCAAAGCATAGGACCAGTTTGAGGAAATGTTTTTCCTTCTTCAGTCATCTTTACAACTATTAAATTTTTGTAAAGATAGCTGAAGATAGGAAAAAAAAAGATACTAAAACTGAGCTTTGAAGAACATGGAGTATCTTTAATAACCAGGTAGTTTCCCATTTAATAGTACCTAATTCTTCTAAATTTACTTCATTTGGCTCGTGTTGCCAATTAATTTTTGCTAGCTTTCTTTTCTTTACATTATTGGCACATTACTCATCAAACCCCTTTTGTTTTTCACCTTTCTTGAATAACCAATGCTTTCTGATACTGACAATTTAATAGTATCTCTTATAGCCTCCCATTCTTTATTTATATCAATTTCTTCTATGATTGTCTCATTCTCATCTGAAGATTCCAGTATTTCTAATCTATTAGCAATTTAATCTTGCAAATTGATATGTTTAAAGGTATAATGGGAAAAGAAGGTCGACAAGCTGTGAGATGTTCTGATTTTGCCTTCGCTCGTTTCAAGTTTCTTCGACGAGTTCTTCTAGTTCATGGTCACTGGTACTATCTCCGTGTGGCAACACTAGTCCAGTATTTCTTCTACAAAAACATAGTGTTCATCACACCACAGTTGTATTATGGGTTCAGTAATTGTTTCTCTACTGAGGTAAATTTATAAAGACAATTTCTAATTTATAATAACGAAGCTTTTTTAAACTATTCATGTGTGAAGACCACAAGGAAAGACAAGGGATGTCACAAAATTACAAAAATAGAGATTATCCTGACATCTGGTGTAAATTAGTGTTTTTTTGTACAAGGGATGGTTTCATAACTTGATTAAAAATTCCCAAATCTAGTAATTTTTTCAGGAATATCCTTTTCATCCCAGATAGAGAGATAATATCCAAGATATTTAAATTGATTAGGTCTCTCTAAAATTTTATTCTGGAGACAGATTTGACTTTGTATGGGTCCTTCCCATGAAATGCCATAATTTTAGTTTTGTTAATTGATATTTCCATATTAAATTTGGCAGCTATTTTTTGTAAATTATAAACTGATCATTGCAAATCATTTTTGGAAAGTGCCAGAAGCGCTAGATCATCTGCAAAAAGAATAGCATCGAGTTTGAGGTTCCTATTGATGGGTATATATCCCCGTTGTGTTTTCCTCCATTCGTTTATTATTCTATTCATATATATAATGAAAAGCACCGGTGAAAGTCCACATTCCTGTCTTACTCCAGTGTTGCTCTTTTTCCAAGAAGATAGTTTGCCATCTGTTTAACAGAGATTTCATTATCTTCATAGATGTTGGAGATATTAGCAATATATTGTTGTGGAACATTATCATCAGCTAAAATTTGTAATAATATTTTTCTGTCTACTTTGTCAAAAGCCTTTATGAAGTCAGCAAAGGCGATATGAGTTTCTATATTGAATTCCTTGTGCTTTTCTAATAGTAGTTTTAGAGTGAAGAATCCATCTGTACAAGATCTACCCTTTCTGAATCCATTCTGCTCTTCTCCAATTATATTTTCATAATTTTTTTTAAATTTATTCTTAACTATATTAGCATAAATTTTATATCCAGAGTTCAACAAGCTAATTCCACAATTATTATCTTGGATTTGGCGACTTCCTTTTTTGAAGATTGGTATTACAATGGATTTGTTCCAGCTTTGTGGTGGTTCTTGTCCTTCCCATACCATATTAAGGAGAATAAGAAATTGTTTAAAAAAATTTTAGTTGAAAATTTAAATAATTCCTGATTAATGTGGTCTTCTCTGAGAGCTTTCTAACTTTTTAATGATTTAACAACATCAGTTAATTCATCTATAGAAATTTGTTCCAAAGCAGTGTTCTTAGAGATCGGTATTTGTAATAAATCATCTTTTTGTGTCCATACATGATGAAAGTAGTTAAGCCAAGATTCTTTAGATATTCAATTTAAATGTGCATTTTCTTTTGAATCATTATTTATTTTTTTTAAAACTTTATATATTTTTGGTTGAGGCTTAGTGATATAATTTTCCAAAAATGATACAAACTGTTCCCAGCTTTGTCTATGTTTATTGCGAACTTCATATTTAACTATGGCTCTCTTCCTATGATACTCTACTTTATCTTCATATTTTTTTGTAGACAAGAATTTTTTGTATGTTTCATGTTTATCATCAATTACTTTGCTTTAACTGTGTAAAAACTATTATATATAATATTACCTTATAACATATGTTGAAAGTGTTTTCCTTTGTGGGTTAAACAGGCATTATATCTGGAAACCACATTCTGGCTGTCGTGAGTGAGTTCTTTCACTGTAATGTTTCTGATTTCATTCTTAATGTTTCAATGTGTTCGATAAATCTTATCTTTCAGGTTACCCCACAAGTAAAAATCACACACTGTTGGGGAGCAAGGTGAAAAGAAACCAGAGCTGATCACTCTGTCTGCAAATGCTTGTGAGATTTTAAGAAGAGAGACTTTCATTGTATTTTTTGCAAAATGTTTACATATAATAAATTCATCATGTACCCATCGAGCAGATTCATACTTAAAATAATTTTACACACGAAAATATGATGTACAGCAAAATCAATCTCACCATCTTGATGACTTAAGGCCGCATGCAAATACATTAGTCTCTACTCAAATTACTTCCAATCACTGGTGAGCTGACTCACCGTGAGCAGGTGCAAAGATCGAATTAGCTACCCACTAACTGGTCATGCATGAAAGTCGTCGTTTTCATAATATTGGCAAGAAATTACCCAGAATTCTCAGCGATAAAACCACTTCATTTATTTTCGTCTGCTAGAGGAACGCATATACCCTTGCATCCCACAAATAATACCGTATACGACGACGTCTGCATTGCGCAATATTATGCCGATTCTCCTGTTCTTTGGTAGACTCCATCAAATTCCTCTTCTCCGCGTATACTGAAAACATGATCAAATTCTTCAAGGTCCGACATCTTGAATAAAGCAGCAAGGTAGGTGGCAAGGTTTCAAACTACATCGGTTACCATCGGTTCCCATGGGTTGCTCACGATTCGTTTTTCTGCTAAGTCACCTCACCAGGTAGCTTAGGAATTTCAACAATTATTATTGCATGAACGGATTTTTGAGTACGCAAAAACGTATTTGGATGCAACTTTCTCAGCAGAGTACAGGCAGAGAACGACTTTTACAGTCTAATGCATTCATAGATTCGAGCCTTAAAGCAGACTAACTACATCCGTGTGCTGTGAAAGCCAAAACCAATGTACATGTCATTTGCTAAAGCAAGTCACATAGGTCACTTTAAAAATACTGCTCGAGTGGTAACAACTTATACTTTAGACCCAGTATATATCAGAAATATAACATGTAATAGGATGAAGTCAATTAACACATTGGTGACCGACAGCTCTGCGTTCCACCCACCGCTGCTGGACCGGACATTTCTGTCAGTAGGGTGGACTTTTAAATTTTAAACCGCGCTAGCACAGTGTGGCTTTTACATCAATATATTTACAGTCAATAACAATAATGCATAAGTAAATCTTTATTAGTGTTCTCACCAGATCTTCTAGTAGAAATTGAGGGTTTGATAGCGTTGGAAACATTTCCCTTTATGTAAAGGCACAGTGAAAAAGAGCATATGTAGCGAGTTTCTTTTCTTGTGTTCACTAAAAATGCGGCAAAGTTTGGAGGGTATTATTTTCTTTCCAATCACAGTTGGTGTTAATTTATTTTTCTTAATGTCTTAGCCTCCCTGGTGGGTCGTGAGGTGGTCTCCTAGAAGTGGTTTCTTTTCTCTCTGTCTTTCCTTGTCTTCCCTGTCATCTGTTCCTAATTTCATGACTGTCAAACAAGAGGCTGGTTCAAGCAAAAAACTTCTGTTTGACATTTTGCTGTTAGGATTTTGAAATTTATAGACCCTGAAAGCATTAAAGAGTGCACAATTCAGAAGCCACAATGCAACTTTCTAGCTCCATTTCACTATTTTTCTAAGGATGGAGTAATATGATATGTACTGGTTGGCCCTGTCTACACCCTTCACATACTTGTTATATTGAAGTATTCAATAGAGCATTTTTACAACTTTACTCCTCCCACTCTCGTGTTGCCTGATGCAATGTGCTAACCATTCTTACGTCTCTTTTATCTTTCGATGTTTGTAGCAAAAGGCCCCCCTTACTACAAAAACACTTTCTCCTGGTTTGAGTTTATTTCCTGCTTCCACAAATGATTTTGGAAGCCCTCTGTTAATCTTTATTGCTTCAGAAACTCTCGTCTTTCTTTCGAGCAAATTTTCAGCTATAGCCACACTCTTATAATAATTATCCTGGTGGACATGATGCCACATATATAAATTCGGCTCCAGAACGCAAAATAGAGTTTCTTTTAATTTTTCCGCTCTGCAACATATATTTACAGGTTACATACGTATCCCGTTGGTCGCCTAACTACCCGCACTAAAATTACATATTTCACCAGCTGTCTGTCATAAAATTGTAAACAACTCTTTCTGTAAAGTTGGCAATTTCATTAAAGAGAAGAGAGGGGTACAAAAACAACTAAAATTTATTTCACAATGACAAGAAACAAAATTGAATGCCTCATTCAAAAGCAAAGAGGCAGGAAAGCCATAGAAAACGTCAAAACGGAAATTTCCGTGACCGGTCATCTAGTGCTGGCCATTTAAACACGGAGATCTCTGTGGCCCGTCACCAATGTGTTAACTTAGAATAAGTATTTCTAATTTGAATGTTGGATTTATATTTTAGCATGGGCAAAGTAAATAATAGGCCTATAAGTTATAACAGTAGGTATAAGGTTTTGAGATTGTCAATAAATTTATGAATATTACCACATTACAAAAAAGAACAGATATCAAATCATAGAATACTTAGAGAAAATAAATAGTGACATGAACCAGAGTAATAATTCTTATACCGTCTTTAGAGATTTGATTGATGTTAAGATAACTGAGATACCGGTATCAAATACATTTAAAGTTTTTGAAAAGCCAATTATGGTTGTTTCATTGGTTTATGTCTCTTACTTTCTCTAAATATATTATATATAGTATGGTAAATTAGATATATTAATATACTCTTAATCCTATGATTAATTATATTTTTGTGAATTTCCTTTTTAGCCTTTGTATGACACAATGTTCCTTACATTATTCAATGTACTCTACACTTCATTACCTATTTTAATATACGGGTTATTTGAACAAAACCATTCTGCTCAGACTTTGTTGGATTATCCACAGTTATACAGGAATATCAGAAAGAATATTCTTATGTCATGGTCTACATTCTTCCAGTGGATAACTTTTGGTAAGCAAGGACTTAATAATTTTTTTAAATCTATTTATAAATTAACAAACATTGGAGCTATATTTTCAAAACTGATAGGAAATAACACTATGAGGTAATTTATCAAGAGATTGAATAATTGAGATATGTAATCAAAAAATTTGACTGTCCACAAAATGTTTTTACTGAGATAATTTAGACTAAAGTCTTATTTGTTGTCACAAATGTTTTGAACTTTTTATTTCACAACTAATCAAAAATGGATTTTATAATTTTTGATTATATAAAGCGATTCCATGAAAATTTTTAAATTGATGCAAGAATAATTTTGTTGGCGTAATATATATCTTTAAAGATAAAGTTTCCAGATTCTTTAAGATAATGTTTCAAATGTGTATTATTTAAATTTAATATTAGTGGTAGAACTTTGTCTTATTCCAAACCTGTAAAAACACGCAAAATTTGTTGTTTAATGATTTGGTTGTATTAATTTGTTTTATTTCACAAACTCTTCCCCGTGTGGTGCTGGGTTGTAAAATAGCACCATGGGACCTCCTTCTGTCATAAATGGCGACAGTCCTTAAGCAAATATCCTTTCATTTCATAACCTTCCTATACCCCTGGGGATTCTGGGTGGATTGAGTAGATCATAATCTCGAGTTACCTTTCCTAAATTATCCATCTTATACAGATACCTACTGCTGGAGGTGCATCAATGCTGAGTAGATGTACTAATAAATACCTAGATATAAGACAGAAGGCATTACAACAGCCACCCGACCAGGAAGCCAAGACCCTTGAAAATTGGTTCGGGTGAAACCAGGTGCCCTCAAACGAGGCCATCTCAGCTAGGGTATGGAACACCAGGTTGGGGTTATGCATGTGGCTGACGATGCATCCTGTAAAACCATCTTGTTAGGAACCCAAATATGAAGCCTCGGAAGGATTGGATTAATGGAGAGGGATGAGTAAACCCTCTGGCGGCACTATGGCCCTGGGGTCGACTCAGCCTCTAACGGAAATGAGTACCAGACGCTTGTTCTGGGGTAAAGGTGGCCGTCACGCAGGGCTGACAACCCGGCTGACATAAAGTGCCGATTGTCTAGAAAAAGTGGGAGCCTTAACCTCCCACTACCCCAAGGGCCTCCGGGCCTGTTGTGGGATCACTTTACTTTACTTATGCCTGGAGGAGGCTCATTGAGGAGGCAAAGGTCCTTTTTGAGCTGTAGTGCCATTTAAGAAGAAGAATATTTCATAAACTCTTTTGTTAACCCACTGGAGACACGTTTAAATCTCCTCACCGCTACTCCGGCTGCACTGGACTTTAAATCAGAATACAAACTACACATACTGTGATCTATCGCTTATGTTTTCAGATAGTTAATTTACCCCTGAATTTCTTTTAGTATTTTGTACTTTTAAGAATAGCAAAGGAAAGTGGCCTGCCTGCTACACTCTTTTGTGCATTGTAAATCATTATTTTTTTTATATTTTCAAGGCTGTGAAAGTTGACAATCATTTCAAAAACCATCTTTTTCTAACCGTTCTCAGTCATTGCTTTGAAAGTAAACACAAATCATATGTTCAAACAAGAACGGAAAAAATAACAAATGCAATATAATACTGTATGTAATAAAAATTAATTAAAATAAACATATAAAATATAAATAAGCATAGACCTCTACATTATAAAATCAGAAGAAGTTCTTCCTATCTTCTCTAATTATCTTAGTTATATATCAACCTGTAAATTATAAAATTCTATAGATAAGAACTGGATAAATCTCACCTAGTATTTCTGAAGGGTGTGATACTTCCAAAAACACTCCAGAACATGCAGAGCAACGAGACATTTCTCACATTCCATATTGTTTCACTCCTCTTCTATTATTGGCAAACACTCTGCAGGCTCTGGTGGGATTTTTCTTTTTCTTTGTTGCAAGTATGTGCCTTGGAAAATGTGCCCATGTCCTGGCCTGAAGTCTTTTCGGGCTGTCACCATGAGATTGACATCCTCGTGTACCATATTCCAGCAATATTACATTTTCTATGATTTGTTCCGCCAGGTCAACACGATAATCCACATAATTACATTTGTCATTATACCTCTTCTTCAACTTCTTGTATATAACATATAAATTGAATAGAGCAATATTCATAATGTAAAAAGCTATTTTTCTGTAGCCTTTTACAAATCTTCTCATTACTGGAAAACAAGCCAGAACCTGATCATGTTGATCGACGCCTCCCTACCTTTATTGTATTCTAGGATACATTTAGGCTTTACGTCGTTTCTTTCTTGTTCTCCACCTTTTTTCTTCCTTTGCTTTTTACCAGTGTCACTCATGTAGGCATTTTTGTGTTTGAATGATAAAAAATAAACATCTTTCTTATCTTTCCACTTCAATGCTAGAAGTCCCTGACTAGATTGTGTTGCTACCTTCCGTTTTTTTTCAATTTTATGTTTACTAAATAAGAATACGAAAAATGGGGATTAATTTTGAACATGAAAAAAACAAAATATTTATCAATTGGTGAACCATAACAAAATTTAATTTTGGAGACTGGAGAAACAATAAAATCTTGTAGTGAGATCACATATTTAGGAATTAAAATAAATAAAAATGGGAGTTATGAAGAGGAAATAAGAAATAGAAATAATAAAGGAAAATTTGCAATTGCTTGCCTCAATGGAATATTGTGGGATAAAAATATAAGTAATAAGAATAAAATGAATATATATCATACAATATTAAATTAAAAGATTCTTACCTCTCCTCACATTATTCTGTTAAGTAGATCGCGATTTCAGGCCTATAGCAGGCCCATCTTCAGTACACTGTTGTTGACCGGTGTTATGTCGCTCGGAAGAACCACTTCTTCTTCCCTCTGTTGGTGGACCGATGAACCTCTTGATAAGGTCAAAATTTGCGGGAACTTCGAAGTTCATAAGTTTTCCTTTGTTTTTCTGAATGTGGATCTTTTCCCAAACTGTAAGTTCCTTAGGTGTCTCTATTTGTTTAATTAGACTAGCTTTTGATTCAATTCGATGTTTTTCGTACCAAGCATGAGCAGCTACTGCTGACTTTTCCAATTCTCCATTTTTGACATTTCTAAGATGTTCCTTCACCCTTGTTTTCAAATTTCTTTTCGTTTTTCCTATATAAATTTTGTCACAATCTTTACATTTGATCTGATAAATTCCTGATTTATTTTCTTCTTCAATTTTTTCATTTTTGTTGGTTTTAATTATCCTATTAAGGCTGTATTCATTCTTAGGTGCTAATCTTATATTAAACTTTTTGAAAATTTTTTGAAATTTGTAGTGTTTCAATGGATGGTAAGTGAATTTCTTGAATTTTATTTTTTCTGTTTGTTTTATCAGTGTGCTTTCATTAATTAATTTTTGTCTTTTGAATTTATTTATTTTCCTGTGTACCATGCTTTCATCATAACCATTATCTGTTGCCACATTAATTATCAGATCAAATGTAAAGATTGTGACAAAATTTATATAGGAAAAACGAAAAGAAATTTGAAAACAAGGGTGAAGGAACATCTTAGAAATGTCAAAAATGGAGAATTGGAAAAGTCAGCAGTAGCTGCTCATGCTTGGTACGAAAAACATCGAATTGAATCAAAAGCTAGTCTAATTAAACAAATAGAGACACCTAAGGAACTTACAGTTTGGGAAAAGATCCACATTCAGAAAAACAAAGGAAAACTTATGAACTTCGAAGTTCCCGCAAATTTTGACCTTATCAAGAGGTTCATCGGTCCACCAACAGAGGGAAGAAGAAGTGGTTCTTCCGAGCGACATAACACCGGTCAACAACAGTGTACTGAAGATGGGCCTGCTATAGGCCTGAAATCGCGATCTACTTAACAGAATAATGTGAGGAGAGGTAAGAATCTTTTAATTTAATATTGAATTGAACCTCACAGTGATAATTCCTATATAAAAAAAGGTTAATATATCATACAATTGTTAAAAGCATCATTACTTATGGAGCAGAACTTTGGCCATTAACAACAAAAACAAATACATATCTTTTAACAACAGAAATGGATTTTATACAAAAGGCAGCAAGAATTTCAAGAAGAGAAAAAATTAGGAACTCAGTTATAAGGGAGAAAATGAAGATTCATGACACTATTTTAGATTATATTAAAACTCAGCAATTAAGATGGTACAGACATGTCCAGCGAATGGAAGAGGATCGACTACCAAAATCTGTTTTGGAATGGAAACCTGAGGGAAGACGAGGCAGAGGAAGACCTAAAACCCCCTGGTGTCAGGAAATATGTTTATACATGAAGGAGAAACACCTACAACCAGGAGATTGGATGGAATGACAAAATTGGCTAATAGGAATCAGATGATGTCAAAGACATTAATCAACCGATGATCTATCTATCTATGTTTACTAAATCCTTAGGCATATTTCTTCTGTTAGATCATACTGTCCCCAATATATTTGTCTTTCGTCTATTGAGCTCAAAAAAAAAATTAGGGGAAGAATACCAGTTGTTTAAGTATAAAGTGGGAAGGGATTTGCTAACTTTCACTTGCAGTAAAATCAGAATTTTCTTGTGCATCTTGTCCTGCATATATTTTGAATCTCATACAATATCCCGAAAAGACTCGCACAATTTGTAATATTTTATTCCAAATTGCACCCATTTAGAGGGGTTGAATTGAACATAAGCCAGTCTACCTCGAAATTTCATAAGATATTGTCAAGCGAAAGTCTTCATTTGGAATGTACAAGGTCAGAAATTTTGTATTCAAATATTCTACCAAAGGTCTAATTTTGTAAATCTGGCACCTCTAATTATGAACTCATTGTCATTGAAGTGAAGAAATCTTGAAATAAGGAAGAATCTTCTGAAGGGCGTAGTTTGCTGTAAATGGGCATTTCTAAAACTTTAACTTTACAGGAATTAATCACTATGAGGTTTAATTTATGGTAAAATCAAATGTTTCCTATCTCTCCTCATACAAATCTTCTAAGTAGATCGCGATTTCGAGAACATAACGGTATCATCTTCAGTATTAACTTAGCGACTGATGTTATGTCGATCAGAAGAAACTCTTCTTCTTCCCTCTGTTGGTGGACTAATGAACCTCTGGATCAGTCAGAATTTGCAGGAATTTTGAAGTTCATAAGTTTTCCTTTGTTTTTCTCAATGTGGGTTTTCTCCCAAACCGTGAGTTCCTTTTGGTTATCGATTTGTTTAATTAGACTGGCTTTTGATACAATTAAATGTTTTTAGGAACAAACATGAGCAGCTACTGCTGACTTTTCCATTCCTCCATTTTTGACATTTCTAAGATGTTCTTTCACACTTGTTTTCAAATTTCTTTTTTGTTTTTCCAATATAAATTTTGTCACAATCCCTGCATTTGATCTGATAAATTCCTGATTTGTTTTCTTCTTCAATTATTTCATTTTTATTGGTTTTAATTATCCTGTATTCGTTCTTCGGTGCCAATCTTATATTAAACTTTTAACATTTTTTTTTTAAACATGTTGTTTCAATGGATGGTAAGTGAACTTCTTGAAATGTTTTCTGTTTCTTTTATAAGCGTGCTTTCATTAATTAATTTTTGTCTTTTAAATTTATTTATTTTTTTGTATACCATATTTTCTTCATAACCGTTATCTATTGCAACATTAATTATGTATTCTTTTTCTTTTTCATAATTTTCTTTGCTCATAGGTATATTTACCAATTTATGTGTCAAACTATTGAATACTGCCTCTTGTGAGCAAAATGGTTGAATCCTGAAGCTTTAATATAGTTGTCTATATGTGTATTCTTTCTGTAAATCCCAAATTCTATTATGTTTTCTCCGTTTCTTCAATGATTATCAGACATTAAATTCATCAACCAATGTTTAAAGTTAGAAGTGGTCCCCAAGTTCATTAGAAAAACCATCAGGAAAAATAATAACAACAACAAAAAATGTTAGAAAACAAATTACTCAAACTCGAAAAGAATAAACACAAAAAAATAATCAACAATCTGTATTAATTATATTATTTTTGGTCTGGACATCTTACCTCAATATTAATGTTGATTTGTTCTTGGACATGTTTCAAAACAATTCTCTGTTTTATCTTCAGCTTTCCCAGAGTCTGAAGATAAAACAGAGAATTGTTTTGAAACATGTCCAAGAACAAATCAACATTAATATTGAGGTAAGATGTCCAGACCAAAAATAATATAATTAAAATAACCTCAAAATATAACTTCCTAAAATTAAATAACAATCTGTATATTGAAATATATTTGTTACATATCAAGCTATGTAAAATATTAGGTAACATAATTTGGGAAAACCTAGAAAATTATTTTTTCACCTATTTCAACCTAACCATGAAAAATAATATTGAGAAGCAAAAGAAAAAAGAAAAAATTGTTAAAGAAACCGAAGGAAAGGAAAAGGAAGAATATACCAAATGTAGTCAAACATCAGAAAAAAATCCAGAAATGAAGAAAAATCAGAATCCACCAGAAATTATGTCAAAAATTTTTCAAAAGCAACCTAGAATGACAAAATTGTTAGAAAAGGGTCTAAAACAGCAGTAGATTAACACAATAGAAGAATACATAATAGACATCGAAAATTCATTAGAAAGGTTAGTTACAGAGGAATAAATGATAATCAGAAAAAAATGTGAAGAGGTTTTAGATAAAATAAAGAACACAAATAAAAACCCAATTTGCAAGAACAATTTAAAAACACTCAAAGGAATAAATAACAAAAGTGTTGTATATACCTAATCAGATAAGGGTAACCAAATCATAATTCTAGATAAAGAAGATTATCAAAACAGAATGGAAGAACTTTTGAAAGAAGAAGAGTCTGAAAAAATTAAGAATGATCCCCTACCCAAAACCATCAAAAAAGTAGAAAACTGTCTTAAAAATGTTAAAAATCTAACTGAAAAAGAAAAATTTCAATTAAGAGTGAGCAACCCAAAAAACCCTAATATTCATGGACTTCCCAAAATTCACAAACCTGGAAACAAAATGAGGCCAATAATTTAATTAATAGTATTGGATCACCAACCTACAAAATTTCAAAATGGCTAAATAATGAATTTAAAAGAATTATTAATTTTGAAAGTCTACAGATTGAAAATTCATTAGAAATAGTTAAGAAATTAGAAAAAGTGGAAATTGAACCTACAGATAGATTAGTTTCCTTTGATGTCATTTCATTATTTACAAATGTACCGAAACAAAAAACATTGGAGATATTGAACAACTGGTTAAATAAAAACAACATATTTTAAAATAGGAAGTAACATTAAGGGTCGTATGTTAGAACATTACTCTCTACTCAAATTACTTCCAATCACTAGTGAGCTGATTCACCGTGAGCAATTGCTGAGAACGAATTAACGGCCGACTTATCGGTAATGCATGAGAGTCGACGTTTTCGTAATATTGGCAACGAATTACCCAGAATTCTCAGCGATAAAACCACTTCCGTTATTTTCGTCTGCTATAGAGGAATGCATTTATACTTGCATCCCGCAAATAATACCGTATACAAACACGTCTGCGACACGCAATATTATGCCGATTCTCCTGTTCTTCCAGTTGAATTCTTTGGTAGACTCTATCAAATTCCTCTTCTCCGTGTATACCGAAAACATGATCGAAGTCTTCAAGGTCCGACATCTTGGATAAATGTTGGATAAAGCAGCAAAGTACATCGATTACCATCGGTTCCCGTCGGTTCCCTTCGGGATTTTAATTTGAGTTGCTCATGTAAGGTACCTCCGCAGGTAGCTTACAAATTTAACCAATTATTATCGCATGAACAGATTTCTGAGTAAGCAAAATCGTATTAGCATACAACTTGCTCAGCAGAGAAGTCATTTTACTTTCTAATGCGTCCAAACATGCGACCCTAAGAGGTTTGTTTAATAGTTAAAACATTTTGTCTGTTTATTCTTACCTCTTAGAGTTGTTTTTGTCGAACTTATGTTTCAGAGCTTCTTAGCCTCATCGCCAGCGATTACAGACTAATCGCTGATGATGGGGCTAAGAAGCTCTGAAACATATGTTTGACAAAAACAACTCTAAGAGGTAAGAATGAACAGACAAAATGTTTCAATTAAAAAACAACATAGATAGAGAGATCAGAGAAGACTATGTGAAATTAACTGAGATATGTATTGACCAAATGTTTTTTACATTCAATGGGAGTTTCTATAGACACAAATCAGGGCTCTCAATGGGAAACCCATTATTACCTTTCCTGGCAAATTTATTTAAGAGCGATTATGAAAGTACAATCACAAAAGCACATTCCGCAATGTTTAAATTTTGGAGCAGATATGTAGATGATATAATTTGTATTGTAAAAGAAAAACATGCAGAAGATTCCCTAAAACTGTAAAATTTACAGAGTACAAACATCAAATTGTACCAAAAAAAATAGAATAAAATAAACACATGCTTGTTTTGGATCCTAAATTGATTAGAAACAAAGAAAAAAGAAAAACTGAATTTGGGATTCATAGGAAAGAAACTCATACAGAATTTTTTTTTTAAATCAACAGGGTTCAATCCAATTGGACATAAATTGGCAACCTTCAATAGTTTAACTCACAGATTGGTAAACTTAGCCTTAAACAAACAAGATTTCAAACAGGAGAAAAAAACACATACTCAAAGTAGCAAGAGTAAATGGGTTTGACGAAAAAATGGTACGTACACAAAAGGATAGAAAAGTATAAGAAACAAAAAATGATCAACAAAAGTGCTCTTGAAAAAGATAAACCACCTATGAAAGAATACAGGAAATTCGCATATTACCTTGGGCACACAATAAATTCCAAAAGATATTTGAGAAGTTTAATATTAAATTAGCACCAAAAAATAACCACAGATTAAATAAACTAATAAAAACCAACAAAAATGAAAAAAACTGATAAAAATAAAAATCAGGAATATATCAAATTGAATGTACTGGTTGT
This sequence comes from Diploptera punctata, assembly GCA_030220185.1. Lineage (NCBI taxonomy): Eukaryota > Metazoa > Arthropoda > Insecta > Blattodea > Blaberidae > Diploptera > Diploptera punctata. Next base: position 75,224 of record JASPKZ010009351.1, on the reverse strand, counting down.
GAAAAGATATATATAAGAAAACCAAAAAAGAAACCTATTGTAAAAGAAAAACATGCAGAAGATTCCCTAAAACTGTTAAATTTACAGAGTACAAACATCAAATTGTACCAAAAAAATAGAATAAAATAAACACATGCCTGTTTTGGATCCTAAATTGATTAGAAACAAAGAAAAAAGAAAAACTGAATTTGGGATTCATAGGAAAGAAACTCATACAGAATTTTTTTTTTAAATCAACAGGGTTCAATCCAATTGGACATAAATTGGCAACCTTCAATAGTTTAACTCACAGATTGGTAAACTTAGCCTTAAACAAACAAGATTTCAAACAGGAGAAAAAAACACATACTCAAAGTAGCAAGAGTAAACGGGTTTGACGAAAAAATGGTACGTACACAAAAGGATAGAAAAGTATAAGAAACAAAAAATGATCAACAAAAGTGCTCTTGAAAAAGATAAACCACCTATGAAAGAATACAGGAATTTCGCATATCACCTTGGGCACACAATAAATTCCAAAAGATATTTGAGAAGTTTAATATTAAATTAGCACCAAAAAATAACCACAGATTAAATAAACTAATAAAAACCAACAAAAATGAAAAAAACTGATAAAAATAAAAATCAGGAATATATCAAATTGAATGTACTGGTTGTGAAAAGATATATATAAGAAAAACAAAAAAGAAACCTAAAAATTAGAACCAAAGAACACATAATAAATATTAAAAATGGGGAAATAGAAAAATCTGCAGTTACTGCTCATGTTTAGTCTGAAAAACATATTATAAATTCGGACACTAAATTATTAAAACACTAAGAAAATACAAAAGAGCTGACTACTTGGGAAAAGATCTATATTCAGAAGAAAAAAACAGAGTTATGAATTTCATAATACCAATGGAACGTGACTTTGTTTGGAGGTTCTTTGGTGTCCAACCGCAGGAGCGAGCTGACATCGACATCCAGGGTTTAAAACATTAAACCAACCAGTCTGGCCAAGATACTGAGGATGATTAGAAGCTAATCGAAACATGTTCAAGAACAAATGAACATTAATATTGAGGTAAGATAAACAGACTGAAAATAATTAAATTAAATTAATTGCTGTTGCCTAGTTTAGATGGAAGGTGACAGAGAAGTCAGAAGAAATACTTTGTTCTAGTATTAGTTATGTGATACACGGTAATTGGTGCTGTAGATGTTTGCTTAAGAAAAGTGTTTTCTGAACTGTAGGTACTTCTTCCAAAACTTGAGCTGATAAAAATTTTCAGTTGGAGCACCAGATAATATAAATAGAAATGGGCTTGTACATTTAGCAATGTGACACTGCTTACTTGAATATTTGGATTTTTATATAAAATGGAACTTCTTTGAATCGTACTATGGAAAGGGTATGATGTGATTGGCAGTCAAGTAAAAAGGATGGCACGGATGTATGGAAAATCGGGAATGGTGCATAATTCTATAATGTGAGCTGTAAAACCAACCAAATAACAGTTTAGGAGGGGTCACAAAATTGTGTATAAGAAGGAAAGAAATTTCTAGAAAAAAGAATTTGAACATCTTGCAGCTATCAAGGAAGCTCATTACGTTCACAACATGAAAGCATCAGACCCATATGTTATAGATTATGCACAACTGTCAAACAAACAATCAGCGCAATAAATGCAAAAGTTCATGTGTTTAAAAACAACTAAATGGCGCGACAGGCCTTGAAGGCCCTTGGCCTTACCAGCCAGCTGCTGATCTCACATTCAAATACATCAATCACAGAGGTGGCCAATCATCTATCCAATATATAGGGGTGAGACATGTTGTCAGTATGTCGGATACTCCAGCCGTTATGACTGGTTTTCTCGACTGCAGCTGCTAAATATTGTAGCGCCCAAATTCTTCATGATTCTTGGCAGGAAGCAGCCCCATGATGGCCGAAATTCCATGAGAAAATTTCTTCTCATGGGGACTCGAACCAGTGCTCTCTATTAAGACATCTTGACTCAAACTATTCAGCTATGGCATGGGACTTCTTGTGTGACAGGAAACATAATATTTATTAATAGAAGTGAAATAATAACTGCATAAGAGAATCTGATACATCGATGTTTTGAAGTGAGTCACCAGAAGATTGAGGTGTAAGGTTAATAACAACAATAAGAACAACAATAAACTAGAATTCACTGCATCAGCAATTGGACAGCTTACTCGTGTGATTTGTTTTGAAAGTACATGCACACTAGTAAATAACTAACTTTTTAAGAATGTGCATACATTCTGGAAGGCATATTGTGAATTCCATGTTAGTATTTTTTATTTCAATTGTACAATCTAGAAATTAGAAATATTAAATCTTCTATCAGGTAAACTGTGATCAGTTACTACACGCGCACACACACAAACACACACATGTATATATATATATATATATATATATATATTATAACCTCACTCTGATGGTTAACAGTTTATATAAAAGCGGATGCCACGTGACAATACTTAACATGCGATGTTGTCACATTTCTCATAGCGCTATGAGCAGTTATTACATAAGGACAGCAGACATTGATTATTTATGTTATTATTTAATTTTCATGTTATTATTTGGTAAGTTATTGTTTAACTTTTAAAATTAAAATTATATATTTAATTATTTTTATGCTAATGATGTAGTATTATTGAGCGATAACGAGGAAATACTAAGGGCCAACACACGCACTCTATTGAACACTAAGAAACTGGGACTGGAAGTAAACATCAATAAAACTAAATATACTAGTCGAAACACATAGAAGATACAATACATAATGGAAATGGACATCTAATGACAGATGAAGGAAATTTTTAAGAAGTGGCTGATTTCAACTATCTAGGAACAATAATTACAAATAGGGATGAGATGCACAAAGTAATTAAACATAGGCTCAATTCTGGAAATGCATGCTACTCCTTTCAAAAAATGTTAAACTGAAAATATATAAAAAAATTATTCTCCCAGTTATATTATATGGATGCAAAACATGGACTCTTACCTTAAGGAGGGAAAGAAGATTACGAGTATTTGAGAATAAAGTTCTTAAGGTTTTTCGACAAAAAGAGATGAACAGACAAGTTAATGGAGAAAACTTCATAATAGTGAGCTACATTATATGTGTAAGAAACCAGATATAATAAGAACAGTTAAGTCTCATTGGCTGCAATGGGCAGAACATGTGGCATGTATGGGGATGAAAGGGATGTATGGATGCTTCTGGTAGCAAAATCAGAAGGAAAATGTCCAATTTTAGACCAAGATTGAGGTGGAAGAATAACATTATCCATGATTTGAGGGAAGTAGATTATGCAGGGGATGATTGGAAAACATTAGCTGAGGATAGGGATGTATGGAGAGCTTATGTCCGCGCGGCCATGAACCTATGGGTTCTACAGAGCCAGTGAGTTGGCCATAGTTGTAATTTTAATTTATTATATTATTATTATTATTATTATTATTATTATTATTATTATTATTATCATTATTATTAACTGTTCGGTCTGAAATATTTTTGCATGGCCACCACATGTTGAAATCACTTACATATTAAACTAATATAATAAGTAGATATTGCATTATTATTCAAGCTATGTATCACAATAAATAGCTGATAATTATACCATTAATTACTGTATACAATTGTATAATTGGATCGAATGATCCACATCGTTCTGAGTTTTAATTGAATCTGAGGGAAGAATAGCAATGTTTATCATAAGTAATGCCACGAGTGATTTCCAAATTATCAATAAATTCATGACTCACGAAGTGAGGAGTGAATTTATCTAGAGAATTTGGAAATCAAGAGTGGCATTTGTTAGGACTATTTAAAGAGTAAAATTAAGCTGTTTACTCACAAATCATTATTTAACTATAGTTATTTTAAAATATTTACATATTTAATGTAAACGGCGATGTTTGAAAACAAATGAGAAACGATTGGTATGCTTCATTTCTTTCCTTTGTTCATCACTGCAACCAAATCATAATATTATTTATTGCCAAAGGATCACAATATTGTAAGAATGCACCCTAGTGGAGAAATTTATAAACAATGTTATAGGTATTAATTAATTTGATGTCCTATGATGTAAATATGTCAATTATATTTTTCTGCAACATCATTTCCTGGAAAACAATTTGTTTAAGAAAGTGCAAACAGTGTTTTCTTTTTTTTTTTGTGGTATAATCAATTGTTACAAATATTTTTATATTATCTATCGCATGCGCTTTCTGCTGACATTCATGCACTATATATACAATCTGGTAGCCGTATTTCTTGGAGAGTCAGTCACTGCAAAATAATGCTATGACCTATTCAGAATGTTAAAAAAGGAGGTGCTTTCTTTATTATGATAAACTTTAGTGGGTAAATTTTAGGCAAAACGTGACTGTGATTGGTTGTAAATAAAAAATCATTGAAATGTGAAATGTAGATATTGTATTATTATTCGAGCTACATATCACAATAAATCACTTAATTATAACAATTAATTATGGTATAAAATTTTATAACTGATCGACTGCTCCACGTTCTGAGTTTTAATTGAAATTGAAGGAATATTAGCAATGTGGCAACATCGTTCTAGCAGCAGTACTTGGGATCTTTGTATTTTAATAACATATAACAGCTGTGGGGAAACAAAGCAAGCTGCTTGTTAAGCATCATAGTGAGGTATTACAACCTGGATAGAACAGATTATAAGGTAGCGTAAAAGGGCATGAAGTCAATATTTTCTATGCATATATTTATCTAAGACTTCTTTGTTCGAGCGGTAAAGCAGGTTTTATAGCAGTATAACCCTCGGAAGGGGTCAAGGCCGGGGAAGTGTTTGTAAGGTTGTCTGCTAAATATAGATCGGAATGTCAGTTCCGTTATAAATTCCACACACAAGACCAGCGTAACCACAACTTTTATTAAACATATATATATATATATATATATATATATATATACTGAATTAAATAAACCTTTCAGAAAAATACATGTAATTATATCCTAAACTCAAACAATAAAACTTTATTTTATGACGCTAATTTACATGCGCTAATATGCTAAAAAATGAGAGAACTCAGAATATTTTAATGTATATTGTCTTATGTAGAACAAGTTAGAAAAGGTTGATATCAAATTACTTCTTTCTTTGAACTCTACGTTATAGATAAAATCCTAATTTATTCAAACTTAGTTTATTCAATCTTAATTTATTCAAACTCAATCAAAGTGAATTATTCAACCTGGAACTTTACTAGAAACTGCATCTATACTTACACACTCCGAGATTCGAAATCATGTCTGTCCTAGATCGTTCCCAAAGTTGCCTTCTGTCTGATCTTTTCCCAAAAAACGCGAGTATATATTTATTAATTTTGTTCCCCTTCCAGCTAGAATCCGTGGCGGCCATAGTAATATTTCCTAATATTGGGTAATAATTTGGTTTTTGTCAGGGACAGATTCTATAAGGTGTTTGTTTCCCTTATATATGTGTTATTCAAAAGGTACAATATTTTTGTATTTTCGTAAATGTGTCCTAATAGCTTGAAAAATATGTTGCTCCCAAGACCTGAGCTGTTGGGTTTTGATATGCATCTTCCCAGATCTTTTAATATTTTATTAATTTTCCCTCGTTTTTTATTTCTTAAAGCCCTTTCCTAAATTTGATTACGGTCTTATCAGAGTTTTCAACGTTGATTATTTTTCCTCTACCGTCCGGTATAAAACATAAGTATATATCGCCTCTGCTTCCATCTTTTTTATCCATTTTTATTATACCTGCAATTAAGCCCTGTTGTATTTATAATATGAGGCAATAATACAATTATTGTAGGTATATTTAACAATAGAGAAGGCCCTTTGTTATTAAGTATTTAATATTTTTGTTATTTTATATAATTTAAAATGGTACAAGGTAAGCAAGTTAATTTAATTACATTACTGATTTAAGTTAATATTTAATTTATAGCAACATTATATTTAACATTTTTTGTAGAATTGATAAACCATTTGTAGTTCTTTTTTAATCTCTGTTACTGAAGCTGTTTGTCTAGTTTTATAGTACTTTGTTACATTTGTGTAATATTTGCATTTTGAAATTCTAAATAAAATTCAGATATGTCATTCAGTCACAGAATAAAGTCAGTCAGTCACACATTACATATTAGGTCATAACTTCGGTCTTAATTGTGATTTATGTTTCATTTTTTTATTTAGAATGCAACTTGAAATGTGCCCTCCAAACTGTATTATTGGAAAATTTAATTAGGAATGACACTTTAGAGAATGAAGCAGATGAACATATTAAGCTGCATGATGAGTTGACATTTATGTCAGTCAGTACTATTTTTATAGATAATAAATAGCATTATTTTTCTTCAGAAGTTGTATATTTATGTACCCTCTTACTAATAATCCATATATAACTTTTATACAAGGTTTATACACATCTCAGTTGAAAATTCTTACTAATAAACACTGTATTAGCTCTTCAGTGTATAAACGGTGTACAACTTTACATGGGAATCGTTGTACATGCCTCCAGCCTTGTTTAAGGATTGTATAACTAGACAAAAGTCAGACTTCAGGATCAACTGATTGTTTTCTTATGATATTGATGAAAGTTTCCTTAAATTTAACACAAAATGCAACACTTTAACGACTGTTTAATGGATGCACAGGGCATAAATAATATTAATAAAGCTCTGGGTAGGAAAATGAAGGCATCATAAAATGCCTTTTGTCACACTCATTCTCGAGTAGGCCGGTTATATTGGTATATAGCTCCGGCACAACGTTTATTGGTAAGAAAATTATACATGATCTACATAAGGCTTATACATTGTATAACTAAACAACTGATAAAAGCCTGTATAAGAGATTTTTATTAGTAAGACTGGTAGTCTTTACCTCTATTATATCATGTAGATAACACCCCTAATTTCAATTTTATATTTATTAAGCATTTTGCTGCAAAAATGTATTGTAGATGTCAGTCAATCACTTATGGAATTGCTCTATAATCAAAATAAACAACTCTATATAACTTGGATAATTTGGAGAATGAGAGAATATAATTTCTGTATAAGAAAAGGTTACATGATCAGTTACTAATCTCCACATTTGACAATGCTCAGGAAGAATACAACTATATAATAAAAAGTATTCAAGAAGCAAATAGAGAAGTAAATAAATTCAAATATCATATATGAAGAGAAAAATTATATGCCCAGACTGAGACTGAAATCCAGGACCTTTCGCTTTCCAGGCCAATGCTCTATTGACTGAGCTACCGAGGCGAGTTACAATCTAAATGCAAATTTTTCTCTTATATACGTTGTAAATTTCCGCACACCAAATGCTATTAAACCTTTGTGTCTATATTTGCAAATGGCAGCTTCTTTATTAAGAAGACATTTATTTGGGAATTTTTATATTACATTATAAGCTTCTTTTGACGTTTTTATTACTCATTTCATTCATCTCAATGATGAATAAATCATATTTGAAGAGAAAAATTATACGCCCAGACTGAGACTCGATACCCAGGACCTTTGGCTTTCCGGGCCACTGCTCTACCAACTGAGCTACCGGGACGAGTTACAATATAAATGCAAATTTTTCTCTTATATATGTTGAAATTCCCACACACCAAATGCTATGAAACCTTTGTTCCTATCTTTGCAAATGGGGACTTCTTTATTAAGAAGACATTTATTTGGGTTGGGAATTACATTACATGTGTGTGTATATATATATATATATATATAAATGAATCTATGTATGTCTGTCCTTTATAGACTTCTGAACCGTTCAACTGATCTTTGTGAAAATTTGTATACAGGGTGTCAGATGCGGCAAGTGTTTAGTCATTATCTATTATGCTAAAAAATCATTAGTTGTAGGAGTTCATCTGAAATGAAAATTTTAATATCGCTCTAGCATTTGAAATATTTTGTTGTTTCACAAGAAAACTCGGAATATCCCATTAAAATAAACCAAGCTATTTACTATCCAAAAATCATCCAAATCCGACTGTTAGAAGTGGGGATTTACTTGAAATCCGAAATTTAAAAAATGCCTATACGACAGGACTGATTTTGCTGAATTTTTTTAGTTTGTTTGAGTGGGTCCCTGTATGCATTAGATTCACAACTGGATGGATCCTTTACAACCATTAGGTGTAGGATTTTATCTGAAGTGAAAAATTTAAAAATCTCTCTAGCGATCACAATTTTCGATGTCTCACAACAAAACTCATTATACTTACTTACTCACTGGCACTATCGATCCTGTAGGTTCTTGACCGCGCGGACATAAGCTCTCCATACATCCCTATCCTGAGATAATGCTTTCCAGTCATTCCCTGTATAATCTACTTCCCTCAAATCATAGTTAATGTTGTTCTCCCACCTCATTCTTGGTCTACCAACTGGGCGTTTTCCCTCTGGCTTTCCTACAAGAAGTTTCCATGCACGTCTTTCATTCCCCATACGTGCAACATGTCCTGCCCATCGCAGTCTACGAGACTTAACTGTTCTTATTATATCTGGCTTCCTATAAAGACCATGTAGTTTATTGTTATGTAGTCTTCTCCATTCACCTGTCTGTTCATCTCTCTTTGGTCCAAAAATTTTCCTAAGAACTTTATTCTCAAATACTCGTAATCTCCTTTCCTCCCTTAAAGTAAGAGTCCATGTTTCGCACCCATATAATATAACTGGGAATAATAGTTTTATATATTTTCAGCTTAACGTTTTTTGAAAGGAGTTGAGACATCAAGAGTCTCTGTAATGCATAATAGCACGCATTTCCAGAATTGAGCCTATGTTTAATTTCTTTGTGCATCTCATTCCTATTTGTGATTATTGTTCCTAGGTATTTGAATTCAGCCAATTCCTCAAAATTTCCGTCATTTGTCATTAGCTGTTCATTTCCATTATATACAAAACTCAGTACGTCCTATTAAAATAAACCGAGGTAGATATTGCCAAAAAATATGAGCAAAATCCGACAATTAGAAGTGGAGGTTTACTTGAAATCTGAAATTAAAAACTGCCTAAATGACCACCGATTTTGATGAAAATTTTTTTGTTTGTTTGAGTCGGTCTCTGGATATTTTAGATTCAATATTGGGCCCTCTAAAACCATTATGTACAGTTAACATGAAGTGAAAATCAAAAAATCGTTCTAGCGGTCACAATTTTCGATGTTTCACAATGAAAATCAGTATATCTTATTAGAATAACCCGAGATAGATATTGTCCAAAAGTGAGTGAACTCAGACAATTAGAAGTGGAAGTACTTGAATCCAAAATTAAAATCTGCTTAAATGACTGGACCAATTTTGATGAAATTTTGTGTGTGTGAGTGGGTCCCTGGATGGTTTGGATTCACAATTGAACCCGGTAGATAGTGCTGCAACCGGGTAATAGGATTTTTTTTTATGTCAGATATATAATCATCTGCATTATCGACATATTCTGCATGACAACAATACGATGTCATAATTCACGCATCTTGAGCCATAAGAGATGGCAGTTTTCTTGCAAATGTATTAATTAGTGAATTTTATGGTAAAATAGTAACTTATATTTTTATCGTCCAGCCATGACATGAGAATTGAACATTCGGGCAAGACAATGTCTGCTGCATCCGCTAGTTATAAATAAAAAAATATAAATTGACTATCAATATAATATAAAACAAGGATACTTCCTGTTATAGCTCGCGCAAGGGATTTTGAAGAATGTCCTTGACCGTAAATCCAATGGGAGAGCCTATCAAGACTGCTGAGCTGTGAATTCCCTGTCTGCCACGTGTACAAACAAAACAGTTCCTCTACAAAACATGTACAGTCCATAGAGAATTATAGTGAGATGCGGATGTGTTGATTTTAGATTTTAAACCTTAGACTTTATTATAATATTTTGTACACTTACTGCCTGAAGTCTTAAAATTATAATGCAATGTAAATATCGGGTCCCCCAGCCATTATAGCTGCTCTTTTCAACCTGGAGCCGCTACTCATTGTAGCTACCCAAATACCTCACGATGCTGGGTGGGCATCGGTCCCATACTGGCTGAAATTCCATGGGGACATTTCTTCCCCGTGGAGACTCGAACCAGCGCAAGTCCCGTAGCTCTGAGCCAAGGCATCTTGCCTTAATCACATGGCTACGGCGCGGGGAAGACTATAAATTGTTTAAATTAAAGTGGCACTTAATGGTTATTCAAAACATTAAAAGTGTGATATAAACCAAATACAGTGTGTGTGTGTGTGCGTATGTATATATAGGCCTATATAGAGTGAATATACTTCCTCCACGGATAAAGATGTCCTAACTCACTGGCACTATCGAACCCGTAGGTTCATGGCCGCGCGGACATAAGCTCTCCAAACATCCCTATCCCGAACTAATGTTTTCCAATCATTCCCCGTATAATCTACTTCCCTCAAATCATAGTTAATGTTATTCTCCCACGTCATTCTTGGTCTACCAACTGGGTGTTCTCCCTCTGGTTTTCCTACAAGAAGCTTCCATGCACGTCTTTCATTCCCCATTCGTGCCACATGTCCTGCCCATCGCAGTCTACGATAAAGATTACCTATATTAATTAATCTTTGTAGTGAGATTTTAAAAATGTTTAGCAGTGACTGTATTTGATATTCGCTAGCGAGGGAGTTAGCAATGACGTGGGTCATACTTCCTATTGGCTGAGACCTACATCTGGTTAGTACAGGACTCGCATCTAAGCTCTCATTACAAATTTCATTCGTCAGGAATCATTGCTAGGGTTATATATTTTATGGATGTGACACATTGGTCTAACTTCAAGAGGTTAGAAATTAACAGATAGGTGAATGGGAAAACTAAATAGAAAGTGGGCAACATGATATTTGCAGGGAAAAAATATATAATACATGAGGCATGAAAGAGGGATCTGGAAATTTCTCATAGGAAAACAAGGTAGGACAAGTATGTAAAATAGAAGGTAGGACAAGAATGACATGAACCTGATTTTGAGGCAGGTGAATTATATAAGGAAAATGTTAATTCAGGATTGGGATGTAAGGAGACCTTATGTCTGTGCAGCCATGATTGTGCCAATGAGCAATCAGTTAGAGAGAAAAATTGTACCTGAGTGAGGATTTAAGCCCTAGATATCTTGTTAATGTGTACCGGTACATCTCCTAGATCCTATAAGTAGTAAAATTGATTTCACAAGGTATTTGTGAGGATTCATGGTTTATTTTAGGAAGTAATATTTTGAGGTTCTTTTAATCAAATTTTTTTTGAGTCTGCAACATCTTACCTCAATTTAATGTTGATTTGTTCTCAAATGTGTTTTGATATAATCTTCTATATCATCTTTCTCAGACTGATGCGTTTTATGTTGTGAACCCTGGATGTCGATATCAGCTCCCTCTTCCGGCTGGTTGAAGAACCTCCACACTAGGTCATGTTCAGCAGGTATTTCGAAATTCATAATTCTATTTATGTTCTTCTGAATGTAATTTTTTCCCCAAATGGTGAGCACCGAAAAAGACAACAGTTTAAATAAACTAATAAAAACCAATAAAAATGAAAAAAACTGATCAAAGTAAAAAATCAGGAATATATCAAATTGAATGTACTGGTTGTAAAAAGATATATATAGGAAAAACAAAAGGAAACCTGAAAATTAGAACCAAGGAACACATAAGAAATATTAAAAATGGGGAAATAAAAAAATCTGCAGTTGCTGCTCATGTTTGGGCCAAAAAACACAATGTAAATTCAAACACTAAATTATTAAAATAGTTAGAAAATACAAAGGAACTCACCATTTGGGAAAAAATTTACATTCAGAGAACAAAAACAGAGTTATGAATTTCGAAATTCCTGCTGAACGTGACCTAGTTTGGAGGTTCTTTGGCCAGCCAGAAGAGGGAGCTGATATCGACATCCAGAGTTCAATCTGAAAAAGCTGACGATGATATAGAAGATTGTATCGAAACATGTTCGAGAACAAATCAACATTAAATTGAAGTAAGATATTACAGACTCAAAAAAAACTGGATTTGTGAGAATGTTTCAACTGCATGAAGTCATAATGATAAGATTTGGCTTTTACATATTTAATTATGAATTTGAAGCACTAATTTTAACATTGTTACTAATATTCTTTATCTGATTATTAATTTAATTATTGGTTTTATTTAATTAATTGAATCTAATACTGTAATTAAAATTTATTCCAGGAATTACACATTCTGTTATATTATACTTCATACCATGGTTCATACTTCAGGAAAATGCAGTATTTTATACTGACAATACACCTATGGAGAAAGCTGCTTTTGGTACCTTTATTTATCACTGTGTAGTCTTTGTTGTTAATTTTAAGGTAAGGTCAGTTTAATAGTATATACTATTTTTAATGTAAAAAGAGGATTTTTTAAACACAGCATCTTCTCTTTTATATCTTTCTTCTTCTTCCTTCCAAGTATTAGGCCAAGGCCTGTTACGATCCTATAGAAAATTTCTGGGAAATTCTCGTATAAGACTTGAAAGCATAATAATACTCCCTTCGATTGGTTGCTGGCCAAAGGAAGGCAAGACCAGTGATGGGGCTGCCATCTTATAGCCTCTGGTCAGGCTTTTCTGAAGAAGAAAAGAAAATAAAGGAAAGAAGAAATGGAAGAAAGGAATGACTCCCTAGCCCTTGGATGCCCTAATAGCATCGGGGTCGAAAAACAAGAGTTAACCAAGAGAGGTTAGAAGTAAAGTTAAAAGAGTGCAAAACACAAGTAAGTGGAAGAAATGTTTTGCTCAGCTTGGGCACCTTGTGGTCGCCATCCACATATCCCCTAGGTGAGGACCCCTGAGGGTTCTCTTTTATATGCATTTCTAATAAGTAGGTAAAATCTACTGCTATAAAGTTTTTCTGTAATAACATCCTTTTTTCTACCCACTCATAATCGCCATTTTCCTTAATTAAAGGATAGAGTGTTCAATGTATTAGTTCGTAATGCTTTCTACGTTAACTATTTAATGTTATTGTACCGGTACCAATCTTTTTAATTATGCATTCCTAATTTTTTTGTCTAATGCCACCAGATTGACGTTTATGATATTTCTGATTTTCTCGCCTGGCATTGGCAGAATTTAATCCATTTTTTAGGTTGGGACACCTGGAAGGCAGAATTACATTACCTGGATAATACAATGGGTGATTAATGATATTGAAGCCTCAGGAGAGTTCTTAACCCATTGGAGACTTTTAACGAGTCTCCCTCGTGAGGAGGTAGAAAGTCCAAACAGCCCCACAACGAGGTAGACTCGTTGTGTTATAACCCCCACTGTAAGACGTTAGGTTTCTTTAGTGGTTTACATTTTCGGTTCACCATCAGTAAAATGTGTTGTTTGTTTATGTAAAGTAAATATGTATAGGCCTAGTGTATTGTATAGTTTATTTTAGTTATTATTTATAGAATAGTAGACTATAGTTGTAGGCATTTATTACGGTAAAATATAAGTGAATATAAATTCAGTGCTTATTTGTTAAAATTCATAGTTTTAAAATTAATTTTTTTTTCTTGCAATATGTGCGTAAATAGGAGAGAACGTATTGCTTTTGAGAAACTAAGTGAAGTAGTGGATGAAATATTATGTGACAGTGATTGTAGTGAATTATTATGGAACGAAGATTCGGACGATGAAATAATATACAGTGACAACGTAACCGTGCTTGCTACTGATGGTAGAAATATTAGGTGAGTTTCGTCCAGTTTTTATCTATAGTATTTTATAATTTACAGGTCGATATATAACTATGATAATTAAAGAATATACGAAGAACTTTTCCTGATTTTATAATGTATAGGTCTATGCTTATTTTATTTCATATATTTATTTTTATTATGTACAGTATTATATTGCGTTTGTTATTTTTTTCGGTCTTGTTTGAACATATGATTTGTGTTTACTTTCAAGGCAATGTCCGAACGAGAACTTTTACAAAAAGATGGTTTCTGAATTGTTTGTCAACTTTCACAGCCTTGAAAATAACAAAACATAACGGTTTACAATGCACAAAAGAGGGTAGCAGGTAGGCCACATTCCTTTGCTATTCGTAAAAGTACAAGATACTAAAAGAAATTCAGGGGTAAACAAAATATCTGAAATCATAAGTGATAGAACAGAGTATGTGTATTTAAAGTCCAGCGCAGCCGGAGTAGCGGCGCGGAGATTTAAATGGGTTCCCAGTGAACATGCTAGGCACTTTAAACGTGTCTCCAATGGGTTAACCTAAACTTAACCTAAATTCCAGATCATGAGCAGCCACAGGAATAATTCCCTATTAAGAAAAAAATTCTATGGTTAGACCAGAAATTGAACATGGGACCTCATGAACTGCAGTCAGAAACGTTGACCACTAGACCATGTGTATTAATTATCAAGAGACTAATAAATAATAATTAGATAATACTAGAATATTAATTTTTATGAGTTAGGTTTTTTCCAGACTCACCTCATATTTATGATTTTCTTGCAGACCATGGTTTCAGCAATCTCCTGCCACTTTCAATGCTACCTGACTGTTGAATTAGTGGTTGGCGATCTTGTAGGTTGATTTCAGCTCCCTCTGCTGGCTGACCAATGAACTTCCAAATAAATGTTTTCCCTTTTCCCCAGGAATTTCAAAATTCATTGTTTTCTCTTTATTTTTTTGGATGTAAATTTTCTCACAAATAATGAGTTCCTTAGATTATCCAATTACTTCAGTAATTTGGTCTTGGTTTCAATTCTGCGTTTTTCTGACCATGCATGTGCAGCTATTTCCCCATTTTTAACATTTCTAAGATATTCTTTTATCTTGTATTCAAGTTTCTTAATTATTAAACTTACAGTAAAGAAAAAAATATCTGGCTGAATTGGGAACTGAACCCCAAACATTTAGCTCTCCATGCTGATCCTCTGACTACTGATCTATTCAAACATTTGTACCCATTCACACAGAAACCTTCCTCTGATAAATTTTCTATTCAGACACATATTTTTCCCATTACTATAAATTGTATTAGCTTCAATGTTTAATATTAAATTTATCACTTCTCATTGAATGACAAATTAAATTTGAAGAGAAAAATATACACCTAAATTGGGATTTAAACCATATACCAGTGTTCTAACGATTTAAGCTTCAGATTTTTCACTATACTAATAGGATTCCTGCACGTCAGGTAGCAGTTTCTTAAACAAGATGACTTTAATAATACAAAAATAACGATTTTATTATTAATGTTGAGTGATTCCGGGTTATGTGGCCGTGGTCCATAGTTGGTGTTGATACCAGACGTTTCGCCCTCAACTGCGGAGGGCATCTTCAGTGGCGAGTGCTTCTATGCGTGTTTCCTGGTCGGAAGATCTACTTAGAATGAGCGCTGTGGACGTAGAGGACGTTGTATTAGTGGTGGGTGCAGGGTGAGTGGGCGTGGCTCTTGCTGATTGGCTAATAGTCGTCTCCTTGTTGTCACTGGTGTTAATGCATTTATTTTCTAGTGTATGAAACCAGGCCTTAGACAGTTTGATACCTTCTTCTTTTCTGTTAATATTTCCCTTATGCTTGTATATTTCTATAGCCTCTCGGTATAATCTAGGGAAATAGTAGGAAGTTGTGGCTAAAACTTGTGTATCGTCGAATAGAATCTGGTGTCCATTCGTAATGGCATGTTCTGCTACAGCTGATTTATCCATTTCTCCTTGTCTGCAGTTTCTTTTATGTTCTGAAATCAGCTGTAGCAGAACATGCCATTACGAATGGACACCAGATTCTATTCGACGATACACAAGTTTTAGCCACAACTTCCTACTATTTCCCTAGATTATACCGAGAGGCTATAGAAATATACAAGCATAAGGGAAATATTAACAGAAAAGAAGAAGGTATCAAACTGTCTAAGGCCTGGTTTCATACACTAGAAAATAAATGCATTAACACCAGTGACAACAAGGAGACGACTATTAGCCAATCAGCAAGAGCCACGCCCACTCACCCTGCACCCACCACTAATACAACGTCCTCTACGTCCACAGCGCTCATTCTAAGTAGATCTTCCGACCAGGAAACACGCATAGAAGCACTCGCCACTGAAGATGCCCTCCGCAGTTGAGGGCGAAACGTCTGGTATCAACACCAACTATGGACCACGGCCACATAACCCGGAATCACTCAACATTACGATTACCGGCCGTGAAAGCCTGCATTCAACGATTTTATTATTAATTTAACACTTCTCATTGAAGAATAAATTATATTTGTAGAGAAAAATTTTCGCCTAGACCGGGACTCGAACCCGGGACCCTTGGCTTTCCGGGCCAAGTGTTCTACCAACTGAGCTACCGAGGCGAGTTACGATCTAGACGCAAATTTTTCTCTTATGTACGTTGTAATTCCCTCGCGCCAAATGCTTGAAACCATAGCTTCTATCTTTGCAAATGGCGGCTTCTTAGTTAAGAAGACATTCATTGGGAATTTAACACTACTTTATAGCCAGTAGGGCTTCTATTGACGATTTTATTATTAATTTAACACTTCTCATTGAAGAATAAATTATATTTGAAGAGAAAAATTTTCGCCTAGACCGGGACTCGAACCCGGGACCCTTGGCTTTCCGGGCTAAGTGCTCTACCAACTGAGCTACCGAGGCGAGTTGCGATCTAGACGCAAATTTTTCTCTTATGTACGTTGTAATTCCCTCGCGCCAAATGCTTGAAACCATAGCTTCTATCTTTGCAAATGGCGGCTTCTTAGTTAAAAAGACATTTATTGGGAATTTAACACTACTTTATAGCCAGTAGGGCTTCTATTGGCGATTTTATTATTAATTTAACACTTCTCATTGAAGAATAAATTATATTTGAAGAGAAAAATTTTCGCCTAGACCGGGACTCGAACCCGGGACCCTTGGCTTTCCGGGCCAAATATAAGATGACTTTAATTATATTATTTTTAGTCTGGACATCTTACCTCAATATTAAGATATTCAGACTAAAAATAATATAATTAAAATAACCTCAAAATATAACTTCCTAAAATTAAATATTAAGATGACTTTAAATGGGAATTAACATTACATTTACAGCTAGTAAAGCTTAGATTCAATTTATATTTGAAAAAAAATATATATGCCTAGACTGAGGTTTGAACCCAGGACCTTTAACTCTCTAATGTCAATGCTCTTCCAAGTTAGCAAATTTGGGGTTAGGGAATTAACTATGTATAAGAGAAAAATATGTGTTTAGATTGGAGGCCTAGGTAGCTCACTTGGAAGAGAGATGGGATCAGAAAAGGAACACCAATATCTTAAAAGAATTGAAGACTACGCCAATTTTGGAATATATTAAACAGTACCAACTAAATTGGAAACACCATCTTGAAAGAATGAGTTCAAATCGGATTCCCAAAGCTGTTTATAATTATATACCAGAGGACGGAGATCTCTGGGCCGTCCTATGAAAAGCTGGAAGGAAAATTTTCTATAGGATCATAATAGGCCTTGGCCTAAAACTTGGAAGGAAGAAGAAGAAGAAGAATATGAATGATGATGATTGCTATGGCCATATGATTTCGGGGACCGTTTGGGCCTAAAGTTTTCCTGACATTTGTCTTACAGATGAGGAAAAACCCTGATAAAAACCTCACCCAGAAAAACTGTCCCGACTGGGGATCAAACCCAGGCCCACTGCGTGACAAGGTAGCACGCTGCTTCGAGACTACAGCGGTGGTAATTTGGTGCATTTACACAGTTGATGATTGTCTTATAGGTATTTGTGGTTTATGAATTTTGGGTAGAGCCTTCATGGTGGTGCTGTAGGATGATACCAAAATTTTGTCATGTATCTGATCTTCAATTATTTGCCAACATCTACCGAATATGATTGTGCATCTTGATTAATATAATATAGTTGATTATTAATGTTTTGCTTCTTTTAGTATAGGAATTTTATTTCATTCTGTAGCCGCGGTGGACTAGTGGTTATGCTCCTTGCCTCTGGTCCCGAGGGTCGCGGGTTCAAACCTGGCCGGGGTCGATGGATTTTTTTAGGATGGAAAAATCCTAGGAGCAAGTCCTCCGGGAGGGACTTCATGCTGTGGGTCCCGAGTCTGAAGATTTTCAGGCTCGTAAAAGATCCTTAAGCCTGAATGAACAAAATTTACCGAATTATCCTGTCCTAGAACTACCTTGGTTTCCTAGATGTCAGTATGAGGCGAAACGCTGATCATTGACCACTCAAATGACATCTGTACGAAAACAAGTGTAACTAAATTAGTATGGTTCAAATTCTTCCCTGTAGGGGGAGAGCGCCTAAATCTCTGTTAAGGGAAACATGGGCTTACAAGATACAAGAAGATCCAATATTTTTCTGCAAATTTCTTAGTCTTATTGGGCTGTATAACTGTCATTGTTTATTTTAATGTTGACATATTTAGGTATCATTTTGTATTTGATGCATTCCTTGTTGAAAAATATATTTATATAATGTCAGTTTTAGGTTAAAATATTTTAAGTATGTTCCTGCCTGACTGGCTAATGAATCACAATTATTATGAACTTAATAAGTATAGGGTAATATTGGAGGTCAAGAGGACGTAGGAGACATATACAATTGAGGATGTCACCCTAACAGAGGCGTATGATTGAATATGATGATGTGAAATAAATGAGATTTAAAGTTTGGTACACTACTTTGGTCCAAACTTATTCAATTGAAGGAAAATGGAGCATCTACCTTGATATACATTACTGTGACCTATATCATTAATACAGAAAGAAATTTTAACAACGTAATATATTAACCCGTCAGCGTGGAGGACGTGACATGTACGCAGGTTGAATTCTTCACCAGATGCGGAGCAACGTGACGTATATGCTAGCTGCACGCACTGCTTTAAACTGTTATTATGATCTTTGTGTTTACATTAACTATTTCCCATTTATATGCATTTTATATAGAGACTTCCAAGTTTATACTAGTGCATATATTAATCAATGACGGCCCTGAGTAACAAGTTCACATAATTTTATATTTGCATTTATTCTTGCGGCCTCTAACGTTTTTCTTATATTTATAACTTGATAAAGGATTTCTTACAATAATAAATTCGCTTTTTTTTGTAGATTAGCTTGTCTATCAAATTGAATCTATTTTCAGATCTCTTCATTTTTAATAACAATGTTGCAAAATCCAGTACATCTAAATGTCTAACATAGTCATTTCCGATTTACGCAATAGTACAGTACCACAACAGTAAATTTCAGATATATATATATATATATATATTTCAATTGACGATATCCTTACATTATGGAAAGGTAGTTAGTCTACTATTCACTCAGTATCTAAAAGGTAAAGTGGTCCACTACCAGGCCTTTAGAGCTCCTTGGGATATTAGGAGGTTAAGGCTCCCACTTTTTCTAGACTATCGGTACTTGATGTAAGCGAGTACTTATCTCTGCCGGACGGCCCATAACAAGCGTCAGGTACTCATTTCAGTTAGAGGCTGAGTCAACCCCGGGGTCACAGTGCCGCCTGAATGTATGGTTCAGTTTAAAAATCCTGACCCACCGGGACTCGAACCCTCGATCTTCCGGCTTGTAGTGTGTTAATCTTTCAAATCCACACATCCCTTGAAGTTATTATATTCATATATCATCAACTGGTTTCACCTTGGAAATCAGAAGAAAGACAGATTGAAATTTAGGTTTGATGAAGGTCTTTTAGCACAGCAGGTCCCATGTGTAGAAAGACAATTGTTTGAAGGCACACAACCTAAAATAATGTTTCCAAAGTGTTACAAAGACACATTTGGAGAAGGCTGCTCCCCGTACAAGAAAGAAGGTCAACCCATTAAAGCAATGTGTTTGTAATAAACATGAACAAAGTCAACACAAGGGAAAAAAATACACTTATTGGTTCCCGAGTATCAAACAGCTGGTTTACGCTTTGAAGATTTATCACACCAATTTTTGAAGTTCATTCTGTTTTTTTTTAAAGACCCTTCTCTTTGTGTAAATATTTTGTTGTGTTGTTAGGTAGAGCCGGTTCTCTGAATTCTTCAAAGAATTCCTAGTGCAATTCACTGTGCAACTTATGTGAGAAACTTACAAATAGGACCTATTTCAACTGTGGCCAACAATCATCAATAATGTATTCATGTAGACTTTCACGGCCGGAGTTGCTATGGTGATCTTGATGAAGATCAGCCCGAAAATCTTCATCAAGATAATCATAAATAAGTCTACACATGCAGAGATGTTACGTGAGAACCGTAACAAATTTAATTAATTAAATATTATTCACCATAAATGAATTGCAAAAACATTTAAATTACTCAAGATATTTCCATTTAGATGCATTATTGGAATACTGGCACTGAACAGCTGGGTTTAAATACCCCGGAACCTCCTCCCGCAACTGTGGCACAACAATCATAAAAACAGAGTATTGTCAATCATTTAACTCCACCCACTCTGAAAGGTTAAAATAATAGTAATTTCCTTTCATTTCTCCATATGCCCTTTTTAGTGTGAACATACATGTTGGATAGAAGTTTTATTATTTTACAAAATATTACATAGAAAATAATGATTGGAATGAAGAACATTGTCCAAAGTTTCGAATGCATCCCATTTAAAACATAAAATGTTAACACCTTTTCCTAATTAGAAAATTCAAAAAGTTAGCTCTCTCAATATTTTGAACTAAATATCAAATGCTACAAAAGTCACTGTCAATCTAAAATTTGAGAATGTTAACAAAATAATAACTGTAACTAAATAAAAAGTCATGGTTAATATATAGCACATGTCCGTCTTCAGTTTCTTCAACTGGAGATCCTAGTTTTGCCTTTTCTATTACATCTTCATGCCAGTTCGAGTCTTCATTCAAGAAAGGAAACAAATCCCTAATATAATTTTCCTAAGTCTATTTAAGCGGAATGTGCTTCATCTTTTGGAAGCATGACAAGATGAGTTCACTTGCTACATACTCTCTTATCCAAAACATGAATTCGTTGAATGCATTACCATATTAGAAGCAAACATTCTCCGCGAAAGCTTCAAAAAAGAATTTGGTGGTATTTGTTAATATAAAAAATAGACTTACTTGTTGATTTTTTCATGAGGTATGGATTCAGTGTTCCTAACCATACTTTCAAAATGGAAGTATGTCCCATAGACCTGAAATTGGTTGCATTTTTTTGACAAGATGAAATAACTTTACAATATTCTTTATTATTTTCCACTGTCAACATTTTTTGCATCTTAATACGGTATAAACCAACATTTTGGAAAATTGTGAGTAGCTATGGCTTCTAACTGGAAATTTGTGTGTCATTTTGACATTGTGCACTTTTGAAAACCAAGAAATAAATATAATAAATTTAACATTTTTATTCTAGCCCCCAGCACCATCTGAAAAGGCATATGTTTATTATGTATGAGATGTTTAGAGGTTAATTTCTACCTTTCTTGCCTTCCATAATTTCAGAATTATTATGGAACACAGCTTACATACATGTTCATGAAACACAAACTATTGTACGAACATCTGATCTCCTGCAGGACTAGTGCAATAAGAAACACTTGAACTCTTTCTATAGTTGTGCCATCCATCTAGGCAGCTCAGATGGAAACAAAACTTTAGTATATGATAGAAGAAGATCAGTACTTTAAGAATAATGCAATTGCCCTAAAAAGGGTGTATACCATCATAAGTCATTGTTCGGGTGACGTCCTCAATTAGAAATACCTAGTTATGTTTTTAATCAAAATTAAAGAAGGAAGTAAGACTATCAGGCATTTTCAATTTATAAATGAGGTGGAGAAAATTTTTTATATCTCACCTCATAAATTGTGGAATGCAGGCTTTCACGACCGATAATCATAATGTTAAAAGATTCTGGGCTACGTGGCCATGGTCTATAGCTGGTATTACTTCCAGACGTCTTCAGGGCATCTTCAGTGGCCAGTGCTTCTAGGTGATGTTATCTGTCGTAGACTCGGCTGTGAATGCTGAGTCTACAAGAAGGTAACATCACGTAGAAGCACTCGCCACTGAAGATGCCCTCCGCAGTTCAGAGAGAAATGTCTGGAAGAAATACCAGTTATAGACCACGGCCACATAGCCCGGAATCCTTTAACATCACTCATAAAGTTCCATGTTTTCACAATACTGGTTATAAAGGCCATTTCACGTCCATCTTGAGTCAAATTCCATCTTTATGAGGTGAGATACAAAAACATTTTCACCAACTCATTTATAAACCTAGGTATGTGCTTAATATTTCAATCATGATGCAATGTCATGTTGAGTTGTTGGAGATTTCAGACCAATTAATTTTGCAGTTCTGATTGACTTATGGCTGCCAAACCAAACATTGGATTCACTTTCATAAATTACCATTTCATTTTTCGATGTTTTTATTTTAAATTAACACTTTCCAATCATGGATATAATTTAATTTAAGAAAGAAAAATAATGCCCAAACTGGGACTTGAATCCTGAATCTCTGATTCTGTTCATCAGTATGATACCAATTATTCATAGTTAAATATGGGAAATAACATTATGAGGTTCTTAATTCATAAATTAATGAGTAATTTTTAACATCTTACCTCATATTTTATGTTTCTTTAAACACGGGAACTAGTTTTCTCTCCCATTTTCAACTGACATTATGACTACCGGATTTTCGTTGGAATCTCCATCAATAATGTTGCCATCTGGTGTTGATTTCATGAACTTTGAGATGAGGTCACATTCATCAGGAATCTCGAAATTCATGGATCTAAATTTGTTCTTCTGAATATATATCTTCTCCCAAATTGTCAATTCTAAAGTTTTTTCCAAATGTTTTAAAAGTTGGGCTTCTTTTTCAATTTTATGATTCTCCAATAAACTATGTGCTGCAATAGCTGATTTTTCAATTTCACCATTTTTAACATTTCTGAAGTGTTCCTTAGTGCAAGTGTCCAAATTCCTTTTTTGTTTTTCCTATGTATACTTTATTGCAATCCTTACAATTAATTTGATAAATTCCAAATTTTTTGCTATCTGGGGTGTTCAATTTCTTATTAGTTATTAAAATTTCAAGAAATTCAATATTACATTGGCACCGATAAATAAATTTAGCCTTGGTAATCTATTAATAACTAATAAGAAATTGAACACTCCAGATAGCAAAAAATCTGGAATTTATCAAATTAATTGTAAGGACTGCAATAAAGTATACATAGGAAAAACAAAAAGGAATTTGGACACTCGCACTAAGGAACACTTCAGAAATATTAAAAATAGTGAAATTGAAAAAATCAGCTATTGCAGCACATAGTTTATTGGAGAATCATAAAATTGAAAAAGAAGTCCTACTTTTAAAACATTTGGAAAAACCTTTAGAATTGACAATTTGGGAGAAGATATATATTCAGAAGAACAAATTTAGATCCATGAATTTCGAGATTCCTGATGAACGTGATCTCATCTCAAAGTTCATCAAATCAACACCAGATGGCAATGTTATTGATGGAGATTCCAACGAAAATCCGGTAATCATAATGTCGGTTGAAAATGAGAGTGATCCTTTTCTCGAAAACTAGTTCCCATGTTTGAAGAAAATGACTCATTAATTTACGAATGATACCAATTACATCATCCGAGCACTGATAAGAATGTCAAAATATCTTTCTACTTATACAATTCTCATTCATCCATTAATTTTTCTTTCTTAAATTAAATTCTATCCAGGATAGGAAAGTGTCAATATAGAAATAAAAACATTGAAATATGAAGCTTTACTGCTCAAAAGTAATGTATAAATTCTGAATAAAAATACTTCTGAACAGAAGACATCTTTTGGCATGTTGGTAGTGACAGTATCGGGCTCTGGATGAAAGAGAATTGTATAATCTCTGGGCCGTCCTATGAAATGCTGGAGGGAAAATTTTCTATAGGATCGTAACAGGCCTTGACCTAATACTTGGAAGGAAGAAGAAGAAGAATTGTATAAGTAGAAAGGAATGTTGACATTCTTATCGGTGCTCGGATGGTGTACTTGGTATCATACTGATGTACTTAATCAGAAATGCAGGGTTCAAGCCCCGGATTGAGCATTAATTTTTCTTTGTTAAATTACCATTTTATTGTTACATTATTGTTATACATCATTGATATTTACGAGGGCGGATCGCAAAGTAACGCACAATAATTTTTTTTTAAAAAGTTTAATAGTAAAAAAAAGGAAAAAAATCACAAATGAACTTACATCTTTTACCTACTTTTCGACATAGTCACCAACTTTCTCAACACATTTTTCCCATCGTGTCTAACAGTTGTTCAATATGCCCTGTTCGTAGAAGTTCCTTTTGGTTGGATTGTAGCCATCTGCGCACATGACTGATTTCACTTCCTCAATCTGTCTCAACACAAGCGTTTGCTGTGGCCCAGGAATTTCTTCATGGGACCAAACAGATGAAAGTCCGATGGTGCAAGATCTGGACTGTATGGTGGATGCTGGAGCACCTCCCAACCAAATTCGGCGATTTTCTGACGAACGACAGCAGCAACATGGGGGCGAGCATTGTCATGAAGAAGTTTAACGTTAATGTTGTGACGTTTGTCACGAATGGCACGACGCAACTTCACCAAAGTTTTAATGTAGGCCGCAGCATTCACAGTGGTCCCGTGTTCAGCAAAGTCCACCAATAAAACACCATGCATATCCCAGAACACTGTCACAAGCACTTTCCTGGCAGATTGAGTCACTTTGAATTTTTTCTTTACTGGGGAACCAGCATGTTTCCACTCCATTGATGCCTGCTTTGTTTCGGGCGTGTAGTGGTATGCCCACGACTCATCACCTGTGACGATTCCTTCCAGAAAGTCATGTCCTTGTGCGGTGTACCGCGTTAAGTGGTCCAAGCTTGCCATCATTCGCTTGCCCTTGTGGTCGTCTGTCAGGTTCTTAGGCACCCAGCGAGCACTAACTTTATGGAATTTCAAATTTTCATGAACAATATCGTACACCGCACCATAGGAAATGTTGAACTTCTGCGATAAGGTTCGCAGTTGCACATGCCGGTCGTTCAGAATTGCCGCCACAATGCCTCTGACATTCTGCGGGATTGCTGCTGTTGTCGGCCGGCTGGAGCGTGGCGAATCACTAAGGTTCATGCGTCCCTCTTGGAAGAATGTGCACCACCTGAAGACATTGCTACGGTCCATACAATCATCCCCATACACACCACGCATGTCCCTGTGAATTTCACTGGGTTTATGGCCTTTGGCCCACAAAAATCGAACAACACTTCTCTGTTCCTCACAGGTGGACGACTGTAGCATGCGCGCCATCTTTGTTGCATAGTTCAAGCTTCTCTCGCAAGAGGTGCACCTGAGAAAAAAATACCATCTGTAGCGAAAACTTCAAACTATATCTCTGTGAAATTTCAACATTCTAGCTGCAATACCAAGGCAGAAAAAAATTATTGTGCGTTACTTTCCGATCCGCCCTCGTATGTAAAAATTATACATGTTTTTATATTTTATTTGAATTAAAAGTATCACTTTCCAGTCCTGGATAGATTTTTATATAAGAAAGAAAAACTAATGGTTGAACCGGAGCTTTAATTATTCTTTCTTACATTCATATTGGAGGTCAAATGGTGTAATTGGTATCATACTGATGCATTGAATCAGAGCTCAAGGGTTCGAGCATTAATTTTTCGTTCTTTTGTAAAAATTATACATGTTTATCAGGAATATAGAAATCTGTAACATCTAATTTATTGTTTTGTTTTCCAGCTGGTGTTAAAGAGTCGCTATTGGACATGGTTGTTTCTAGGATCTATCTTCATAACAGTATTTGGTTTCATGTTAGTCACTGCTGTGTATTCTCTTATTGTGTACGTATCACAGTGATCATTAAAGTCTATCTTTCTTTCATTCTATAGAAGTATTTTTTAATTAAATATCTCTTTTTGTTTCAGAACTGATTTAATGCACTATACATATATCTACATGCTTGGTTCTTTATTGTTTTGGTTGTTGTCATTGCTCTTATTGGTAGCATGCCTGGTTCCTGATTGCACATTCAGTGTTTTACAAATTTACATGCATTCAACATATAAAAAAATAAAAAAGGTGAGAAGACAAATCTTGACAAACCATCACTGTCACTCGATATCAAAACAATGTAATAACCAATGTTACTATCCTATAGAGTTACAACTTTTTTTTAAGTGGTAGTTACTGAACATTAAGTTTGCTGACTCTGTTAATATAGTTGGCTTACTTAAGGTGACAATTACTGCTAATCAGCAGAGATTATATTTGAAGAGAAAACTACTTACATAAGAGAAAAATTTGCATCTAGATCGTAACTCGCCTCGGTAGCTCAGTTGGTAGAGCACTTGGCCCGGAAAGCCAAGGGTCCCGGGTTCGAGTACCGGTCTAGATGAAAATTTTTCTCTTCAAATATAATTTATCCTTCAATGAGAAGTGTTAAATTAATAATAAAATCGTCAGCAGAGATTACCTTCAAAGCAAATTCCTAACATTATACAACTAAAGAGAAAAATGTCTGCCTAAACCTGGATTTGAACCCAAGATCTCCAGCTTTATGTGCTGGTGTACTAACCATTGTGTTTCTTAGGCAATCCAGGAGCAGATACAACATTTTCTCTATTTGAAATCCCCATATACCCCTATTAGTGAACTCATATTCCTTACAACATGGCCGCTTCTGCTAAGATGACATGATGGGATTTATTCCATGCCATATCAGATAATATTTATTAATAAGAACCTCATAATGTTAGTTCCTATTGTAATTTTATAATACAAACATAATATTGTATTTAATGTACTCAGGCTTGCTGTTTGCATGTGCAGTAATTAATCCAACTGTGTTTTACATTTACAGAAACATTATTTTACTCTCATTATGTAAACTCATGTTTTTAAATTTATTTTATACTAATTTTTCTAGCTCACTAATTTTAATCTTAGTATAAATGTATAATATTTAAGATTACCCTTTGCCCTGCATGGCGTAGTAGAACATACTGAATATGCTTTGTCGCTGCCCTGCAAAACGTACCAAAGCGTAATAGACTATAATAGAGCTGTATTTCTACTTATATTTATTTTCTTGGAAAATTTTATTATTTTTGTCATAATTTGGTATCTGTGGAATGCATTAAAAGTGGCAACGAGGCTTACTTTGTACATTTTCGTAAATTTCTTAATAGTATTTTCTTTGTGTATCGAACCCTTTTTTGAAAACCTCTATCGGTTCATCTGTAACCATCGTTAACAAAAGCAAAAATTCAGGTCTTAGTAAAACTGCTTCTAGTTTCAATCCACTGTGCAGTGAAGACATTGTGGCCGCGATTGATGAAGAAATTGATTATTAAAGTGATGGTTCGAATGCTAAGTGGAGGGGTAGCTTAGCGCCAGAAAATTATACAGAGCAGGTGAGTGACTGTGAACAAGATTTTGAAGTGTCAACTGCCGAGCCTACAGATCACCAAGGAAAGAATACTATTATTCTTTTAATAAAATTGGTCCTCAGAATTAAAAAAAAACTTTTTTATTGTTTACTTGTGCTGTACATAGTTTCGAGGTTAGAACAAATGAAAGGTTTTTTTTTCCTCCTGATTTCAAGAGAAAATAATATGCCACGAAAATTGAAAGAAAATAAATAAATAAAACTAAAATGGGTGGAAACATATCCAAATGAAAATAAAGCTGAAGTAGGAATTTTAATACTTTTGATAGATATTTTTATTGTCAGAAACATAGTACAATGTATGACATCAATTAGAAATTAATGTGGTGTTTTCAACCAGTAAAAGCTAATACATTCATGGACAGTATAAAGAAGGTTCAAAGTCAATACTGGGAAAGCTGAAGATAAAACAGAGAATTGTTTTGAAACATGTCCAAGAACAAATCAACATTAATATTGAGGTAAGATGTCCAGACCAAAAATAATATAATCAATACTGATTTATTTATTTTTAAATTTTGAAACAAGAAGATACTCTATACCACGTATGAGGTGAATGAAAGAAAAAATAAACAATACTCTATACCGTCTTGAAGAATATGTCTCTCCACAGCTAACTAGTAGAAATCATTGAGCTGGGCAAAGGGTTAATAGTTATTTGTAATAGGCATCTCCGTGGAGCAATTTGTTAGACACTTGCTTCCACCTCTGGGTCCTGAATTTGCATCTCAGTCACTTGTGGGATTTGTGGTAGATAAATTAGAGCTGGATAGTCTTTTTTCTCAGAGATTCCTCCCATTTACCCCTGCCAAAATCTCATTCCATGACTTCTCCACACTCATGTCATCCATTTCGTTTCATTTAATTTCATCTGCTCCTGTGATGGAGTGACCTTATTTGGTTCCATCCTCAGTATTTTCATGACCATTGTTATGTCGTCTTGAAGAGCTGCCATCTGCTCCCTCTGTTGATAGATTGAAGAACCTTGAAATCAAATCATTTTCCTTGGGAATTTCAAAGTTCATTAATTTCTCCTTTCAATTTTTTTGAATGTAGAATTTTTCTGAAACTGTGAGTCTTTTGGATGTTTCTATTTGTTTTAATAATTTAGCCTTTCTTTCAATTTGATGTTTTTCTTATCATGCATCAAATCAAAAGAAAGGTACAGTAAATAAAACAAATAGAAAAACCCAAAGAGCTCACAGTTTCAGAAAAAGTCTACAATCAAATAAATGGAAAGGAGAAATTAATGAACTTTGAATTTTCTGGGGAAAATTATTTGATTTTGAGGTTCTTCAGTCTATCAACAGAGGGAGCTGGGGGTGACTCTTCAAGATGACATAACAACGATCATGCAAATACTGAGGATTGTACTGAAGAAGGTCCCGAAATCGGTCTAACAAGAAGAATATGAGGTGAGGTGATAAAATTTTACTTAAATAAATAATATCTCATAGTGTTGGAGGGGGCAAATCCCAGTTCAGAGATCTGAACACAAAAAACAATGGACTGTAATAAAAACATAGGTTAACAAAATAAAAAATAATATTTATTATTTTAATACTTCACAAGAATCACAATAAATTTCTTTATTTCACGTAAGCTTTATTAAATGTAAATTGCACTTCACTGAGTTTATATAATTTCAAAATTTTGAATTTGACGTGTATTTCACACGGAGAGAGGGATGCATTGTTGCTCACATGATAATTTTCCCTCATCTGAAGACACAAAGAAATGCATTATCATAAATAATGTCACGAGTGATTTGCAATTTATCTAGATAATTTGGAAATCAAGAGTGACATTTGTAAGGACTATTTGACAAATAAAATTAAACTGTTTACTTACAAATCATTATTTAAATATAGTTATTTTAAAATATTTATAAATATAATGTAAATGGTGATGTTTGAAAACAAATGAGAAACGTTTGTTATGTTTCCTTTGTTCGTCACTGCAACCAGATTATATTTATTACCAAATAGAATCGCAATATTGTAAGAATGCACCCTAGTGAAGAAAAAATGAAACACACCAAACTGTTTATAACCAACATTATGGGTATTAATTAATTTCTGATGTAAATATGTCAATTATGTTTTTCTGGAACATTGATACCTGGGAAATAATACATTTAAGAAAGTGAAAACAGTGGTTTCTTTGCCTACACGCACCCTACTCTTTGTGCCATTTAGACACATTCATATAAGCCTAACTAACTTTTTAGGAATTCCGAACTCTAGCAGGATACTATATAACTTCTCCCTCTTAACTGAATCGTATGCCTTTTGGAAGTCTACATATAGTTGATGTACAGTACCATTATATTCCCATTTCTTTTCTAAAATCTGTCTTAAGCTAAAAACCTGATCCATTGTAGACCTGTTTCTTCTAATTCAACATTGATGATCTCCTAGAATCTCATCAATATAAGGAGTAAGTCTGCATACTAATATATTTGTTAGAATTTTGTACGAAGTTGAAAGTAATGAGATGCCCCTATAGTTGTTGCAATCAGTTTTATCTCCTTTCTTATAAATTGGTATGATAATTGATTCTTTCCATTCATCTGGAAGAGCTTCTTTATCCCAAATCATATTAAGCAACTGGCGTATCCTGTTCATCAATTTTTCCACCTGATTTTATCAGTTCTGCTGGGATCTCATCTGAACCTGATGCTTTATACAGCTTCAATTTTTCTATCGCCATTTCAACCTCTAATGCACTTGGTTCTATGACTAACATTTCTGCTGTCTGAAAATTATCCTCTTCAATATCCTGTTCTGTATGTACATTTAATAATTGATTAAAGTAACTTTTCCATCTATTTAATATACTCCTGGAATTTGCAATCATATTCCCATTTTCATTCCTAATTATGTTTGTTCTAGCCTGAAACCCTTTCTTCTCTATCCTGATTCCCTGATATAATTCTCTAATGTTCCTATTTTTGGCATTCATTTCAAGATCATTAATCTTCTCTCTCAGATATTCCCTCTTTTTACTCTTTAGTAACCTCGTGGTTTCCGTCTGACACTACCTACTTGCTCCAAATTTACCTCATTTGGCTCATGTAACCATTTCATTATTGCTTGCTTTCTTTTCTTTACAATGTCGGCACATTCCTCATCAAACCATGTTTTGCCTCTTTTTTAAGTGACCAATGCTTTCTGATGCTGACAATTTAATAGTGTCTCTTATAGCCTCCCATTCTTTATTTATATCAGTTTCTTCTTCGTTTGCCACATTGTCATCTGAAGATTTCAGTACTTCAAATCTATTAGCAATTTTAATTTGGTATTCTTGCCGCATTTCATGATTTTTCAAGTTTTTCAAATCAAATTTTTCAGAATCATCTTTAGCATTTGTTCCTCTCATTAGCGACAGACGTCTGATTTTCACCATGACCAGGTGATGATCCAACTGCAGTCTGTCCCTCTAACTGATCTAATATCGATGATGCTACTGTGCCAGCGTTTGTCCACTAATATGTGATCCATCTGATTCCGAGTTTCTCCATCTGGAGACGTCCAGGTGTATTTATGAATATCTTTATGCTGAAATGTTATGCTCTTAACAATGAGATTCTTTGATGTGGCAAAGGTGACTAATCTAATCCCGTTGTCGTTACTATCTTCATGAAGACTGAATTTGCCTATTGTTGGTTTGAATATATCTTCCCACCCCACTTTTGTATTAAAATTCTCCCAAGACAATTTTCATATGATATCATGAATGGCTATCAAATACGCATTCTAATTCTTCATAGAACTCATCCTTGATCTTGTCATCTTTATCTTCTATGGGGGCATGTTCATTTACAATTATAAAATCATGCCGTTTACCCTTTAGAATTATGTATGATATCCTATCACTAACAAACTTAATATCTCGGATAGCGGATAAGATCCTCCTTCGGACTAAAAACCCGTTCCAAATGCAAAGCTTCCTGATTCCTGACTACCTTCTCCTGGCCATCTAACTTCCTGTAAAGCGACTATATTCAAGGGTGATTTATCTAATTCCCGCATTAATACCTCTAGCGCCCCGCTATTGTATAAAGTACTAACATTCCATGTTCCTAGGAACATGTCCCTGTGTTTGAGCCTTTGGCATGGGTTCCCTGAAGTAGTCCCCGCCCAGAGAACTGAATGGGGGACTATTTGACCTCCTGAAAATTTTACCCCAGTTGAACCCATGTCCGCATCCTTGGCAGTTGTATTTTTACGGTGAAAGATCGTCACTCTTTTGACCAAGGTACTTTTTTCGTCTGGCTTATCACCATTGATGAGTCTGGCATGGGTAACCATATTGGCAGCAATGCTACCGCCGACATAGCTCTCGGGATCATTTAAGCACGCAAGCCATTCCACCATGACAAGGTAAAGATACCAACGAGGGGAAATTTCATAGCCACACTAAAAGTATTGCCAGGTGGGCTGTAGGGTAAATTTTATTCAATTGTTCAGCCATTTTATTCATGCCATTTCTTACACAACATTTGACACTTTTAGGCCCTCAGGGGTCCTCATCTAGGGGATATGTGGATGGCGACCACAAGGTGCCCAAGCTGAGCAAAACATTTCTTCCACTTACTTGTGTTTTGCACTCTTTTAACTTTACTATCTAACCTCTCTTGGTTAACTCTTGTTTTTTTCGACCCCGATGCTATTAGGGCATCCGAGGGCTAGGGAGTCTTTCCTTTCTTCCATTTCTTCTTTCCTTTATTTTCTTTTCTTCTCCAGAAAAGCCTGACCAGAGGCTATAAGATGGCAGCCCCATCACTGGTCTTGCCTTCCTTTGGCCAGCAACCAATCGAAGGGACTATTATTATGCTTTCAAGTCTTATACGAGAATTTCCCGCAAATGCTGGAGGGAAAATTTTCTATAGGATCGTAACAGGCCTTGGCCTAATACTTGGAAGGAAGAAGAAGAAGGCCTATATTTAAATCTATGAGGATTAGGGGTTACATTAGAAAACACAGGAAATATAGGCATATGTGCTAAATTAATGTAAGTAGTGCAAGACATGGCCTAAGTACAGCAATCAAACAATTGTTATAAAGGAAGACATCATTGTATTTTTTCAACCTCAAACATCTTTATTTTAAATTTGTTAAGGAATAGGAATGAAAACAAAGAGGAATATCAATTTATAACAATTTAAATACAATGATGATCTTGAAGAAGATTTTCGGGCTGTAGGCCGTGGTCGTGAGGCTTGTAGTTCCCCGACGTTTCGCCAGAGACTGTGTCTGGCATCCTCAAGGGTTGTCTTGAGACTGGCAATTCTGTCCGCTGTCTTTCTTATTTATACGTTCACCGCAATGTGTTCGTAAGTTGTATCTGCCTTCTGATTGGTCAGCGTTAGGGACTTCCATTGCTCCAATGAGATTGCTGTTTGATGGTCTAGTCGACTGTACGTTATATCTGTCTTCTGATTGGTCAGCGTTAGGAACTTCCATTGCTCCAATGAGATTGTTGTTTGATGGTCTAGTCGACTGTACGTTATATCTGTCTTCTGATGATCAGTGGTAGGGACTTCCATTGTTCCACTGAGATTGCTGTTTGATAGTCTAGTCGACTGTGCTTGTAGACAGTATACAGGCCTACCAAGAAAATCAAGAACCTTCTCAGACCTATAAAGGATCAACTCCATCCTCATCAGACAGCAGGCATATACAGGATTCCATGCAGTTGTGGAAAAGTGTATATAGGCACCACTAAACGCACCATCGCAACCAGACTTAAGGAGCATGAAAGATACAGTCGTCTTAAACAAATGGATAAGTCGGCAGTAGCAGAACACTCTTTACTTGATGGCCACAGGGTACAATACCAGAATACAGACATATTATCTAACTGCACACACTATTTTAACGAGAAGCCATCGAAATATTCAAACATAATAACAGTTTCAACAGAAAAGAAGAATCATTAAAAGTCAACAAAGTATGGATACCGGTTCTAAAAAAACGCAAAATGTAAACCTCTACAAGCACAGTCGACTAGACTATCAAACAGCAATCTCAGTGGAACAATGGAAGTCCCTACCGCTGACCAATCAGAAGACAGATATAACGTACAGTCGACTAGACCATCAAACAGCAATCTCATTGGAGCAATGGAAGTCCCTAATGCTGACCAATCAGAAGGCAGATACAACTTACGAACACATCGCGGTGAACGTATAAATAAGACAGACAGCGGACAGAATTGCCAGTCTCAAGACAACCCTTGAGGATGCCAGACGCAGTCTCTGGCGAAACGTCGGGGAACTACAAGTCTCACGACCATGGCCTACAGCCCGAAAATCTTCTTCAAGATCATCATAGCAACTCCGGCCGTGAAAGTCTACGTGAATACAATTTAAATACAGTTTAATATTTAATTTTAGGAAGTTATATTTTGAGGTTATTTTAATTATATTATTTTTGGTCTGGACATCTTACCTCAATATTAATGTTGATTTGTTCTTGGACATGTTTCAAAACAATTCTGTTTTATCGTCAGCTTTCCCAGACTGGTTTTATTTATGTTGCACCACCTGGATGTCGATGTCAGCTCCATCCTGTGGTTGGCCAAAGAACCTCCAAACAAGGTCACCCTCCATTGGAATATCAATCGGAATCCTATGTTGAGTGCAAATTTTTCTATTAATACATTAATCAACTCTGGCTGTAATTTACTTTTATTCATGCACATCACACTAGAGTGTTTGTATGTTCACCCC
Source organism: Diploptera punctata (assembly GCA_030220185.1). Lineage (NCBI taxonomy): Eukaryota > Metazoa > Arthropoda > Insecta > Blattodea > Blaberidae > Diploptera > Diploptera punctata. The sequence goes on along the minus strand of JASPKZ010009351.1, from coordinate 40,907 downwards.
TGGGTACATAATAAATTTCAAAATATATTTGAGAAGTTTAATATTAAATTAGCACCAAAAAATAACTACAGTTTAAATAAACTAATAAAAACCAACAAAAATGAAAAAACTGATAAAAATAAAAAGTCAGGAATATATCAAATTGAATGCATGGGTTGTGAAAAGATATATATAGGGAAAACAAAAAGAAACCTAAAAATTAGAACCAAAGAACACATAAGAAATATTAAAAATGGAGAAATTGAAAAATCTGCAGTTGCTGCTCATGTTTGGTCTGAAAAACATAATATAAATTCAGACACTAAATTATTAAAACAGTTAGAAAATACAAAAGAGCTGACTATTTGGGAAAAAATTTATATTTAGAAGAACAGAAACAGAGTTATGAATTTTGATATTCCGATGGAGGGTGACCTTGTTTGGAGGTTCTTTGGCCAACCACAGGATGGAGCTGACATCGACATCCAGGTGGTGCAACATAATGCAACATAAATAAAACCAGTCTGGGAAAGCTGACGATAAAACAGAATTGTTTTGAAACATGTCCAAGAACAAATCAACATTAATATTGAGGTAAGTTGTCCAGACCAAAAATAATATAATTAAATACAGTTTTCTTAATAATTGATTAATTTTATTCTTTTGCATCATCTGAAAATATTAATTACTTATAAGAGTAACTATCGTAATCTTTATGGCTAAAGTTAAACCAAAAATTATATGTAATTTCCAACTATATATATGAAATTCTGCCATAACAGCAGTAAATTATAGAAAACCTCTCACTCACCATACTTAAAGACATTATTTAATATAATCTCTAACATTAGCAATGCCACTTTCTTAGTAAAGTTAAATGTTACACTAAATATATAATTGAATCATTTATAATATATGAAAAACATTTACCACCAAGGTCAATGGTAGTATACAATGAATAGCAATATCCCATAAAAGAGACTACATGTATTTGAATTAAAAGATATAAGACCAAATTTTATTTTATGAAAAATTGGGAATTAAAGTGAAAATTATTCATACCTGGTTCAAGAAATGGCTCTCAGTATCTCCATGATAGGACATAGTATATAAAATTGGAGATTAAATAATGGATCAGCTGTGATTAAAATCCTATGTTGAGTGCAAATTTTTCTGTTAATACATTAATCAACTCTGGCTGTAATTTACTTTTATTCATGTATATCACACTAGAGTGTTTGTATCTTCACTGGTCAAATTTAGATAAGAATTCTAAAATATTTTAATATCTCAATTCAATTTACGGCTGATACTTCACAAAGCTCTTTATTCAGAAAAGATAGCAAATATAAGATACACAATGTTAATATTATTCGTTTTTAAACACCTTAATGATGGACAATTTATATTTGAAAAGAAAAATATACGCCTAGACTGGGGTTTGAACCCAGGACCTTTGACTTTATTTGAAAAGAAAAATATACGCCTAGACTGGGGTTTGAACCTAGACTGGGGTTTGAACCCAGGACCTTTGACTTTATTTGAAAAGAAAAATATACGCCTAGACTGGCGTAGACTGGCGTAGACCCCAGTCTAGGCGTATATTTTTCTTTTCAAATAAAGTCAAAGGTCCTGGGTTCAAACCCCAGTCTAGGCGTATATTTTTCTTTTCAAATATAAATTGTCCATCATTAAGGTGTTTAAAAACGAATAATATTAACATTGAAAGAAGCGCTACTGGCTTTATAAGTAATGTTTAAATTCCCAATAAAAAGTCTTCTTAACAAAGAAGCCGCCATTTGCAAAAATCGTAGCAATGGCTCGTAGCATTTGGGGTTAGGGAATTAACTATGTGTAAGAAAAAAATACGCGTTTAGATTGGAGGCCTAGGTGGCTCAGATGGAAGAGCATTGACATAGAAAGTCAAAGGTCCTGGGTTCAAACCCCAGTCTAGGCGTATATTTTTCTTTTCAAATATAAGATACACAGTTCATCTCTTTGTCCATTCCACAAATTATTTTCTTATTTAAAGAAGAGTATAAATGCTCGTTTTATCTGTAGAGAAAATTGGTCCAACAACCAGTGTAGCACTTCCAGAAATGACCCTATGAACATAATCATAGGATTCTAATTTATTTTATATATCTTCAAATTAACCCTTAACCGGAGTTGATACCAATGAAACTGGACAGCCCTGACATTCTTTTAAAATCCATTTTTTTTTCGAAATCCTTTTGTGTAGCTTTTCCTTTGTTTAATATTAACCCTTAGCCATGGCCTGTGACCTGTAAGTACTGTTACTTTCTCTGTGTATAAGTAAAATAAAGGGTGGTATCCTTTACGACCCCACAACTCCAGTATTTTTGTTGAACGTTAGTTTATGTAACAATGGTATAGTTGGTGTTAACATGGCCTATCATATTTGAAGAGAAAAATTATACGCTCAGACCGGGACTTGAACCCGGGACCCTTGGTTTTCTAGTCCAAGTGCTCTACCATTTGAGCTACCTGAGCAAGTACCGATCTAAACGCAAATTTTTCTCTATATATGTTGTAATTCCCGCCCACCAAATGCTTTGAAGCCTTTGCTTCTATCTTTGCAAATGGTGGCTCCTATATGAAGAAGAAATATTTGGGAATTATAGATTACATTATAAATGCCAGTACGGCGTTTTTCGATGTTCTTATTATTAATTTCATACATCTCAATGATGGATAAATCATATTTGAAGAGAAAAATTATGCGCTCAGACCAGGACTTGAACCCGGGACCAGCATTTGGTGGGTGGGAATTACAACGTATATATAGAAAAATTTGCGTTTAGATCGGTACTTGCTCAGGTAGCTCAAATGGTAGAGCACTTGGACTAGAAAACCAAGGGTCCCGGGTTCAAGTCCTGGTCTGAGCGTATAATTTTTCTCTTCAAATATGATTTATCCATCATTGAGATGTATGAAATTAATAATAAGAACATTGCCTATCATGCTCGTAAACGTATATCAGTGCTTGATACTGATTTCCTGGTCTTTGAAAAGATCCTGACTATAATTATTCTGAACATGAAACAGATTCAGAACTAGAAGTTGACTCTGAAATTGTTTAGCACATCCTTCCAAACAAACAGGACACCTATAATAGACATCACGGGTTTAGAGATGATCAAACTATTATTTTGCATGCACCTAAAAAAGGTAAAGCTGCCATTATGCTAATATGCACCATTCGGAATGTACTGATCCTGAGACATGCAAACCACAAATTACTCGTATTTTTATAATAGTACGAAAGGGGAAGTAGATACCTTTGAACAAAACATTTTTACATATAGCACAAGCAGGCGAAGACGGAGATGGTCCCTTGGCTGTCTGCTATGCTATTCTGAACAAAACTGATATCAATTGTTAGGTGTTGCAATCATCTTTCAAGGATTACAAGTCTTTTTCTCACTTTGAATTTCTGAAAACTTTAGGCCGACAATTTACAGAGCCATACCTGAACGAAAGACTTGTAAATGATCGACTACCAAAAGAACTCAGAATGATTGTTTGAGGATTTTGAAGAAACCATTTTTGAAGAATGGAAGACTAATCAAGGATGTAAAAGAAAACAGTGTGCATTGTGTCTTCGTTCAAACTAAAAGAAAACGAACCAATATTGTGTTAGATGTGATAGACCAATGTGCCAGAACATGCTGATCAGTTATGTGGAGAATTAGGAACATTCTATTATGAAAGAAAGTTTTTTGTAAATTACGTGGGATTTTTATTCAGTGTATTTTGAAATTTCAGTGAAAAAATGTGTGTGAACACAAAACCTGACAAATTCATTGTATAGATGTTCGTGGTAATTATTGTTCTATTTTTCACTACACTTGTGTTATATCCTGTAATTTAGTGAATTTCCTTCCCCCAAATAATCCATATTATTCCACAATCAGTTAATTAAATAAACAAACTATTTATAATTCTATTTTTCACCATAAATACAAATACAACTGCACATACAGGGTGGACCGCTCGAATGGACCTAATTTCAATTGCTTGTTACTGGCAAACGGTTGAAGATAGAAACTTAAAACAACGTTCATAGTACAGAAAAACTCACCAAGTTTCGAATCCTGTCGGTAGATGGCACAAAGATACGTTTCTCGTTCTTAGATTTAATTGTTTGTGAAAATGGCGACTCTGCAGATGAAAGCGCAAGCTGTTTTGTGGTATGCGGAGTTTAAATCAATCATTAGAGTTCAAAGGGAGTTCCGGCGTGTGTTTAACCGTGATGCTCCAACTGCTAGAAGCATAAAGAAGTGGCGTGATACATTATTAGCTACAGGATCTGTGTTGAAGAAGCATGGTGGTGGTCGCAGAGCATCCGATGAAATGGTAGCAAATGTTCAAGCCGCATTTGAGCGAAGCCCCCGGAAGTCATTAAGAAGAGCTTCGCGGGAACTTCAAATACCAAAATCGACATTACACAACGGATTGTCCACAAACGCCTCAAACTGCACGCATATAAAGTGCAGTTAGTGCAACGTCTGGAGCCGAATGACATGCCGAAACGAGTGGAATTTGCCAATACGATGCTGGACCGTCTCGGCGCTGATCCTGACTTCATGACCAAGATTTTCTTCTCGGACGAAGCCACTTTCCATTTGTCAGGCAAGGTAAACCGGCATAATGTGTGCGGATCTGGGGATCGGAGAATCCTCACGCTATTCAAGAGCATGTTCGTGATAGTCCGAAGATGAATGTTTGGTGCAGTTTGTCACATAATAAGGTCAAGGTCATTGGACCGTTTTTCTTCGCCGAGAAAACTGTTCGTGGTACCACATATCTTGACATGCTGGAGCAGTTCTTCTTTCCACAAATTGAACAACTGCAGCCTAACATCGTTTTCCAGCAAGATGGTGCTCCTCCCCACTGGTCCAATGAAGTTCGTACGACTTTGGACAACATTTTCCCTGGCCGTTGGATTGGTAGGGGAGGACCAAACGCGTGGCCCCCGAGATCTCCCGATTTAACACCACTGGATTTCTTTCTCTGGGGCTATGTCAAAGATAAAGTTTACACCACCCCAGTCAAAGACCTTCGTGATCTTCGTGAGCGCATCATAGAGGCTATTGAGAACATTCCAGAAGACATACTCCAACGTACTTGGCAAGAAATTGTTCATCGCTTTGATATCGTCACAGTGACTGCTGGGGCTCATATAGAGATGTGGTGATCTGGATATCAAAACTTGGTGAGTTTTTCTGTAATATGAACGTTGTTTTAAGTTTCTATCTTCAACCGTTTGCCAGTAACAAGCAATTGAAATTAGGTCCATTCGAGCGGTCCACCCTGTACTATGGAGGGTTGTTTCTGATCTCTGATAACAAATGATTTTTAAGTTTTACCTTAAGAAAAGCTTTGTCTCCACCATCGATCATGCTCTATTTGATGGCCCTTCAGCTGAGCTATGGCTTGGCATCGGAGTTTCCACTGCAGAAGACTCTTATGCAGCACAGCCATATCTAGAAGTTCCCACTCCTCTTTATGCACTTTCCAGAGACCGTCTATTGTTCGAGGATGCCTGTTTCTCAGTGCCCTTTTGAAGAGTCCAAAGGTACAAAAGTCCATCGGTGATGCATCAGAAGACTTCACTGGGATGTTGCTGAAAGGAATAGCATGTATTCCAATCTCCTGCTCCATTCTCTCCAGGAACGCCAGGGTTGAACCCGAAGTGTCACTGGAGGCCTTGTCTTGGTGCACCCAGACTTGGTTTTTGTCTGTACCATAGAGAGCTGGGATTTCGGTCTGGTAAATTGGGGTGAGAACTTCTTCGTGGTAGAACTGGGAGTTGATTTTGGCCTTTTTAGTTACTCTACGAATGGCCAGTTTTCGATTGTAGCAATATCTCGCGATGACCATAAATCACTTGGAGAAACTTTCTCTGCATTCGGCATACCACTTTTGAAAATTTTTTTCACCCCTTTTTCTATAGTAAATTGCCCGGGGTTTGTTGTTGTCTATTTAGATAAACATATGCTTCATCAAGTGTAGCCAAAAATTTCCATTTTTCTCCTGCCAGGTGCTTTTCATAGTTTCTTGCTGTTGGTAAGGCATTCGTCAATGTGACATGGCAATGATTTATGAACCCTGCTTTTGTGGTGCTTCTCCATATTTAAATCTTTGTTTATTATGGTGTTTACAATTTTAAGGGATATTCCCGATCTGTTCGCAATCACCCTTTGTGTGGCAGGGTTACCACCAGAGATAAGGGTCTTGACCTTTCTGATTACATCTGGGGTGCGGGTAGTAGCAGGTCGTGGATTTGCCTTTTTTTTCCCTTTTGGAATTAATCCCAAGCGACCATTTCCCTTTTTATTAAGCACTGAGCTAATTCCATACTTTGACACCACAAGATTATGTTCTTTGCAAGCCTCAATAATCACAGAATAACTATAATTAGCGTGGGAAAGGGCAGTAATATACCCTTCCCAAATCTATGGGTTCCATAAAGCATTGAGTTATTCATATTTAAAGAGAAAAATTATACGCTCAGACCGGGACTTGAACCCGGGACCCTTGGTTTTCTAGTCCAAGTGCTCTACCATTTGAGCTACCTGAGCAAGTACCGATCTAAACGCAAATCTTTCTCTATATATGTTGAAATTCCCGCCCACCAAATGCTTTGAAGCCTTTGCTTCTATCTTTGCAAATGGCGGCTCCTATATTAAGAAGACATATTTGGGAATTATACATTACATTATAAATGCCAGTACGGCTATTTTCGAGTTATTGTTATATTTCTTTTACTAAATTTATATTTATTGTATATTATCTGGCATATTTGATTGTTTCCAGTTCTTGTTTAGGTTGGATGATAGATGCTATTGTAATCAGTTTTGTATTTTGTACATTTTACAGAATTTATTGTTTCTATTGTATGTTTTGATGAACTGTTTTATTTATTTTAGAAATGGAAGAAGATCTTTGGTAGCAAGAAACATAATCACTACAATTTTAATAGATCAAGTTTTCAAAGATCATCCACATTGCACACTCCCAGTGTATCTCTAGCAAGCAATAGTCCTTCTGGAATATCAGCCATATCCAGTAGACGCATTTCAGGAGGATGTTGAGGGGATGTATAACAAACCAGACAGGTTGGTTTTGTATTTTAATTCCATTAACAAGTAAAGTATTAGTGATATATCAAAACCTCGCCTGAAATCTTGTTGATACACATGAAGTGATTAATATTATTGTTCCATCATTATGTTAGCATTTGAATTCACAAACATGTGTGTCTGTCTTTTCTTATTGCTCTCTACCAACAATTGGTAGCTGTCAACCATAAACAATACATAGTTTAATTATTAAATATTAGAATAATAATACATTTGGAAATATATCAGTTGTCTTTGAAATTACAAATAGGAATGAGATCCACAAAGAAATTACACATAGGCTCAATAGTAGAAATGTATGCTATTACGCATTATAGGGACTCTTTTATCATCCAACTTCTCTCAAAAAACATTAAACTGTAAATATATAAAACTGTTATTCTTCTAGTAATATTATATGGATGTGAAACATGGACTCTTACGTTAAGGGAGGAGAAAAGATTACAAGTATTTGAGAATAGAGGTCTTATGAAAATTTTGGACTAAAGTGAGATGAAGAGACGGAAAATGGAGATTACATAACAGTGCTACATGATCTTTATAAGAAAACATATATAATAACAGTTAAGTTTCGTAGACTACCATGGGCAGGACATGTGGCATAAATGGGGAGTTAAAGAGGGGCATGGAAGCTTCTTGTAGGAAAACCATATGGAAAACACCCAGTTGGTAGACCAAGAATGAGGTGGAAGAATAACATTAACCATGATTTAAGGGAAATAGATTATACAAGAATGATTGGAAAACATTAACTCAGGATAGGGATGTATGGAGAGCGTATGTCTGTGTGGCCATGAACCTACAGGTTCGATAGTACAGTGAGTTAGTTAGTTTGATATCGATTTCACTGTCACTGCTATCCATATTTATGACAACCTGACTTTATTTATTGAAAAATCTTGTGACATCTATCTTCTTCATATACTGGTATATTACAAACATTTTTCCCATGTCCACTGCTGTGGTCTCGAGGTAGCATGCTGCCTTGTCACGCAGCAGGGCCAGGTTCGATCCCTGCTCAGGACAAGTTTCCTGGGTGAGGTTTTTCCTCACCTGTAAGACAAATGTCAGGGGTCCCCGAACATCATCCGGCCACCATTATCATCAGTATCATATTCACCTCATTAGATTAAGTTTAGGTTTAAGGACTCTCCTGGCGCATCATTACCCATTGTCATCACCCATCATATCATTGGTGCAACATAACCCTGCCTTCCAGATGCCCCAATCTCAGAAGTGGGTTACAATACGCCAATGTCAGGAGAGAATACCTGAAATGTCAAATGACAAACGGGTGGCATTGAACAAAAGAAAAAAAAACATTTTTCCCACAAGTTCTTAGCAATATCTTCTGTACATTTATCCAAAACTCTGCAAACACTGATACCTGATGAGAGAGTTACAATATTTAATTATATTATTTTTAGTCTGGACATCTTACCTCAATATTAATGTTGATTTGTTCTTGGACATCTTTCAAAACAATTCTGTTTTATCGTCAGCTTTCCCAGACTGGTTTTATTTATGTTGCACCACCTGGATGTCAATGTCAGCTCCATCCTGTGGTTGGCCAAAGAACCTCCAAACAAGGTCACCCTCCATTGGAATATCAAAATTCATAACTCTGTTTCTGTTCTTCTGAATATAAATTTTTTCCCAAATAGTCAGCTCTTTTGTATTTTCTAACTGTTTTAATAATTTAGTGTCTGAATTTATATCATGTTTTTCAGACCAAACATGAGCAGCAACTGCAGATTTTTCAATTTCTCCATTTTTAATATTTCGTATGTGTTCTTTGGTTCTAATTTTTAGGTTTCCTTTTGTTTTCCCTATATATATCTTTTCACAACCCATGCATTCAATTTGATATATTCCTGACTTTTTATTTTTATCAGTTTTTTCATTTTTGTTGGTTTTTATTAGTTTATTTAAACTGTAGTTATTTTTTTGGTGCTAATTTAATATTAAACTTCTCAAATATATTTTGAAATTTATTATGTACCCAGGGGTGATATGTGAATTTCTTATATTTTTTCATAGGTGGTTCTTCTTTTTCAAGATTACTAGATATTTGAAAAGTTTAATATTAAATTAGCACCAAAAATGAAAAAACTGATAAAAATAAAAAATCAGGAATATATCAAATTGAATGTGCTGATTGTGAAAAGATATTCAGAGTGTCCCAAATTGATGTATACACTCTTTGAAACATTATTTCTCAGCAACGAAATGAGACAGAAATACAATTTTTGTTGTGTATGATCCACAAGGCACTGGAAAAGCATAGCAACACATTCATCAATCTTCACGTCTTTATAAACAACAATGGCAGCGAGATTATCATTCGATGAACATAAGTGGATACTGAAGTGTTGTTGAAGTGTAACAACATTGGATGGTTGAATTTGGGACACCACCAGCAACAAGGCTAACAATAACAAGAATCTGAGACATGTTTGAAGATGATGGAACTGTGCAAGATGTGTTGAAAAGTCGGTGCAGAAGAAAGAGACGTTCGACTGATAACGATAGTAGTTGCAGTCATGCATCATCTTCAAACTTATCTCAGATTCTTGTTATTGTTACTCTTGTTGGTGGTGGTGTCCCAAATTCATCCATCCAACGTCGTTGCACTTCAACAACATTCTCCACTTTCTAATAACACTTCAGTATCCACTTACGTTCATCGAATGATAATCTCGCCGCCATTGTTGTTTATAAAGATGTGAAGATCGATGGATGTATTGCTATGCTTTTCCAGTGCCTTGTGGATCATACACAACAAAAATTGTATTTCTGCCTCATTTTGTTGCTGAGAAATAATGTTTCAAAGAGTGTATATAGGAAAAACAAAAAGAAACCTAAAAATTAGAACCAAAGAATACATAAGAAATATTAAAAATAGGGAAATAGAAAAATCTGCAGTTGCTGCTCATGTTTGGACTGAAAAACATAATATAAATTCAGACACTAAACTATTCAAATAGTTAGAAAATACAAGAGAGCTGACTATTTGGGAAAAAATCTATATTCAGAAGAACAAAAACAGAGTTATGAATTTTGAAATACCGATGGAACGTGACCTCAATTGGAGGTTCATTGGCCAACCACAGGAGGGAGCTGACATTGACATCCAGGGTTTACAACATAAATCCAACCAGTCTGGCAAAGATGCTGAATATAATTAGAAGACTAATCGAAACATGTTCAAGAACAAATCAACATTAATATTGAGGTAAGATATCACAGACTCAAAATAATTTAATTAAGATTTTTTTTAATACAATAGGAAGTAACATTAAGAGGTTTATTTAATTTTGTCCATACATTCTTACCTCTTATGGTTGTTTTTGTTGAAACATATGTTTCAAGGCTTCTGAGCCCCATCATTAGCGATTACAGAGTCTGTAAACACAACCATAAGAGGTATGAATATACAGACAAAATGTCTTAATTATTAACTAAGATATTACTTGGATGGAAGTACAGGGTGGACCGCTCGAATGGACCTAATTTCAATTGCTTGTTACTGGCAAACGGTTGAAGATAGAAACTTAAAACAACGTTCATAGTACAGAAAAACTCACCAAGTTTTGATATCCAGATCACCACATCTCTATATGAGCCCCAGCAGTCACTGTGACGATATCAAAGCGATGAACAATTTCTTGCCAAGTACGTTGGAGTATGTCTTCTGGAATGTTCTCAATAGCCTCTATGATGCGCTCACGAAGATCACGAAGGTCTTTGACTGGGGTGGTGTAAACTTTATCTTTGACATAGCCCCAGAGAAAGAAATCCAGGTGTTGTAAATCGGGAGATCTCGGGGCCACGCGATTGGTCCTCCCCTACCAATCCAACGGCCAGGGAAAATGTTGTCCAAAGTCGTACGAACTTCATTGGACCAGTGGGGAGGAGCACCATCTTGCTGGAAAACGATGTTAGGCTGCAGTTATTCATTTGGTGGAAAGAAAGAACTGCTCCAGCATGTCAAGAATTATGTGGTACCACGAAACAGTTTTCCTTTCCTCGGCGGAAGAAAAACGGTCCCATGACCTTTTAATTTGACAACTGCAACTGCACCAAACATTCATCTCGCTTCGGACTATCACGAACATGCTCTTGAATAGCGTGAGGATTCTCGCGATCCCCAGATCCGCACATTGGGGGCCTGTTTACTTGGCCTGACAAATGGAAAGTTGGCTTCGTCCGAGACGAAAATCTTGGTTCATGAAGTCAGGATCAGCGCCGAGACGGTCCAGCATCGTCGTGGCAAATTCCACCACTCGTTTCGGCATGTCATTCGGCCTCCAGACGTTTCAACTACTTGCACTTTATATGCGTGCAGTTTGAGGCTTTTGTGGACAATCCGGTGTAATGTCGCTTTGTGTATTTGAAGTGCCCCAGCTAAGCCTTCGTTCTTAATGACGTTCGGGGGGTTCGCTCAAATGCGGCTTGAACATTTGCTTACCATTTCCATCGGATGCTCTGCGACCACCACCATGCTTCTTGCAACACAGCAATCAACATGAGTAGCTAATAATGAGTAATCAGTCCAACTCTTTATGCTTCTAGCAGTTGGAGCATCACGGTTAAACACACGCCGGAACTCCCTTTGAACTCTAATGATTGATTTTAAACTCCGCATACCACAAAACAGCTTGCGCTTTCATCTGCGGAGTCGCCATTTTCACAAACAATTAAATCTAAGAACGAGAAACGTATCTTTGTGCCATCTACCGACAGGATTCGAAACTTGGTGAGTTTTTCTGTACTATGAACGTTGTTTTAAGTTTCTATCTTCAACCGTTTGCCAGTAACAAGCAATTGAAATTAGGTCCATTCGAGCGGTCCACCCTGTATATTGGTTAAAGTTTGCTCAGATGCCTTTTTATTCATGCTTGAGGTTCTTTTACGAGCCTGAACATCTCCATGGCTTAAAGTTCCTCCTGGAGAACTTGTCCCTTGAATTTTTCCAACGATCCCATGCTGGCTAGGTTTCAACAGCAACCTTTGAGACTAGAAGCAAGGAACATAACCACGGATTATGGTTTTGTTTAAGGTCTAACATTAACATAATCCAAAACCCTGCTTCAGGATTTTGTTTTTGGTTTGAATGTGTTTTTAGTTTGCATTTACCATTATAAGATTCGAATAACAAGGATGTTTCTGTTTAATAAAAATTTTAATGGGAAATGACATTATGAGGTAAATTATCAATAATATTGACGATTTTATTATTAATTTAACACTTCTCATTGAAGGATAAATTATATTTGAAGAGAAAAATTTTCGCCTAGACCGGGACTCGAACCCTGGACCCTTGGCTTTGCAGGCCAAGTGCTCTACCAACTGAGCTACCGAGGCGAGTTACGATCTAGATGCAAATTTTTCTCTTATGTACGTTGTAATTCCCTCGTGCCAAATGCTTGAAACCATAGCTTCTATCTTTGCAAATGGCAGCTTCTTAGTTAAGAAGACATTTATTGGGAATTTAACACTACTTTATAGCCAGTAAGGCTTCTATTGACGATTTTATTATTAATTTAACACTTCTCATTGAAGGATAAATTATATTTGAAGAGAAAAATTTTTGCCTAGACCGGGTCTCGAACCCGGGACCCTTGGCTTTCCAGGCCAAGTGCTCTACCAACTGAGCTACCGAGGCGAGTTACGATCTAGACACAAATTTTTCTCTTATGTACGTTGTAATTCCCTCGCGCCAAATGCTTGAAACCATAGCTTCTATCTTTGCAAATGGCGGCTTCTTAGTTAAGAAGACATAAAGTAGTGTTAAATTCCCAATAAATGTCTTCTTAACTAAGAAGCCGCCATTTGCAAAGATAGAAGCTATGGTTTCAAGCATTTGGCGCGAGGGAATTACAACATACATAAGAGAAAAATTTGCGTCTAGATCGTAACTCGCCTCGGTAGCTCAGTTGGTAGAGCACTTGGCCCAGAAAGCCAAGGGTCCCGGGTTCGAGTCCCGGTCTAGGTGAAAATTTTTCTCTTCAAATATAATTATCAATAATATATAATATGAATCGGAAACTTTTATGAGATTAGGTATGGAGTTTCTGATTCATATTTATATAATGCTTATGTTTTTATTGCATCTATATTTGGGCCATATTCTGCAAAAAAAGAACCAACCCTTAAATTTGAAATATATGAGTTAATGTTATATTATTGTTCCTCAAATATTGCTGGTCAATGTCCTGTAAAAAAGGTCCAATCCAACATCCTCATTCTTTTGCCATTTGTGATGCAAACGAGAAAACACTAAGAATTTAAAAAAAGAAAGTTTGAGTTATGATCTTTTTCGCTCTTTGATATTCTGTTAGTTGAAGTAATCAGTAAATAGTGCTTGGGAATTAACAATGTACATAAGAGAAAAATTTGCATTTAGATTGGAGTTTCTCAGATAGCTCAGTTGGTAGAGCATTTGCCTGGAGTGCGAAAGGTCCTGGGTTCAAACCCCAGTCTGAGCGTATAATTTTTCTCTTAAAATATAATCAGTAAATATTTATTTTTATTGTAGATCTTTTTATTGACATTTAACTTTAATTTTTCTCTGTTCAGTTATCTTGCAGCTTGGTTATTTTTTGGAGAATTCTATCCTTTTATCATAAATATTTAAAATTTAATTTATTTTTCTATTGATTAATTTCCAGTGACCATTTGTTGTCTTATGTCAATTAATTTAATAATTTTTAATCCTCCTTTTGTAGCAGTTACACATCCCCCTCCCAAGGAACTCAAAACCTAGGGCTCTAAGAAGGCTCTGAAGCACACACAAAACAGGTTCATAGTAGTGGTCTTTCCTGGATTATTGTTACTAGTATGCCAGGGGCTTAGCACAAGATGAGGAACAATCCCACATCCCACTGAAAATTGAACCTGGCCCACCATAATGGAAAGTAGGGATTCCCACTGACCATATCACAACAATGGACAAAGTAATTAATTTTGTTAAAAATAATGCTTTAAATTTACTTTTTTATTATGTAAGATACAAGATCTGTAGATGTAAGGATCCACATTCTCAAAACCAATGGCAGAAGAGGAAGGTAGAATAACTAGCACAATATGAGGTGAGTGATAAAAAATTCTACCTAAACTAGCACAATGTTCTAAAAGACATTACCTCCAGATTTTCTGGTACTCATTTGAAAATTGCCTAAGTAGGTGTCAGGGTCCCGCGCCGTAGCCGAGCGGTTAAGGTAGGAAGCCTTGGCGCAGAGCTACGGGACTTGCGCTGGTTCGAGTCTCCATGGGGAAAGAAATTTTCTCATGGTATTTCGGCCAGTATGGGACCGGTGCCCACCCAGCATCGTGAGGCAATTGGGTAGCTACAATAAGTAGCGGCTCCAGGTTGAGGAACTAGCTATAACGGCTGGGGGACTCGACATGCTAACCACATGTCACCCCTACACTGGCTGTTGATCATCTACCTCTGTGATTGACACATGTGGATGTAAAGGGCCAGCAGCCGGCTGGTCAAATGGCAACCGCTGAAAAGTGGAAAGACCCTCAATCGGAGGTCTCAGGGATATCTGTACAAGATACAAGGGTTAGTCATAAATTTCCAATATATTAAAAAACAAGACAAGAAAACATTAAAAATATTTTTATTATGTATAACAGATAAATACATAATTTTGACTTTAATCATCCTTTAAAATGATGCTACACTTATGGTACAGGCCTCAGTACATGCTAAACAAATGGAATCACCATTGGCAGTCTTTCATTCATTTGAAAATGTGAAGAGTCTTTCTGGTAAATTTCTGCTGAAGAGCTACAATACTTTGAAACTATTTGTAATTTATTTTATGCAAAAATGCACCATTTGGAATTAATCATTTCTTCTTTCTCTCATTTCAAACTTTTCCTTTTACGAGATTTCTTAGGGCATTCACATTTATTTTGATACGTTCATGCTGCAGGAGCTTGCTGGTCTAACATAACATGGTTATAGTAATTATAGTACAAATTTAACATAAATTCATGCAAAATAAGAAACAAATATAAAATTCATGTTTTCAATAAATGTACACAGAACTAAGCAGTTTTAATATAATATTCATATACAATATGTTTATAGTTTCACACTTAAATATTCCCTCATGCAATTATGCAGTTAAAAATAAAGATTTTTTTTTAAATTCTCGTAGCAGAAAAGTATAAATTACAATTAGGATGATGTTGAACTAAATATATTTTTAGTTTTGCAGTTTATATAAGGTTTCAAAATAATTTAGTTATACAAAGACCAATAATTAAGAATGGCCAACACAATATTCAAATGCAAGATAAAAACTTGACTTCATTTTTTTTTATTTAAGTAAAATTTTATCACCTCACATTCTTCTTAGACTAGTTTCAGATCCTTCTTCGGTTCCATCATCAGCATTTTCACGAACATTATTATGTCATCCTGAAGAGCTACCTCTTGCTCCCTCTATTGGACTCATCAGTACGACATAACAATTAGTGAAAATATGATGATGAAACCAAAGAAGGAACCAAAACTAGTTTAAGAAGAAAAAGAAGAAGAATAATATGAGGTGAGGTGATAAAATTTTACTTACATCAATAATACCTCATAGTGTTAATTCCAAAAAAAAAGTTAATTAAACTTGACTTCCTTAATTAATATTTCAAATAAGTTGAAAAAGATATGGAAACATTGGAGAGTTGCATTCACAATAATCTATGCTAATAGAGCATGGACTATTTAGAATAGTTTTACAATATTATGCCTTATCTTGAATCTAAATGACAACATGAAGGAAATTTTATACATGCAATTGCATGGTGAATTATCTGAGCATAAAATTTTCATCACATATATATAATACACAAATGTTTCATAAAATAATGACAATACACAAATTGTGATAAAGAACAAGAAATATAATTTTAGTAGAGAGAATCCAGGTCTTAAAATTTGACCTTTGGGGTTGACAAAGTTATGTTCAGACTGATTTCGGGATATAATAGATACTGCATCTCATTAATATTGATTAAAAGATTGATGAACTATCTGCATATGATAGCTTGATGCCAGATTTTCATATATAAGAGTTCTTTAAACATGTGACATGGGTTCAATGATTTTACCTTTTCCTCTGAAAGAAAACATGATTTTGTCTTAGAATTTTCCTCATCTGAAAAAATTGTCATCAGTACAATATTAACAACCAAATCAAAATAATAATTTGCAGTAATGCACATTTTGTAATGAACTTAACTCTTTTTGAGTTGATGAAGGTTACTTACTGATTAATTATGTAATTGATTATATGATTTTCAGGTATGTGTTTCCTCATAAAATGATCAATTCTTTTATATTATGTGCATTGTGAGTGTTCTTAAATTATGTATAAGATGATTCATATACAGGGTGTAAATGGAAATACCGCACAAATTTAACTGCATATATACATATAGAGGGGTAATATATAAGCATATAACATTTTTCTCTTTCAAATATAATATATAAGCAATTTGAGATAATGGACTAATGGTCTATGAATAAAAAAATGTATGATCAATTTGTAAAATGGTTGGTTGGTACGTCACTGATTATTTCAAATTAAAATGGAAATAATATTATACGGAGACTGTAACTGGCAACATGTATGTGCCTTTTGCTCAGTGGTTATAGCAGTCTTACTAATGACACAAATGTAAGATTGATGGATCAAGTTCTAAACTACGTACAGTGTGTGTACACTTTTTTTTTCATTATTTTCGAGATTATGGTATTGGAATGTCGGCGCAGCATATGAGTTACAAAAATTTCTATGCACATATTGAACAGACAATTGTTTGAAAGGTTGTAATAATAATGCACCTACTTTTAACTTTTATAGGAATTAATCACTATGAGGTTTCATTTATGGTGAAATTAAATGTTTCTTACCTCTCCTCATATAAATCTTTTAAGTTGATTACGATTTCGAGACTATAACTGTCTCATCCTCAGAACTTCCTAGTCGCCAAGAAAGTTCTGAGGATGAGACAGTTATAGTCTCGAAATCGCGATCAACTTAAAAGATTTATAAGAGCAGAGGTAAAAACATTTAATTTCACCAATGCACCTACTGTTGAGTACAATAGGTTTCATATATCTTCTTCTTCTACCTTCCAAGTATTAGGCCAAGGCCTGTTACGATCCTATAGAAAATTTTCCCTCCAGCGTTTCATAGGACTGCCCAGTGATCTTCGTCCTCTTGGTATATAATTATAAACAGCTTTGGGGATCCGATTTGAACTCATTCTTTCAAGATGGTGTTTCCAATTTAGTTGGTACTGTTTAATATATTCCAAAATTGGCGTAGTCTTCAATTCTTTTAAGATATCGGTGTTCCTTTTCCGATCCCATCTGGTGTAACCCGCTGTTCTGCGCATGAATCTCATTTCACAAGCCGTTATTCTGCTTTCATGTTGTTTTCTTAGTGTCCATGCTTCACTACCATAGGTCAACACTGGTCTAGCCAAAGTGTTATATAAACGTAATCTGGTGTTTTTTTGTGCAAGGGATGGTTTCATAACTTGATTAATAATTCCTAAACTTTTATTATAACTAGTAACTTTTTCAGGGATATCCTTTTCATCCCAGATAGAGAGATAATATCCAAGATATTTAAATTGATTAGATCTCTCTAAAATTTTATTCTGGAGACAGATTTTACTTTGTATGGGGTCCTTCCCATGAAATGCCATAATTTTAGTTTTGTTAATTGATATTTCCATATTAAATTTGGCACCTATTTTTTGTAAATTATAAATTGATCGCTGCAAATCATTTTCGGAAAGTGCCAGAAGAGGTAAATCGTCTGCAAAAAGAATAGCATCGAATTTGAGGTTCCTATTGATGGGTATATATCCTCGTTGAGTTTTCCTCCATTGATTTATTAATTTATTCATGTATATAATGAAAAGCACCAGTGAAAGTCCACATCCCTGTCTTACTCCAGTGTTGATCTTTTCCCAAGAAGATAATTTGCCATCTTGTTTAACAGAGATTTCATTATCTTTATAGATGTTGAAGATATTAGTAATATATTGTTGTGGAACGTTATCATCAGCTAAAATTTGTAGTAATATATTTCTGTCTACTTTGTCAAAAGCCTTTATGAAGTCAACGAAGGCGATATGAGTTTCTATATTGAATTCCTTGTGCTTTTCTAATAGTAGTTTTAGAGTAAAGAATCCATCTGTACAAGATGTACCCTTTCTGAATCCATTCTGCTCTTCTCCAATTATATTTTCATAAATTTTCCTCAATTTATTCTTAACTATATTAGCATAAATTTTATATCCAGAGTTCAACAAGCTAATTCCACGATAGTTATCTTTGATTTCATATATAAAATATGCAATTTTACTGTATAATACTTATGTACTTAGATAAATCACAAGAGTAATTAAATGAAGAGGTACAGTGTATTACACATGGCAAACATTATGTTATTCGGAAATAAGAAACAATGCACTCGAGTGAACCAGAAAAAAAGTAAAGCACCTGCAGACTCATTAGAGAAATAGTTCAAATTGGGACTTTCATTCTCACAACACAGATGGCATCGGCGATGAAAGGATCCTCGTAACCCATTCAAGATACAGGTGTCTTACTGATCACATCACATGCTGCAATCATGTATGCAACTAACAGTTCATCTGTGTCAACAGGGGTCGCATACATCAGTGCTTTCAGGTGACTCCACAAAAAATAATCAAGTGGACTGAGATTTGGAGAGTCCATTTGGCCATACTACAGTTGGTCTACCTCTTCCTATCCAATGGCCAGAATACACTTCATCCAAATGATTTTGCACATTTCGGCAGAAATGGGGAGGAGCTACATTGTGCTGAAACCACATGTTAAGCTTGATGTGAAGAGGAACTTCTTCTAGCAATCTAGGTAGGGCCAATGATGTGGTCAGAAATTACGCCTACCCATACATTCACCGAAAATCTCTGCTGGTGACCTCTCTTGAAGATGGCATGAGGATTTTCACAATCCCACACATGACTGTTCTATGAGCTCAGAACCAGCCCATCCCTATTAAATTCTGCCTCGTCAGTGAATAACACTGAGGAAAGAAGTGCGGTGGCTGCAGCAAAGCCCAATTACAAAATTTAACCTGTTAAACAAAGTCCACTGGCTGTAAGACTTGTATTTATTGCAGATGAAAGCGATAGAGTTGGTCTCCATGCAGAACTTCCCATACACTTTGATGCTTTGTGTCCATTACACGTGCGATAGCACGAGTACTAGTAGAAGGATCCTCTTTCATACTATGAAGAAAATTTTCTTTGAACTCTGCAATGCAGCGCGTATGTCTTGCACCGGCGTCTACCCTGTTTACCTTCAACATCCCATGCTCCCACAAACGCCTATCAACAGACTCGAAGGTTGTTTAGTGAGGATAGCGCCAATTTGGATATCGCTCCATGGACATGGTAGCAGCACTTGCACCATAAATCAGATGCATATCGGCAGCTTCAGCATAACTATAAAGATGTTCCATGATGCTTTCATATAATGCGACTGATACTAATGTTGATGTAAACACCAATACTGAAATAGGTATTTTGCACATGCCCACACTGAACAAATTTCAGTGGGAGTCGCAGATTAATGATTAATAAGGGATTATTAAATTTTATACAGTACACATACATTACTCGTACACTGCTCAAAACAATTAGAGGAACACTATGAAATATGCAAATATTTTTTCATTGGATAAAGGTACAAACATGAAATTAATAAAGTACATTATTTGTGGTTATTTCGTTATTTATTTATTGCTCATGTCAGTAAAAACAAATGAATAACGCTGACAATTAACTTTTCAAATAATTCCGCTATGTAAGCAATTGAATCTTGTGCTTATTTTTCAAAGTTAAACACTCGTTATATAGAGTTAGTATCGTGTATGGCCTCCACGACATTCGATGACACTTTGGCACCTTCGTGGCATGCTCCCAATAAGATTCTGGATTTCCTCTTGCGGGATATTCTCCCATTCCTCCTTCAGAGCATCTCCAAGTTGCTGCAGAGTTTGTGGAGCTTGATGTCGGTTCCTGACCTTCCTGTCTAGAAGATCCCACAAGTGTTCAATAGGGTTGAGGTCTGGGCTGACCGCTGGCCACTCCATTACCTCAATTTCATTCCTCCTCAGGAAATCCCTGGTGACAGCCGCAGAATGTGCCCTGGCATTATCCTGCATAAACAGAAATCCAGGGCCTACTCCAATGGCAGCAGGTACTACATGCTCTTCCAGAACGTGCTCGATATACCGGACAGCATTCAGTCGCTGGGGAACAAGTACAAGGTTCGTACGATTGTTGTACATAACTCCGGCCCACACCATTATGGAACCTCCTCCGAATCTATCAATTTCCTGTACAGCCTCTGCAGAAAATCTTTCTCCTGGCCGTCCCCACACCCTCAATCGACCATCACAACGTGTAAGACGATACCTGGATTCGTCCGAGAAGAGCACAGACTCCCACTGGTTCAGGTTCCAATCACCATGGTTTTCAGCATACGTACGTCTTGCTGCCTTATGCCCATTTGTTAAGCGTGGTTTTTAACGGGCCTTTTTGGACGAATATTCTCTTTCCTTAATCTGTTCCTTATGGTTTGGTCTGAAACCCGGATTCCGGAAGCCATATGAAGGTCATTCTGCAGGTCTTTTGCAGTTTTTGTACGCTGTCGAAGAGCAGAAAGAACAACGTATCTGTCATCCTGGGGGCTTGTTTTAAATTTACGGCCCTGGCCACGTCTTCTACAATACTGACCTGTCTCTCTGTGCCTGTTGCGTAACCTGGACACCACGGAAGGAGAAACCCCAAGCTCTCTAGCCACTTGTCGCAGAGATTGACCTTGTCGTAAAAGATGTAGAGCATGATACACTTCAAACTCATTTAAATGCCTCATTTTGTCAGAGACTTCAATAAACAAGGCAATAATCAACATTCGTCACTATAGCAACATCAGGAAGCTTACCAATTAGAAGTGGCCAGTGCCTTCCAAAATAAAAAAAATCTCTATATTTGTTATTTGAGGTAATTTCTCTGTATTTAGGCCATGGATCTTTAAAATTTGTATCCAATGGTAAAATTAATAATTCAATTTACATATTGTCCAACCTTCAGCATCACAGCTTTAAAAAACAATTACTTATTCAATTTATTACAAGTGTTCCTCTAATTGTTTTGAGCAGTGTAATCATTTACACCCTGTATACGATGGAAAGAAAACTATACTGCTACTGCAACTGCTGTAACTAATATTGTAATTGAAAAACAGTATGGATTTAATAGGAAAATAACTCTATACTGGTACTGATACAAGCACACAACTTCCTTCCAAGAAAAGTATGATTTTCTTATATAAATTTGAATAAACAAAATTCTGGAATGAATACATCACTAAAAATAAATTGTTACAAGAATAGATCTGACATGAAGCATTAAAGTGTTTTGAATTTGCTATTGTGGCTTCATAATTTTAAAGCACTGAGTTAAGAATCAGGTTATTTATTGGAATATCTCTTTGATATACAGAATGCAGCATAAGTCTGTTAACCACTGCATGTGGTTGCAAGGAAAAAAATCAGATTGGTTGAAACTGGGGTTTGAATATGGGACCTTCAGAATATAATCTCAAACACAGCTGCTTCAGGTAATTTGCTAATTATGGAACAATTTCGGTAGTTGTTTTTTGTATAGATGTTGTAAGCTGCAGAAAATAATATATTTGCATTTTTGGTTAACTGACGTATGCAGTACCCTGTATATCATCTAACATCTAAATTTCATTTAGCAATTGCACTTTGAGCTTGACTTACACGTTCCAATTTTTCAAAATGTTTCCTTGCATTTCTAATGTTAATGAGAGTTGCTTCAGAAGCTGTAAAAAACATACATATTAATTTATATTAGAAAGAAATCAGTACTAATAAAATTCATTGTTAAAACCGTTGAGGTGGATAGTCATAAAATAAAATAAGTTAAAATGTACCTTATCAGGTCAGAGCCGTCGTCCTCAACTTATAAAATATGTATGCTTTTTTCTGAAGGCCTTTCAGAATCTCCATTCCATCTTCAGCAGGTCTTTCTTCGCTACATTACTTGATGTTCTCGGTGCTGGTCCTAATGTAGTGTTGTCGTGTCTTTCTTCGCTACATTACTTGATGTTCTCGGTGCTGGTCCTAATGTAGTGTTCTGGTGTTCACGACAACACTACATTAGGACCAGCACCGAGAACATCAAGTAATGTAGCAAAGAAAGACCTGCTGAAGATGGAATGGAGATTCAGAAAGGCCTTCAGAAAAAAGCATATGAATTTTATAAGTTGAGGACCTAATAAGGTACATTTTAACTTATTTTATCAGAAAGAAATATATAATGCAAATTAGTATTTTCTTCAATTATAAATTCTTTAATATATATCTTTTAATTAATGTCCCACATTGAAGCTGATTGGTTTAACAAGGGAACTGTCAACCATTGCATGCCGAAACCTACATTGAAATTTCTTCCAGAGAAGCATTGTGAAGTACAAAGGCTGTTTTTAACTGCAAGGCACTAAAATCCAGTGCCAAATCTCTCATTTAAACAATATGGAAGTATTCATAAATTGATTATGGGAAACAGCATTATGAGGTTTCAATCAATAAAAACATAGTGCAACAAATCACAAGATCACAAAAACTTTTTCGAAGATGTAGGCATTCTTTATGTATTTCGACCTCCTGAATTCGAAAATGATACTGAAAACATCGTATCACCCACAGTTTTTGCACAAATAGCATATTTTGCAATAATGATATCACATAATGAAGTAACTCTTTTACACTTTTCATGGGACCACGGGAAAAATGGTGTAAAATAGGGGAAAGTGTAAATTGAGGGAAATGAAGATCAGCTCAAAAATGTTGACCCCCCCCCATACTCTGCATCTATTTCAGAACATAGAAAAAGCAGATGGGGATTATATGCTACAGTATTACCCCTCTTTTACACTTTTCAAGGGCAGAGATAAAGTGGTACAAATTGGGGAAAAGTGTTCATTATGAAAAATGAAGAGGAGCTAAAAAATGTTTACCCTAATGTTGAGCAACCATTGTAGAACATGCAAAAAAGCAGTGACTGGGATAATACTGTGTACAATACTGGCTAAATAATGTAATGTTTCTTTTAATTTAAAATAAAATTCTTTATACCACACCTCATATCCTGTCTTTTATTTATTTAAAAGACTGGATATCAGGTGAGGTATAAAGAATTTTATTTTAAATTAAACATCATAGTGATTTTACTATAATAGTTCAACATAATGTGTGTTTTGAACGGCTGTAAACATGAAATTACTTTATTTCTTTTACTTTCACCATTTAAAAAATAGTTTTGCCATAGAAGTGCACGGGTTGAATTTCAGAAATGTTTGAAAGCTCTGAGCCAATTTCATTGGCTCGATGAACGTGCTCTGCTCTTTATCGATTATACAAAAGCCAGCTTCGTTGGCTCATTAAACTTGTTTGGCTCCTTATCGATTGTATAGCAGCTGGCTTTGTTGTACAGAAGCGAGATAATCGATCAAATAAATTGAGTGTCTTTCATCTTCAATGCTGAAGATTGACGTGACATAAATTGCGGGAAAACAACATTTCAGAATCGTAAAAGTGGGGTTTTAAATACATTGTGGATATAGGGAAACTGAAGGAACCTTTAAAAAACATTGTAAAAGATGGGAAGACGTAAAATGCAGAAACGTAAAAGCGGGGTAATACTGTACATATAAATGGGACATGAATCACGTAGAAGTAGAATACAACTTTAAAACAGCAACATATTGAAATATACAAGCAGTGAACGATGTATACAGAGAATGTGGTACAGAATAATTCATTCCATGCTTTCTTAGTTGTCATGGCATGGCTCCTACTTTTCCTCTTATGGGGAATATCCATGTGCTCACGGTGAAGCATCCAGCAGTAGTCGCCCATCATTCGAACATCCCAAGTTCCCTGGTATCGTGGTTCCATGTCCTTGATATCCTGATGGAATCTTTCATCTTATTCCTCACTTACAGCACCAGGTTTGGAAGAACAAAGTCAAGGTATGAATTTAAAAAATGTAGCTTTAAACTCATTGAGCTTCCCAGCATTCTGAATGTCGTCACCATGTTCTCACCTATGTCCATATATTCTGGGATATGATTGTTTCAAAGAAGTTTTGGACCACACACTTAAAGGAGACCAAGCTTCTCATTGCACGGCATTCATTGAATGAAGGAAATCTTCATCTGGCATTAGTTTCCGAATATTGAATATCTTTCAACTTAGCATCTGACAGTTTGGGGAACTTGTTACATAGATATTTGAAACAGTTGCCTTGACAAACTGCTTGATCATGCCCAGTTTGATGTGCAGAGGGGGCAAGAATATTCTGTCTCTTTCCACTTGAGGAACACACTTGATATTTTTGTCCACTAAACCAATTTCAACCTTTGGGGCCACTATTTTTTGTTTTTTTGTTCCTAATGTTTGTCACGAGATCAACTGTCCCATTCACAGATGAAGTAGGGAAATTTTGTATATCCTGATTGTTTTCCTAGAATCATACACAAACTTTCAAATCACCACACACCATCCAATTATTGTGATCCTCATATTGATTTGTGCAAAAACTGTGGGTGATACGATATTTTGAATATCACTTTCGAATTCAAGACGTCGAAATACATAAAGAACACCTACATTTTTTAAAAGTTTTTTCACTGTTGCAATGTGAAATTAATAAAAAATGAGTCGCATTCTCACTAACACCTCGTGTTCCCCAAGTACAGAAACCGCAGCCTTCAAGAGGAATCCTTCCCATCCTACCATTGCGAGAATGTGAGGTGAGATGCGACTCATTTTTATTAATTTTTATAGGGAAGTAATACAACTCCTATACTGGCAGACTGTATAACCCACACAACATGTCATCCATGATGCATCCTGCTTCACTTCACTCTGCAGATGTGTACATTTGTTTCATACAGTGGGTTGCCATTGCTGTATTCTGGTTTCAATTTCTGTGCCTTTTAGTTAAAAATGGCAGATCATTTTTGGACATTCCCTTGATATATCACAATGCTCCTCTGAGAGAAAATTCAAGGTAGGTTTCAGCATGCAATGGTTGACAGTTTCCTTGTAAGAGTTCTCTTGGTACAGAGCTATGTAATGCCGCCACCCATGGAATTTTGCCCAGTGAATGGGAGCAATGCCCATCCAGCATTATGAGGAATTTGCTACAAAAAGTAGCAACTACAGGTTGGGAAAACCTGCTATACCAGCTGATGGCCCCAATATACAGATGATATATCATCCTTATACCTGTATAACAAATGATAAATCATAAAAACGCTATTTTCTCGGAAACTACCCATTGGAATTGACCTAAATTATATGTATTAACAATGCATTAGTTCCCCTATAGTATAACATAAAGTATGTATCTATACCTTTTAAAATTAGCATCCTGTATAACAAATGGTAAATCATAAAAACGCTATTTTCTCGGAAACTACCCATTGGAATTGACCTAAATTAATGTATTAACAATGCATTAGTGCCCCTATAGTATAACATAAAGTATGTATCTATACCTTTTAAAATTAGCATCCTGTATAACAAATGGTAAATCATAAAAACGCTATTTTCTCGGAAACTACCCATTGGGATTGACCTAAATTGTATGTATTTCCAATGCATTTGTGCCCCTATAGTATAACATAAAGTATGTATCTATACCTTTTAAAATTAGCCTCCTGTATAACAAATGGTAAATCATAAAAACGCTATTTTCTCGGAAACTACGCACTGGAATTGACCTAAATTATATGTCTGGTATATCATCCTTATACTGGCTGGATGATCCTAACTAAGCTATTGACACACAATATGGATGTGAGGTCAACAGCTGGATGTAGCTCAAGGACTTCTAAGCCCATAAAGTCATGGAGGAGAGGACACTTAACAAATGTTGTATATAAATCATTCAATGTAATCATATTTCTGCAAATTATGTTAGAGTTTAATAAATTTGAGATAAATTAGAATAAAAAAATATTGTAATGATAAGTATTATATTTGAAATGTGATTTTAGCCTTTTCTCTTTACAGATTCAAGCACAGGTAACAAAAAGACTGCACATACCAACGACTAAAATTCCAAGAAAGTGTAATTTGTTTAAATGATGTTATCCAGGTTAGGATGATTGTGATATTATTTATTTAAGCCTAAAAAAATAAAAAGTACCTATTTTATGTAAATAGCATTTTAATTTTCATATTCCTATTTGATACCTAATACACTGGTGTCCAAAAGTTTAGGATAATTTGTAAAACGGAAAATCAAAATGCTTAAAGAGGAGCAAGGAGTAAAAATTATTTATCAAAACGTTTCTCAGTACATTTAGTTTAGTTTAGTTTACATACTAAATTATAATCTCTCTTCAACAATGAAAAAATTAATAGCAATTATAAATGAAAACTGCATTGTTGCAGTTAAGCCCTGTTCCATAAATCTTCATTTTTAAAGAGAGTTATGATATAATCAGATGTAGTGTAAGAACAGATTGCAGTAAAATGGCACAAAGACAACATCTGGACCCTCTGCTTCGGGGCAGAATTATTGGGCGGCTAGAAACAGGACAGACACAAACTGAGGTCTCCATAGCACTTAATGTGCCACAAAATGTTATATCTAGGTTATGGCGACGGTTCCAAGAGACCGGAGATGTTAGGCGAAGACCAGTGGGAGGTCGTCCAAGAGCTACAAATCCTCAGCAGGATCGATATCTTGCATTAACTGCAAGAAGAAACCAAACAATGTCTGCCAGACAACTGAGTTCAAAACTTGCGGCCGCCTCAGGTATCAAAGTATCCAGACAAACTGTCTATAGAAGACTCAGAGCTGCTGGTCTGTATGCTAGACGGCCTGTAGTGTGCGTCCCACTCACCCTTGATAACAAGAGAGCACGTTTACGGTAGAGTCAGGAACATCGCGACTGGACTCTAAATCAGTGGAGCAGCGTGCTATTTACAGACGAGTCCAGATTCAGCTTGAACTGTGATTCGCATCGCGTGACTATCTGGAGGGAGCAAGGAACTCGTTACAACCCCATGAACATCATGGAAAGACATCCATTTGGTGGCGGTGGTCTCCTGGTATGGGGAGGTATAATGATGAATGCACGCACAGAGCTTCACATCTTCGCAGGTGGCACTGTTAATGCTCAGCGGTATAGAGAAGAGATCCTGGAACCTCATGTAAGACTTTTCAGGGGAGCTGTGGGTCCAGAATTCATATTCATGGATGACAATGCCCGACCTCACAGGTCACAACTGGTGGATGAGTTTCTTCAGGAGGAAGATATCCAGCATATGGAGTGGCCAGCGAGGTCTCCGGATATGAATCCTATAGAGCATGCATGGGATGCCTTAGGGAGACAAATTGCATCTCGTCAGCCTCCTCCGAGGACACTTCAAGACCTTCACATTGCTCTTCATGAGGAGTGGAATTTGCTGAGCATCGAACTCCTGAACAACCTCATCACTAGCATGCCACGTCGATGTGAGTCTTGTGTAGCTGTCAGGGGTAATCACACCCCATACTAATCATTTGAACCATTGTTGTTCAACTTTTATGTTCGAATTCTGAAATGCAGTTTTCGTTTGTTGTGAAAATGACAAGTGAATGACGTATTCATGCCATTGTTTCTTTCGTGCCATGTTTCTAATTATCTGTGACATACCCTTACCAAATTTTGTATTATTCTGACAAATGCTTTATAATAAGTCGGCAAATGAACTAATTATCCTTAACTTTTGGACATAAGTGTATATAATCCAGCATTATTTAAAATTTCTATCATTTCATTCTTTATAGTTCCAATCAGTTCCTAGAAATTATCATATTAGTATAAGATGGTAGTGAGTCTTAGATTTTCGTATGTATTATTGAAAGTGAGAAATCATGAGATAGTATATACCAAAATCAAGATATCTACATCTGTTTGCAAAGGATAGTGAAGTGCATTCCATAACCTCTCCTATCCAAATCTCAACCTCAACCTGCTCGTGGTGCAACCTGCTCTTACAAATGAGGCTATGAGGACCGAGTAATGGCGGTATAACCACATCATCAGAAATAGAGGAAATGCTATTTCAACACTTACGCTGACATGCCACGGCATAGAAATGGTCCACAAATGGTGCTTGTGAGAATGGTCAGTGGATTCAAATATATAGATCCTCCCGGCAAGGTCCGATGGACCCATTAACCAACGGCATGTGTGGCCCTCCAGTCATACTGGGGGTTTATGTGAGTGGGTGATGTAACCACCATTACAAATAAAAAATTGGTGCCCTCTTAAAAAACGGTTACATTACAGACAAATTTTCTGGAGGTAAAACAGTCCCCTTTTCGGATCTCCATAGAGAAAAATGAATTTTTTGACAAAATAAAAAAAACATCAAGAAGTAATAATAACAGGAGATTTTAATAGTCGAGTAGGAAGTAGAATGAAAGATGAAGTGATTGGACCATTTGGGGAAAAAGTGGAAAATGACAATGGAGATAGATTGATAAGTTTATGTAAACAACATGGCTATATGATAATGAATAGTTTCTTCCAACGTCGGGAAATACATAAATACACATGGGAACAGCCAACAAAAGGTCTCAAATCAATAATTGATTATATAATTGTGAAACAAAAATGTGGTATGATAGTGAAAGATGTTAGAGTGTATAGAAAACCAGATTGCGGAAGTGACCATTATATGCTTTTGGGAAAATTCATATTAACACGTAGGAAAAAACAAAATATTGAAGTAACGGAAGATAGAATAAATACAACCCCTTTGAATGAACAAAGATATAAAGTAAGTTTACTCTATAATGCGAGTATAAAATATCTTTTTCAATCAAGATTAAAGCAAAAACTTAATTTAAATGTAAATAAATCTGCAGTGGAAATGTATGATCAACTAAAGGAAAGTATACATTCAGCAGCTTTAAGAAGCACTTGGGACAGAAAATCGAGAACTAAAAAGAAATAATGAATGGTTTAATCACAATATTAAAAAATTAGAAGAAAAAAAAGAATGCACGGATGAAATGGTTTTCAGATCACTCAACAACATCTCAAAATGAATATATCACTTTAAAACATAAAACAAAGGTGGAAGAGAGAAGAACAAAAAATGAGTACTAGGATAATATATGCTCGAATATAGATCATTCGATTGGATATGCTAGATCCAAAGAAGCTTGGAAAACATTACAAAATATCAGGAAATCAGAAAGAAAGAAGATAAATATTCAGTTGATAAGACCATCAGAATGGATGCAACATTATAAAGGTTTACTTCAAGAAAATAGAAATGAGTTTCAACTTCAAGATACGGATGTAGAATATAAATTTGACACTCCAGAGATAACAGAAGATGAAGTAAAAAGAGCTTTGAAAGAGGCACCAGGACCAGGAAATATTCAGACGGAACTCCTAAAACATGGAGGAGATATTTTAGTAATATTTTTAACAAAACTTTTTAATAAAATTGAAATTGGAGACGATATCCCAGAAGACTGGAATTTATCCTATATTACTCCTATTTTTAAAAAAGGTGATAAAAAACTGTGTTCCAATTATAGATGAATAAGTGTTTTACCTTCAACAGCTAGGATTTTTAGTGAAATTATAAATTTTAAACTTAAGGAGAAAAGATAACTTAAGAGAAGAACAATGTGGATTCCGGAGTGGAAGATCATGTATTGACAATATCTTCTGTATTAGACAATTACAAGAGAAAATCCTAGCAAAAAATAAAGAATTACATATGACCTTTATTGATTTAGAGATGGCATATGATAGTGTACCTCGACAATTGTTATGGACGGCAATGAGAAATCTGAATATCTGTGATAATTGGATTAATATTGTTAGGAGGATCTATAGTAATACAAAAGCTAAAGTAAAAATACAAAATACAGAATACTTTAACAGAGGAATTCACAGTGAATAAAGGCCACTGCAGGGATGCAGTTTATCACCAATTCTTTTTAACATTTATTTAGACCAGGCTCTTAACTTGTGGTATAAAAAATGTTCTGAAATGGATATTCCTATAGGAGGAAAAGTACTGCATTCATTGTTGTTTGCAGATGATCAAATAATTTTTGCAGGGGATGAAGATGATATGAAATATATGATAAATAAACTAATGGAAGAATATAAAAAATGGAGACTGAATATAAATTTACAGAAAACAGAATATATGTGTTTGGCAAAGGAAGTGGATGACCTCATACTTGAAACAGGGAAAATAAAAAAGCGTGAATTTTTTAAATATCTTGGGTCAATGATTACAAGTTTAGGTACCTGTGAGAGAGATGTACAGACTAAAATTGCAATGGCAAAAAATGCAACTAAGACATTACATGGAATGATTTGGAACAAAAATATTACAAAGGAAACTAAAATGAAAATTTATAAGAGCATAATATAGAATATTTTGTCATATGGAAGTGAAACTTGGTCTTTGACGGAATTCATCATCATCATCATCATCATAGTACATTCACGAATTTAGGCCTCAAGAGAAACACCATCCAAAAGTCTTTTGAGTGGACGTCCTGGTCTTCTTCTTCCTGCAGGTTGATATCTTAACATTTGTTTGGGTATTCTGTGATCTTCCATTCGATGAACATGTTGTATCCATCTTGGCTTATAATCAGAAATTTTGTTTTCTAAAGATTCCATGTGTAATTCTTCTAAGATGTCTTCATTTTTTTTGTGACCTAGTAGTGTGTATCCTGCAGTCCTCCGAAGATATCTCATTTCAGCAGATCTAAGTCTCTGTATATCCTTCTGTTTCAACGTCCATTCTTCGCTACCATACAAAAGAGTTGGAAGAGCCAGTGTTTTATACACTTTTAATCTTGAATGCTTTTGGACTAACTGTGGCTTGAAGATAGAATTTATTAATCCTAAAATTCTTAAAAATTTAGATATTTTTGCATTTACATCCTTTTCTTCTTCATATGAGATATTGCATCCTAGATATGTAAAATTATTCACCTGCTCCAAAATTTTATTATCCAGTACAATTTTACTTCTGACAGGATCTACACCTTGAAATGCCATAATTTTTGTTTTTTCTGTAGATATCTTCAAACCATATTCTTCTGTAATTTTGTTAAGTTCATACAGACCTTTCTGTAGATTATCTTCGGAATTTGCTATTATTATTTGGTCATCTGCAAACAGTATGGTGTTTAATTTTCTATTTTCTGATATTCTTATTCCAAATTTATATTTTTTTGTTCCAGCAACATATTACTTCATTGATATAAATTGCAAAGAGTGTTGGGGATAGGGGGCAGCCTTGTCTCACACCACGATTTATAATTCCTTCTTCAGAAAATCTGTTATTTAATTTAATCTTTATAAATATTTTGTATGTTCTGCCGAAGTAAATTTGGTATATTTCTGTCTTCCAATATATTTAAGAGTTTTGATCTCTTGACTGTGTCGAATGCTTTTTCAAAATCTATGAAAGCAAAATGTGTTTCTAAGTTGAATTCTCTTCTTTTTTCAAGCAATAGTTTAACAGAAAATGTTGAATCAATACAAGATCGTCCTTTCCTAAATCAATTTTGACATTCCATAAGGAATTTTTCACTGAAACGTTTCAATTTTCCATTTAAAATGTCTGCATAAATTTTGTAGCATATGTTTAACAAACTGATTCCCCTATAGTTATCCATTTTTCTCCTCTCTCCTTTCTTGAACAGGGGTATAACAATGCTTGTTTTCCATTCTTGTGGTATATCTGCATTTTTGAATACATTATTAAAGAAGGACAACAGTCTTTCATGGAACTGTTTGCCTGCATATTTGTACAATTCAGAATTCAAGCCATCTGTGCCAGTTGCCTTCCCATTTTTCAATTTCTTTAAACTATTGTTCAATTCTTCCAATGATATTATGAAATCTGTCTCATTATTATTTCGGAAAATTGTATCTTCATAGCTATTGTCAGTCCAAAGAGTTTTATAATAATTGAAAAAATCTTCTTTTGTTACCCCGCAATTAATTTTGGTAGATTCTTTAATATCTTTATTCAAATGTTTTAATATTTTGAAGGCATTAGGTTGGAGCTTATGCAAATCTGATTCTAAATGTGTACCAAAATTTAACCATGTTTTCCTATGTCTCTTTCTTATTTCCCTCTTAACAATAGCTCTACAGCGTTTGAATTCTATTTCATTTTCTACTTTCTTTGTGTTCAAATATTTTTTATAAGCTGCATTTTTTTCTTCAATCAATTGTTTTATTTGATCATCCCAGATTTTTAAGAGTTCTATTTCTTCTTTGTTGTATATTTACTTTTCCTAAAGTTTCATTAGCTGCATTTTGAATTATCATTTTAATGTTTTTCCATTCTTCTCGAATATAACCATTTAATGCTGTCATCATAAAATAATTTTACATTGTACTTTTGTTCTATGCTCTGTTGTTGTTTCTTCTTTTTTAACCATCTTGGTGGAAATCTTATTTTTGCTTCTACTAGGTAGTGATCTGAACCAATATCATATCCTCTGTAGGTTCTGACATCGAGAAACAAATTAAAAATCTTATTATTTGCAATGAAATAATCAACGATTGAATTTGAGTCCTGATGATGCCAGGTATACTTATGTATGTTTCTATGATTATAAAAGGTATTCGTTATTCTCAGTTCATTGTAGATAGCAAAATCTGTTAATCTTGTCCCATTCCTATTGCTGGTTGGTTCGCCAAATGTTCCAATATTATTGTTGACTTGAGCATTGCCCACTCTGCCATTTAAATCTTTGATGGAATTACAAAAGAATAAAATTAGAACAGTTGAATTTGATTATTTTAGAAGAAGCCTCCAAAAAACAAGACAGGATAAAATAAGAAATGAATTCCTTTGGAGAGAAATGAATGTCACCACATCTGATGTTAAGAGGATTGAAAATCAAACGCTTAAATAGTATGGCCATGTACAAAGAATGGAAAATGAAAGATGCCCAAAAAATATATATACCAATGGTCACCCCCTGGAAGAAATAAACATGGTAGACCAAGATGGAAATGGAAAACCTATGTCACAACTATAATGGATGATAGGAATTTGGAAGAGGGAGATTGGAATGATAGAGATAAATGGAAACTGAAGACGGCAAACCTATAAATAGGGGAAAGCCGAAGAAGAAGTTATTATATAGACTACTCATGAAATTAGTACTGACTGTCGCACTCGACGCCCCGCTAGGAGATGATCAAAATAAAGTATTCTCTTTAATGATTAGGACCTAAATGTAAAACGCCAATTAGATTATTAAGTAAGTTGAGGGAATAAACACAGTCAGAGTGGCTTGCTGTAGGTGTAGACTTCTTTTGGAGAAATAACAAGAATGGTTATAACGCACTAAAATGAAGAATTATTGACAGCTTCAGATGGTTCCGTTACAAGTTATTTTAGGACATAACAGGTTCGAGTCAGTGTTATATTAGTAGACAAACAGTAATGCACATAGGCCTAACGGAAGCCGGATCTCAAATATTTAGGGAACATATAACTGTGTTTTAATCTGGTGCCGCTGAACTCTTTTTCCTGATGTTGTACCCTTCCTCAAAAGGGCCCTGGGACAATCCATATCAAATCGGACAGCAAAAAATCTTGCAATTTATTTTTTTAATTTTATGTATCCTTAAATATAGTGAATACATTTATAAATGTATTTATACAGAAATTAAATTTTTATCATTTATACGAGGGCGGATCGGAAAGTAACGGACAATAATTTTTTTCTGCCTTGGTATTGCAGCTAGAATGTTGAAATTTCACAGAGATATAGTTTGAAGTTTTCACTACAGATGGTATTTTTTTCTCAGGTGCACCTCTTGCGAGAGAAGCTTGAACTATGCAACCAAGATGGCGCGCATGCTATAGTCGTCCACAGGGCGGATCGGAAAGTAACGCACAATAATTTTTTTTTAAAAAGTTTAATAGTAAAAAAAAGGAAAAAAATCACAAATGAACTTACATCTTTTACCTACTTTTAGACATAGTCACCAACTTTCTCAACACATTTTTCCCATCGTGTTACCAGTTTCAATATGCCCTGTTCGTAGAAGTCCGTTTGGTTGGAGTGTAGCCATCTGCGCACTGCTGATTTCACTTCCACATGTCTCAAAGCGTTTGCCGGCCAGGAATCACTAAGGCGAATCACTGAGGTTCACGCGTCCCTCTTGGAAGAATGTGCACCACCTGGAGACATTGCTACGGTCCATACAATCATCCCCATACACGCCACGCATGTCCCTGTGAATTTCACTGGGTTTATGCCCTTTGGCCCACAAAAATCGAACAACACTTCTCTGTTCCTCACAGGTGGACGACTGTAGCATGCGCGCCATCTTTGTTGCATAGTTCAAGCTTCTCTCGCAAGAGGTGCACCTGAGAAAGAAATACCATCGGGTAGTGAAAACTTCAAACTATATCTCTGTGAAATTTCAAAATTCTAGCTGCAATACCAAGGCAGAAAAAAATTATTGTGCGTTACTTTCCGATCTGCCCTCGTAGGTTCATAGTTATGATGACCTAAAATTATCGTAAATATGATAAACTAAAACATTTACTAACTAATATTTCTGAAACAGTAAACAGCAAAAATTTGTTTCAAACATATTTATATAGGTGATATCATGTAGTTTAAGGGTGTTATTTTTATAATTAGGATATTTTTATTTTCGGGGTCAATTTTCTGTTTTATGGCGGTTTACTGCAGTACATATCAAAAAATGAAAACGGAAAAAATACAGGATACTACTCACGTAATAAGGATTAATTTCCAGTAATTACCTTTTCGGAGAGTTGAATAGTTCAGATAATATAAATGTTTTTTATTCTATTTTCGCAAAAAAAACTCGCGGGTCCACGGCGCAGCATATTCATTTCACGACCAAGGTCGTGTGCAAACTTTATTGAAAGAGCTTCATCAGTGACTTTTTCAACTGCCATTAAATCGATTAGATTATTATATATTTGAAGAGAAAAATTTTCACCTAGACCGAGACTCGAACCCGGGACCCTTGGCTTTCCGGGCCAAGTGCTCTACCAACTGAGCTACCGAGGTGAGTTAAGATCTACATTATTATATGTTCTGCTTAATGGAACAGTACCGTAAATTTATAAAAGTGGCGATATTTTAATTCTTACGTAGTAGATATTTATTTATAAAATTTTATTGCTGAAGTGAGAAGTAAAGAGCTCTGTTACTTACGTTTACTGTGAATTATTAAACAAATTATTTATAACTAACTCACTCACTGGCTCTGTGGAACCTGTAGGTTCATGGCAGCACGGACATCCCATCCCGAGCTAACGTTTTCCAATTATCCCCTGTATAATCTACTTCCCTCAAATCATGTATAATGTTATTCTCTCACCTCATTCTTAGTTTTCCAACTGGGCGTTTTCACTCCGGTTTTCCTACCAGAAATTTCCAAGCACCTCTTTCATCCTCCATACGTGCCACATTTCTTGCCCATCGCAGCCTACGAGACTTAACTGTTTTTATTATATCTGGCTTCCTATACAGATCATGTAGCTTACTATTATGTAGTTTTCTCCATTCACCTGTCTGTTCATCTCTTTTTGATCCAAAAATTTTCCTAAGAACTTTATTCTCAAATACTCGTAATCTTATGTCCTTTTTTAAAACAAATTATTTATTTTGTTACAAATTTTTCATTACAGTTTAAATGTAATATTATATAATAAAAACTATTTCATCATTAATTGAATAAACTGGTATAAATTTTTATTATGTTATAATTACTCATTTCAGTCTTAAAATAACTTTTTATTCAGTGTATTGTATTGTACCCTGAAAACTTTGACGAAATAATATTGTTATAAGATATCACTTCCAAATAAAACCGAATGTTTTAATACTCATACCACTTCCTACCAAAAGATAATAATGCAGTGTCAGCAAGTCTTCCTTAAACATCTGTTTTACATCAACAATTCTCAAGTTCAGATTACATACTAGACAGTTGATTTACACCAGTGTGTATGTTTGGGGCATCTCGTCATTTTAAGTGTCACAGTCAAATTAAAAATAATATCTTATTGTTTTTAACTAACAAGTTTGCAGATCTACAAAGACTGAATGGTGAGTTAGAAGTTAAATATAATTTTAATTATGCATATATTAGTATACAATAGTTAATAACAATATTATGTGTTAATATATAATTTTACAATTTCTTAAATGTTTCTGGAATGAGAGAATAATCGTAGATATATACATTTTGTGTTATAAAAGGAGAATATTGGGAAGTTTAGACATTAAATTAAATACTATAATAATTTAGCTTATAATAAAAGCTAATATTATCGTGCATTTTAATATCATCTTAGATATGTCATGAGTAGGGGATGCAAGATCAGTAAGTGATACCAAGACAATAAAATATATTTATACCTCTTAAATATTACTTGTAACAGCATGAAAATTGTTATAAATTATTATCGATAGCTTAACATTACTTACAATATTCAACATCAAACATTGGTGTAGGGTACAAATACAAAATATTACAACACATTACAAAACTACTCTCTAGAAAATATTTTTAATAGGCCTACCAGCTTGAATTCGTAGGCGCTTAGTAATTTAAATTAAACTATACATTAGCCAAAATCAGCACAAAATTAACCGCCTACTGAATATACTCGTATCAATAAAGATTGTTATATTTAATGACGTTTATTAAGTAGCAATTTATTTCAAGCACGAGGTTCTCCTACGTACCATAAATTTACGACACGGGACTCACGGATTTCCTTCCTTCTGGAGAAAGCTACATTCAGAATTGTTACGCCTTTAAAATGCCATTGATTCCTATCGAGTTTGAACCCGCGAACCTCGGAATCGGAGGCGTGCAGAGTAACCACTAGTCCACGATGATGATGATAATGTAATAATTGTAATAATGATAATAAAAATAATGTAATAATGATAATAACAATAAAAATATTAGTAAGTGCACAAAGGACTATTACCAAGTAGCTCTGTCATTGTTTGTATGAGCGAGCGATCTCCACTCACGCGAAAGGTATTGCGGGCAGTCTACACATAGGAGATTTTAGGAAAAATAATTATTTTTGGTAGTTTCCTTTCAAGACTCCACTTTAATACTAATTACAAAAAATTAACTGGTGTTCAGGTAATAATGTGGCACTTTTTGATTTTATAAATTTTTGGTGAGGAAGGGCAATTGCATATTAATTGCATTTACGCCCTTCAGAAAAATGTAAATATTAACATACTAATTTTCAAGCGATAGAGCATAAAATCATCTATAATGTGACTATCTTTTCAAGTTGAGGGAATAGCCATACTTCGAGAAATGTATTTTATAAAAGAGACTATTTAAAACAATACGATAAATTGACAGCTCTATTACTCTTTAATTACACCAAGCGAAGACTTGAAATTCGGTTCAGATATTCAGTATATCATAAAGTTTCACTGTAAAAAAAAATGGTAAACTTTTAAAGATGTGAGTTCAATTTTCACAATTTTTTTGCTGATTTCATATGGAATGTCCCCCTATGACTTATGACCAAACGATGGGGTCAGGAGAGCCTGCGCAACTCTATCTGACCCCCACAACTACAGACATTATTGACCCTTCTCCCCTCCAGATATCAAAGAAAGGATGGGGCATAGTTGTACAAAAAGTAGTATGCTGGCCTCTCGTCCACTGTCTTGTGGCGGCTCGTTTAAAAATACAGTGATGGGAAAATACAAGTACAATAATAGCCAGGGAGATAGTTTAGTTGGGGAAAATAGACGTAGTTGGGCTCTAGAATGTACAATGTGTTGTCTGGTAGAGGAGTTAATACAAAAAAAAAGGTAAGTGGACAGGATGATCTGCCTAGTGCCATCATGCGAAACAGACTACGCTAAAACGGTCATGCAGGAGCGCTAAGGCCCAAAATATAGGGAATTTGGGACTCTTCAGGAGAGTGAGTCATGGTCAGCCGACCGGATAAAAGTGAAACAGAGAGAAACATGTAGGAGCAGTGTATTAATCCAGGCAACACGGTGTAGTAGACGTAGAAATAGTACTAGATAGAAAAAGAGAATTTAAAAGAGAGAAAAACAAGGGAACTGAGAAAGCTAGAACATACTTGCATTGAACATGGAATATAAAATGGAGAAGATCGGTCGCAAGTAGGATGTACACATGAACACAAAGAGAACCTGTGAATAGTCTGAAGATAAAAATAGGAAGACTCATCTCATTCACCCTGTATCACTTCTCAGATAAATCCGAAAAGAGCGCGAAAGAAAAGTCAGTAATTGCTTGGAGTTGCGACGCGATTTACTTACTTACTTACTCACTGGCACTATCGAACCCGTAGGTTCATGGCCACGTGGACATAAGCATCCCTATCCTGAGCTAATGCTTTCCAATCATTCCCTGTATAATCTACTTCCCTCAAATCATAGTTAATGTTGTTCTCCCACCTCATTCTTGATCTACCAACTGGGCGTTTTCCTTCTGGCTTTCCTACAAGAAGTTTCCATGCACGTCTTTCATTCCCCATACGCGCAACATGTCCTGCCCATCGCAGTCTACGAGACTTAACTGTTCTTATTATATCTGGCTTCCTATAAAGACCATGTAGTTCGTTGTTATGTAGTCTTCTCCATTCACCTGTCTGTTCATCTCTCTTTGGTCCAAAAATTTTCCTAAGAACTTTATTCTCAAATACTGTTGCGACGCGATTACCCTAGCTAATTCCCTTCACCCCAGAGAAATATCTAAACAAGTCCTTCCATTCATTAACAATGCAAGGGGTACGCCGTAACGTAGTGTCTAGTTAGAAGTGAAAATAAGAACAACATAAAAGACATGTTACAAAAGATAAAAATACAGCTAAGGAAATCATAATTACCAAATTATGGGAATGTTTATATCAGTCACTTTGGCTCAGTTAGTATTTCATAACATAAGCTAGCGTAGTTATTAGGGCACTGTACTACAAGCCAAAAGGTCGAGGTTTCGAGTCCCGCTGGGCCAGAAACATTAAAACGGTCCCAAACCTTCAGGCAGTACAATGGCCCTGGGGCCACTCAGCCTGACGCTAAATGAGTACCATATGCTTGTTTCGAGGAAAATGGGCCGTCACGCAGGGCTGACAACCCGGCAAGTACCAATGGTCCAGAAAAAAAAATGGGAGCCTTAACCTCCTGAGACCTGGAGTGGCATTACTTCGCTTACATTTTGAATTAATAATGCAGATTTATTTATGTATCCAAGCCATCTGTAATAAGAAAAACTTCAACCCAGAGCCGCACTAACAGAATACACCATCACATGATGCATGCTGACAGAGGTAAAAGAATAGAGAGAAGCCTAGGGATAAAGTTGATTTGGATTATACTTAATACCAGAAGACTCGGAGTTGAATCTCATATGTTACCCCATAAGTGAGTCAGAAGACGCAGCACTTCACTAAGCCACAACTCCAGAGAGTGATGACCTTATACCTACCTTCCTTGCATTCGAAAATATGGGAAACGCTTGGAACCCCTTGAAGCATTGTAACTGTTAGATATATAAGAATATTATGTAGGACAGTCAAATGCGAGATTCCATGTTCTCGCTCTTAAGACCAAAAATAATCAAATATCAAAACGGAGATTGACCTCAGAGTCAGTAAGTTCAAGCTCGAATATTGCACTTTAAAATTAAAATTCTAGACAGAAATTCCATGACTCCTAGGTTTGCTCATATAGAGGTTAAGTTCCACAGTGCTAAAACATTCCATACCAATGTGTAATCAGTGCATAAGGTTTTATTTTCTATAAATATAAGACGAGCGTATGTTTTTGGAAAATACGAACCCTGATGTAGCAACAGTGTAAAGGTATTCCGGTAATTATCTTCTCATATTGATTTAATTGTATGTAAGGAAGTGAAAAAAGAGAGAGAGAGAGAGAGAGAGAGAGAAAGAGAGAGGGGGAGAGAAAGAGAAAGATAAAGACAGGGAAAAAGAGAAAGAGAGGGGGAGAGACAGAGAAAGATAAAGACAGGGAAAAAGAGAACGAGAAAGAGAGAGGGGAGAGAAACCCCCTCGCTCTCCCCCCCTGCTCTTTTTCTCTCTCTCTCCCTCTGCTTTCGTCTCCTTCTCTCTCGCCCGTTCTCTCCCTCCTCTCCCTTTTTCTCTCGCTCCTTCCCTCTCTCTCCTCTCCCCCGACTCCCTCTTTTCCTCTCCCTCCCTTTCTCTTCCTTCTCTCGTCCCTCCCCTCTTTCTCTCTCCCCCCAGCTCTGTTCTCGGCTCCATCTCTCTTGCTCCCTCTCTCTGTCGCCCTCTCTCTTTCTCCCTCTCTCTTGCTCCCTCCTCCCCCCCCTCTTTCTCTCTCTCCCTCGCCTCCTCCTCCTCCCCGTCTTCTGCTCTCTCTCCCTCCCTGCTTGTCTCTCTCTCTCCCGCCCTCTCTCTTTCTTCTCTTGTTCTCTCTCTCCCTCTCTCTTTCTCTCCCTCTTTCTTCTCTCCCTCTGTGCTTTCTCTCCCTCCGTTCGGTCTCTGCTCTCTCCCCGCCCGCTCTACTCCCTCC